>CAOKZL010000334.1:0-600000 GCA_948472985.1 Iguana delicatissima
TCCCAGTTCCATTACCATCAGTACACAGTTAATTGTGGACCGGGAAGAAAGGAGGATGTGCCTTTATGTATCATGTGATTCAGAAACATCAAGGCTACAAACAATTATTTGCAACATTTGCAGTGGTATACTTAAAATGCATTTGGACTATGTTCTGTGGGTTAAAGTGCACTGCCACATTTGCACTGGGGGAAGAGATGGAAAACAAGGCAGAAGAGGCCATGTGGATTTGCCATCTGTGATTAAGCTTGAAGGCTGGTTTGTCCTACCTAGTCTTTATTTTCTTCCTCTTATTGTTCATCATTCTGTGTATGTTGGAATTCCTCTCTGTGTGATATCCACAGCATGGTGTGATTTGTGAGACCATGCAGTATAGCGCAAGACTTGGCTTGGGGGACTTGAACTGTGGAAGAGTGATTGTGATAAGTAGACAAGCAAGTTTCCTTGGCTCAGTCTTAAAATTAAAATTCTATAAATTGCTTGTAGTTAAAGGTATGTCAACATAGATTTTAAGCATATGGATATAAGATAGATGTTCCACTCTGATGATTCCACCCCTGCCCCTGATAGCATTTACCACCACTCCCTTTTAAAAATGCTGCATTTCTAATTGTGCATTTGTTTTTAATATTAAGAACTGCTGTTCTTATTTTTTTTTTAATCAATCATATTTCAGAGGGATGGGATTCTGTTAAGACAGGGATTGTATCTAGTTTTGTTTTCTGGTGGATTTTCTGATAAAACTGTTTTTATGAACAAACATATACTAACATTTAAGACCAAAAACAGAATAGAGAGGTGTGAGAATATTTCAGTGTCTTTGTGAAGTAAAAGGGCTTAGGAAGGAATCAAATGTTTAGAAAAATGAAATGATTAGTCACTGATTGTATCTATACCCTCCAACACTCCAATAATGACAATCAGGACATAGAGTAACCAAATACAGACTCTTTTTTTTTTTAGCTTAGATTGTAGTAATTGTAAGGATGAAGGAGGAAAGTGGGAAGAGAGAAGGGAACAGGTCATTCTGAAAGCAGCTGAAAAAGTGGAGTGACAGGTGATTAATTTGGAGTGCCCCTGCCAAATCAAGAGAGCTGGAGACTCTGGTCTGATATCCCACCACTCCACAAAGTGGCAGCTGAGCTTTACAACAGTGAATTCTCAATCCACGTGACTAAACCATGTGTTGATACAATGACAAGGAGAAAGGAATAAATTGCTTGTTCAAGAGTTCCAAGTGTGTCAAAATTTACTAGAAGTAGTTCTTTGCTTGAGGTAAAATTTTTGGTTGCCAACAGTTGAATCAGAGATAATTATCAGAAGTCCCACTCGAAGATTTGTTTAAAGCCAGTTTGGCCCAGCTTGGCTCCTCCCATAGTCAACTGGGACAATAAACAAACCAAGGCATTAAGCCTCATAAGAATCCTTTTCTATAAGAACATCTTGTGAGGAAAGAGAGGTCATCATTCTATATAAGCCAATCCTAACTGCTTCCGATGCAAATAATGCAATATGTTTCTAAACTATAATGTGGTTTCCTAGATAAAGAACTGTAGCAGGAAATGTTTGTTCCTGTCTTTATTTTGTTAAATATAGAATTGTAAAGCAGTCTTCTGATAATAACCTCACGGAAGGCTCATTTATTTGTTATTTTGTTTAATGCATTTGTCTTTTGGATTTCAATCACTAGATCTCTCAAGGCATGGTGCAATGGATAAAAACCTTTCAGATATTAAATAATGAAAGTGTGGGGGTGTTTCCCTCTTCTTTTTCTTTATTGTTTCTCTGCCTTATCTAATACCTTTATTTTGGGGGTTATCTCCACCCCCATGAGCATAGTCTCACTTACCCTGTCTCTTTGCAATTTTAGTCTACTAAGAAACAGAAACTAAAAGCCCAGAACCTAAAGCAAGAACTAGTAATTACAGTATGCCTTTGGCATATATGGGGATTCCATTCCAGGAGCTTCTGTGTAAATAAACAAACAAACAAACAAACAAACAATTTTTTAACAAGCACAAGCATCACATCACCTTATAGTCAATGGACACAGTGTGTGCAAGCCTGTGGCAATGCAGGCATACGGCCTTTGCATCCATTGATTACAATAGGATGCAACACTTTACATGATCTTGCATTGTGTGTGCAGAGGTCATAGTAAGGGAGGCGCCACTATATTGTTCATTGTAGGACAGTTTAGATCCTTCTTCATGAAATGAAAAACTATTTCTCACATTTAGATAACTCAGTGTCTATGAGTGTGACAGAGCCATTCTTTCATTTTTTACTAGATTGTTGAGTATAATTTTAGCTACCATATTTGTGATTTAGTTTGACTTGTTGTGAAATGAGAGTTAACTCTAGTTGGGCCTAACTATTGGATTGTGGCCTAAGGGCTTTATTTAAGATATCTTTAAAAAATTCAACTCGAATCTAGGGGTCTACATTTTAATTAAAATAAAAACATTAATTTTTACCTTCTCTGCCACCATGTGCAGTATTTTAAAACCATTTGGACAGATATCCAAAATAAGGATTTTGACTTCTAGGAGAGGATTAAGACAATTGTCTTACCTTTACTTTTATCCCATCCTCAATACACGAACCTGTCATTCTCTGCCCTCAAAAGACATGAGATCAACCAAAAGACTCGTTTCTTTGGACTGGCAAAAATTGTATATAGATAAGAAACTGTACAGCATGTGTGATTTTCTTATTTCAGTCATTTGTTGTTCATTGTGGATCTCCCTAATAGTATACACTGTTGTTTAGTTCATAGTTCTTGGAAATACTATGGAAAAACTGTGTCCTTAGTGCATACATCTTGTGGAGGGATCAAAGGATCTGTGTTAAGTGTGATGATGAGACTAAACAAATTTAGTCTTTAGCAAGTTTTTTAGTTTGAAACAAAATGTGGCACATCATACACTCTCAGCCTCAGAAAAACCCTGTGATAGGATCACATTAGGATTACCAAGTTGGAAACAGCTTGAAGGCACACAACAACAACAACAACATAACAATGCTTTTTGAGTTTTGTCAGTTTCAAGCTGAGTTAATTATATAACATCTTTGTTGTGTGTGTTTAAGAAATTTGAATTCTTCTTGGTCCCATAGAACCAGTTGTCCAGAAGTCTACCCTAGAAGTCTGTCAAAGGCCATTTCCGCATGATGTTGTTATCCTGCACACTTCTGGTCCAGGAGTCATGCTACAGGATGACGTCATTGCTATCCAGCTGCTATCCCATCCTCAAGCATCGCAAAACCACCTTATGCTGTTTCTAGAAGGAATCTGTTAAGAGCCTCCTGTAGCACTTCAATCCCGTCAGCCAGCTCAGTTCGGTACCATAATAGCGCTCGATAGTGCTTCCTATTGTCACAGATCCAGGAAGGGGTAGCAACTCCCATTGCATGGCAAGTTTGGAATCTAACACTTCTCTGTGTTTATTTTAAATTTCTCCTCTGATTTAATTTTTTAAAATATTTTAATGCATCTTTAGCGTTATAGTGCACAAATGCAATAGTGTGCTAGCATGTCATGAGGTTACAACGTGGCTGTATTAGTACAGTTTACCAAAAAAAAACAAAAGACCAATGAGGTGCAGTTGGGCAGGGTGAAGGTGAGGAAAGGGAGTGGTCGAGGACACCGTAGTGTGGAAGGAACACCGGTGGCATTAATGCTACTCATTGACTTGAGGCAGAAGGGTGTAGAAGAGAGCGTTCTTAACCTGTTAGCATTGCACAAATGGCAATGCTGGGATTGTGATGGAGGAACACACCATTGAGGTGAGGAAGGGGCCAAAGACTTTAATTGAAAAAACCAAAGAGCTGAAAAAATCAACAAATGCAACAGGAGTGTATTGGAGAGTTGCTGAAATCGTAGGGGGGAAAAAATCTTTGAGCAAGCCTGACATTTTCCTTCATGCTTAACATTTATCAGTTGTCCATTTGGCAACAAAGCTTAGCTTTGAAATATTAGAAGATTTAACAGGGCACATACTGCTATATTTCTTTGCCAACAAATCTTTTTTTCCCTCTCTCCATAAAAATAATGCAAATGAGTAATCGGAAGAGCTAGAACTGCACAGTGAAACCAGCCCTGCAATTAGGACAGGATGCTTAACTGTAGGACACTGATGTTCCAGTCCACTTTGAAGTCTCATTTATCACTTTCTTTTCTTTCTAAATGTTTTTGCTAATGAATGGCTTAAGAAAATTAGCTTCTAACAATTAAACTTTGCTTGCCCTTCTCAAGGATCCATAGACAAACCTAAGCCATAAGATGGGTGGGAGCTTCAGCTCCTAGACTTTTTGAAAAGTCAGCAGAAGTATCAGTATTGCTGGCACAGTAAAACTGAGGTCAGTGTGGCATTTTGTGGAAACTGTAACTTTGGTTCTAAATTATGGCAAGGAGGAAATGACCTGGAGGACCATCTATTTTTGGAATTTAAGGATATGTATCTAATGTTTGCTGATTAGATAAGAGGATTGTTCCAGGTATTGCTGAAACCATATAACTGAGTTATGACAAGATTTAATGGTATTAACCACACATGTAAGTGGGAAAGGCAAAGTTCAGTGCTGTTTGGTTGATACGTGCACTTGCCAAAGTGCATATACGTACTGTATTATGAAGATCAGCATCATCCTCCACCATCTGTGCTGTTCTTCCTCTGCACAGTGAAGGTGACATTTAGATGGTTTATACATCCATATATCTGATAATGGGTATTCCCTACAGATCAGGTCTTAATGGGTGAATATGCTGAGAATGTGAAGCTGAGATATATGCCTATGCTCTCATGCCCACATATCCACTAGATACTCAACCAAATTTGTATACCCTGCTTCTTTAACCTTCATACACTAGATTTTTTTTTAAAAAAAATGCACTGTGTCAGTCTGGAGAATATTTTTAGATCTCAGTGAGGATCCAAGTATATTATGGAATACAGAAGTGTCCCATATCCAAAGAGGTGTTTCTGTATGCAAAATCAGAGCATGTTTCACCCAAAGACCCAGAACCAGAAAACAAAAGGTGAAATAAAATTGGTATATTTATTTACTTACTTATTTAAGTATGTGTTTTTCATCCCGCAGCCTGCTAGGCTCCTAAGGTGACACACAACCAATTAAAAAAAATGAAATTAATCTTTAGAAACAAATCAGAACATTTTGTTGTTCTTTTTTTAAACAGGTTTAAGAAACATGTACTTAAAACAGTTTCAAAAATCCAAGCCTAGTTTTACAGACAGAAGGACATGCCAACCAGTCTAGTCTGCCCTGCCTTCTAAAAACTCAAAAGGAATGGAGCCAGCCTGAATTCCCTTGGGAGGGAGTTTCACCACCAATAGGCTGCCCCATCTTATGTACTGAATCACCTCAACCTCTCAGGGTGGTGAGACACAAAGCAGGCCCTTGAAAATTTCAAAATTCCATGCAGGGTCATATGCATAGTTCTTGTATTGGAGGACATTTCCAGATTCCAGTAAATTCCGGTGTCCTTTCTCCCGTGACAAAATTTTGATTCACTCATGTGCAGATGCTAAAAGTCTGTGGAAAAATGGCATGAGGCAATTTTGTCCGAATGTGTTACATTGAGGGAGACAAAAAAGTACCCTAATGGCAAAAGTAATATTTGTGGGAACATTTTTTTATTCTAGACATTTTTTCCCTGCTTATAGAAAGAAACTGTCTATGGTAAGTAGTTCAGATTTGGGGACATTGGTTGAAACTGTACAGGTAACAGTCTCATTGAATTTGTACAGTTTAGATGTACCTGTATGTGGATTCTGCAACAAAATGTGACCCTGGGAGTGAAAATCTTAGGGCGTAAAAGTAAAAATATATATGAACACACACAGATGTATTTGACACACAACTAGATCATAAATAATTTTCATGAGCTTATATTTATATCCATAAATTGCAGTTGTTTGGAAGGTGGAATTTAATGTATAAACAGAGTGGGGCTTTTTTTTTCTCTCAGCACAGGGATTCAAGGAGATGTCATGACTAACTTGGATTTCAAAGGATCTAGATTTAATCCTTCCCAGTTTTCAACCTCCTCTAGCCCGCTTTTATTTGGCGTATATATATATATATCCTAAGGTTCATTTCCCACTTAATCTCAAACATTTTAGCATTTTATCTGGAAAGATTTGGGGAGGGGATTAGCTTTGATTGGACTGTTCTCCATATTTATGTGGCAAACATTTTCCGTCAAAGTGGCTGTGAATAAGCCAATTTGATTTGAGGACAGTGAGTCTGATTCAGAGGGCACAGTTTCCAAGCAAATTTTGTCCCCTACACATGTGTAAGCTGAGAAAAGTTTCACTTTCCCAAATTCTCCACTCCCTAAAAATGAGAGAAGTTCCACTGTTCAACTGGTGAGATGCTTTCCATGTAAAGTATTGTATAGGAAGTTCCTTCACTTCCTGCTACCATCTAAATATTATTTAGTCAGAGTTTAGAGATGTGGAGAGGGGATTATGTTTAATGGCCAACATCAAATATTAGAAAAAATATTTCTCTGTTCAGAGTTAATTAGAGGTTTCTAGAAAAAAAGTGCTGTTATCAGCCATGAATCCAGTGGAAGTTCTTTTCTCATGCAAAAGAAGTGGAGGAGGACTGAATCATAACATGGGAGTTTTATTACGAGGACAATCTTCCCCTAAGAAGCATTTTCACTACCGTGGCAAACTATATTAAATAACCCTGTTTTGAGGGGGGGTGCTTAACTTGCTTTAAGGGATAAGAGAAGCCTTGGGGTAGCAGTAAGAAGAAATTGAAAATTGGAAAGATAGAAAAAGACATTTTTCTTCTGTATGGGATTAAAATGGCTATTGTCTATAGCAAGCTTGATCGATCATAGCGGCTTTCAATTCAAAACTGGAGGAAAACCCTCCACCCCCCACAAAAAAAACCTCCAGCCCAGCTCAGACATGGTATCCCCAGCTACCAAATCATGTGGTTTGATTGTGAATATGCTGCAAAAGAGTGAACTCTCTCAAGTCCATAGGAGAGTTTAGAACAACTGCTGTAGAATTGTGTATGCTCAGACACACAGACACATACTTTGTTCCTATCCCACCTGGTTAAAAATCTAAGCGCTGATATCTGTCAAAAAGGACAATTGAATGAATTACATCTATACTTGGTCATAATTAAAATGACGGTAATTCCAGACTTACAAAAGAAGTGAGCAACTTTGGCTAGCTAAAGTGCTACGCACACATATCCCCGGGAACCCTCCATAGGCCCCACCCCTGTACTTCTGACATTCAGTAGTGGAAGTTTTAAAAAAAAAGTTCTGTGACATGGAGTTTTTCTTGCTTAGAATGAACCAAAAAAAAAAAAGGTTACATAGGAAGCATGCATTGAGTTTTAAAAGAAAATTGAACTTCTGGGAGTATGATATTCCTTTAAAACAAGGCATGTGCACGCTACATGTCCTGAGCAAAACCTGTCATTTGAAAGGGCTTCTGCCAATAATGCAGTACCAACAGAAGAGCACTGCAAGCTAAACAAATGGATAGGGGATGCAGGCATCCTGCAGACTCCAGGTAACTTACCCTGGCTTATAGGTTCACCTTTCTTCTGAAGGCAGGATCCAGTCAACTCGTTCCTTACTACAGGGAGAGACCACCTTGTATTCCCCAGACTAGCCCTGCCTGGGACTAGTTTGACAGGATCCAAGCTTTTCAAAGGGTCATTTGTAAGCCTCTCTCATTGTTCTCCTTCAGAGTAGCAGCACTTGTCAGTTTCCTTCCCGTCCACAGATGCCCCATTTATAGAAGGAGATTCCACCTTCAGAGCACCAACTCTTTGTACTCAATGTCCAATCACTTAAGAACTTTTTCCCGGTGTCCTATCACTTCAGTCAGACATCTAATAAACAAGTAATTTGTTTGTATTTCTGTCTCTTTTTTAAAAAAAGGGTGCTGCCCTAACAGTTTTTGGAATCTACATAGTATTTGCGAGAGGTTTTTGAGATTCATTTCAGCTGTGTTTCCAATTTGCGGTACAGTATTTGCATATTAATTAGCAGTTGAAAAATATTATGTAAATTTTTATAGTGGTGAATATATTAAAAAAATCAAATGGCCTTTAGGGGTAATTATACAGAGCTGTTATATCATCTTGGGACTGAAAGCATCACTGGTGTTTAGTATTTCACATAAAGTAAAGAATTAAAGTTTCTGCTTTTGTTTAGGTCATTCTGTTATAGCTGATAGAACAGTTTAATTTTGCAGCAAAGCAGAGACTGAGTTTCTTTAGGGGCATATGTGTGTATGTCAAAAATGCTGTGCCTTAAGTGCTTTCAATCATTTGAAAGAATACCAGGTATTAATATATTGTGCTTCTGGGAAAGGACTGTTTCACGTGGAGTTTCCTTCCAAAATTTTCACTGGATTTAGATGTCATAATATGCGAGAGGCTCGTGTGCACATTGCTAATATGCTCCATTGCTCTAATTTTACTCTCACATGTAGGTTGCAGGACTACTTCAGAGTCAGACGAAAACACTAGTATGGCATGCCAAGGGCTGCCTTGGATCACAAATAATCTGACCAGATTCAGGAGAGACTCAGAGTATGCTGACATGTAGATTCTCCCATAAATTGTTCTGTTCCTCCCTACTTTTTTGTCACAACGAACTTCTGATGTGGGCTGATGGAAAGTGACTGGCCTCAAAATCATTCAATGATTTTCACAGAATCTTAGGAGTAGGAAGGCACCATAAGGACATCATGTCCAAACTCCCTGCTATGCAGGAATACACAGCTAAAGCACTCCTGGAAGATACCCATTCAAACTCTCTTTAAAGACCTCCAAATATGAGAGTCTACCACACTCCAAGGCAATTATTCCATTTTCTTGGTTCAATGGGCACTTCAACCTAGATTTTTCATGTCCCAGTGTTGTTGAGTCAGGAATGCTAGTTGACATGTGTGTTTATACTACATGTACACTACAAGTCTTTTAAAGGTATGTTTAACTTTAAAACCAGGGCCATTTCCACACTAGCCTGTTGTAGCGCTATGATTCCACTTTCAACCTCCTATGGAATCCTGGGGTTTGCAGTTTCGGGAGGGGCCGGCTGGAAAGTGGAATCATAGCACTACAACAGGCTAGTGCAGAAATGGTCCAGGTGTTAAATTTTAATTCCGTTGTTGTAAGCTTGCACTTCTAAGTGCATGCTTCACCAGCAGAAGCAGCTGAACAAGCCCCGAACTCTCTGTCCATCTAATAGAGCATGCAGATATGGGATGCAAGTCTGTTGCTCTTCTGACAAGGCAGAATTGCTGGGAGATGAACAGGCAAGTGTTCCAAGTTCAGATGTCCTAAGTCTGAGAATTAAGCAAACCACAGGCAGAGACTGCCTGGCTTGTTTGGCTTCTCCTGGCTGCTAACAGGAGAAGCCAAGCAGGGGTGATTCAGCAACAGATAAAGAATATATTTTTAAGAAATGCCTTACCACAGTGTGCAAATAAAGTCTTCATAGCTAGCCACTCCACACGTTGTTTCTTCTGGTATACCATTTAATTGGAGTCTTGGAAACAGTGTGTATTTTGTCAGGATTGATTGTTTTTTAAAAATAAGAAAACTCCACATGTACATGCTGTGAATTTCTCATTGATAAACATATGGGGAAATTGACCTGAGACTGGCGTTGAATGTTTTAAAATACGTTTTTTCTCATATGTGAGTGAAACTCATTACGTTTCTTATAATACCTACCCATAGTTAGTGCTAATTAGGACCAGAGAGGGATTTCTTCCCCAGAGCTCCGCACATGCTAAATTCAGATAACCATTTTTGCTATTTTACAAATGTGGGTTATGAGGCTCAAGATACTTTGTTTGGTTCACTGCAAGCATACAGCTCAGGTCCGCCTCCAGTAGCTCTGTTATTTTTTTCTTTAAAATAACTTTTTGAAATCAAAGTGGAAATAAAGCAGCAGCTGCAACACTGGTAGGTGCCCCCCCCCATACAACAGATGAATAGCTTTGCCTTCCATTCCCCTGAAATGACCACTTTTGTTCTATTGGTGTAAAACTGCTAAGGTCAGGGGCAAATCCCAAAACTGGAAAAAATGAGTCCACTCTAATGGTCACTATAAGTTATTGTCTTAATCCTGGTTAAGATACCAAACATATAGTGAATCATGATTTAATTTGCTGAATTTAAATCCCAACACTTATATAGGAAGATGCTAGCAAGGTCTGCTTATCAACTTGTAAGTATGCAGTAGAAAGACACCTTAACTATGGTTTGCTTAATACAGTATACATACAGTAATGCTCACTGGACAGGACTTCAGAGCACAACTCCAGGACCTCACTATGCAGAATTAGCTGGAAGACACAGCTGGATGGCCTGTCAGACATAGGAAGTAATACATAAAACCATATAAAGATGGACAGAGGTATAACACCATTATGTCTAGAGTCTAAAGTTACTCAGCTGCACAGTTATTCAGATATAAGACATAACCATGGTTAGCACACACAGTAGTTTGCTAACCTGTAAAACCATGGTTTTACACTCAAAGATGCAGCTGATTTTTTAAATAATGACTTAGTATTCAGATGTAGGATTTAATCCTAATTAAGAAAAACAAACTATGGCTAGTTGTTATGTCATCACAGGTCCTATATGAAAACAGTTGAGCTTCTGTATACCATAAATGTCCTTCAGCCCCTGCAAGACAGTTCCCATCTTTTTTTGCCCACTTGTTTGGGTGATGTTGTTGTGATGTGCATAGTAGGGAGAAATATGCAGCCTATTGTAGACAGAACCACACCAAATCATAGCATATGAGGAAGAAAAAATGAGTTATATATGAGTTACATGCCCTGCAATGTGGAAAGATCAAAGATTTCCATGACTTTAGGAAACCATTAAGTGCTTTCATGCTTCCCTAATTATCCACTAGCCTTTATCAAAAGTGTTTTGATCATATAATATGACATCAAAGGGTAATCCTATACAGTGGGCCCTCCACTTCCACAGATTCAGCACCCATGAATTTGATTATTCATGGGTTATTATATTTATTTTTTAAAAATTTTACCCTATTTCCCCTTGGCATAAAAAAAAATTCTCTCTAAGAATCTCTAGGTCCTCCAGAGCAATTCTGTGGTCCACTTCTACCAGAAATGGATCATAAAATCATGCTGGATGACCTAGAGATTCTTAGCCAAAACATTTCTTTAGGTATTGCTAGGGCCTCCAGCATGATTCTGTGGCCTGCTTCCACCCAATGTGGGCCTTTGAATTGAGCTAGAGGGCCTAGAGATTTCTAGAGAAGTGTTCTTAGTTAAAAAAAATAACAGTATTTGTGATTTTATTCACTTTCATCCACTTTCATAGGATCTTGTGCCCCTAACTGCCACGAAAATGGAGGGCTCACTGTGTTCTTTCTTTTCCTGACATTGTTGGTTGGTGGGTTCTAGTTAGTAGAGCAATGAGTCCACCTTGTGTTTTAGTTCACCCTTTAAAGGTGTTCTCTAAAGTCCTGAGTCTATTTAGGGGTTAGAATTAGAATCACAGAGCTGGAAGAGACCATCAGAGCCCTTGAGTCCGGTCCTCTGCCATAGAGGAATTCAGCACCATGGATAGCTTTTTCAGACTAAAACTCAGAGCAGATTCAAGCCCCTACTTGACAGGAAACCATGAGCTGCCACAACTTCTTCCCTCTTCTTGCTTCTGAATCAAGGCAAGTTCTCAAATATCAGTAAATTTCTACAAAAGACTGCAGTGGATTATCTATTTCCAAGGAAACATGACTTTACTGACATTTCATATATAGTACTGTCTGACTGCTTTTTCACTCTAAAAGAAATGCCTCCCATGTGATACCAAGGAATGAAATAGTTTCTGCCTCTCATTCCTCCACAGAAATAAAGCAGACAGTATAAGAGGTTTTATTCACACCTTATAGTTGTAAAATCACAGCTGATTTGGTCTATACTGTATGAATTTCTAGTAACAAGACAGCAAAACAATCTTCCATTCTTGCCTGTGTGCTTGCAGCACACTAATGAATTTTGATTACAGTCTCCTCTGAAGTCTCCCAAGCTTGATCTATTCGGGCAGATTTATTGCTATTTACACTTTGGATGATGTGGGTTAAAAATTATATGTTTAACTTTGAAATGGTACACAGAACACAAAAGGATGCCAACCTGTTACAGATATGGGAAAATCAAATGTATGGTTCAGTAATGGAAACGTTACTGGGCTTGTTCAGAAAGGTAATGGTTTCTTTTTAATTACTCTTTGCTTTCTCAGCAGGAAAATTGGCATTTTTAAGATGAAGTTAAGACTATGTGCCACTTGGAATTGATCTTTCTTATTTATCATGTTTGATTTTGATGTGTACAAAGCTTAGCCCACCTTCTGGTGCCAGAAGTAGAAAACGAGAAGTTAAACTTCATAACTAGGATCATAACTAGAATTTATCCTTATCCAAATGGGCTATTGGCAGATGATTCTTTTATAGCTCCACCACCATCAGCTACAGAATTGCTTCCGAGTTCTTGACTTTATTAATGACAAAGTGGAACAGCAGGAAGAGGTCATGGAACATCATCCGGAGGAAATCAACATCAACAACAGGAACCCCAACACCAGCAGAACAGCATCCAACAGCATCAGCACCAACACTCTCAGCACGAACAGAAAGTTCAGGCGGCCGTGAGGGGAATCTGCTCATTGAGTAACCCTGGAAAAGCCTCAGAGGAGACAAGTTCTAGTGGTTGGGGACTCTTTGCTGAGAGGAACGGAAGCAATCATTTGCAACCCAGATAGAATCAATTGTGAGGTGTACTGTCTCCTTGGGGCCAAAATCAATGACATAACGGAGAGGCTAATGAGACTGGTCAAGCCCACTGACCGTAAACCCCTCCTTTTGGTTCACGTCGGAATCAATGACACGGCGAGGCACAGCTTTCACCACATCACGAAGGATTACGAGCTTATGAGTAGGGAGCTCAAGGACCTTTGTGCGCAAGTTGTCATTTCATCTCTTCTCCCGGTGGAAGCACATGGCCCACAAAGAGAAAGAAAAATAGCAGAGATCAACAACTGGCTCCGAAGATGATGCCGCTAGGAGCGATTCAGATTTTTGGATCATGGCCTCCATTTCCACGAAGATGCCCTTCTGGCAAGGGATGGCCTGCACCTTACAACCGTCGACTGGAAAGTTTCTGCTAACAGTCTCGAAACGGATCAGGAGGTCTTTAAACTGAGTTTGACTGGGGAGAGGGACAGTATTATTCTGGATAAGGATTCAGTGAGTACTGTGAAAAATAGCCGCAATGATATAGATAGGGTAGGCCAAGTAGAACTAGAGACTAACAGGGAGAGGGAAGGTAACTTTAGTACAGGAATTCCACAAAGGGCACATCGTCTCAAGTGTCTCTACACTAATGCACAGAGCATGGGGAATAAGCAAGATGAACTCCAGCTCTTAGTACAACAAAATAAATATGATTTAATAGGCATCACTGAAACCTGATGGGATGAATCTCATGATTGGAAGGTAAGAATAGTGGGGTATAACCTATTTCGCAGAAATAGACCAAAAAAGAAAGGAGGAGGAGTAGCCTTATATGTCAAGGATGTTTTCGCTTGTAAAGAGATCCAGGACTTAAATCTGGGAAGCCAAGTTGAGAGCATCTGAGTAAGAATTAAGGGAGCAAAAAAAAATAGTGATGTGATTGTGGGGGTTTGCTACAGGCCTCCAGGCCAGCCCGAGGACATGGATGAGGCCTTCCGGGAGCAGATGACCACACATTCAAAAAGGAGAGATGCCGTGTTAATGGGAGATTTCAATTATCCTGATATTTGTTGGCAGTCAAATTCTACCAAGACCGCAAGGTTCAACAGGTTCCTCGCTTGCCTTGCAGACAATTTCATGGTCCAGAAGGTGGAAGAGGTGACAAGGGGATCGGCTATTTTAGATCTGATCCTGACCAACAGGGATGACCTAGTTGATGAGGTGGAGGTGGTGGGATCCTTAGGAGGGAGTGACCATGCTCTTTTGGAGTTTGTCATTCAGTGGGAAGGAGAAGCCAAGTGTAGCCAGACATGCATCTTTAAACTTAGGGAGTTACTTGCTGAATTCCTGTTGTCAAGGATACTAAAAGAGGAAGGAGTTCATAACGGGTGGGAGTTTCTTAAAAGTGAGATACTGAAGGCACAATTGAAAACTGTGCCAATAAGGAGGAAAAATGGCAGGTCTCTAAAGAAACCGGAATGGTTGACTGAAGAACTCTCAGCTGAGCTAAGTGTTAAAAGAAACATGTACAAGAAATGGAAAAATGGTGAAACCACCAAAGAGGAATTTAAGCAAAGAGCTAGGAGATGTGGGGAGAAGGTCAGAAAAGCTAAAGCACAGAATGAACTCAGGCTTGTCAGAGACATCAAAAACAATAAAAAGGGCTTTTTTAGATATGTCCGCAGCAAAAGGAAAAACAAGGAAATGATAGGATCACTGCATGGAGAAGGTGACTAATTAATAACGAGGGGGAAGAGAGAAGGCAGAACTACTCAATACTTTCTTTCCCTCAGTTTTCTCCCAAAAGGATAGAAGTACCCAACCTGGGGCATGGGGAGCAGGTGAAGAAGCGAGGGAAATGCAGCACAGAATAAGTAGTGAAGTAGTACAGGAATATCTGGCTAAACTAGATGAATTCAAGTCCCCAGGGCCAGATGAATTATATCCAAGGATATTAGAAATGCTGGCAGAAGTCATTTCTGAACGACTTGCAATAAACTTTCAGAACTCTTGGAGAACAGGAAAAGTCCCAGCAGACTGGAGGAAGGCAAATATTGTCCCCATCTTCAAGAAGGGGAAAAAAGAGGACCCTAATAATTATCGCCCGGTCAGCCTGACGTCAATTCCAGGAAAGATCCTAGAGCAGATCATTAAACAGTCAGTTTGTAATTACTTAGAAAGCAATGCCGTAATCACTAAAAGCCAGCATGAATTTCTCAGAAATAAGTCATGCCAGGCTAATCTTATCTCTTTTTATGATAGAGTTACAGGCTTGATAGATGAAGGGAATGCTATAGACGTAGCATATCTTGACCTCAGTAAGGCCTTTTGACAAAGTTCCCCATGACATTCTTGCAAAGAAGCTAGTAAAATGCGGGCTGGACAGGGCTACTGTTAGTTGGATTTGTAATTGGTTGACCGACTGAACCCAAAGGGTGCTCACCAATGGCTGCTTTTCATCCTGGGGAGAAGTGACTAGTGGGGTGCCACAGGGTTCTGTCCTAGGCCCAGTGCTATTCAACATCTTCATCAATTACTTGGATGAAGGAATGGAGGGCATGCTGATCAAAATCTGCAGATGATACCAAATTTGGAAGGGTTGCTGATACACCAGAGGACAGGATCAAATTTCAAAATGAGCTTGACAAATTGGAGTGCTGGGCCAAAGCTAACAAAATGAATTTCAACAGAGAGAAATGTAAGGTCCTGCACTTAGGCAGAAAAAAATGAAATGCACAAATATAGGATGGGGGACACGTGGCTGGAAAGCAGTACATGTGAAAGGGATCTAGGAGTCTTGGTAGATCACAAGCTGAACATGAGTGAATTCTTGGTTGCATCAATACAAGTATGGTGTCTAGATCGAGGGAGGTAATGGTACCGCTCTAGTCTGCATTGGTTAGGACTCATTTCAAATACTGTGTCCAGTTCTGGACACCTCAATTCAAGAAGGATATCAACAAGCTGGAACGTGTCCAGAGGAGGGCGACCGAAATGGTGAAGGGTCTGGAAGCCATACCCTATGAAGAACGGCTTAGGGAGCTGGGTCTATTTAGTCTGCAGAAGAGAAGGTTAAGAGGGGACATGATAGCCATGTTTAAATATTTGAAGGGATGTCATCTTGAAGAGGGAGCGGGCTTGTTCCCTGCCACTCCAGAGACTAGGACAAGGAGCAATGGATTCAAGCTGCAGGAAAGGAGATTCCACTTGAACCTCAGGAAGAATTTCCTGATGGTCAGAGCTGTCCGGCAGTGGAATATGCTGCCTCGGAGTGTGATAGAGTCTCCTTCTTTGGAAGTTTTTAAGGAGAGGCTGGATGACCATCTGTTGGGAATGCTTTGATGGGTGTTCCTGCATAGCAGGGAGCTGGACTCAATGGCTCCTAGGTTCTCTTCCAGCTCTATGATTCTATGATTCTATGATCAAATGCCCTACAACAGACATCTTTTCGGAGGTTGTTGTTCAAGGAATAAATTGTTTTACAGAAAATTTTTCTGAGTGTACTTAAGCTATTTGATTTGCTTAAAGTGCCTTGTTGGATACTGGTTTTTGTGTTTGTCAGCTAAATTAGTATTCTAAATAAGAAAACAAAGGAAGCTTCAACTTCATCATCACGTGTGGCTGCCTTAAGCAAGAAGAAAAGTGGATCCCTGTCTGAAAAGTCCCCAGATGTGACCAAACTACTACTGCCAGACTTCCTCACCTTCATAGACTATGGTGGCTGTGGGTTCTGGGAACCCAAGGTTGGAAACCAGTATTCTAAAAGACTGGGTTACTGTGATGAAGTCTGGTGGCACCATGGTTAAATCCTGGTACTGCAGCCACACCGTTGTGAGTTCAATCCTCGAGGCTCCAGGTTAACTCAGCTGTCCATCCTGATGTAGATCAGTAAAATGAGTACCCAGCTTGCTGGGGGCAGTTAGCTAAACACATTGTAAAACCATTTAGGGAGTGCTTTGCACTAATAAGCTATTTAGAAATGTAACTGCTATTGCTATTCTTCTCATCCTGAACCATCATGAAGCCCATTTTGCAGAGTTCGTGACAGTCAGTGTGACTTCACAGACAAGAGATAAGAAAGAAAGGGAATGGTACTTTTATTACACACTGTACTACAGACTGGCATACCAAAAGAGCTGCTTCGAGCTACAGAATCAGAATCCAGTCTAGTTCTAACTAAAATCTGTCAATAAATATGGAAAACAAAAGAATGGCCTACTAATTGGAAGTGCTCAGTATGTATTGTGAAAGGTAAAACCAGGGATTGCAGTAATCACAATACCATTGCATTAATCTTGCATGCAAGCAGAGTGATTCTGCAACAAGGACTTTTACCATACATGGAGCAAGAAATGTCAGATGTCCAACTTGGGATGAGGAAAGGAAGAGGTGTGATCATATTGCAAACGTACATTGGTTAATTGGAGTACGCCACAGAATTTCAGAAGAAAATCATCCTATGCTTTATAGATTGTAGCAAAGAATGTGTAGATCAAGAAAAACTGTGGATCACTCTTAAAGAAATGGATCTACTTCATTTGATTGTCCCGATGTGTAACCTGTATGCAGGATAAGATGCTATTGTTAGGACAGAATATGGAGAAACAGAATAGAGTCCAGTTGGCAAGGGGCTCAGGCAAGGCTGCATTTTATCACCCAGTTTCTTGTATGTTGAACATATCATGCATAAAGCAGGATTAGACATGGAGGAAGGAGACATGATAAATGGAGGAAGGAATACTCAACAATTTCAGATATCCAGATGGCACCATACTACTAGCAGAAAATAGCAAAGCCTTGGAGTGATTACTGAAGAAAGTCAAAGCAGAAAGTCCAAAGCTAGGTTTACAACTTTACGTTAAAAACCAAAAATAATGACAACAGGTGACATGTAATTTTATGTATGCAGTTTTAAAGTGGACAATGAAAACATTGAAATAGTTCAAGATTTTCCATACCTTGGCTCAGTCCCTAATCAGAATGGAGATTTCAGCCAAGAAATCAGAAGAAGACTAAGACTTGGAAGGGCATCTATGAAGGAACTAGACAAGATCCAAAAGGATTAACATATATAATTGAATACTAAAGTGGGATTGTCCATGCCATCATAGTTCCAATTTCTCTGTATGAGTGTGAAAGCCAGACAGTGAAGAAAACAACTCATTTGAAATGTGGTGCTTGAGAAGAGTGCTACAAATACTCTGGGCTGCTAAAAAGACAAATGAAGGAGCCCTTGAGCAAATCAAGCCTCAAATCTCCCTAGAAGCCAAGGTGACTAAACTGAGTCTGTCATACTTTGGCCATATCATGAAAAGACATGACTCACTAGAAAAGACCATAATGCTTGGTAAGATGGATGGCAGTAGGAAAAGAGGAAGACCACATTACAGATGGATAGACTCAGTCAAAGAAGCCACGACCCTGAATCTGCAGGACCTGTGCAAAGTTGTTGTGACTTTGTGGTTTCTCATTCATAGGGTCACCATAAATTGAAATAAATTTGACAGCGGTTAACAACATAGATTTTCATGGTCTAATTCAGTGGTTCTCAACCTGTGGGTCCCCAGATGTTTGTGGACTTCAGCTCCCAGAAGCCCTGAGCATTGACCATAGTGGCTGGGGCTTTTGGGAGCTGAAGTCCACAAACATCTGGGGACCCACAGGTTGAGAACCACTGGTCTAATTGTATCAGTGTATCCTTTCTAAAGGACAGAACTCTCCAAGGCAATCTAAGTAGTTCACTGCCATTCTTAATCTGCTGGCAATTTATTATCATTTCAATGTCTTTCTTCTTCCTTTTTGGTCAGTTTCAGTGGGTAACTTCTCTTTGCTCTCTAGCATATCCATTAAATCAGACTTTTTCATATAATAGTTCCAATTTTTAAAGGGGTATATGTGGGAGGGAGTCTGGTAGCAATAATAAAATGACTGATATCTTTTGGTAGCCCTTGATCTTTCTAGACTCTGTAGGCTGGACTGTTTGGGGCCAAAAAAGGAAGTGAGTTGTCTCTCCTGGAACTCTCTAGGAACAGAAATTCATCCTGTAAATAGATTGCAAGTCCCCCAGCCCTACCACTCATTGTTAAAGATCAAAAGATATTCCAAACCAGAAATTAACAGCTGGCCATGTCCTATTTTGCTGTTTATTTTGGATTTTTGATCTCAGGAACAGAAAATTGTCTCCTCCACAGTTGTCCACTCTTGACTAAATTAAGCAAATAATTGACTGGGGAATTATTAAAGGAAGCCTATGGATGTAGAAGCACAGTATCCTTACAGGCCATGAATGTGAGATCTCCTTTTGCAAGTGCTTTAGGGATGACCTAAAAATGGATGGAGCTCATTCATGTGCAACGGAAGCATGTCCCCCATTCTTCCCAGGTAGAAGTAGGAATGCTTCCCTGTTTCCCATTGCTATAATATGAGCTACCACAAAATAAGAAGAACTTCAGGGAGAATCAGCAGCAGAGAGAGGATTAATTGCAGTTCCAAGGTTCAGAACATACTAGGAGAAAGAAAGAGCCACTGTAGTGTACTGGTTAGAGTGTTGGTCTAGGACACTGAGAGACCAGAGTTTGAAACCTGCTTGGCCATGGAATCTTACTGGCTGACCTTGCACAAGTCACATTCTTTCAGAAGAAGGCAAGGGTAAGCCCCCTCTATACAAATTCTGCCAAGAAAAACCTGTGACAGATTTGCCTTGGGGTCTTTAAGTTAGAAATGATTTGAAGACACACAACAAGAGATAAACAGACTGAAGTTCTGCCTGGATTCCACACACCCCCGCTGCATTTTTACCCCATTCTCCATTTCACCCTAAGTTTTTAATAGCAATATATACTCACCAAGAGGGAGGGACACGGATGGATTGCTAGATAGATAGGCAGATACTCAGAAGAGTTAATTAAAAACTAGTGTATTATTTCCTCCCCCCACACCTTGAAGTCAAAGTAGTAGAGTTTAGCTAGATCGAAATCCTAGAATTGAGTGATCACCTTTCATAACAATGTGTACGTATCAGTATCACATTTCATCTTGGCTGGTGAACTGTTCAGTAGTCCTGTCATTCCATAAAGCAGTTTCTAAAATGTCAGGAAACATTTCAAGCAAACTCACTCATTTGAACAGGAACACCCCTTCGTGCTTTACTAATGGTAGATGGAGCTTTATAAGACTGAAGAGCTTAATCCTGTGCTGAAAGCTCTATTGATTTTCCATAGGAAAATATTGATGCCTTTCCTTCAGCAGTATTTTTTTTCCCATCTGCCTTCCTGTAACATGACTTACAAAGAGGATTGAAAGTTATTTTGCTTCGAAATCACAGTTGGTCTGTTGTCTTGGGAAATTGATTTCTGCAAACCATCATAATGTTGTGTGAAATTGGAATGGATTTGAGAGGGAATTCCAGAATGAGAGAAAGAAAAGAAAGAGAGGCTTTTAATAGAGGAAGCAGAAATTTGATTGACCTGTGTCATTCTGGAGGGAACACAGAGAGCAGCCGCTGTGAAAAAGCCACAACTGGAATGGAAAATAACAGAAATGCAACCTCTACAAGAATGAATTATAAGAAAAACATTTTATTTCAGTGCCTGTATTTTTTTATGCCAGTTGGTTTTTGAACTGAAACGCATGGATTGTGTGTGTGTGTATTCTCTTATCTTAAGATATTTTTTTTCCATAATGGAATAAAACACACACAGATATAGGCATTTAAATTTGCTTTTCAGAATGTTCTATTATTGATAATGGAGAGATTGAGTACTTTATGAAAAGGAGTTTTGAAATGTCTGCATATATGTTCTCCATTTTCATTAAAGATTTTAGCACGTGGGCAAATACTGTGTTGTAGTAATGATAAAAGACATGTATAGGACATGGAACTGCTTTCATTCTGAGCCATTTGGGCTGGAAATCAAAGGTGTATGACTCTTATAGCTATAAAATTCTTCCTACAACAACATGAGAAAAATGCTCAGGGCAGAGTTGGATGAATATTTTCTGATTTCTACTGTGACGTCTCAGTTGTTGGCTGTTGAATCATGACCAGTTTTGCATCCTGTCCCAAAAATACACATGCAGTAAGGCACACACATGTATCTATATTGGGCAAAATGCAGGTCCACAGGCATCCCAATGAGCACTTCACAGTACAGTCATCCCTCCACATTTGCTAAGGTTAGGATCACAGGAGTTCTGTGAAAGTGGAAAAACTGCAAGCATACAAGCATTGAGAAGATATTTAGAGTAAATTCCACAGTGTCAAAAGAAAGAAACCAACCTCATAACATTGTAATTAGCTTCACAAATTTGAGGACGAAAGAACTTATTTTACAAAAGAGCTATCAGGAAAAATTGATTATAGACTCTCAAGAAGTAAAAATCTATAAAGACATTCCCGCGCAAATATTAAAGAAAACACAAGAATATAGATTTCTAACTCAACTTCTGCTAAAGAATAATGTGACTTATACATGGAATAGAACCAAAGGGATCTTCTTTACATAGCGACAAAAGAAATATAGAGTGTACAGCATAGAAAAAGCCAAAGAAGTTGCTCAAAATTTAAGAAGAGAATTTGGAAGTGCAGACAAAAATCATAAAAAGAAGAGAGAACTTCTACTTGAAGTTGAAAAACAGAAAAACCTTGAAGGAGCGGAAGGAGTTGAAAAACAGAAAGACCCTGAAGGAGCAGAAGGAGTTGAAAAACAGAAAGATCCTGAAGGAGCAGAAGGACCGGAGTTGCAACCAGAAGACTTGGAACAATCAGAGGAAATGAAGGTTTAGAAGGAAGCATTGATAAAGAAGAAGGCGAATACCAGATAGAGTCGGAACTAGAGGCACAAGAAGATAACTAAAGAAAAAAGATATATATATATATATGTACGACAAATAAACAGGAAAATGTTATAAAATGGCTGTAAAAATACTTTCAAGGAACACAAAAGGAATAAACTCACAATATAAATGAAGACATATATTCCACTATTTGGAAAAAGCCAAAATGGACATTATTTGTCTACAAGAAACTCGCACTGCAGACAAAGATACCAAATTTTTGAAAAACCCAAGACTAGGACAATGCTTTACCGCATCATGGCAAAAGAAGAAGTGTGGAGTTGTGATGTACATTAGTAACAAGTTGGAAGCACAAGAAGTCTTTGCGGATCCAGCAGGAAACTATCTAGGAGTCAAAGTCAAGATTCAAAGTGAAACTATTCTTTGTGTGGGGATATATTCATCTACAGACAATAAAGAGAGATTCTATTCAAAAATTAAGAAAATATTGATGGAATATACAGCAGAGAATCACCAAGAAAATATCTTACTCTTCAGGGACATGAACGGTGTCTTGTGCCCCACACAAGATAGATATTCAACAAAACCAATAAAAAAGAACCAAGGAAGACTGCCACAGATTTTTTTTAAAATGATGGATGAATTAGCTCTGATTGATGTTTGGATGTTGAAGCACGGGGCGGAAAAGGGATATACCTTTTATTCAGACCATCATAACTCCATGTCTAGGATAGATATGTTTTTTATATCGAAGACTTAGCATTCAAACATAAAGGACATGGAGATATTACCAAAGGTGATGTCGGATCATAACCCCATTCTATTACAGTTCAAATATGGAAAAAAGAAGGAATATAATTGGAGACTTAACGATAACCTTCTGACAGATGAATATAAAATTGGCAAGTTAAGAGAAGATATCAAAAGATATTTTGAAGAGAACATAAATTCAGGCACCCCGATGAGGACAGTGTGGGACGCCGGAAAGGCAGTAATAAGAGGACACCTGATTAAAATGGGAACAACAAAAAAGAAAAAGAAAGAACAACAGTTGGAGAATTTATTTCAAAAATTAAAAGAAATGGAACAAGAATTCCAGCAAGATACAACTAATTCTAAATTGAGAATAGAAATAAAACAATTACAAGATCAGATCACTGTGATGAATATGGAAGAAATCGAAAAGAAAATGAAATATTGTCACTTGAAGCATTTCGAATACGCAAATAAACCAGGAAAGTGGCTGGCATATAAGTTGAGAAAGGAAAGAGAGAAAAAGAGAATACTCAAACTGGAAAAGGGCAAGATGGAGATTACAGAACAACAACAAATTAAGAAAGCATTTGCAATGTATTATACACATCTATACAAATGAGAAACAACAGTAGAAACAGAGGAAAGAAAAGCCATAAATTACCTAAACAAGCAAAACATTCTGAGTATAATGGAAGAGCAGAAAGTTAGCTTAAATTTACCGATATCATTGGCTGAAGTATTAGAGGCCACTAAGAAATTAAAGGTTGCTAAAGCTCCAGAGCCAGATGGATATATGGCCAAGTTTTACAAGATCTTTGCTCCAGAACTGGTAGAACCCTTAATGAAGATGATGAATTTAATTGGAAAGGAAGGAATACCTGAATCATGGTGGCAAGCAAACATAACACTGATTCCAAAAGAGGGAAAGGACCCAGAACAAGTGGAGAACTATAGACCTATCTCATTATTAAATACGGACTATAAAATTTTCGCATCCATTCTGGCGGAAAGATTAAAGAAGATTCTACAACAGACAATTCACACAGACCAAAATGGCTTCTTACCAAATACACATCTAAGAAATAATGCAAGAATCCTGTTAAACATGATAGAACATTTTGATAAAAGGAATGAAAAGAAACTAGCTACGTTGTTTGTAGACACAGAAAAAGCCTTCGACAAGGTAAAATGGTCTTTTATGACTGAAATTCTGAAAAGAATGAACTGCAGCCAAACTTTCGTAAATTGGATTCAAGAAATATATAAGGAAGCAAAATTGATAATTAATGGAGAGTTGACAAGTCCAATTAATATAAATAAAGGAACAAGACAGGGATGTCCACTATCACCACTCCTCTTTATAGCAATGTTGGAAGTGCTAAATAACAAAATTCAAGGTAATCAAGAAATAAAAGAATTAAAAATCAAGAATATAAATTGAGAGCTTTTGCCGACGACCTGATATTTTTCTTAGAGGAGCCTGATAAAGGGGCCAAGCATTTAATTTCTGAGCTTCAACAATTCGGAGAAGTAGCCAGCTTGAAAATAAACTATGGTAAATCTAGTATGCTAGTGAAAAATATGACTCAATCAGAAAAAGAAGAATTAAAGAAAGTCACTGGAATTAAAATAGAGAAAAAAGTCAAGTATCTGGGAATCTGGTTCACTGATAGTAATAAAGAATTATTCGATAACAACTATGCTAAATTATGGAAAGCAACAGTCAGTGAGTTAAAGATATGGGAAAATCTGAACCTATCACTCTTAGGTCGCATCGCAGCAATCAAAATGAATATTCTCCTGAAATTCAATTTCTTATTCCAAAATTTACCAATAATAACGAATGAAAAACCATTTCAGCAATGGAAGAAGGAATTGTCGAGGTTTATATGGAGAGGCAAAAAAACCAGAATAAGATGGAAGTTACTAACAGAAAAGAAAATGAAAGGAGGCTTTGGGCTACCAGACTTAAAGTTGTATTATTATGCAAATGCAATGACATGGTTGCAAGACTGGATAAGATTGAGAGATGCAAGAATTCTGGAAATTGAAGGAGCAGATATGAGATTTGGATTCCACACGTACCTGTGGTACAGGAAAGCCAAAATAGATAAAGAATTCTGTAATCACTACCTGAGAAAGTCCTTGTTATAAATCTGGTTAGAGATCAGGAAAAATACTTTCAATAGAATTCCGCTTTGGATCTCTCCACAGGAGGCTCTTTTCGGAAAGAAGATTGGATTAGATGTGAAAATTTGATAGTTTTTAAGAACCAAAAAATAAGAATTAAATCACGAGAAGAACTTGCCTAACAAGGAATAGAACTAAATTGGTTTCCATATCTACAGTTAAAGGAGAGATTCAAGATGGATTTAAAATTAGAAGAGTTTGCCACACAAAAGAAAAATAATGAATTAGAAACTATAATTTTCACAAAAACACAACATAAGATCTCACAGTATTATACATACTTTTTAGCTAGACAACTGGAAGAGGAAGTTCTAAAACCAACCATGGTACAGTGGGCCCAAAGCCTACAGCATGAAATACTGTTGGAACATTGGGAAGCGACATGGATGGACACCAATAAATTTACAAACACACAAGATTTGAAGGAGAATTTCATGAAGAAGATGTATAGATTCCACCTTACCCCTGAAAGAATAGGTAAAATTTACAAGTCGGGGAACAATAAATGCTGGAAGTGTAAGGAGAGAACTGAAACGTATTACCACATTTGGTGGTCTTGTGAAAAGTCCAAATGTTACTGGAAGAAGATACATGAAGCAATAAAAGAAATTTTTAACATTAATTTCCCAATGGCCCTGGAGTTCTTCTTGTTGAACATGACACACATGTTTGAAAAGACATTTGCGCGTAAAAACATCAGGTTATTATTAAATTTAGTTTCAGGAGCAAGAATAAATTTTGCCAGAATGTGGAAAAATTCAGAAACACCAAACATAAATCAATGGTATCTTAAAGTCACGGATCTCAAGGAAAGTGATCTATTTTCTCAACTTCTGAAGGGAAAATCAACTAAAGAAGCAGAGAAGGACTGGGAATTGGTGACTAACTACATTGCTAATAGGTGACTAATTATATTACTAATAGATGTAAAGAGTAAATTGAAACAGAAAAAAATCAGAGAAGGGAGTGACAGTAAAGTAATTATACACAAGGTAGAGGATGCAGGAGAGGAAAAGAATTTCATAATAGACAATTTAGCCCCTAGTACAAAATGTGCACCAAACTAGAAGTAAAGATGCAAGTGTGTAGGAAATTTCAAAGTAATGTATATATTAAGCGTGGAAAGAGATGTCAGGGATAGGACAAGGAAAGATATTTGTAAACTACAAATGTATAGAAGTCTTAATATTCTAATACATGTAATGATATAATGTATAAGAGACAATGGAAGATAACATAATTGGTCGATTGAAGATCAATGGATGATGAAAACATGTAAAAGCAATGAGAAATTATATTTTTGAAGAAGATTGTAATTTTATTTATTTTATGTATAAAAAATGAAGGGAAAAAAAGAAATTGGAAAAACTGTGAATAACTCTAGGCCCTCCTAAACCATATTTAACACACAAAAATGTATGATCATCATATTCAACCCACCATGGATTCCTTTTCAGGCATCAGGGTTCCTTCACAAGGCAGAAGTGGGGGGCTGGTGGGGCTTACTGCCACCTCTGCTGCTGCCCAACACTATTTTTAATAGGGATTTACAAACCTTGTTTGCAGTTTCTTAGTCTCATGAGGCTTGCAATTGCTATTAAAAATGGCATAAGGAGGCAGCAGGGGTGACAGCAAATAATCCATGAATAATCAAATCTGCAAAAGTGAAACTCGCAAATGTGGAAGGCTGACTATATACCGTGCAAACTACTACACATACACCAACTCACCCTCTTCTGACCATCCATGTCTATACTAATAATTGTTCTAACCGTCCAGTCTACACTAATTGTGCTTACGCCACTGTCTTCCTTATTTTTCTTTTAAAGAACCTCAAAATGTCAGCTATTTTTCATGCTTGTGCCCTCCCAGGCTGATTTAAGCCCAAGAAATGCCTTTTTAAAGTGAGAAGGTAAATCAGAAGTCAGTTTCCAGTTTACTTACTGGTTTTGTAGTGGCTTATCATAGGCCTAAAGCAGGTCTGAGGCCCCCAACTGATGGCAAAATTGCTGCATCCATCCCTTGGGCCATGAGGAATCTCATCTCACACCTTCTTTAATTAAGTTGGTTAGTCATCTGCCTCTTTGGTCTTTTCAGCTCTACCAACACATATGTTTCTTTCACCCTTAAAAATACCTTTTATTAAAAGTTAATAAGGAGTGATTTATTTCAATTAGAGGGCACTGATCCGTGGCGAGTACAAAAATAAATGGATAGCTGCAAAGATCAGTCAATGAACTGAGTGTAGAATTCTTAACTGGAACCTTTTTATAGTTTCTGAGTATATGCAGAGTATTCTTCCCAGCTACCAATGAAGAAGTATGGCTGGCAGAGAGCAGTGGGGGAACAAAAGTTTGGCATACAGGCCAGAGCCAGAGATCTCAAGTATGACATCTGAATATATGACATCTGAATTTTTAGTGATCATATATCTAACAGCCCACTCCTCTTTGCACCCATCTTATCTTACTTGCATAATTAAAAAGAGGAGGAGGAGGAGGAGGAGGAGGGTGGTGGGTAAAAAGCAGAATGTGAAGGGTGAGAGAGAGGAAGAGGGAGAAGCCAAATGAGAAGGAAATGGGAAGAAGTTTGAGGAATGTTTTTTACTTAATTTTTTAGTGGCCTAGCCACTGTACAAGTGGCTTGCTAAGGAATTGCAAAGGAGTTCATTGTAGCTCATCTCAAATAATAGTATAGTGTATATTATACAATAATATACAATAGAAATCCGTCCAGGATATAAACAATAAGTTACTAAAATGACTACACTCTCACCTTCCAGAAAGATTCCAAACATTTTTTTAATAGTCTGGTGGGGACATTTGCTTTTAAGCCTTCTCTAAGGTTACAAATATTAATTTTATGTTATGTTGCAGTATACAATAGAAGCCAATTCATAACATAATCAGTAGAGGAGAAGATGTTACTAAAGAGAGTACAATGCACTCTACCCTCAAGCTTCCAAACATTTTCCTTCCATACATCTCCATGGGGGAGACACCTGTCTTTCAGAGCTAAAATACCTCCCATTCTGAAAATGCCGTGGCTGGTTAAGGGCCTTGGTCTCCTGCTAGCCAAAGAAATAACTTTCCACTCCACCTCAAATCCTATTTCATGACTCACTTTTTTCTTCTTGCATCTTCTTATTTTCTTCTTTCCCAAAGCTAGCTCTTTTTCTGTTCAACAAACCCAGATCTTCTACTCCAGAATGTTCTCTCTGTTCTCCTCGATCTTCTCTGCCATCTTCTTCAAGAAATCACATAGACCAGACTGCCTACTCACACAGCCATATGACTTTTTTCCCCCCAATTTCGGTATTTCTTCTAGGATAGCAAACTTCCTTGTTTAATTAAATGTGACAGAGACACCTTCCCTAATAAGTTCTTATAGATTCTAGTGATCTAATTCATTAAAACATAGTTTAACTTCAGCATTAATTGGGGAAGCTAGAGAGTTACACTAAATCCCCTAGGGAAAAACGATGAAGTGATAACAAATTAATCAATAAGTTCATTCCAAACTATCATGACTGTCCTAATTGTCCCAACACAGTTCCTGTAGCCATCTGCACCTGGTTGGTAGTACTAACAGCATCACTGTCATTTTTCTTTTTAAAAATTTAAGAAGGTAGAGACAACAAGGAAGGAAAAAGTGTGAGCCTACATAAATGGGTCTTCTACTGTAAATTGTGATTAATAGTTGGTCCTGGTCTTTAAAAGAATAACAGACATCGACATAACCTAGTGGCCTTCAGCCTTTATGCTGAAGATGTGCTGTCAGCTCCAATAAGGAACCCACTTTTAAAATGTGTATAGCCAGCCAGCCAGATTTTTAAAAATGCTTTAGAATATTGTTTCTGCCTCCAGGGCTTTCTAGTGAGATAAAATATGAATAACACATTTCTTACTTGAGTGAAGCTGCCCTGAATAATTCACTTGAATTTGTACCTGTGGCATAAACATAAACACTGCTGCATTCAATAACTATTTTTGGTGGCATGGAAAGCAAAATACCAAATTACAGGATTTGCCAAAAAAGATGTCTTAAATCTTTTAAAAATTTCCTTGTAACACTATATCACTAACAATTCCTCACATCTTCAGTCAAAGTACTTTTCCTCCATTTTCAATCACTACCCTATTTTTTTTAAAGAAGTGCTTGTTAGTGTAGCCATGGAGGTTTAGAGTATCGTAAGCTTATGTGGTTATTTCCACATTATACAGAAAAGACTGGGTGGTGTAGCTTTTGCATGAGTTAAGGACATCTTGGAATAGAGAGAACTGAATTGGCCAGGATGTGAAGACAACCTACAGTGAGATTTGTTGTTGTCATGTGCCTTCAAGTTGTTTCTGTCTTACAGCAAGCCTAAGGTGAACCTATCATGGGGGCTTCTGGGGCTGGTAGTGTGTGAAGCACCCAAGATCACCCAGTGGGTTTCCATGACTGAGTGGAGAATTGAACCCTGGCCTCCAGGATCATGGTCCAATGCTCAAACCACTACACCATGCTGGCTTTCTGCAAGAGAGATTACCAAATGGGAAGTCATACAAAAAAGAGAAGTTGAGGTGAAATCAGAAAATTACTGAAACAGTGGTTTTCAAACTGCAGATAAGTAGCCATGGAAACATACTTCCTAGCCCAGTCCCAATTTCCAGTATATTTGAACTGCATAAGGCAAGTTTTTTTTCACAACTTTGGGAAGTTCATATTCATGTGTTTACAGGGATCAGAGAATGGTGTTTCTACTTGAACCACATCCTTGTAAGTTTCTATGCTGTGATTCCGACCCCCACTCCCAGGTTCTCATTTGTATTTTATTTTCTAAACCTTAACATTTTGCCGATAGGTAGTATAGGTTACTTAGTTAAAGATGTAAAATACTACTACTATAGACTATAATCCTAAAGCTCTTGTTGACTTTTACACAGACACCAGGCCTTCTAAAATAGCAGGTGATCTTACAGACTCCAAGAATGAGATCTTGTAGACAACTAGTGAGGTTTCTGCTGTGGCCTTCTCTTCCTCAGAACCCTGACTTTGTGCAGGAGGAGAGGCAGTGGCCATTCCTAAACTGCAAACCCCAGGATTCCATAGGATGTTGAAAGTGGAATAATAGTGCTATAACAGGCTAGTGCAGAAATAGCCAGTGTATGAGAGTGACTGGAGACAGAGAGGGCTTGGATATGCTGTATCCAAAAGCATCTTGGTTCCCAACTATGCCTACAACACAGAATGAAATGTAGATGTGCTGCAGAGGACATCTCACTCCTTTCTTTCACATTGTTTGAAATGGTAGGGTCTTCTTAGCAGAACAGGTGAAAAACAAAATAATATTTTTTTAAAAAAAATTAAGTCTTGGAAGGGACAGAAGACCCTTCCAAGGGTCAAACAACATGGTGTTTTGAGATCTGAGACCTTAAAAATACACTAGTCTGTTGACATTTACCTCATATTATTTAGTTTTTTGTCAAGAACAAGTGGCTGCCAACACCGTTCAGACTTATCAAAGAATTATTCAAGCTGTTATGTCTGCTTAGAATACTGTATTGGGGTGGGGTGGGGAACAAATGTAATCATTGCTGGGAGTCATTGCTATCCTCTCAGTGTAAAGAGCATGTAACAAAAAGATTTTTCTTATCAGTGGCGTTCCTAAAATATTACCTGGATCACTATGTAACAGATAACACATATCCATGCACCAAAGCTTAGTTCTGTAGCATGTATGTTTTTTCTACTTCAGCGTTGACTTGTAAACAGTACTTATACCAAAAAACAAAAGTCAATCCATGTTTATTCTTAAGAACAGTAACAAAAAGTCTCTGCCTTTTTCATGCACCCAATTAGTTCATACCTCTTTTCAGGCTCAGGCTCATTCAGTTAGTTGAGATATTTTATGACTTCTGTCAAATGAATGTGTAATATTAATTGAATGGTTGTAAGTAGAACTGAAAACTGAGTAACTGAGTCTGTAACACCCATGAATGTGAGCTGCTTGTTCAAAGTTGAAAAAGATTGGCCTGCAGTTTACTGTGTAAATAATAGCTGATGCAAGAAAATCCCTCTAGTATTCCAACATCTTTTTAAAGTAGGATGACTGCAACTTGATCTTACCTAGCAAAAAGTATAGCAATCCATTGCATTGTGGGAGTCACATGGTGCCAAAAAGAGCCTTGCATTTCCACTTCTGGTAACAGTATTTATCATGACATCCATACATTGCAAATTTCCTTCCTCCTGAAGTGGCAGCAATTGTAGTTGAAAGTTAGTGAAAATAATGGCAGCACAGTGCCTATCATATAGATAGAAAAAGGATTCTGGAAAAAATGCTTACATTATTCATATTCCAGCCAAAAAGTGGAAAGAAGAACAAAGAGGTGAGCATTTAGTGCTGTTTTCCACCTAGTATTTGTACATCCTGAAATGTTTTGGGAAATTATTCTGTACAGAAACACATTTTTTCCCACAAATACCATGATTTTGCATTTTGCTCTCATGTATAAAAGAAATCCCCTGAAGTTGTGTGGGTAGCACTTTGAACAATGGCAATATCATTTTCGAGGAGTTTGCAATCTAACATTTGTGCAGAAGAAGAAAACAGTCCAAGAACCTAAAAGATACAAGTGTTGCCAATGAACCTCAGACAGTTACCCCATTTCTGCATGACAATGCTCTCCCGCATCCTCTCATTGCAATCCTGGCAGTGCCTTTGCCAGGAAGGAGATGCAACAAGAACATCCCCTCCATACCCAACCAACTCCCTATGGAAGGGAACACGGGGGGCACGTGTCTGCCTTCCACAGCACAGCTGGGCCCTTTCTCATGCCGTGCTGGGGGAAGAAGCACCTCCAACATGCTTCCTGCCCTTCTGCATGGCAGGTAAGTATGGAAATGTTGTGTGATTATGGGCGCTTAACAGACTGAATCTGTTAAGTGAATATCCCGCAACTGCGACACTTGGGGATGGTGGTACCATGACGACATCATTCAAAGCATGACCTATGGACCACTGCCATCCTGTCCCCATTGTGGGACTGTGACGCCATGCAGAAATGGCCCTAATTTGTATTGTCATATCTGTGGTTCATCGCTAACAGTTGTAGTTTCTATGTGCATATGAAGTATATATGTTAACAGTAGCAGTTTGGGAGCTTTTGTGTCATGAATGTGTTCATGTTATTATTAACTTCTGAAAGAGTCCTACTGGCATCTGAATCACTAGACCTTAGCACAAGGCAGTGCTGTTTTGGGGGGAAAAAACCAAATTCTTGTTCCACCTATATGTTTTCTTCAAACTTTACTGAGAGTATCTCGCATTGGCTTTTTTCTCTCCATCCATCCCATTTTGCTTCCAACCCCCACTCTCGTAACAAGCAATTAGTGAGGCCTGAGTGTTACAGAACTTCAAAAAATCCATTGTTCAGAATTGTTTTAACAACTATGGATAAGAAATGGCAGGAAGGAAACTTGACTGTTGTGAAGTAATACCCTGTTACTATTTGAAGAGCAAAGGCTCTAAGCAGAGAGTAGTATGGTGCTAAATATATATTTTTCCTGGTTTGGCTCTGCACATCTTCTTCTCTACATTTCTTTAGGGTATTACTAGCTCTTTGCTCTTACATTTGTGGATGTATCTTATTATATCTGAAGCAACAACAGTCATGCAAAGTGTCTCTTGTTGATCCATTAAAAGAATGCCTGGAGTTACTAAATCAGGACAGACTTGAAATAATTTAAAACCTTTAATGTACTTCCAGTGTAATTCATATTTAACTAGTTTAGTTAGGACAGTTTTAATCTTAAATTGCACCATAGTGCTTAGTGTTATATTCCTGGCATGACATTTTAAAAAAAAGAACCTAAAGTAAGAAAGAATGCGAGACTCATACTATATATTTAAGTATTTCCTCCAAACAAGAAGCTACACAACTGTATAAAATATTTGTTTTGAAAACAGAGAATGCTCAGAAGGCTTACAGTCCAGGATAGCTCATTGTTCCTAATCAATACATGAAATTTAGCCAGCTAATAATATACAGTCTTTATTCCTAAAATCTGCATCAGCCCAGTTAGTCTTCTACTTCCTTCAGAGCACCATTGCTAGGAACCAGGGTGTGTATAACAAGGGCTCACAATACTAATGACGTGTCAACAACAGCAAAATGAATACAAAAGTACTGAAAAGTTAATATTTGTAGGTGTGGCCGTCTGCCTCTCTTGTCAATGCTTCAGTATTCCTACTGTCAAATGTTAAAGAGCCTTTTATATTATTTTGATATAAATTACTATAATAATTATTTTTATATTATAAACACTTCAATTCTGAGCTTGGAATGTTTCTTTTTAGAAGTAATTTGCTTCCTAATAGACTGGCACATCCCACCCAGAAGTAATTTGATGATGTCTTTTAATCTTGTCATGTTACTGGTTACTTTTTTATTAGTTTGGGGGGGCAAGGAGTGCCAAAGCTTGAAATTAACTCATTGATTAATTTGTTAAGTTATTAATTTGTTAAAATTGTATCGGCTTTCATCTTACGTTTCTAGATTCCCCCAATTAACATTAATGTTAAAAATAAACTTTAGTGAATTTTATCTTTGAAATTCATTAGGGTGGGTTCTCTTCTCTCTGGCACTCAGGAAAACAGGAAGTTTTGCTGTTTCAGTGTAAGAAATGTTGTAAATATTGTAGGAAATTCATCACATGGCTCTGTCATTAGGCTATCTAATGTGTATGATTTCTTTGAGAAGTCAAGAGAGAAAGGAAAGGATGAACAAAAAAATCTTCCAATATCTTTTTAGAAACTGAAATTTCAGTTTGAATAATTATAAATTATTCTGAAGTGAATAGCCTGCAATACATCCTATCTCTGTGAGATATATCTGCATTCACCCTGGTAGTGAGTTCCCCAATAGCGAACTGGCTGGTCACTGTGTAAATGGAATGTTGGACTAAATGGGCTTTCAGTCTGAATCAGGAAGGCTTCTCTTATTACTTTCACTTATAGAACAGCATAGACTTATAGAACATTTCTTTGAAACCAGCAATGTAGACATACCTGTATAAAATGTTCAGTTATAGGATATAAACTTAACCAATTTTTGAACTAGTGTTCATATTTCTATAGGCTGTTAATGTTCAAACTAGTGAAAGGTATTTGTTTTGCAAGCATAAATTTTGATCATGTAATACTGCATTATTATGTAATGGCGCTCATTTCATTGTCTGAACTGATTGGAAAACAACTAAGTTTGCAACCCCATGTGGACTTACCTGTACCTAAACTTTGGTGAACACAGCGGCACTTCCAAGCAAATAATTAGATTGCATGCATTTTACCTGATGGACATAGGCACAAATGAATTAATAGTTCCTCTCCTAGTAAGAATCTTTCTGTGGGTCTGTCCAAGTTACATCTTGTGTAGCCATTCTTAGCACGTTCCTGATTGCATTTTTACAGTGTTATTCATGGTCCAAAAGGTTAGCATTAGTACATTGCTAACTGATAGTTTTCATTTTGTGATTCTTATTGTAAGCCCTCTATTAAGTGACAGATATTAGGATGAAGAGAAAAGAGCAACAGAGCAAAGAATGGATGGAATGGATTCAAAGGTACCTCCTATAAACAGAGGGAGCCCTTGCATTGGGCAAAGGGACTTGGATCCCATGCAAAGGCTGAGTTTTCTCAGTTTTCCATGGCTCCTTCTGACTCTACTCCAAACCCTTCAGAGCATGGAAGGGGGCAGAGATGGGCACAGAAGGCAGTATGATGTTTTCTGATTACTTATATATTGACCCCCGGTCCTTATGCGGAGGAATTTCTCCACCAGATGTCAAAGATCCTGATACGGTTATAGGGGAAGGGTGATATTGGGCATCTTTCTTGAAGGTGTCTACAAAAAGTGAAAAAAATAGATGTCCCACACATTTGAGGGCTAAAAAACCCCTGAGTAATGGCATTATAATGTAGAACATATTCTTTTTCTAGAACCCTCTTTGCAAGGTTTTTTCCCTTGATGAATGGGATCTCTACAGACCTTAAGCTGATGGCTACATAATGACAAATTACTTCTATTAGTGCTTGTGTTGTCTTCCTTTTCTTCTCAAGACCTTGTACAAACATAGTCAAGGTCATGGAACATTCTGGAGATTCCTTTTTTTATGTCTTTCTATCCCAAAATCTCAAGACATAAACAAAAATAAAAATGTTTGCACAAATAAATTTAATTATCTCTAAAAAGTTTTCTTGTGCTCATTCTCTCCATTCAGGAAGAGGCTTTTCTGTACATCATTGTAAACAGGTTGTCAGTGACAGGTGAGTGACAGAATCAGGACTGATTTAAATATTACAGAATCCGTTTGAAAGCTGCCAAAAGTGGTTCAGTATGATAGTGGCAGATGTAATGTTTAAAATTACCACATCTTTTCACACTGCTTTGTGTCAATGCTGTAGATCTCCCTCAGGAATTTCACAGGAATGGAAATGCTGCATGTGATTGGGACACAGAAGTAGGGGATGGATGTTTTAAGAATCATATGCCTGCTTCATGGACTTCTAAGGATCAAAAGAAATTTAGTTGTAAGCCAAGAATAGCATTTTGCACCTGGTGAGAAAAGTGATACCTCACCACTTGCAAGACTTACAGGGCATTTTAGGGAAACAAATATATGTACAAATGCTCATATATTAAAATATGAGAGCCAGGACAATCTGGTCATTTGACTGATGGAACAAGGGCTCCAGGAGATCGAACTCTGAATCTCTACTCAGCTATGGAAACCCACTGGGTGACTTCGGGCAAGTCACATTCTCTCAGCTTAGGCCAAAGTATGACAGCTTCAGTTTAGTCATCTTGGCTTCTAGGAAGATTTCAGGCTTGATTTGCTCTAGGACTCATTCATTTATCTTTTTAGCAGTCCAGAGTATTTGTAGGACTCTTCTCACCACATTTCAAATTAGAAGTTTCCTTCCAATCAACTTTCTTCACTGTCCAACTTTCATAGCCATACATAGAAATGGGAAATACAATGGCATGGGCAATCCAACTTTAGTATTCAATGATAGTATTCAGGATTTTGTCTAATTCCCTCATAGCTTTCCAAGTCCTAATCTTCTGATTTCTTGACTGTCATCTCCATTCTGATTAAGGACTGATCCAAGCTATAGATCTTTTACTGTTTTAATGTTTTCATCTTGTGCTTTACAGTTATGTAAACTATTTGTGGTCATTACTTTTGTTTGTTTTTTAATGTTAACTGTAAATCTGCCTTTGTACTTTCTCCTTTGACTTTATTCAATAATCATTCCAAATCTTTGCTGTTTTCTGCAGGTAGTATGCTATCACCTGCATATCTGAAATTGTTGATGTTCCTTCTTCCAATTTTTATGTCTCCTTCCTTTGAGTCTAATCCTGCTTTATGTATGATATGTTCAGCATACAGGTTAAATAGAGTGATAAAATGCAGCCTTGCCTGATCCCCCTGCCAATTTGAAACCATTAAGTTTCTTTGTATTCTGTGCTAACAGTAGCCTCGTGTTCTCTTGTCCAACAATCAAATGTTGTGGTACACCCATTTCTTCAAGGGTGATCCATAGTATCTCATGATCTACACAATTGACGGCTTTCTTATAATCTATGAAGCACAGCCTGATTTTCTTTTGAAATTCTTTAGTACATTCCATTATCCAACTTATGTTTACAGTATGATCTCTAGTGCCTCTTTCTTTCCTGAACCCAGTTTAGACATCTGGCATTTCTGGCTTCATGTATGGTAGATTGTAGAACCATAGAATTTTAAGAATGGGAAATTAATGCAATGTTCCTGTAGTTACTGCATTCCCTGGTGTCTCCTTTCTTGGAGATTGGAATATATATCAAGCATTTCCAATCTGTGGGCCATTCTTTTGTTTTCCATGTTTGTTGACAGCTTTGGTTAGAACTAGAATAGATTCTGTCTTTGTAGACTGAAGCAGCCCTCATGGAATGACATCTGTTCCTGATGATCTGTTTCTCTCAACTGCCCTAAGTAGAGCTTTCATGTCACTTTCTAAAATTGGGAATTAAGCTTCATATGATTCTTCTTTGAATGACTCTGTCAACCTTTCCTCTCTTGTATATGGTTCTTCTGTGTATTGTTTCCATAATCTTTTTTATTTCTACTTGGCCATGTAATGTGTTCCCCTGATGGTCGTAGAGCATTCCCACTCTTGGTTTAAATATTTCTTTGATTTTTCAGATCTTGTAGAAAAAAAATCTCTTCTTCCCTTTTAGTTCTCATCTTCTGTTTCAGTACATTTATTATTATCATAGTTTTTCTTGAAAGTAGTTATGGGAAGGAAAAAGCCAAATGGCACTCAGTCCCATAAAGGCTCATGGAGCTGGATTCACTTTCTTAGCTCTCACTCTGTTGTCTACCTGGACGTGATCCAGAGAACACAAAATTAATTATGGAAAGGATGCTCATGTTAATAGTATTCAAGGCTAGATTCACTCTTGACAAACTCTTATCTGAAACTCTTGTTCAATAGTTAAAGAATTTAAAGGGAACACAAGTCTCTGTAGCTCAGCACTACCTTGCATCTCTTTAGATTAAAGGAAACTTAAAAGAGAAGTATAGTTTTTTGAAATCTTTTTCCTATAAGAAATAGATCATGTTGTAATTGCAAAACACTTTCCATTTCTCTTTCAAATACTCAATCAAAGAGGGAAGGATGAAAATAGAATTTGCACAAAAATGAGTTCACTAATGTACTTTAGTCAAATTTATTTGCTCTGCAGTGTCTTATTCTTGACTGATAAAAACCTAGTTATTAGGTGATTCTTTTTCTTTTCTTTTTCTTAACTATTTTGAACTAATTAAGGGAGGTTCCTTTAAATATATGTAGGATTATTATCTGGTAATGTTTTGAAGCAAACTGCCCTCCTGCCAAGTTGTTTGACTCAGTCAAATAATTTGAAGGAAATTTTCAAGTCCTCTGCTAGCTTTACAAATATTTTCAGAAATGAAAAAGTCAGCATAAGAAACTTGAGGGAGAGAGAGAAATAAAATCACTATACAGTGGAAAAGAGAGTTTTCCACTTTTGCTTTTAAAATCAATCTACACACTGTCCTCCTTTTGTGTGACTGGAATAGTTCTATATTTGTGCAGAATAATAGAACTGACACCATTACATCTGAGTTAGGCTTTTTCTTTCAGTGAAGAAAGCACACCCCCACCCCTTTCATGATTCATCAGGAACGCAAAAATCTTACACAACAGAATGTGTCTTAATGGAATGTTCTGCAATGGCTCATGCAAAACAGATATCATTTAATGTTCTTTTAAACACTATAATCTTATTGGCACAAAAGTGTAGCAATCCATCATTTTCACTATGTCTTATAGTTCTCCCATTAACAGTGAATCTTAGAAAAAATAAGCAGAAAGATTTGACTCATGGTGTATGTTGCTGTTCTGCTGAAGTCATTGGATTAGTTAAAATTAGTTTGTTCTGCTCTGTAGTTATTTTGTTTTGCAAACATTCCTTTTCAGCAGATGTTTTCCAACTGCTAGCAATTCAGCTAATGTGGCAATTGCAAGTTACTTAGTTATTGCTTTTGCTACATTTGGGGGATTCTTTTACGTTTGGATAGGATATAATCAACCGGATGGCATTTAGATAATGATTCACAGTTGTAGCACCATTACCTTGAATGTACTCTTCCCCCATGTTGACATATAAGACAAAAATGAATGAGAATTTTCATTTGGTTGCTGCAAAGGATGATCTATTAACACTTCATGTGAAATATTCTTTCACATAGTGATAATAAACAACACCAGCAGTAACAATAACAAAAGTTTATGAAGATGGTTTACATTCTGCTTATTAATCAGGGCTAAAATATTTTGCCACATCAAACACCAGAGCGCCACACACGCACGCACACACACACACACACACACACACACACACACTTCGTTCCCTGCACAGAGGCAAACAATGCTGGGTTTTGAACCTTACTTCACCAGTAGCAGTAGGAGAGAAAACATGAGGGCAGCAAGTTGCTCAGAGAATACAAGGCAGGGTGCATAGCACACAGCAATCTTTCAGCCGCTTGCCACTGCTCCTTTGCTCCCGGCATTTTCTGGCTGAGGCTGCTGCCACGTTTTTTTGCTGGCTCTAAAGTTGCCAGATGAAATAAGGAACAGGGATTGTATGTCTTTAATAGTTGTGCAGAAGAGAGAAATGCCTTTATTTCACTGGCAGCACTAGCTGACCCTGGATGAAAACAGTCTTAATAGATAGCAGTGTTGTGTTCTTACAAATAGCTGTGGTCCAGTGCCAATTTAATGTGATAGGTAAGATGAGAACCAATTATTACCACAGGAGTGTTTGTTTTCCTTGTTCATATGTTTTTATTGTGTGTGTATTTCATTGTGTTTGAAGTCTTAGAGATCTTGTATCTTAAATCTTCTACAGCAGAAAGAATGCTCTTTATGCAGTGGAGGAAGTTTGCACATTGGACCAAAATAAATAAAATAAAGGAGGCATTTACAAAATTAAATCCAGGAAGGTTGTAAAAATTGTAGGTTTTTTGTGTTTTTTTCCTTTTCAGGCTGCACCAGAACTTAGTTGTTCTGATTTCTAGTTATGTGTCCTGCTACTATGACCCATCCTTTTCCATTCATGAATGATGAATGAGGGCATTTAAAAGAAAATGCTTTCTGTCACAACGTACAGTAGTTGCATTGCAAGGCAGTTGCGAGTTTGTTGGAATACTGATGAGGCTCTTGAAGTGTTTGCCTGCGATGCTTCATGTGAAAAAACAATATATCCCTCCAATATAATTAAATCTTTTCACTGTAGGTGGCTTCCTCATAATTGCTTGAGGAACAAAGTTAAAGTCTGGGATTGAATAACTTCACAGATAATTGTTGAATATTGTGACACATCACACTTTTGTTTTTGTGATAGGTGTCTGTCTGTGTGTGTGTGAAAGATCATTATTCCCTATAAAGTATATTTCACACTCACATTTCTATCATGCTTAATGACTGTTTTATCAAACTTCCAATATCATATTTTTGGTCAATCTTTCAACCTCTTGAACAGTGCCTTTTGCCTGTGAGGTAAATACTTTTCTTGAAAAGGAACTTTAAGGAACCTTTTAAGAAAGGAATCTTTTTAGAATAACCAGAATAGTTAAACAAAACATGATTACTGCCAGTTAAATTAGTATATATATAAATCTGATATATAAATCTTAGTAATTATGAAGAATAACTAGTCTAAACCAGTGGTACTTAACCTTTTCTTTACTGGATACTCCCTGTAAATATAATTTGTTACCGGAGATGCCCAAGACTTAACTCAAGATTTAAATATTGAAATATGCAAATATTTATTTAAATATGCAAATATTTATTTAAAGTTGCTTGTTGGGGTCTTCCAAATTTGGAGAGAAGGGAGAAATTAGTAAATGCACACACTCCTATTACAGTCTTCCCTCCACATTCATAGGTTTGACCTTCACAAATTTGATTATTCACAAATATATGCCCTCTCCATTCTCCCTCTCCCATTTTCATGAATTTTGCCCCTATGTGGAGAACTCACACCAAAGTAAAACAGAAGGGAGTGGTGGGAAAGACTCATTAAATTAAAGCCTTCCTTTCCTGCTCCGGAGCTCCCCTTCCCATTCCTATGTTTTTTGCCCCTGTGCAGAGAACTTGTGCCAAGGTAAAATGGAAGAGGATGTGGGGGGAGCCCCAGAAAGAAATGGGAGGGGTAGTGGAGGAGGTTTTTCCACTTTTTGAGGGTTCTGTACCCCAAACCCTCACAAAAGTGGAAGGGGCATTGCATTATTCTCAGTGGGAAGGGAAGCTTGTGTGCTTGTCTTTGGAGGTTCCACCTCCTCTATCAGAGAAGCACCACTCTGAAGAGGAAAGAGACCAAACAACCAAATTGCAACAGATGCCTGTTGTAGAACCTACTGCCACTCACCTGCTGGTCATCTGGCCAGGCAAGTGAGTGAGCAGAGAGCCAGCCACAGCCCCAAAGAGCAGCAGCTAAAGTAGTACCCTTGCCAGGGTGAAAGTATAAAAAGGAAAAGATTTGGTTGTTTTGTGCTAGCTATCTTTCATCACACTCCATGCCCCACATTGCCCACTCCCAAACTCTCGCCCAGCCTCTTCATGCATACTAACAATGATAATCCTTCACAAAGGAAGGTGAGACTTACCTAGGGAAAGTCTGGGCAAGTGGTAAAGTGGAATTTGGGCTGTTCCTCAGGATTTGTTATCACTAACCATTAGTAACACAGACCACTCCTCCCAACTTTTGGCATCCATTGGTTGGTCGCTGCAAAAGTTGCCCCCTTCCCCAATCTACAACTTTATTGAGCAGTTTCAATCCAGCAATTGTGGCTATGCTCCTATGAGACAGAGGTTCATGGCAGTGACCTTTCCCACTAATGCAGCTTAGAGCCAAGGTACCTCAACCATCTCATCCTATTGGGTGCCTGTAGAAACATCCTCAATCTTTCCTATCACTTCTAATCTCTTGTCCCATGTCAGGAAGGTGTTGCTGCCACTACTGTTAGTGTCAACCAGCAGAGCTTCACAGATCCCCTGAGAGGGGTGCGCAGACCCCAGGTTGAGAACCACTGGTCTAAACTATCACTTGTTAGGAAAATAAAGACCTATACATACTAAATACAGAAAGCCTTATTTTTGTAGTGGCCAAGAATGTGACCTGCTTCTTCTTCAGCTTATCTCTAATTTATCACCAATAGTTCTATCTACGTTCTTTTAGTTATTGTTGGTTCCACTACTGTCTGTGTTAGACCATCACCAGCCAGCATGACACTATGGATCTTTCTCTTATAAAATGCAGTGCAGGAGCCAAGGTGTTTGCAGGGCTGCATACCTCATTTTATATTATTAGAGCACGTTCGCATTAGTGTATCCTTGCTATGAAGTGGTGTATTGACATGTAGAGAAAAAAAAGGTCAACAATCCCAAGAGTTTTTGTTTTTCAGAACATTTTTGTGGACATTTCATTTGTACAAAAACACTGGGATTTGTGCAAAAGGCAATGTCTGTGTGCAGAAAACTGTATTTTGAACAAAATGTGCTGTGTTCCATGCAAAAACATTGGGTTGAAAAATGTGCAGTGGCACTTGTCATTTTCCTGAGCAGGGTCAAAACATTCAAAATTCTCTGTGCTTATGTGAGAGAATGAAATAAGTGATATTTTCCATTCCTAGTTCACAGAGTGCTAGTATCAGACACTAAGTAATCAAGACCTGAGGTTTTTATCGCAGATTGTGTTTTCACCCTTTCATTTTCAATCCACAACAATGTTTGTTCTTTCTCACACACACATTCAAGTCAACACAGGTCATTGTTTCTTATTGCCTCTTCACTGAGAGATGAGACACATATGCATGCTCTTCTTTCACTGTCTGATCCCTTGGAAACCCTCATCTCATTTTCCTCATCCAACACTTGTTTGAGCCGCTTCTTTTCTGATATACAGCTTAGCACCCTTTGGAATTATTTTGTCTTCAGCAGCCTGAAAATGGCTATGGGGGATGCAACAAGGACAGCAAGTAGCACCAATGTCAGTAGGACAAGTAATCCACTCCAGCTTTTAGTTTGAATTTTAAATAAGCTGTCCAAGGTTCTGAACCTATTTGGAGCAGAAGGGTCAGCACCTTTAGTGGTGCCTACAAAGTCTGTACTGAAACCTGGATTAGCCGCCCCACTGAGACAGGAGTCATCAGCCACCACTGACTCACAGGGCAAAGGCAGGAATCACTGCCCCCATGTGAAATGAGAGTACTATTTGCAGCCCTCTCCAGGTCACTAAATGGAAATCATTTTTCTGAGTGTGTGGAACTGTTAACATAAAGATGTTCTGTGTCTGCTCAACCCTTGTGGCAACTGGAGCACTTCTCGAGGTAACACCTGGAACAAATGCAGCAATAAAATGTCAGATTTTGCTTAAAACCAAACAAACAAAATACTTTACCTAACCTCTTTTATAGCACTGATAGGTCCTTAACTGAATTACATGCTTTATTCTCAGGGGCACAGCCATGTTACTCTGCAGCAAATATAAGACAGTGGCACTGTAAAGACAAACAAATCTATTATGGCATAAGCACTCAAGGAGATTACACATTTTATTTTCCTCTGCTCTCACCACTAACTATCTAATGCTGCTACTCCCAGCAACAGATTGATGATATACTTGACAGCTCATAACTACACTTCATCCTTCTGTGAGGTGGATTCTACTGCATTGAACCTAACACCACAATACATTGGTTCTTCGTTTTTTCCAAAATACCACAAGATTCTTTTATCTTTTATTTGTTTATCAGAAAGGGTCAGCTTCTTTTGTTAGGATAAAATGTGTTTTTAATTACAAATGCAATATGCTAGGTAGATTTGTAATTGGTTGACCAACCAACCCCAAAGGGTGCTCACCAGTGGCTCTTCTTCATCCTGGAGAGAAGCAACTAGTGGGGTGCCACAGAGTTCTTTTTGGGCCTATTGCCATTCAACATCTTTATCAATGACTTGGATGAAGGAATAGAAGGCATTCTTAGCAAATTTGCAGATGGCATCAAATTAGGGGTAGCTAATAACCCAGAGGACCGGATCAGAATTTGAAATGATCTTAGTAGATTAGAGTGCTGGGCTAAAACTAACAAAATGAATTTCAATAGGGAGAAATTTAAGGTAGTACACTAGGGCAGGAAAAAAAAATTAAATGGATAGATACAGGATGAGTGACCCCTGGCCTGACCACTGTACATATGAAAGCCAAACATGAGTCAGCAGAATGATGTGGCAGCTTTAAAAAAAACCATTGTGATTTTGGGCTGCATTGGTAAGAATATTGTCTAGGTCAAGGGAAGTAATAATGCCACTCTATTCTGCTTTGGAATGTTGTGTCCAGTTCTGGGCATCACGATTCAAGAAGAATATTGACAAGCTGGAACATCCAGAGAAGAGCAATGAAAATGGTAAAAGGCCTGGAAATTATGTCCTATGAGGAGCAACTTTAGGGGCTGGGTATGTTTAGCCTGAAGAAGAGAAGGTAACATGACAGCTACATTTAAGTATTTGAAGGGATGACATATGGAGGATGCAGCAAGCCTGTTTGCTTTTGTTCCAGAGATGAAGACATGGAGCAATGGCTTCAAACTTCAGGAAAAGAGATTCCACCTAAACATTAGGAAGAACTTCATGATAGTAGGAACAATTTGACAGCAGAGTAACACTGCCTCAGAGTGTAATGGTCTCCTTCTTTGGAGGTTTTTAAGCAGAGGTGGGAAAATCATCTGTTGGGAATGCTTTGACCATGTGTTCTTGCATAGGAGGAGGTTGGACTTGATGGTCCTTGTGGTCTCTTTGAACTCTATGATTCTATGAGATTCTGAGCTAGTGTGCCAACAGAAGAACATGGTAATCTAGCTAACAATGTTCGTTTGTTAGTATGACAGCATTTTCATCTGTATTGTATTAAGTGCTGGCAGTGAGAGGTATTGAACTGCTGAATTTACTTGAATGTGTGAGGCTTCTCAAAGGCACTGCAAAGGTGTCTGTGCACTGAGAATCCCCTGAAGAAATCTGTAGTTTAAAAACTGTTCTGGCACATCACCCCATTGTCTATTTGGTTATGTTTGATATGATGAGATGAAATAATTTCCTTCTAATGCTTGACTAATTAGTGTTTGCAGAGTATGCTGAACATGTAAGCATAACATGCTAAGCATTCTAAATGCTGTGCTGCTCTGGAAGATCACAACAGTGCAAACAAGCAGAGTATGTCAGATTTTGATTGGAAGTCATTGGCCTGACTACTTCTCTCCAGCTGTTCTTTAGCTATGAAATTAGCTTTGAGTGAAAATGAGTGTTTGGCTTTTGTTCCTATCTCTTTAAATTTTTACCATTTCCACACGGGGGTAAATCCCCACCCTGGGATGACTGGACACGGAGGTCGCCCACACTGCGGGGTGTGCTAGAGAGGGTAAAAGGGGGAGGTTCCACACCTCCAACCGCCCTCGCGTGGCTGCAGGGGTGGCGCTGCGAGTTTTATAAAAACCACCTTTCCAAGTGGTTTTTTTAAAACTTGCCCATGCTACTCCGTTGCAGCGCCCTATGAGGAACTGCAGGGATGCGCTAGCACGTCCCTGCAGAGCTGCCAGAGGGCGGGCTTCCAGCTGGCGCACTGCCCCGTTTGCCGCAGACGCCGCCGAACATGTGGAGCGGCGAAATCGCACTGCTTCCCGCGGGGACGGAGCCTCCCACTTCCAGGTAAGCTCCATCCCTGCGTGCACGGCCCCATTTCCCTGCGTGTCCCCCCTCCTGTGTGGAAAGGGCCTTTGTCACTCTGCTGGAACACAGTGAACAAATTACGCGGTATGTACAAAGTGGAACAAAAAACATTTGCAAAAAACACTTTACACTCTTTGTGCCTTTTATTGATAATATTTTTAAAAATGTATAGACCAAGTGGAGGTGTATGTGTCCCATCTTGCTTTAAAGGCAAGAGAATCTCAACTTCTATTCTGAATACGTTTTGCTCCCAAGTATTATAATTATGGCAGAAAACTTTGCACAGAGAAAGGAGGCTGAAAGCAGTGGGCAATAACAACAACAAGAAAATACAGCCTCATGCTGCATACTGTAAAGCATGATTTCTAGTCTCTATATGAGGTTTATTTACTGGTGGCCATATGTAGTAATTGGGATTTGAGTGTCTTATGCTGTGATGTGGCATTGTAGATACAGCAGTCAGAAGACATTAGAATGGCTATTTTAATTTTTCCCTTTTCATTGAAGTCAATAGGAGGAAAAAATATGTCAGGTCAAAAACCTCATATGATTGGCTACCTGAGAAGAGTCTATGGAATCCTGGCATTTGCAGTTTGGGGAGGGGCCTTTAGAATTCTCAGCCAGAGAATAGGCCGGTTGCTATGGAGATGAGGCCTAGCAGCAATGAGGAGGGCAGTATATTACTCCCTCAGGAACCCAACCTCTGTATGTTAATAACTCTGAATACAGATTAGACTGGGGAATATGGGGAAAAGTTACAGGTACTGGACAAGACAGTTTGGGGAATTAGAGACACAGGATCTCAAATCTTTCTAACAAGTATTACCTATGAGAAAATAAAGTCCCAGGCAACACCAAGTATATACGCTAGTATAGTATAAAAGTGTTCTCCTTCCCTTTCTGTGCCACCTTGTCCTGCCTGGAACTTCCCCACTTTAATCATCTCTCTGGACCAGAGCAAAGCAAACTCAGTGGGGCTGGAGGCCACCCCCACAGTGATCTTTGGCTAAAAATTGTCTCAAAATCATTGTCCAGGTTTTTGAGCTAATTTTCAGCCAAACCTAGCATTTTTTAATAGATGGGTGAGGGCTTAGAAAGCAAACCCCATTCCTTCTGGTATTTCTGTTTTTAGCAATTACTGATTTTTCACCCAGAATTCCCCCCCATTGAATATTTTGGGGGGACATGGGGAATTTGGTTTTGGGAAGCACAAAAATCATTGGGGTTTTTATGCAGGACACAAGCTACAGTTTTCTCTACCCCTGCCTTGTAAGGTAGCTCTTTAGCTACCTCATCAGAATGTTCCACCAGCATATCTGTGCACAGTGGTGGAGCTTGGAGTGTGGGGAGGGGGGCAGGAGGGGGGCTATGGCATGAGGGACGGGGCCACTGTGAGTGCAGGTGTGGCCAGGGCATGTGGGGGCATGGCCAGGGCGTGTGGGGGTATGGCCAGGGTGCACAAGGGCATGGCTACAGGCTGGGACACCCAAAAAACATTGCTGCCCAGGGTGAACCGGCTCCCCACTGCCCTGTCCCTACGCGACCATCTGCGCAGACCCAGCATCACATGTCATGTTGGCAGAAGGGCATCTCTTACTGCATTGGCATATTAGCACTTCTGCCAAATCCCATATCCCTTGAGCCTGTGTAACCTGAGTGCTGTTCTGCACTGATATTCCAGTTAAATGTCATTAATTTTTTTCTGTAGATTGGTTCAATCTTAATAGCTGCGGAACAGAGTTTAAAAGCAATGTTGGCACTAATGTATTAATTTAAAACATTACAAAAAATCCATTAATATTAAAACAGTAAGAAAAAATAAACATTAAAATTATTTTTTTGCATTGATTGTTAATAAATTGTTAACAAAAAATAGTTGTTACCTTTTAAAAAACGTAATTAATAAAAATGAAGAAAAAGTATTGTTCCCCATTGCCACGCAAAGTAACAAGCTAAACCAACATAAAATATTATTACTAGTTTAATAATTTAACATTGCTGCTGTTTAATAATTAAAGTAACAAATATTAAATTAATTGATGAAATCATTCAGCCATTGTGTGTGCAGTGTGGACAGGGAGTTCAACAGTGTTCTTAAGGAATTTATCACTGTTAACTAATTAGGATTAATGTATTAATGTTTGATTATTTCCAAGTTCTGTAACATAGGAGACAAAGCTCCAGCTACACAGAGGCATGTAGGGGCAAAGAAGCAGCAAATTTCACCAAACATCCTTTCTTTTATTTTATTTTCACATTCATCTTAATTGATAAATCCTCTGTTAGATAAAGAATGAACATAAAGTGGGAAGTCAATTTTAAAAGACATATTTAACCACAGGGTGAATATGTCATTGGTTGTTATTGTTGTTTTAATTCAAGGATAAGCAAAAATTCTGTGTTGGGCCTTAAAAGTTTATCCTGTTCTGGCGTTAATCTTCTTTACAGATTGTCAATTATGTTAATAATAATATGTTCAAAGTGTAAGAATGACTATTATTTATTAAAGGAGGACAGCAGGAACATTTGGAATTCTAGAGAAAACCAGCTGTCTTTGCTGTTATGCTTATAATCTGCAGTAACCTTGCACATACTTTTGAAATCTATCAGGTGTACCTGCAGAGAATGGATTTTCTGAATTTTAAATTAACAGTTTCCTCCTAGTGAACTCTGGATAGTCATCCTTAATGACATCACTAGGCTATCAGATTTTTAGAATAGAAGGTGCATTCCTGTAGGCCAGACATCTTTTGCCACTTGGGTTTTTTATTACTCCTCACCCCCACTCTTTTCCTTGGCAGAGTTAATTTAATCATTCCACCAGTGTGTGTGCAGTGCAGACGGGGAGTTCAGCAATGTTCTTACGGAATTTGCTACTAGGCAGGAGATTTTGTGCGATGAGGCTGCTCTGACTATTCTCTTAGACGAGAGCAGATTTATAGTAACAGCTGAGGTTCTTGGATGCCCTGCTTATAGATGAGTGCCTTGAGGACATTCAGATTTAATTAGTCCCTGGGCTACCCCAGACAATTTGTTTCTTTGGGCACGTGTTTCAGAAGCTGTGTAGGACAGTCTGTGGCCTCTTTAAGCAGGTGGACTAAGCTGCAAAATCACTATGATTATTCTTATCATCATCATCACCCAGATTTATATCCTACTTTTTTCCTCAAAAGGACTCAGAGCGGCTTGTAATAGTTTAAAAAGAAAACGTAGTTAAAACTGTAACATATAAAAGTTAAAACAGACATTAAACAAACAGTAGTAATTAAAACAACATTAAAATACATATTAAAAACAACAAACAAATCACTACAGGCATTCTTGCACAAGAATGACTTGGTGCCTGTACACAAAGCGAAGGAACATTTTCTATGTGTCATTTCATATAGTAGCCCTCCGTTAAAATGAGTATGCGGTTAGGGAGTAGTGTTATATAATTTTAGATCCCAACTCAACTTCTCTGTTGTCTGTTTGTTGGACTTTCTCAAGAGCATATAAATGTCAGAACAACAGACCGTTGTTTCAAAACAATTATGAAAGTGTTTAGAAAGAAATTAAAAGAGGGTTAGAAAAATGGGGAAAGTTAAATTTATCACCCTGAGGAAGAATTGCAGTAATAGAGGCAAATGTTTTGCCAAGACTTTTATTGTCCTATCAAATGAGCCCTATCATAAGAAATGAAATATTCCTTGTGCAATGGCAGAAATAAGCTTCCAGATTTGTTTGGCAGATAGGGAAACACAGAATAAAATTTAAATCACTGTATAACATCATACAGTGTTTTATGGTGCTAAAGAAAGGAGTGGTCTGGAAATTCCTAAAATTAAATTATTTTATGACGTCTGTTGATTTGAATGGTTGAAAGAATGGATACTGCTTAGAGATGAATGACTCTTCAAAACTGAAAGGCAATATTTAAGATTTGGGTGGCATAGCTATCTGTGGTATGATGAAATTAAAGCACACCCTGAATTTAAAAATCATTGTATTAGAAAGGCTCTTCTGCAAGTATGGTATAAATATAAGCAGAAGCAGCTTCCTAAGATAATATTAGCCATATCACCACAGGAAGCTTTTTTTCAGGAAATGATGTGTTAAAAATTGGAGATGGTTGTTTTATGATGGCCAATTGTATTTTGAACAAGACAGCTGGGAATTTAAATCCACTGAAATGCTTCCTAAAGAAGGCAAATATTTTAATTTGCTTGCTTACATGCAACTTAAGATTGTATTTAATCAGGATAAGAGAGATCCAGCCACAGAGGTTGGAGAAAATGAGTTTTACTTAGAGTTGTATAAATATTATAATGCAGCGGTTCTCAACCTGTGGGTCTCGACCCCCTTGGGGGTCGAATGACCATTTCACAGGAGTCGCCGCTCCTCTATCCCGCCCCGCCCCCTTTTGAAAGAAGGCGGCCTCACAGCCAATGGGAGCACCGTTTCTGAGACCCCGCGCTGGGAGGAGGGGAGAGGAGGCATGCTGGGCGTTTCCCTGTCTTTTCTTGCTGGGTGGGGGGGGCGGAAGTGGCGAGAGGCGACCCCGCGCTGGCAGGAGGTGAGAGGAGGCGTGCTGGGCACATGTGGGGATGTTTCCCCATCTTTCCCTGCTGGGTGGGGCGGCAGAAGTGGCGAGAGGAGACTGTCAACGCCAAGGCCTGGCAAGCAGCCCAGGGAGCCGGCTACAGGTCTCTTGCAGATAAGGCAGGGAGTAACTTAAAGGGCTTTTACTTCAGCAGAACCGAACAGGAAAAATAGCAGTAAATACCGGCAGCAGGGAGACTCCCTGGCTGTTACGTCACAGCCAAGTGAGCACACAGTCAAAGTCTGTTTGAACAAACAAAGTTACCAGAGCTGGTCCGGGATCAAGAGGCGGCGACGTTCCAGCAGGTCGGGCAGCGTTTCAGGAGGCCAAGCTGAGATCCACAACAAGCACTTCGCCCAGAATGGTCAGTTGTGAGCTGACAAAAGACCCAAAGCTGAGTGATTGCTTTTATAGGCAGATCGCTCCTCCAGGTGTTATCGCAGCTGGGCCCTGATTGCCTGGCGTTTTCTATTTAAACGTTCTGACCTCCTGAGAGTACTCTTTTGCTCCCGATGCTGCTGGTAAGTAGGCACCTCCTCTTGAAACTCACTATCCGACTCCTCTGGCTGGGCTGGGTCTGGGGCAGCCCCTGGCTCTGCTGCTGGGACTACTGGGGTCAAGGGCTCTGTGCCCGGGGCAGCCTCGGGAGTGGGCTGTGCTGGTGCAGCAGGCTCCAGGGACTCTGGCTCAGACTCAGAGCTTGTGTCCTGGAGTTCCAGGGTCCTGACAGAGACCCCGCACTGGCAGGAGTGAGAGGAAACGTGCTGGGCACAAGTGAGGACGTTTCCCCATCTTTCCCTGCCGGGCAGGGCGGCAGAGGTGGCGAGAGGAGACCCTGTGCTGGCAGGACGGGAAAGGAGGTGTGCTGGGCGCGCGTGGGGACATTTCCCCATCTTTCCCTGCCGGGCGGGGGGCAAACGTGGGGAGACCAAGAGGGGCTCGCGGGTGTAGCATGGTCAAGGGGCTACAGCGGGTGTCGCACCCCACTCCCGAGCCCTCAGAGGGATGAAAGGAGGAAGGAAGGGGCGCCCGTGCGATGTGGGAGTGAGAGCGTCCGAGCAGCCGCGCTCCCTTTAAGGGAGGGAGGGTGGGAGTGAAACAAAACGCGTCTGCTTATGCTGCTGCCATCTTTCCTCTCTCCTTGTCCTTTCTTCCCTGCGCCTCGTGTAAAATGTGGGTTGTTTCGGCGTTGCCTTTGGGAGTGACTAGCTTTTTGAACTGTGGAAACCTGACATTCAGAACTAGAACTACTGCCTCAATTCTGGCATTGATGGATGCTTTCTGTACTTAAAAAAAGCGGGGAGGGTTACCAGTTTTTAGGCATTAGACATCTATCCAGAGCAGTGATTTAGGGCAGTGTTTCCAATCTATTCGATGTTGGAACTAAATAACTAACTAACTAAATAATAAATAAATAATGAAAAGAATTTTATGTTTGGGGGTCACCACAACATGAGGAACTGTATTAAGGGGTCACGGCATTAGGAAGGTTGAGAACCACTGTTATAATGACAGTGTAATTTAAAAACTGAAGAAATATCTTTTGAAATTAGAGACAGAGGATGAACCTATTAAAGAGTTTATGATAAAGTGGGGCCAAAATTTTGGGGAAAATGTGGTCTAGAGATATAAAATTTACTTTATGTAATAAATTATACAAAACATGTATAAAATAATGTATATATGGTATCTAACCTCAAATAAGCTGTCAAAAACGTCTATGAATAGTTTGGGGATATCACGATAGGGAGGGCTCTTTTTTTTCTTACTTATAAGAAGGCAACAATCTTATTGGTCTAAGATTTACATGCTAATTCAAAAAAATTTAAAGGTGGATTTTGTAATAGCACCAGAAATTTTTTTGTTGGTTATTATGGATAAAGATTTGGATAGTAAATAGAGATAATTTTTTTGTTATATGATAACAGCAGCAGGAACATTGCTCGCTCAAACTGGGAAAAGGACTGAAGCACCGACAATGGAAGAAGATTGCTGTTAAGATTGCTGAGTTAGCCCAAATTGCCGAACTAAAATGGGTTTTAAAGGATAAGTCAATTGAAGACTATTTGAAAGAGTGGAAAGGATTTACAGACATTTATCGAACTAAGTAATCCTACTAGAATTACTAGGGTCCACGGTATTGTTGCATTATTAGATTTTGAATAATAAAAAGAATCTAATGATGCAACAAAACTATGCACCCTAGTAATTCTAATAGGATTATTTAGTTGTATCTTTAATAGTAGAAGAAGTTTTTTTTTTCTTTTTTTAATTTTTCTTTCTTTCATTTGGCTTGGGGGGTCAGAGCCCTTTTGTGTTTTAGTAGGTTAATGTTTAGTGTTTATTTAGTTAGTGTTCAGTGTTTTAGTTTAATATTGGGTTTTGGTTTTAGTTTCTTTTTCTTTGAACATGTATTTCTTGGATTGTAACTATGATTCTACCTATGAATTTGATTGACTGATTGATTTAAAACTAATAAATAATCTTTCAAAAAGAACATAAAAACATCTACACAATTTCTATGTTGCAATGTTGGTGTGAATGTATAACAGTTTAGTCTTACCCACCAAGTGACTGACTTCTATATGCTTAAGCCCTAAGTTAAAATAATGCTGCTGGGTAGAAGACTGTGGAGAAGACAGAGTTATAAATATATAATCAGGCTGCTTTCCCCCTTAAAGCAGCTCAGCTGTTTCCCATAGCTATGTCTCTCTCAGACCTTTATTTTAGCAGGACCATGCTTAGCTCCCCAAAACCATAGCAAACCCTTCCATTAGGTAGGGTGAGGTGGCTGTGTCAGACAGCAGGTTTGGGATTACTGGGAAAGGGCAGTACATTGTCACTTATTTATTTTGCTTTTATTTTACTTTTACTGCTAGAGATGTTAAGAAGTGCTTGAGATATTTTAGGTTAAGTGTGCCAAAAGAACGTAATTCAGTTGCAGTTAGGGATGAGAAGAATATTCCAAAAGTGGTTGACAAACATGTTTTCGAGTGTTGGTAACCTGTGATGAGAAGAATCCTGGACTGAGGAGAATCTCCACAGTTCAGGACTTCTTTTTGCAAAATTTGCATGTTTTGTGCAGAAATCAGCATGTTCTATGTGGAAAATAGTATTCCAACACAGAAATGTTAATTCCTGTGCAGACAATGTTGTAATTGAGGATTTATTCTGTGTAAAATTCACACATGGTTGATTTGCATAGCAAATAATATTTTTGGCACAGAAAGCAGAATTTTATGTACAGAAATTAATATTTCTGCATTGAAATGGTATTGTCCCTGCACAATAAGCTGTCTCTTGCACGGAAAATACTGATTTCACTGCAAAGCAACCACATGAAAATTTTGTGCAGAATATGTCCCAAATTTTGAATAGCCTTCAAAAACTGTGCAGTTTTCAATGATTTTCTCGCAGCAGGAAAAATATTGCTAATATTACTCATTACTCCTTTTGAGAAGAAACTTAGTAGAAAATTGCATCCCTAAAGCTTGAGTGGTGGGAGGGCATTGCTTCCTCACATTAAGGCACCAAAATGTATTGGACTAGCCCTGCCAAAACACATTCTCCCCTTCAGCCCAGTCACTATTCTCAAAACGGTTCCAAGATCAGCCAGCCCTTAAATACTACACTGTCCCCATCCCAGTAAAATCTTCTAGACCTGCTCCTTAACAAGAGGTTCTTGACTGAAGATAACATGGGATGGTTCAGCTGCTTCACTTGAAGAAGTTAACAAATTGTGCATGCTGCTGCTTTCCTTGAAGCAATACAGTTGGTATCCATAGTTGGTGTCTTTCCACTGGAAATAACCACTCTGTGTAGTAACTGATCTACTCACTAGTCAGGGATCTCCTCCCAGTTCCTGGTCTCCCACAGACTGGTAACCATTCGTTCTTTCCACTGGTGCTTCCGTCTGGGCACAAGAGCTCTCTCAGATATGCTGAATGGCAAAGTATCATTTAAATGCCACTTGACTGAATGGCAAAGTATCATTTAAATGCCACTTGATAGAAATTGCTCACTGTGACTTTTCTGGATCCAAAAACAAACAGACTCTGCTCCCTAACCTCTCTTGAGGTTTCTTCAGCTCTAGAGCATGGACAAAAAAGTGTAATCCAAAACAAAGTATAATCCAAAACAAACCTAAACTATTTCTGACCTACCCAGCTAAGTGCAGAACACTGGTACTGTAATGGGAGTCTGCCATGTTCTTAACAACCCTTCAGTTTTTATAGTTCCAGGCAACCCCAAAAAGAGTTCCGACATACTGGCTACATTTGGCTGGTGGGATAGCATTTTTTTTATTGGATCAAAATAGGGTAACCTTTATGGCCTGTGACCAACTTTACATTTTGTTGACATAGATTTTATGCCCTAAAATAACCTTTATGGTCTGTTACCAACTTCACCTTTTGTTGACAGGATTTTTTTTGCCCTAAAAACCCCCTTTTAATGGTTAAATACTTGTCTTCATACATTTGATTTTCCCAAAATAACTTTTATTAATTTTCTGCCTGTTACTCTGTGTCCTCCACCAATTAGTCATACATCCCATCTCCATTAATTTTGAGATGTTTGCACAAAGGGTGCCTGGAGTACATGGTCAAAAATTTAGCTAAGTACAGTGGGTTGAATCCCAACTTTGTCATATTTAGAACAGGCCAATTTAATTAAATGGGAATTGAGCTACTAGTTAGTAACTTAAATAACTTAGGAACTACTTTAAATATGTTTATGTCTAGATTAAACCCAGTGTGACTACACACAATAGATCTTGGCTAATTGGAGGTAAATTTTTAGCACCTGGAAATACTGATTTGTAACTTAGTATATTCATTTTTAGACCACCACCTTGAATAATTCAAGGCAGCATCTGTGCCTTCTCTCCTTCTTGGCTTGCTTTGCTGTATTGTCCATCTGCTCATTTATTTAATCTCTCTTCAGTTCTCCTGCTGCTGCTTACTTGTAAAATCACTCATCCTTCTTGATTATTTTTGTTTCTCCTGGTCATTTGAAACAGTGGCTTCGTCTGTTTTCTACAGTCATTTTTAATCTTCATCTTTACTGGTATTCTTGGGTGAAGATCACAAGGAGCAGGAAATGCGTGAGGAGCAATGCTGTGTAAATTTGCAGTCTATTGCAAATGTAATCTTGCATGTAAGCTTAATACATGTTTTGGTTTAGGTGTTTCTTTAGATGTTGATGCTTCTGGGAACAGACATTTACAGGGACTATTGTAAAGTTACCCAACAAGTGATAAAGTGTGAAATGATGCAGATCTCATTTTCTCTGCTTAGTTGTGGCCATAGGTAAGCTGTATAGATCATATAACTTGCCAAGAGGTAAACCTGTTTGTGGTGAGAAAGGCAGAATCCATATCCTGCCAGTAGCAATATGAAATGGGGTAACAGAAACAAGCCATGTAACAAGCATCCGGCTTGACAGGTCACAAACAGTGTAGGTCTGCTCTAGTTTGTGCTTACACGTTTTATTCTCCAGAAGTAGATTATCTCCAGAGGCTACTTCCTGTTCTTTATTTCTCTACAGTTACTGCTTTGGGCAGAGGTTGACCTCATGCTTTACTGTTCAGTAAATAGTCCTCTGTTTGAAGGTGTCCTCTTTTTTAATTCCTCCTGACTTCAAGTCTGGGTTAAAGATAAGAACAGCAAAATGAGAGAGCAGTGACCTTGAAACTGCCTACCAAGTGCTCCCAAGAAGAGCAGAATGAGCAAATATGCAGGTCGTCCAGTCACAGTCTTCTCTGCTATAGTTAGATGTATTGCATTTCTGCTTAAAATATAGTGATTTCTAAATTTGCATTCATAATCTGTACATTAGCGCATTGATAAAATATGTAAATTCTGTTTTGAAAGTAATGTGGTTGTGGGTTTTTGTTTTGTTTGTTTTTGTTTTTGTTTTTTGTGATATGTAGGTGGCACCTCTGTTTGAAGCTGAATCTTGTCATGAGATTCAGGCCCTGACCTTCATTGTTTGAGAATCTATTTTAAGTGAATGCCTACTTGAAGGTTCTATCTTTGAAAAATGTGCTACAGATATCTCATCTGTACTATAATTTTTCTCCTTGCTTGGTTGTACACAAAGTTTCTCTCTGTGAAGGGCTATAGCTCTGTAGTTCCATGCAGTAAAGACTGAAGTTCAAGCCCTGGTATCTCCAGATATGGATGGAAAAGACACCAGCCAAAAGCCCTGTCAAGCTGCTGGCAGTCGGTGAAGACAATACTGAGGTAGATGTAGCTGGAGATCCTGTACTGAGCAGGTGGTTGGACTTGATAGTCCTTGAGGTTCCTTCCAACTCTGTGATTCCCTGACTCTGTTACCAGTGGCTGGATTTATTATATATTGCTGTATATATATATATATGTTAAAAAATAACAATTCTGCCTGTTTTATTTTACCTTTCAAAAAAGGAGCCAGTAGGTATTGTCTAAGGCCAAACACCATCCAGGCAAGTAGGGGAAGCACATCCAGTATAAGCTGGGAGGTAGATCTGTCCTTGAGGTACCATATGTCCTCCTTTTTCAGGACATTAAGACATTATAATTCCCATCCCCTGATTTCCCAGACATGTCCTCTTTCTCAGGCCTAAAATATCTGGTCAAGCAGATTTTTAAAAGGTTTTTTAAAAGGTTTTCTTACAAGGCCTGAACTAGAGGAAGCAGACAATCAGGTAGTAGAGCTCTGAGGCAGAGGAAGAGAGACATGCCAGATTAAAACAGGATAAGGGAAGCTCCTAGATCAGCCAGCCTCAGACCTGTGGGGGTTACCAAGTGTCTGGCCAGTTTCCAGTTGTTCCAGGGTTCCCACTCCCTTTGTTACTACCAGGGCCACCATTCTCCTTCATCCTGAGGGAAAAGCATGCCAGAGAGGAAGATAGTGGAGAGGAGAGGGGCACCCTGCTTTCATCACTGGGATGGTGCCTGGGTGCAAGGAAGGTCTGTCTTGTCTGTTGGGCTAACAACTGGAAGCAGTGGTTTCACATATAGCAACTTAGAGTAAGAGTCATCATAGCGATCAGGGGTTTGAAGTATAGTCAGCCCTTCACATTTGCGGGTTTCACTTTTGCAGATTTGATTATTCATGGATTATTTGCTGTCACCACTGCTGCCTCCCTGTGCCATTTTTAATAGGGACTGCAAGACTCGTGAGACTGAGAAACTGTGAACGAGGCTTGTAAGTCCTTATTAAAAATGGTGTGGGGCAGCAGTGGAGGTGGCAGTAAGCCCCACCAGCCATCCAGTTCTGCCTTGTGGAAGAACCCTGATGCCTCAAAGGAATCCACGGTGGGTTGAATATGGTGATCACACTTTTTTTGTGTGTATGTGTGTTAAATATGTTTTGGGAGGGCCTAGAGTTATTCCTGTTTTTTTCACTTTCATGGGGATCTTGTGCCCCTTACCCTAGTTAATTTGGAGGGATGACTGTAGTCAGTCAAGAAATGTGTGCCTCGCTCCCTCCCAAAAAAATATGGTGTCCTGAATCTATACAGCCTGCATGCTTCCACCAACAATATTTTTCTGTTCAATCTGGACACATAAGAAAATTCCGCCTCACGTCATGAACTGAAGCATGCAGATGAGTTGTGGGGATTAGTTCAACTGTTGTCACATTTACTGTGGTGTGAGGGAAACCATGGCAGCAAAAATAAGTTGATTGTAGGGTGATAGGTGAAAGTGAGCAAGTCTCTGCAGTGTTGTATAAAAAAAGGTTGATTTCCTCAGACAGCCTGGATAGACCAGGTGACAGGGGAAGGGGTAATCTTTAACAGTAATATAAGTGGGTGGAATTGTGTTTTCTGAGAGCCAGGCTGGAGAAAATTAATAGAATCAACAATACACATAAAAGAAGCTGAGTAGTATTTAACTATTTTCTCCTTTTTAAAATTTCTCAGAGATCTTTTTGGCAGTTGTCACTTTTCTGATACTTCTGTAATATGCAAGAGATAAAACTATTTTTATTTTCACTCAGAAATTATAGAGCATTGTGCTTGGCTTAGCAGTAAGCTTCTCTTAAATCTAGCTGAATAAAACAAACTCCACATGTGAAGTTCTAGAATTTTTGCCACTTGCACAAAAAATGTCATGTGTGAAGTGTTGAGGAAGAATTTCAAAAAACAAATCCCTTGCTTTTCCATCCTGCAGCATTCAGAATCTCCCAGTAAATTATTTCTTTAACTCACAAGTAACTTACTATCTTAAAAAAAAAAATCAGTATGTTTCTTGTTAACATAGCCTTATCCTATATTGTCAGTTTAGAAGGAAATTGTTCTGTGGCTTTTATTTTAAGTAATTGAACTTTGTTCCAGTGCAATAAAAATGATCAAATTAAATACTACTAGTCCATTTTTGTGCTCTGCTTATAACACTGTCTCAGTGACCTTTTCTGGTTTTAAATAATGTCATTTTGAAGTAGAGAGAGACTTTGTTTTATAATTACTGCCCGTATAGACTGATAATAGTTCCTCTTTCTGTTGAATTTAGTGGGCTTTATGCACTGTGTCCTTTATACAGAGTTGTTGCAGTGTACATTTTAAAAAAATTATAGCAGTAGGAATTTTCACAGTGATATTCCCATCTAGTAATTCTTGCCCTCTCTCCTGAAAAAGACTTGTTTATTCTTGAAAATATAAGTTTTCAAACTTTTTATTTAAAAAAAAATCCTAGAAAAACATTTGCTGTATTTTTATTTTATCCTCTCTTGAGGGATCTTAAAGCCCTTCCAGCACAGTTTCCTTCTCACTGAGTTACTTATAACACGTAAGGAAAAAACAAACAAACGATAAATCTAACAAACAAGCAATCAGCCTAAAAAACCTAAACACATACAATCATAACAAAAAAGGAAAAGGGGTTAAGCCAATCCACCCCCCCAAAAAATGGTTATTTTGTGAAATACTAAACAAACTTTCTAAAGATTAAGCAATAATGCAGTCAGCCTTCCACATTTTCAGGTTTGAGTTTTATGGATTTATTTGTGAGTTTCTTCCAGTCCTGGCCCCCTTCCCCATCTCAAGTGCGTTTTTTTGGGGGGGGGAACCTTCTTCCTGAGAGGGAAGGTTTCTACTTGAAAAGAAGCAACTGAGGTTGGGGGAGGGGGCAGGGGTTGAAGAAACTCACAAAGAATCAAATCTGTGGAAGTCAACCCTGCAAGTGTAGGGGGCTGACTATAATCTTCTTTTCTCTGTCTTTCCTCAATTTATAAACTAACCATTTTCCTAGTTTATTTGCAAATTCAAAATACTTTTGTTTGCCATATTGCATCTTTCTCTCAATTTCATAGACCATATTCAAAGAAATTTGTATTTGTAAAATTCTTATTTCCTTCAACAATGATGAGTTAAATGAATTCTTTTCCAACTCTTTTTCTTCTTCTTCTTTTCTTAATCTCATCCAAAATATTTAGATGCTACTGTTGTCTTTTCTTTTTCAATTCAGAATGTGCTTGTATAAAAAAGCTCTCATCACTGCTTTACTTACATCACAGACCACTTTAATATCTGTACCTTCCCCTTCAATGAGTTCTGATAGTGTCCACATCTTCTCCAAATCTGAAGCCCACAATCTGCTTTTCCAGTGGGCCCTCAAATAGTATCATTGTAGGTTAATTCATTCTTAGTACATACATCTCTTGAGAGTACACATTTAGGTTATGATCCATGGGATGGATTATTTTACGTTCCATATACTGAAATGGAATTTGGCTTATAAAAAGAAACGCTGCCTCTTCCTCTTTGGTAGCCCACAGTGACCAAGTGAGACATAGACAGTTGGTTGGTGGGCTGACTCAGTTGTGCCCCAGCATGTTCAAATAATTCTACTTTCTGTCTAGGCAATTGAGGGAATCCAGATCTGCTGCTGGCTTGAACCTGTGCTGTTTTTGTGCATCACAAATCATAGTAAAAGTTGTGAAAAATTCTGCCACTCAAAGAACAAGCCGTTCTGATATGAACTAATGGCTGGCTATTCTTAGGAAACTCCAAGCATCTTAGTAATCCCTCCTCCCCTGCTAGATAAGATTTAGATTTAAGCAGAATAAGAAACACATATCAGACACAAGTAAGATTAACTTTTTTTTTAGAGAAGGAGGCAGAAAAAGTTGCTTGCTATAAATCTGTAAAACTTGATGGGTGTTTCTGCACTACACTGTTATAGTGTTATTATTCCACTTCTAATATCCCATGGAATCCTGGGGTTTGCAGCAGTTCGGGGAGGATCATTTAGAAAGCCTCAGTAAACTGCAAACCCAGAATTCCACAAGATGTTGAAAGTGGAATAATAGCACTATAATAGTGTAGTGCAGAAATGGCCTATATTGGAGAGCTTTAAGAAATGGGTAGAAAAAATAGGCAAGAGATATTTTGTGGAAATCCCATACTTAAGAGGAACATTATTCTGTAAGACACTAATTAGTTGTGTGCCTAAGCCTCAACTGTGAAGAGTAAATGTTATTTTATTTGCTCTCCTGAAGTCATGGTGTTCAAGAGCAAGAAGATATGAAGGATTTATTGAGGACCATTAGAAAACACACGCACATTTTGACATAGTTCCAGAGGATGGCGACAACTTGTTCTTTGGATGATTTATACTGAATTGGCTTTCCTTTAGGCTTGGCATTTGAAGTGCTTAACTGCAGTACCTATGTTTAATATGGGGAAAAATTATTCTGCTGTTGTACATGTTTTATCTCTTAGTTAACACAATTTTAGTTATGTGTACACTGTGTGCTTATTTTATAGCTGCACATTAAAACTTACTTTGTAGTTATACATTTTTATCTTGCCTCATGCCAAAAACTCTGCATAGGCAGTGTTTAAAAATGAAACATTAAAGGTCATCGAATAAAATATCTGCTAAATTGAAAAAACTGGGTCAAAACATATCCTCTGGAAATGTTCAGACTTAGATCTGTTCTATGCTAGCGGGGGTCATGTGATCAAATTGTTTTCGAGTGTACCCTTTTTCATTTTATGTGATAGATGATGGATTCCACATCTGATTTCTTCTCCCCCTTCACAGATAAAATGCTAGCATATTACCTGTTTTCCCTAACATTCACCTTTCAATGTAAAAGATTTATTTTTGTTTCTAATGAGAGAGGATTGAATTGAGCAATTCCTCATCATCCCACACAAACAAAACTGAATCACTTTTGATATTGACTGGACCACAGAGTTCAGCTGCTATGTAACCGAAAGGCATTCCACAGTTTGTACTTAGATTAATATAAAATTAGTAGTATTTACCAGTTGAAAAGCATCTGTTTCTTCCTTTCTTTTGGTCCTGCTCCCCTAAGTTGCTCTGTTTTGTATTAGAGATTATTAATAACACTACTGCAACATGGATAGTCATAGAATCATAGAAATGTAGAGTTGGAAGAGACCACAGGGGCCATCCAGTCCAACCCCCTGCCATGCAGGAACACCCTCAAAGCACTCCCGACAGATGGCCATCTAGCCTCTGCTTAAAAACCTCCAAGAAAGGACACTCCACTCCACTCCAAGGCAGCATATTCCACTGCCGGACAGCCCTGACTGTCAAGAAGTTCTTCCTGCAGTTCAGGTGGAATCTCCTTTCCTGCAGCTTGAATCCATTGCTCCTTGTCCTGGTCTCTGGAGCAGCAGAAAACAAGTTAGTTCTTTGTGTTGGCTAAGTAGGATTCTGAGGTACCATTTTCTCCAATTTTCTGAAGTTCCAGATTTTGCATATGAATCTATTTTGATTAAATCTTGGGATGATCTCATGAGAATTAGTAAGGAAAACGCTGGTGTCCTTCTCAGCTTTGACTTGTTGTTGGTTCTGGCTAATATTAATAGCAGGAATTTTTTTGAACCGAAAAGTTGATGTTTTAAGAGAAAACATAAAATTTCCCTGTTCGCTTTTGCTTTTGTAAGACAGATCACTGAGCAGCTCAGGCTATGAGGTTTTTTCGTTTGTTTGTTTTTGTTTTTTAAAAACCTTGATGTCTCAACGCCATTGCCCGGTTTCATCCACTGTTTCAAAAGCTTTGTTTTATTTTGGCTTGTGCTTAATAGAGTTTAATGACAACTACAAGTCTCCCATGGGATTTGCTACTGTTGTGTTCAATTATAGACTGAAAGTCTGATTATCAGAAATGCTGCTCAGTCACAGCTGCACTCAGAATGAATGGAAATTGAAGGTGCCATGTTCCCCTGAAAATGAGACCCTTGGCACCACTCATTTCATTTAATGACTCAAACTTGACTTGTAGATTGAAGCCAATGACTTTCATAACTACCCTTGAGTATCCAGCCATGGAAAATAATGAAGTGTTATTGGACCTGGTCTATTAAATTAACTTGTACCTTAGCCACATAACTGAGTGAAATTGATTGGATTTTAATCTTACTGGTAATACCGTTAAAACTTATTCTTAAAAGAAAGCTCCATGCTTCTAGTTTATAACTGAGACAAGTCTGAAGCATACTTTGTAAGACCTCCATATAACACGAACTTTATATCGCTGTAAGATCCATGGCAGAGGTAAAGTGAGTGCAACAAATGATGGCACACTTAATATTTCCAATAAATTATGTGATTTCCCATTAGTGAAGGAAGAATATCCATGTGTGGGTTTCTCCTCCTACTCACTTCAACAGATAGGAATATTGAGCAATCCTCAGTAAGACCCAAACTCATTCCTGCCTTCTGGTTCAATAGAACACACCCAACTTCACTCCTCTTTTCTCTTTTCTCCTTGCCTTCCTGCTCTGACCACCTCTACCTTAGTATTTTTTTAAAGCCTCTGTCTTTACTGCTTCTCTCCTGAAGTCTTGCTTTTCTTCATAGCCCCTCCTCCCTTTTTCCTTTCTCCCCATTCTCCAAGAGAGCCTAAAAACCATGTGGCCAACAAACACACCTAAACTTACCCAGGGCAAGGAGGGAAGTCCTGATCAATGCAGAGGCCCCTCAGCAACTCTGAAGCCTCCTCATTCCAGGTTGATAAGAGCTGGAAACCCAGATGGAGGCTGAGATAGGGCGAAAGGAGCTGGAGGAAGCAGCAGGTGAAGGAAATCCCAGATATGACACTGTCACCCAGCCTTAAAAAGGCCGGAGATGAACAAACTACTTCAAAAGATCATGAGTACAGAGGCCTCTGACCATCTCTTGGTGAGCCACTGTAGGGAGGGATCTACATTCTTAATTCACGGCTTGGGTTTGAAAACTTGTATGCCAAGAAACCATTGCCCTAGCCTCTGCTGCTTATGCCTTATACAGTGCAAAACACCATTGGCAGTGCAGTTCCCATAGCATCACCAATTTAACAGCAGCCAAGATCATCATGGAGAAGCAGGAAAGTACTGGGGAGGTTATCCCTCCCCTTTCTCTACCTGTGATAGCTAGACTATGAAAGGGAGCACTCCCAGACCCAGCAAATGATGTGCATCTGCCATCTTGGCCACACCAGGAATTCCCCACCAAAACATATGTTGACCTTGATGGAAAATGTGGAGATCTCTGAGTCCAAGTCAGAGGGCCAACCTAGTTCAGCAGTAGGGCACAAGATCAAACATCCAGTAGTGGACACAGAGGCCTCAGCCTTGGAATGTAAGGATCAAGGTGGTCTAGCAAACCCGAAACTCTGAACGTCTAAAGAGGTGTATAGTCCAGAAGTCTTTTAGACTCTAATCAGCTTTTTGGAAGAATTAGGCTCCAGTTTAATAGAATGGAAGTACCAGATGAGAGAACAATACACAGTAAACTGATGTTGTTGGTTTTGAAATGTTTGTCAGGATCTTTAGTATGTGGAATAGCGAATTAGAACTTCAAGTGGTGCTTCAGGTGGCATTGATCTAAGAGGGAAAGCTTCAAAACTTAATGTACTGAAAAATAAAATGCTGTATACAGTTGGAGGCCTGATGGACTTGGGCAATAGAATGAAATTACAAAACAAGATAAACTTTGTATTAGTGGGTGTGAATTTAATGGTAATAGTGGTTGTGATGGTCATCATGATTGTAGCTGTAAGAGAAGAACATGTTATATTGTTTTATTCATGTTACCAGACTCACAAAGAGGAGTGGGTAGGTTCCTTTGCAAAGATGAATTCATGTTTGGGGAAGAGCATAACACCTGCCTGTTCTCTTCCTCAGATGTTTTGCCCCTTGTATTAATTCTTTTAGTCAGATCTGAGGTTGAGCACCCACAATATGCAATGTAAATGTTTTAATTTTTTGTCCTTAAAAAATATAGTAACAAAGAGAAGTATCTAATGATAATATGCTGCTGGCTATAATAGTCAATGTTCTTTGTAGGAGTTTGTTTTGGAACCTATATCTTGTTTTAGCTGTCACTTAACCAAGGTACTCATTTGTTTAACAACAGTGTTAACTGGATGCAGGGACCAAACTAAAGGCATAGTGGGAACCTTGAACAGGCACTTGTATTTTACTACACCTACTGATGGGAGTCTTTAACAAATGCCGGTTATCTTTCTCTGTTAAACACAATGTTCAAGGAGTTCCACATTCTGCTTTCTTCCAATATATCTAGATGTATATCTGAGAAGAATTCAGGGTTTTTTATCTCCTGTTCTTGCCTGGATTTTTTAAAAAACAGATCATGATGCTTCTGTTAAATTGAAAAGTTTAAGAATAAAATTTGCAATTTTTAAAAGAAATCGCTGTTGAACTGCAATTCCCATTAGTTTTAGCTGATGAAATAAATTGCCCAACTTACTGGGTGGTGATTTTGTGGCTCAGTGCAGTGGCAAGCTGGCATGGCCTCCACATGTTCTGCAGATACAAGGGAAGCCTCTTCCACCTTCCCAACAGGCTGCGCAGCTTGCACAGCCTCAAAATATTTCCTCTGCAACAGGCAATGAGTTTAAACCCTGGCTTTAAGCTCATTGGCTGTTCCTTTCCTGGTCAGAGTTGGGTTGTAGTCTTCCCTCTGACCTGGGGAAGGAGTATTTAAGAAGATCTTCTGCAGGCAGGTGCTCACTTCATCTTTGAGCATCACCTATGCACCTTCTCTTTGTTAAGTAGCTTGTATGAGGAGGCTGGCATCAGGCCTGGATCCGGGATGCTGTTAAGAGTGCTGTTAAGGCAGGGTACATTATGGTATTCCCTGTTTGGAGGCAAGGAGCACAGAGGTGGCAACGGGTGTGCACAGCATGGAGAGGTGTGTGCACTCCTTGCACTCATTGGTGACTGGGTGAATTCCATGCCAGTTTCCACATGGATTTCAGCAGTGGGGGCAGAGTATTGGGCTCGTCAGTCAACAGGCAAGTTGATCTAGATCTAGACCCATGCACATGCACATGCACATGCCAATCCTGTAACAAGTATAACCCAAAAAAATTGTGGTCATTATTTTACCAAACTCTTCTCTGTGTTTGTGATTCTTCTGGATTTCACCCCTGAGCTTGCAAGTGGATTCAAATCCACTTCTAATCCAGTTCAAGTCATTATTGTTTATTTTCTGGCTTGGGTTTTTTTGGGGGGCGGTGTTAAAATTGTTCTGATTTTCCTGATACCTTGGTTATCTCAAACATATTGTTGCTCTATTTTATTCTAGAACAGGGATGGGAATCATGCCATGTTCCAGATGTTGGTTGAACTACACTTCTCATGAGGCCTAACTAGAATAGCTAATATTAAGGAATCCAGCGAATTGCAGTTCAATGGCATCTGGAGGGCTCCGCAATTTCTATCCCTGTTCTAGAAAATTATTTTTTTACTACTTCATTAATATTTTTCTTTTACTTATTTATTTTTTTAGCCAGTGAGACCTGCAATGATTTCCACCCAATGTTCTTCACGCATGACAGGGCTTTTGAAGAATTCTTCTGCATTTGTATCCAGCTGTTGAATAAGACGTGGAAAGAGATGAGAGCAACCTCTGAAGACTTCAACAAGGCAAGATTAGTGGGAAGGGAGCATTATGAAACATACGTCCCTTTCTTCCTTGGCTTATCATTTGTATAATTCTGTGTGTGTCTCTGGGTTAGGTCTGAATGTGATTCAGGTGTTTTCCTCTCATGAGATTTTACCAGATTAAAAATAGATATGAGAAAAAAATTTATTTGAAAGTATTGCCACGTCAGAATTGTTCTGCAGATAGAGAATTAACCTCTTTCTTTCTTCCTGAGACACAAATAGATGGTGCTATAAAGTGCTTTCAAAAGAAATATGATCTCTTACGTACATTCTGACTCTAGTATCATACAGTTATTGTACTATCTGCCTTCTTGGTCATTTGAATCACTTTTAGTAAAGTAAGAACTACTGTTCACTTAGGGCAAAAACATTGTTTATAAATCTTGAATTTTACCCCACAGTTTGACAGAAATGGGATAAACAGTGCTTCAATATTGCTAATTCCATTTTAGCCTCTGAAAATCTGAATAACTAAAGGGAAATAATACAGTGAGATTTATGTGGCATTTTTCTTTGGTTGCACAGATTCTAGCTAGTATGTTGAACTTTAAGTAGACAATATTATATTCCAGTACAGAAGTGTTTCAGCTACTGGATTGTTTTGAGATGTGTTAGGTCCTAAAAGGTAAGAGATCGTAGCACTGAAAATTAAGGCCTCAGAAGAAGTTTGAATAGTGAAACGATGCCATAGTGTTACTGTCCAGAAAATGGTTAGAGATTAAGTATCACTCCCATGTTTGTTTGGTTCTACTGGTAATTCTGGTGGTGGGGGAAGGACAAATGTCCAGGGGAACTAGCATATGGTTGACTGATAACATGGCTGCAACCCAAAGCCATTTATGGAGCTGACCTAAAAGTAATATCTTGCTGGTACTTCACACCTAGTGCAACAGAATTCTATTCCTGTGCGCCACCCCATTGGGCCCTCCAAGGCCATTTCCACACTACACTGTTAATAGTGTTATTATTCCACCTTCAACATCCTGTGGAATTCTGAAGTTTGTAGTTTACTGAAGCCAAAGAGATCTCTGGCTGTGAAATCTAAATGCCCCTCCCCAAACTACAAACCCCAGGATTCCACAGATGGTAAAAGTGAGATAATATTGCTGTAACAGTGTAGTGCAAAAATGACCCAAACTTCTGGAAAATCAATCCAAAAGATTTCTCAGCCTGATTTAGAAGGGGAACCATAGGAAGAAGAAGTTTGGTGGGAGAACATTATTGAAAAGCTTTTGAATTAAAAAATAATAATAATGTTGAGACCTCAAGTGGATTGTATGCTCTGAAGTGATGTTGCTGTTATACTTGATAGATAGTTATACTTGGTGTCTATGAATGTACTTCCCAAATAGATTGATTTTGCAAGTTTACAAAATGAAATCTGGCAGCCAAGCAAACTGAAACAATGCCGTTTTCTATTTTTGGCTTGTTAATTTGGTATCCCAGTAACATAGTGTGACCTCTAAAATATGTAGTACATTGTCTGCACCAAATTTTTGGTCTTCATTCTTTAAGTTCTTAATATCGGGCTTTTCTCCCACAGTTGAAATACTTAACTAGTAATTCCGTATATTTTCCTATTCTAATGAGCTGTATATATGTGGGTATGTGAGTGAAGAGAATATGAGATAATCCCATATCAGATTTTACTGCAATTACAGTATATTGGATTTTGGCTCCAGAGACCCGTATCTTCATGAAAGCTACTTGGCCGATTTTGGTCTTTAATCATAACTGAAGACAGAAAAGCTCTTTCATTTAGTTTTTCATTATTCAATCTAAATTGTATATTCTAATCTGGAGGAAGCAGGAGTTTTTCAGTCTATTCAAGCTCTTAAGCATCACCATACCTTCGTCTTATGGGAGGGCATTTCTCATTCTTTGTTGGTTTAGTTGTCATCTTCCCTGTTACTTAAAACTTTTTTGAAAAAAATTATTTCCAACTAGGAAATAAACTGAAAAAAATCTGGTCTGGTATGTCAGATTTTTCTAACATTTTTGCCGTACAGGTTGCAAAAAATGACTAGAATTCTATTCTTACTGTTGTTGCTGTTGTTGTTGTTGTTGTTGTTGTTGTTGTGATGAGCTATAAAGCTGGGTTCCACCTGTAGCAACCCTGTGAATGAGAACTCTAAGGCCATTTCTGCACTAGACTGTTACAGTGCTATTATTCCACTTCCAACATCCTATGGAATCCTGGGGTTTGCAGTTAACTGCAATCCCCAGGAGTCCATAGGATGTTAAAAGTGGAATAATAGCGCTGTAACAGTCTAGTGCAGAAATGGCCTGAAAGATCTGTTATTAACAACCTTATTCAGCTGTTGCAGACTCAGAGCTGAGTTTTTCTTGATCAATCTATCCATCAGCAATACGGCCTTTCTCTTTTCGTACTGCCTTAAATTTTACTGACTTTTCTAATTATTTGTGTCATCTCCTGCCATGTCCAAATTATGATAGTGTAGTCATTTTGGCTTTTAGGATTTATTCTTAAACTGTTATAGATTTTTTTTAATAAAAATTTCCCTTCATTAAATTTGTCATTTCATCATGAGTATAGCTGTGACAGTAACATGCACTAGAAAGAGGCCTACAGTTTTCCATTTTTTTAAATGCAAGTTCTTGCTCAGACCTTTGCTCTTGATTCTTTTTGCTAGTAGTGGAGTGTATTAATCTAATTCTTTTGGACTGCTCCAGTTTTACCATGCCATAACAGGATGCATGAATTATTTATACCATGTGGCTATTATAGGAGAATAACAATGAACTTGGCTCTCTAGACATGCAAAGGGCCATTGTTAATTTTTGTTACTACCTTTTTCTGGCTTTCCTTGTGAATTGAAAGGACTTTTATTTTCAATGCCAGTTTTATAGAAAGTATTTTACATGTATATAAGTAAACATGACATTTCCTGTACTTGGTGAATGTAGTTACGCATTAAAGCATGATGTGTACAGGTGAATTATAGAGAATAATGACTTACAGGATTGTAGCTTTCCTGACTCAGCTGATTTTAAAATAGATACTAGAAAATTGTTCAACATTAGCATAAGAGCTTGAAAAATCTTACCAAGCTGGCTGGGGAGTTCTATGAGTTGTATTTAAAAAGTAACTTTTTTAGCCTGTGAAATAAGACAGGAAAATGCTTTACCTTTGGATCTGAGAGAATGACCTAGATGAAGATGAAGATATTTGAAAATGAAGATGAACATTTTTGCATATATACAGTCACGTTGTGTTCTGTCTAAACACCTAAAAATCAGAAAACAGGTCAATGTAAGTTTCCTTAGGACCAGCTCACTAGAAAAGCAAAATGTTTCATACTTAGTAACTCAATTTTTCTGTAGTCAATCGTGATAATGCATGGTTTATTTCCTACAGGCAAATTTAAGTAATTTTCATTTTAAATTATAATGTTACCATCTACACCAGAAGAAAATTAATTGAAACTGTCTCAAAAATGACAAGTCAGAAAGTACCAGAGATGAATTATTTTCTTCAAATCATGTTTCTTAACAGCCAATTTCAGGATATCCAGAAGTAAAAGGAAGGAGGGGGTGAAAACTCATTATTTTCCACTTATTTTCTTTACTGTCACTATCCCCTGAGACTGCCATGTAGGTAGACTCTTCTGTTTCCTAGGGATGTGAATACTCTATAAACCAGTCCTCCCTAGGCAAACAAGTTGCATACAAGCAGGCTGCCTGTGGAAGTACAGACTCATATATGTGTCACATACTCACCTGTATAGGCACAGAGAGCTCCCAACATTTTTTTAACACACACACACACATATCCTACCCCTGGCCCCAGCAGCCAATCTGTAGTGGTGCTAAGAGAACCTTTTCAAAATTCCTAGTATTCTCATAGGCACTCAGAGATTAGGAACCCAGGCTTCAGAGGAACTATTTAAATTATTCTTTATATTTAATGGCAGGGAAATGAACAAGCCATTCTCCCGTCATAAATTGTGTTTTAGGTAGAAGGATGCATTAAACAAAATTGAATTACAGTTACTTTCATAGGCTTCTTTTCATTGAAAATAGTTGTAGCTATGCAGCAGTTGTCCTAATTTTTTACTTATACACTGAAGAGACTGCACGGAAGACAGCTTTTTTACTTACAAGCTAAAAAGACTGCACAGAAGACACTTACAGAGGTTCATAATAAGAATAGGGCAGAAATGAATTGTAGTAAAACAGTAAATAATACTAGCATATGATAATCTTCAAGTCTGTTAGGGCTGCAGGTGAATCAAACATTAATAGCTGATTCGTCATACAAGCTGTAATCGGGATTAAAGCCTATATGGAGTTTCCAGGGAGTAAGCCCCACTGAATTCAAGATGACTTACTTTTGAATAAGTCTTATCAAATGTAGATTTTTCTGGTAATCTATCAGTTTAATTTTGCATGTGGATTAAAAAAAAGGGCTGTATCCAGGCTGAGGGCCTTTGTGTACTACACTGTTATAGTGCTGCTGTTCCACTATCAACATCCTATGGAATTCTGGGTTTGCGCTTTAGGAAAGGCATTTAAAATTCTCAGCCAGAGAGCTCTTTGTTCTCAAAATACAAACCCCAGAATTCCACAGGATGTTGAAAGTGGGATAATAACACTATAGCAGTGTAGTGCAGAAATGGCCCAATTGTCACAGCCCCTCCCGAAACTGCATACCCCAGGATTCCAGAGGATGTTGAAAGTGGAATCATTGCGCTATAACAGGCTAGTGCAGAAATGGCCTATGTTTTGTAATTATGTTCCAAATTAGTCTTGAGGATCCAACTCAGTATTTCTTTTCTAAAAAAAAGTGTAGATGTTGCCCAGATGTATTGTCTCGCATCTCACCTTGTCATATACATTTCTCCTCTGTGGAAGAGAAGGCAGTTTACCTTTTTTATTGTGGCATTTTTAACCTGCCGTTTTGAGGAGAAGGGGAAACACCTTTAATATTTTTAGTCACTAGATTAGTCTAATTCATTAATTGATTAAATACTGCAGACATAGAAAATTTTATGTCCCTTGTTTTAGGTTTGTAGTTTTTGCTCAATTTATCTGGTTATTTCTTTTAATTTTTGATTCTGTAAGTCAAGTGCACTGTGCTTTTAAAAACTTATTTCTACTATACATCAATACTTAACCAGATCGTGTGCATTTAATATTTATGAATGTACATCTTTTGTAGACACTGCTATAATTAAAACCCCAAATGAATGCTGAGGTACTTGAATGAGGTGTTTATTGCTTGCATTATGAATGGTTTGTCTTTCTCAACAAGGTGAGTAAACATTCAACAAGAACATAAGGATAAAAAAAGTTCTCTTTTCCTAATGAAGACTTGGATACTGTGTTCTGCTGCCCTTTTCCAGTAAGCTCTCATTGCTGTCATAGTTAGTGATAAAAAATTGCTTGCAGTAAATGACTAACTGTCCAAAAGCAGGATTTAAAAAATAAATAATGCCTTTTGCTACTTCCTCTGAAGAACAATGTCCTATAGTACATCAACATCAGCAATGAACAAGGCCATTTGAGGCGGGTGTATTTCATATGCTAATTATAAATTAGGGCTGCAAGTACAGATCTTCAAGAGAAATATATTCTGCAGTTTAGGGGTCACTACAGCAAAGTCAGTGGAGGATAAAGGATATCATTTTCCTTTACCTGGCATTTCATTTTTGTAAATACAGGGTCTCTGTAACTGTTAAAAAATTCTTCTGTAGAGGCTGTTATTTCCAGCTTCAGGAATATAAAAGAGCTAACAAGGCTTTCTAGAGGCAGCTGGTCTGACTGAAATGGGGAATCCTCAGAGAATCAAGTGTACATAACTGTAAGAATTATCTGGTGGTGTTCTCAAGTTGCTTCTTGCAGAACACATTCAGAAACCTTTGTTTATTCTGAGAAAATAGTCATTTATCTCTCTTCAGTATGGGATATGTCTTACAAATGTATAGGGTGAAACATTAAACCTAATGATTACAGCTCATTTATTTGAAGAAAAACAACTGAAACAGAAATCCAGGTCCTCAAATTAACCTGGTAGTTGAAAGAGGCTCTGTAATTCTGCCTCCCCCCCCGGAAAAAAACCTAAATGTGTAGTTCATTATTTAAAATGTAAATCTTTTCCTTTTACTGATGCTTTTAGTGGTAACTCCCACTTTAGAGATGTTAACAAATGCAGGTATTGTTTCCTTTTGGGCTTTTTTTTTTAATTGCAAATTTGCAAAGTAAATGAATGTAATTGCTTTTTTATTGACCTTCCAAAGAATCTGTTCAAGGTAAAATCTAGTGAATCTAAAATATTATACTTCTCTTAGCAGACTTGAATTTTGTTGTCATCTGTTTAAGAGACTTAGGAACCACACACCAAAATAATTTTAGCCATAATAAATATTACATTTCTAGCTCTTCTGCAGTTTTAGCACAGATTAAATTCCACATAATTAGCCTCTGCAGTGTAATTTTGCAAATGGATAATTCTTATATTGTTCTATCAATTAGGTATTATGTGAACATTATTCAAGCAGTTTCTTTGTTAATTTTAACTTATTTTACAGCAGTCTGCTACATAGCTTATGTAACATTAGAGAGTTTTTTTAATTGAAAAAGTAGTATTCATCTATACTGAAAACCTGTTAAGAGACAATAATTGGGTGCACTGAAGGTTATCGGGTCTACTTCATTAAAATATATTTCTTTGAAAGGGATTTGGAGCTTTATGTTGTTTTGCGTCTACTATATAAGTAATGTTAATTTAAGAAATATGTCACATTTGTTTTATTTTCTTGTTATTAGTATTCCCTTTGCAACATGCTGAAAAAATAGCAAGTAGATTTGTGCTGTGAAAGCACACATTTATGTCTTGCATTTGATATATAATCATCACACTTTATTTGAATTAGGTGACAGACCATATCAAAGGCAATATATATTTGTTCCATTTGTCAGTCTCTTTTTGATTATTTTTATCTTTGGTCTTGTTCACTTATTACTTTTCAGGGAGAAGGGGTGGAGAGGAAGATTGCTCAGTTCAGATACAAGGTTTAATGATTACTGAAGCAAATTATTGTTTGCAAACCCGCTTTAAGCCATGGTTACTTTTTCTTAACCACGGTTTAAGTGGTCGGAAGTAAGAAGTGGGACCTGTAGTCAAATGTGGCAGTATATCCTCTTCCCTATCAGGGTTATTCCTGTTCACAGAAACTTTGTTCAGGCCTCTGTAGCAGGAGGAAGGAAATGAAAAATACACCTTTCCTACTTCAGAGATCATTCCTTGCTGTGATATACGGTGGTAGAGGACCCAGGTGTTTGGCTGAATTTGTGTAGCTGTCCAGCTGGGAGGGGGAAAGTTGGGATTGCAAAGAGCAGAAACAGATTCCTCTTTCCTTTTACTTTGTCCAGAAACATGTCTTGTTTTGTTTTTGCTTTGTTTTTATGATCTCTGTGAATTCATGCATAGGTATTTTGGGCCTGCATATGGTCCTGATCAGAACATTCCAGAGCTGAATAGTTTTTGACAGGAACCCCACCCCACCCTCCAGCTCCAACTCATATGCTTTGTGTACCCAAGCTACCCTTCCCTGATTCCCCTTTCATCTGATCTAAAAAGAGCAGCATTTCTTCTGTTGAGTGGCTTTGCTGATGGAAAGATTTCTAATTCTAATTTCTAATTTCTCCTCTTTTCTTCTTCAATCCTTATCCTCTTCTGTTGTTGATCATATGTATCCACTAAGACCCTCTTCAAGAAATGAGTTTCTTGTGGAGGCATGATAACACAGCGTGATGGGGATTTCAAATGTAAATAAGAAGAGAGTTTCTTTAAACTTATGGTGTGCAACTCTTACAATAGTAATGCTCCTTCCAAGAAAAAGAATGTAGGTTGTTGGGACTTGAGTAAACCAATTTTTCATACTCCTCCCTACTTTCATGTCTTCCTGCCACCTCAACATACAGCTCAACATTTAGTATGTCCTCGATGAGCCATTGTAACACCTTTTTTTTTAACCAAACCATGGGCAATGGCAGACTTACGGATTCACATATTTATACAGAGTGTATTACCTTCTTTTTAGCTGGCTGTATCCACTAATGTTCAGTAACTGACTGCCTGAGTTGTCTATCAGACAGAAAGATGCTACACTGTAGCAATGCATCTAGGCAGAGCCACTAACTTTGTGCTTATAGCCAATTAATCAGTCTTATCATATTTTACAAATTGATAATGTATGTGGTTTTTGTTTGCTATATGGAGATGTTTTCTTGGGAAAGGGAATTTGTGGAATGCCCCTAAAACCCATCACCAGCTGATAATCTTCATAGCATGTCATGAAAAATCTAAGACTTTGGTTGCATTGTCCTAGAGGAAATTTGGGGCTATGGAGAAGCTACTGCTGGTGCTGCTCTACATGCCCTCAGAACAAAGGAGAAATACACTCAGCTTTTTGTAATAACTATTTTTTTTTACACACTCTTGCCCAGTGATACTCTTCAATTGGTCCCAGACGGAGTGTGGATATAGCAAAATCACCTCAAAATGCCACCCAAAGCCAAGGTTCTATCCCAGATAAGGGGCCATTTCACATTCTGTGGCACCCTAAGGTTTGCAGTTTGGTGAAGCACTATAGCTCTCTGGTGGGGAATTTTAAGTATGTATCCCTAAACTGCCAATCCTAGGATTGCATAAACTCTTGCTGTGGTAGTTTGTGTGGGTCAAGGCACTATGACCATGTAGTATGAAAGGACCCAAAGCTTTTGGCAACAGAATTCTAGATTAGGACAAAAACTACTGGCTCACAGCATTCACATCCAATCCAGACTGATTTTTAAAAGCCATTATGGTTGGAAACGATCTGAAGCACACAGCAATGTTGAAGTACGATCTTGGTATTGATTGGTACATGCATGTCCCCCTAGGGAGTACATGACAGACTGTAAATTCATTGAATATCAGTGGAGGGAAACATTAAGTTTTTATTGTTCAAACCAGCTACATGGATGAAAACATCTTATAAGCAGGGTTGATTGTCAGCAAGTGAAGTGATACAGTGTAACTTGAGCTGTCACTGTAACTTGAATAATTTAGTGAACTGAAAGGGTCAGTCATTGTCTATTTAAATTGTTGATAGAGATCCTATCACCACCACAGTGGTCTTTTTCTTTTCTTTTCTATATTCCTATTTAAGCTAAATTAGTAGTGAACAGCATGTGGGGTTTTGCTGCATGAATTCTTGCTGATATAAATGTCAGTGCACATATAATACCAGAGCTTCATTTTGCAAGTCACAAGGCATGGGATTCAGCCCGAAAGCTCCCTAGACTATAGACCTCATTATAGCTGAATAGAAGAGAAGAGGGAGAGGATAATGTTCCAGAGGTTTTGTTTCAGCTGAAATAAGGTTATCACAATGAATGATGCTGTTGACAGTGAGGTTTCTATAGCTCCTGTTAGCCAAAGACCATTTCTTCCCAGCGCTGCTGCTGTTTTGCTTTGAGTAACTTTAATCTAGATAGTATGATAGGAGCAGCAAGGGAAAAGAATATTTCAGATATCATTCTGTCTGCATGCAGACTTTTCTGTGTTCTAAGGCCCAGCACTTCTCTCTCTCTCTCTCCTGGAACAGATGTATTCTGTTGCTTCTGAAACAGAGATTTTCATGGAATATAGAACTTGGAAAGAGAGTCCATAGAATCCAGCTTCACACCCAAGAGCAAAATGGTCCACCCATCTAATTTCAAAAGACTGTTTTTAGTGGTACCAGGGCAAAAAGGTTATAACTCTCTTATGACTGCATGCCTTCGTGCCCCCTCATTTTCAGAGCAGTTGCGTGTGTATGTGTAATTTCATGACCCTGTAAATTATGCAGCTATTGTGATGGCCTTATTCACTTGGCACTAATTTGCTGTCTGTCTAAATATTTAGAGGGAGAAAATAATTTTCAAAAAACCATAGTCCTGTCCACAGAAATCAAGTAATATTCCGTTATAGTGTTATTTTGATTGATGGTGAAACTGAGGGAGGGCTGGTTTTAGCACAGTGGAATGTTACATGAAATTGAATTTTCTGGGGAGAATGAAAAACAACAACAACTAGGCACTACACATTTGTAATCTTCTCCCATTTGTATATTTCTTTTTGCTCACTAGGTGTCCAGATGGCTAGTTATGTAGTTAAAAACATAAAACCATTACCATTCTGATTCCTCAAAGAAAGATATGACTTTATTTTGGAATGGTATATCGTAGTATCCTTGTCTCACAGATTTCCCCTGTAAGTAACTCCGTTTATTTTTCTTTAGTCTGTCTATCCTAACTGAACGTAACAGAGATCAGCAGACATTCAGAGATCAGTTCCACGGAGCTGCTAAAAGTTACTTTTTTGGACTACAGTTTTCCAAATCCGTTGTCTAGTGAGTGAGCAGCTGCACAGTGGAGGCAGTTGTCAGCCAAAGTGTCTTCCCCATATTTCATGGTGGTATCATGAAGAAAGATAACTGGCCGCACCTTGAACTGGAACACATCATTTAGATGAATGGATCCTCAGCAGGGAAATTTGAGGTTTCCAAGAGTATGAAGGGGGAGATGGCAGACAAGGAAGAAAAAAAACCTCTGTCTCAAGCAGCCCAGTCAGAAATGACCATCCTAGTGGATACAGAATTATGGCTAACTGTAGGAAAAACACAAGTGTGGAAAGGAGAATAGAATGGAGTACCATGCAAGAAAGTGCAGCTGGTAAACAGGATCAATGCACAGGAGAACTCTGCATTGCTACACCTGTGTTTGTATGTCTGTGTAACTGAGTGTTCAGGCTTGAAAATAATAATGGTGTTACCTGTTTATGAAAAAAGCTTGCTTGTTCTGTGGGAACAGGTAGGTGGTTTTTCTTGCCTTCTTACAGAATTTCTGAATTACATTGCATATGATAAACAATATAGTAATTGTAAAAGTGTCTAGCAACACATATATAGAATATGACTATATATAATTTTTGTGGGTACAGTATTTGTTGTCTATCTCTTTCTCATCAGTCTTCCACTACAGGATTGCAAGTGTCATTATCCATGGCCAGCATGTCCATAACATTGCTGGCTGGGAATAATGGGAATTGCAGTTCAATACATCTGGAGGGTGCCAAGTTGAGGAAATCTGCTGTACATATATAGTATGCTATCTGACCATACTATATGGGTTGTGAATATCTAGTCTGAGGGTTATATCTGTTAGCCTAATTTTATGTGGTCTCAATTTCATACAGTACAAGGAAGGAGTGACATACACAAAGAATGACACTGAGCTATATAACCTTGAAATAGTACAGACTGTCTATTCAGCGCCACATTCATGGGTTACGTATTATAGTATTGCAGGTATGAGACTCGCTCCTTCGTTTGGGCATAAAATAAGTTGGATATGATGACTTATCCATGGTAAGTGTTGATAAAAAAGTACAGATTACTACATCACCTGTACGACTGGTATTGGATGTTATCTGTATGGTGTAATGGTTAGAGTGTTGGACATGGACTCCAGGAAACAAGGGTTCAAGTCTCCACTCAGCCTTGGAAATCCACTCAATAGCCTTGGGCAAGTCACACTCTCCACGTTAGAGGGAGTTAAACCCCCTTGGAACAAATCTTGCCAGGAAACCCCTAGGAGCGAGTCCCTGTGAGTCAGAACTGACTTGAAGCCACATAACAATTAGATATAGTATGCTAGGTTTTTGCTACTATAACCACTTTATGTACTTGCACTTTTATCAGAAATTTATTTTGTGCAGAAATTCTGGTCTTTTGCAAACCTCCTTCAAAACAAACAAGCAAAAAACAACAACAAAAAACTACCAAAACATGCATGGGGAAGTATGTAACAGTCATGGATTTAGTTTGTACAAACAAAAAACATGATTGTTGCACAAAAAACCCCCATAGAATTTTGAAAATTTTATTTTTTCACAAAAATATGGGAGTTTTTTGCACCAAAACATATTTCTGAAACAGTGTCTTCTGTGTACAAAACACAATTTGTGCAAAAATGTTTCCAGAAAAAAAAGTAGTTATTTGTACAAAAGTGGTTGCACAAAAAAGACAAGTTTTGTACACATACAACCCACTGATGTTTCTGCGCAGAATAATTTTTCCAAAACACTTCAGAATGTACATATACAAGACAAAAACTTCAAAATTCTTGCCTCTGTGTTAGCCTTCCCAACTGGGCTCCCCAGGTGTCAGGGATGTGAGTGTCAGGAACCAAATATTCTTTCCACCCCTGCTCTGCATAATAATAGCACTGTGGTAATAGTATCATATACACAGCAGCAGGTGCTGTACTCCTAGATGTTCCTGCCCTATCGCTTTTCTGGTTCTTAAAGATTTCCATGCTCTACTTCACTAGATTATTTTTCAGCTATTGGTGTTAAACGAAACAGATACAGGTCCGTAATTTAACTAGCTGCAGTGGTTACTTAATTATTAACAGTAGTGTTCTCAGCTACTCTTGTAAAATGGGTTTTATATACTTTGTAATAACTGGTAAGGAAAAATGCTAACAACTTGAAAGTACTAGATTGCAACAAGAAGAATTCAGTCTTTTCTCTGTTGTTATGAGTGGGGGGAAAACCCTCATGCAGGCAGTTCTCACCGCCACCTCTAGAAGCCATATCTTCCCACTGAGTGCTCTTAGACACTTAACTATAGTTTTTTTTCCCCAGATTATTTCTGCTACCAGGATCCCTGAGATATCTTCAGATTTAATCTCTCAGCGTAGCTGTGGCAGAAATCAAATTATGGATATGCATGCAGGCTTAGTACATTTTATCGTGTAGGTTTTTTAAAAAATAAGAAACAAACAAAACCATCTAAAAACCATGTTTTTGAAAACTGTATTTACAGTTATGCCAAAAATCATAAACAATTGAATAGAAAGGCTTCTGATTTACATCTGAGCAGACAAATATTAAAGTTGACACAATTGCATCCCTTATTCCTTATTACTAACTAAAGCAGGCATTATTACCGTAACTTCAATATTTTTAAAAAATAATGTTTAATATTTATTTTTGCATTTGATTTTCAAACTAAATGTTATCCTCTCCCTCTTAATTCTTACTTGATTCCAGTTTTACTCACTGTAAAACCTTGATTTTGTTACAGTGGTGGTACTTGATATCTGTCTATCTATCTATCTGTTATCCCTGCTCTGGCTGAAATTATGGCCATTTCCTCACTAGGCTGTTATAGCGCTATTATTCCACTTGCAACATCCTATGGAATCCTGAGGTTTACAGTTTCAGGAGGGGCCACCTGGCTGGCTGGCCCCTCTCGAAACTGCAAACCCCAGGATTCCATAGGATGTTGAAAGTGGAATCATAGCGCTATTAACAGCCTAGTGCGGAAATGGCCTGACTTATGGCGACCCTGTAATGGAGTTTCTTGGCAAGACTTGTTGCCTTTGCCTTTCTGAGGCTGAGAGAATGTGACTTGCCTGAGGTCACCCGGTGAATTTCCACAGCCAAGTGGGGATTCAGACCCGGGGATTCAGAGTCATAGTTTGAGCATGCGCACACACACCTACTGCATGTGTCTTTCATCAGGGACACAGCACCAAGGGTGGGGGTACCAAAACTTTTCCCTTATTTGCAAACATGAGGGCAGTTTGGGTGTATATACACACCTGCAGCCATGTCCGTTGGTGCCCACATCCCCTGCTGCTGTGTTCCTCACATGTCCTTTGCAAACAAGGGAGGAGTTTTGACACCTGCATACACATAAGCGCACTGCCACATCCCCATGCTGCCGCTGCTGTTGGTGGTCCAGCAGGTGGGCTTTGCAGACCCCCTGTGAGGGCTCTGCAGACCCCAGGGGTCCCTGGACCCCAGATTAAGAACCACTCATCTAAACAGTTCAAACATTTAAAAAAAAACTAAATGATTTAAATTTAAACCAGTTTAAATGAACTATGAATTCTAACTGTTTCTCCGAACAGCAGTTTAAAAATTCCAATTTGCTGTATTTCAGTTCTTAAGTAAGAAGGCTTACTAATGTAGTTATTGTCAATGGGAACTGCATAGCTTTAATTTCCCCCAAGCATGCTGATACCTCCCTCCTTTGCCTCAATTCCTATCGGCAGTCACCACTTGAGCTTGATTTTAAAGGGACTGACACTGTTCAAGGAACCAGCATAATACAGTGGCTTGAATGTTGGACTAGAACACTGGGAGGCCAAGATTCAAATCTCCGTTCAGTCATCTCTATGTTTCTGTGATTCTATGGAAACCTACTGAGTAACCCTAAGCAAGTCATGCTCTCTCAGCCTCAGAGGAAGGCAAGAACAAACCCCCTCCAAACAAATTGTGCCAAGAAAACTTTAGAGTTATAAGTCAGAAATGACTTGAAGGCATATAACAACAATAACAACAGCAGCAACCACCAATCACTACACAAATGGAATGCAGAGAAATGAGATCCTGCCTCAGAGTCAACATTCCAAATTTTATCTATATAACATAAAATAATTTATTGGTGGAAATATACACAGTTGTCCCCCTACCTCTGAACTATTCTTAGGACCCTTCTCATTTCATACTAAATATGCAGTTGTTGCCCATCTTTTGTTTTAGCTACCTCCATCTGCATTTGTATTGAGCAAGATATGGTGATGCACCCTTTCAAGAATATACGTATTCTCTCTCTGTCTCCCCACCCCACACACACACACACACACACGCACGCACACCCCATCTCGTGTTTTCACTGTCATAGCATGCATATGAAGTAAACTCCCAATCAGATAAGCAGTCGGGGGAGTAGATGAGATTGCATTTGATTATGAGCCTGGCAGCAGATGTTTTACACAAATCCAGCTCACTGCATCCAGTCAGTTTCCATGGTGATGGAATCAGTAATTGTTGAGCTCAGGCACTCTCCCTCCTGTTTTCCCTACAAGGTGGAAGCTGGGAGTGCATCTGAACCCTCCCCAGACGATTTCTCAGCCCTAAAAATGTAGCAGGGAAGCTAATGGGGTGAGGGATATCAGAGAGAACAGGCGCTATTATTTTCCCACCCCTTAAGATACTGGGAGCAAGGCTATCCTCTTAGGAAATATGGTCTCTGAAGATGCTGAATAGATGGGCAGGAGTTTCCCTGAAAAAAGCAGACTCACTGATTGGCTGCTGTTTGTGAGGTGCTTGCCAATCGCAGCACAACTGGGCTTCAGCTCTCTAAACATAAGCAAAGCTACATGCTTTTTCTTTTTGACTTGCACTATACACCAAGCAAAGGTGTGCACAAGGGCTCTGTTTTCACATGGCTAACTGAAAACGGATCTCATTAAAGAGCTTCATCCAAGGCCATCTGCTCTTCGAGAATACCGTTCCTTCTGCAGAATAGCATTAGATCGTTCTCCTGCTTTAGTACCAGAGGGAAATTGGTTGTCGCAAATCATGGAGCCACAGGATTTCTGTAAGTAAATATCTGTAAATTCCTTAGCCTAGTATTGAGCTAAGAAATCAGGATAAATACCAAATTGGCAAGCCATTATAGTCTTTGTTTATTTTTAAACCTAGCAAGAATGGGCTTTCTGTAATAGTTCTAAGTATGCAAAAAGGTATGTTAAATATCCATTACCAATTAGCACTGCTCTATCTTGATTTTGGAACATTATTAATGATAAGGAATATGGACAGATTGCTCTAATAATAAATTATTTGTTCAAATGGTTTCATAAATTTGCAAAAGACTATCTTTTATATCGAACGGTATGAAATCAAAATAAAAAAGGGGAAGCTTCCTTGATATGATTTTTTTAAGTTCATCTTGATGACACACAGGTTTTTATCATGACTCTTTAAAAAAATAGAAGCTGATTCAGGTAACAAAACAATAATACTATGCACTCTATGCTCTCTAACCTGCACACTGAATTTTCACTCCATTCTATTTTTAGCTACTTTTTTTAAAAAAAAAAATTGTTCAAGAATGAGATTTTGCATTAATTTTATCCCTAATAGGTTATAACACCTGTTTCTCTCTTGGACAGATGGGCACTGTGGACATTCAGTGTTTGCTCTCTAATATTCTGTGGGTTGTAATCTGAAACTTATTTCTCTCTGCTTTTGTCAACTTACAGTGAATAGATGCATGTCTACTCAGAAGTACGTTCCATTGAGTTCAGTTTAAGTTGCTTGTAGATAAGTGCACAGAGATTTACAGCTTAAGTCTCTAAGCAGAAACTCTTTTTCAGAAGTCCATTCTCTCTTCCTCATCCTCCCCTTGTCTCTCATTATGTTGGTTTCCACCAAGAATGAATGTTCTGTTATTCAATACAGTTCATGTTTGGTCAAATCCAGGTTTTGATGGGAGCCCTGTATAGCTGTAAGAGCTCAGCCTCTCAAACACCACAGGAAAAAAAAAAAAGCAAAAGAGTGGATGAAACACACAACTAACATGGGTCAGGGAAAGTTTGTTTTTATTTTTCAGACTCCATACAGCTGGAACTTTTGAGACTCTTAGTGATCACATATGATATATGAATATTTCTGAAGTACATAGTTTTGTTTCAAGGCAATGTAGTGAACTGATATCCTTGCTCTGAAATTGCACAAATATTAGCTGCCACATTCCTCATCTCTGAAATCTCTCTCCTGAGGTTGATTTTCTCTCCTGTGTGTACTGCACTGAATAAATGAGCTCTGTGAATGGGGTCTCAAAAGAACCCTTAGATTTTAACATGAAGTCTCTGACCAAACTGTTTTTTTTCTGGAGATGTGGAAGAAGAATTGTAATGCAACTGTGTGACTTACTTCTATCTGAATATTTCCAAGAAAATTGTGGAGGAAATTGTATAATGCATATGGCTTTCCTCAGGATTGATTACATTTTCACATAAATTCCAAAAAAAAATTTTCATTCAGCTTTTATGCAACCATTAAAAAATACCTAGTGATCCAGTGGGGAGGGTCAAAACTTAATCATGTCTAGAGAGGGCCCACTGAAATCATTGAAAGAAGTGTGTCATCAAGTCAAATTCATTTTGAGGAATTAACATAATGGCTAAATCTATAACTAACCCAATCTAAGAAATATTTTCATTTATAATTAATGCCAAGAATGATATGCAGACCATTACTAGGAAATTTAAGAGAGTCTAGCTGACGTAAGTGACAGAAGATTTGCCGTGAAACAAAATTTCATTTGTTCAGTGCAGTAATTTACTCCTCTTAATTTATTTGCACCCTTTCCATTGAACATTCTGTCAGACACCATTGTTAAGCAAGGCGACAAAACACCTTCTGAACTTCAGACTCCTAGCGGTGAAATGTATGAGGAAGCCTCTGAGTATAGTATCCTTTATAAGATGTTTGTCTAGTGAGGGTTCCAGAACTGTGAATTAACCACTTTTCTTTGCAATCAAAATGAATGTTTAATTTTAAAGACACCACTAGATTGACTTTCTGCCTCCTGTGATTCAGCCTCATTGAGAAATCTATTTTAAAATCATCACAGCAGAAAAGCATCCAGTTATTGCTAACGTTCTGTCAGCTTCGCTTACTATTGATAGCCAAATACTGTTTAACTGCTGGAGTCTCTGCATCTCCAATAACCTTGTTTGAAGGGATTTGTTTACTTGTCTATCCGTGCATTAATGGCTGAACAGCAAAGAGATTGAGGGGGTAGGCTTTAATTGCTAAGCTTTGGGTCATGAATTGTGCCTGTCTTGTTAGTTTCCAGCCATGGTGATGGCAGAGTTAGAAAATCAGCACTGCAGTTAAAACCACCTATGAATTACAGTTTTGCCCTGAACGTTGAGTAAGAGCTTTGTTTCTGGTTAGCTCAAGACTGTTAATGCATTAGTCTTCAGCTTCATAAGAGGGTGGTTTCAGCTTAATCAGTCCCAAGGACCTAGCCAAGCTGATTGACTCTTGCAACTCTTAAAGCTTGGCAGAATAAATCGGGAGTCCATATAGCTATGCTGGGGTTATTTGCAATTTTGAGGTACCTGCATTGGTCCAAGTTGATAAGGAAATCACTAAACCTGATGGGCTAACCCTGCCTTCAAATATTTGACACTGGATGATTATATAAATGGGCATGGATTCTAGTTTTCCCTCCAGAAACCTTGTTAGCAATGACTTATACTATTGTTGCCTCTCCTGAAACAAAATCAACATACCTAGGAAAGATATGGCACAGATCTGAAAAGGAACACACAACAGACTCCTGTCTATTGTCTTAACCCAAGATCATTTAAGCTCTGTACAGCCTTTTCTTGAAACAGTTGCTTTAAAAGATTAATTTGCTTAATTGTAGTTTTGAACTGTAAATTACAATAGGATGTAAAAGTGATGGCACTTTTTGTACACATGGAATACAAACTGTTCAAAGATAGAGCTCTTATACCACTATTTGGTAATCATAGTTTTAAAATTAAGGATATAGAAAATCATGAGTTAGCCAAATTGTTTGAAGATCATTCAGAACACTGTTTAGATAAAAAGAAGCACATACCTTTTAAAAACAAAGGATTAGATGGAGAGATGGACAATGAAAGAAGGACAGGCTGAAGTTTGAATAAGCTGATTGTTATTGTACTTTACTTTCTTCTACGAATTTATCTAATAGAACAACAGTGGTTAAGGTTATATTCTTTCATGTCAAAGGAATGTCTTGTGTTATTCATAAACAAATCTGTTGATATGCTACCCTGTAAGCTCCAAAAATGTCACCAATCAATTGTGTTGTATGAGCTGACCAGGAGAAGCTAGAAAATGTATTTAGACAGCCAATTGGGAAACACAATAGTATGGAGGATGTGAACTAGAGAGCACAAATTTTGTTACCAGAAAGTTTATATAGCATCTATTCATAGAGCATAAAAATCCATGTTGAGTGTAGTCTTTTACATTTTTTTTAATATGGATTCACTTTTACAAGGGAGGGAGATTGTTATACATTAGTCTACTCCAAGATGAAGAACCTATGAACCTCCAAATGATATTAAACTCTTGAGTCCCATTAGTGCCAACCATCAAAGGTAACGGTTAGGGGTGTTAAAAATTGTAACCCAACAACTTCTGGACAGTCAAAGGTTCCACATCCCTCCTCTAACTCTTCTATACATTTTTTCAAGTCTCTGTTTTAATGAATCTCTCCTTTCCAATGCCAAATAATATTTTAGGGCTTTACCAGACCCCAGACATCATACAGTTCAATGTCCCTATGCCAGCAGCAATAAGATTTATATTAAAGAAAGGTACACACCACAAAGGTTCTCACAGAACCTCACCTATGGAATGCCACAAGAATGGAAATAGGTACATTGCACAGGACAGCTAGGTTAGCAAAGGCAGCTGCTTATGATAGGAGACTGCTAGGCAATGAACCCTTGTCAATGTTTTCAAAGTCTTCTGAACACAATTTATTAAGCCTAATACTCTTTTCTTTGTCGTCATCATTTCTAATAAGAGAAGCATGTATCTGTTTGAGGATGTTTGAGGATTTTTGCGCTGTCTTTAATGGAATGGCCCTCCATAAAGCTTACAACAGATTGGAATCATACAAAACAAACCCATGAACATTGTACTCATACATGTAGCCCTCTAGCCAATAAAGAGGTCAGAGTGAGATTCCTTGAGTTCTGAAGTCCTAGAACTGTCATTTGAACCAGAGTGTTATTTTTGGCAGGGAGGCTAGAAGCAAGATCCCTGCTTCCGATGCAAGTACATATTATGAGAAACATATGGCTGCCAGCATAGAGAGCAGCTCCGTAGCCCTTCCTCTCTCCCCTGGGTTGCATCTAGTAAAACAAAATACATGACATTATCATCTACCACCTTTCCTAAGTTCCTCCCCACTCCCAACAGCAGCCACCAATCCAGTTCAGTAGTGACGGGGAAGAACTTGAAGTGTGATGACATGTTATGACACGAATCAGTTTATAAAATATTACCAAAGAAAAGAAAACAATGAAGTCCTGAATTTATTACTGATAAGACCCAGTTTTTACCATGCTATTTGAGATGAAGGTGGGAGAAAAGGTGGAAAGTCATGGTTTGGATGCAGGACCTTGTTGGAAGCCAAGCAGGGCCACACCCACTCAGTCCTGGATGAGAATTCATGTAGGAACTCTATCTTACTCTGACTTGAGTTACATGGGAGAAGGAAAATGAGATACAATGTAATCAATAGATTCTTCTCTTGGCATAGGGAATGCACAGTTTAGCCTAGCTAAGGAAGAACTAAGCATTCATGTAAGACTTTTTCCCAGGATGTTCAAAACTATTGTTGGGTTTTCTAGTTGTCACTAAAATGAGTTTCACTCCATGATACTGTTTTCCGTCTCTAAACAATGACCATCCTATGATATGCATTTAGAAAATGTTTTTATTTGGAGTTGATGAACATAAGGAAAATTTGACTGGGAAAGATGTGCTACAAAAGGGTGGAGGTTGGGGCAGGGTTGATTTTGGTTCAACATTAATACAAAATGAACTGAGACTATGGGATTCATTCTTCTCTCTGTCCATCTTCTTTTTCAGTTCCACTCTATGATTCATACATGCATAAAATGGTAATATTAAATGAAGATGAAAAAAAGGTAAAAGCAAGTTAGACAGAGCCGTGCAAGTGCTCTGATTATCCCAAAGCTTATTTTTGTTCTGAATTTTTTTCAGAGTTGAATTCCAAAATTTCTGCATACCTCTGAAGTTCCTTGAACAATAAGAGCTGTCAGCTCTGACAGTTTTTACAACTCCCCACAATTGTTCCTGCATTGTCTTGATGTTCTTCTGTGTAGCATTCAAAAAGAGGTTTGTTTGTTTTTTTGTGGGTTTTTTTTTTTGGAAGCTACTAAGGAGCAGTCTAGTTGCAAAGAGTCATGTGTTAGTTTCCTCTTTTCAGTTGACACAAGTAGAATGCTGTATATTGTAGAACTCAGAGGCAAATTTTGCATTTGCCATTTATTCAATTCCATAATCTTTTCCACAAATATCTATCTTGTTATTCACAAGCATCATAGGTGTTAGCATTAGTACTTGCAGTGCAATGCAGTATGAGAATATGAAGCAATATCAAGCTCTTGTATAGCTGAATAAAATCAGATACATGGGATATGTTTTCTTTAGAAAGCCAATATGGTGTAGTGGTTTGAATATTGGACTAGGATTCAGGAGACCAACATTCAAATCCCTGCTCAGCCATGAAAACCCATGGGGTGTTCTTTGGCAAGTTGTGGTCTCTGACTAAGAGGAAGACAATGGTAAACCTCCTGTGAATAAATCTTGCCAAAAAAACCAAAACAAAACCCAACACTATGGTAGGATTGCCATAAGTCAGAGCCAACCCAAAAGAACGTAACAACAAACAACTTCTGTCTTTACTGTTTACTCATAAAGGAGACATTACCAGGATTCTGTCTGTTTCTAGTGGCTAACAATTGTCCTTAACAACAGAACACAGCACTACCATCAAGTAGCTTTCTCTGACCAGTGACCATAATACTAAATTTGACAAGAGCAAAAATAGATGCAATCAAAGCTGTCCCATGTTTACTATAAATAGAAGACCTTAGAAATACTACTTTTTGAAAACTCTCATGAGCCCCAGCCATTAACCTTGTATGGTCTTAGTAAAGTTGGTCTTGCTAAAGTTGTTTAACAGAATTGAAAGGAAAACAGTCAATTTTGTCACTTAGTCTGAAGGTAACTATGATGGCAACATACTGAGATATTAATGGGGCTTAGATTGTATTGTATTTTTGGTTCTGTCCCATTTCAGGTAGTGAAATTAATCACAAAAGGGATGACATGCCCTGTTAAATATTTGATGTAATAAAGAGTTGCACTTTTGTAGATTACATTAAAACTCTTTTCAGCACACTGCTTGAGTAACTCAGCTGGGCTTCTTGCAGTAAGAGGGTAAAGATTCCATTCCAATAATCTTCTCCTTGGTAACAAAGCCATTTCTGTGGCCACTGCTGTGTGTTTATGCTGAGTATTTTCTCTTGCAATGGTTTCACATGTGTAAGTCCAGATCTACAGGAATTTTGCAAAGGCTGTTTAGTTTGATTTAAACCAGGGCTCCATCATATTGTGTATGTGCAGTCCCAAAAATGTGCCTTTCAATATGTCAAGTGGTAAAGGAGTGCTTCTGGGTATGTCTGGAGTACATTTTCTCCTGATATCAGTTACTAAAGCATCATCCCACCCACCTGAATGGAAGATATGGAGGACATTTTAGAACAATCGGTGTTCCTCCCCAGGCACAGTGTTTCAAAGTTCTTCACCTGAATTATCTCTGTAGACCATATGATGAGCATGTAAAGTAAGCCAGTAGCATTCTCCCTATGAAGTGAGACAGGAGGGCAAGGCTCAGAGGTTTGAAGTTGATCAAGATGGAGAAGCATCAAACCTAAAACATCCATCTACTTCTACAGTTTCCCATATAAGTTGATGATAATAGAGGCTGTGGAAACAAACTGCATATCTCAGAATTGCTTCTTAGTGCTGGTATTTGCTTAGCAGCTGCAGTGCCTGTATGACCCTTCTGTAAGTCAGTTCTGGTTATATTAATATGCTGAGGGAGGCTGCCGAACCTTCTGGGAACTTACTTACATGTTGGAGCTGGTGCCCCAGGCCTTGGGGTAATTGTTGTTACAAGTATATCGACTTCAAAGAGTAGAACTTCAGCTTATAGGAGACAGGAGCTTTAATTGCTAATTCTGACACCATTGTTAGCATATGAGGAATACCTCCCCCCCACACACGCACAAAACAGTATTCCAACAGAACAATACATATTCAAGAAGCAGAATATTTCTGTACCAAGAGATGAAAGATGCCCCTTAATTTACCTTGCTGTTATCCATTTCCTGTTCATATATTTGCAATAAAAAGTCTTTTTCTCCTCAAATGTGCTTGCTAGGTTCCCAGGACCCAACATTTCAATGCAAACATAATACAATTAAACAGGGTGTGATTCAAAACTAATTTCTGTTTGAAATAGCCACCTCCGTTTTCATAAAATAGACTGATGGAATATTTGAACTAAGCCCAAACAACATCAGTTTGGTTTTCTTGTTTCTGTAAATAGGCTCACCCTCCAAGTAACAAGTTCCTATATATCACTTGCTTAAAGAATTAGCTGCTGTAGGGAAAAAAAATCTCACATATACTGTTATTAATTGAACTGGTACGTATAATTTAACAGGTTACAGATCAGTAGATAATACTACAGCCTTTTATATAATAGACCAAATAAATTGTTTTGGTCATTGAACAATTATTCATCTGATCTCTTACTTTAGTAACTTGATCAAATTGCCTTTTCTGAAATATTAAGGGAAAGAACAAGGAAAAATTCATAATAGACTCAAAGTCCCAAAGAGCACAGCACCACAGTTTAAATATAGCTCATTAAAACTTGAACTACATGCTTCATATGCTTGGATGAAACATGATTTAGAAGATTCATTGAACCTAAAATCCCAGAGGTTGCAGCTACAGTTTGATGCAGGCTGTGACTATCAAAGGATTATCACAGCACATCATTCCTCTGATCATCAGGATGTGTAAATTTCATCTTTATCTCCCTTCGGAACTGAATGCTGTCTTTTGTATATTCCATCCACCTGAATACCTTTCAAGCCTCCATGAAAATATATGTGCCCAATGCATCATAGGGCCTTTCCGCATTACACTGATAGTGCTATTATTCCACTTTCAATATCTATGGAATCTTGAGGTTTGCAGTTTAGGGAGGGGCATTTAGAAGTCTCAGCTAGAGAACTCTTTGGCCTCAGGAAACTACAAACCCCAGAATTCCACAGGATGTTGGAAGTGGAATAATAGCACTATAACGGTGTAGTGCAGAAAGGTCCATAGAATGGCCAAAAGCATAAAGGAAATAAAGCAGAATTGTGTTGTCATAAAGAGTATTGTGATGTCCACTACAGATGAAACCTCCTGTGAAACAATTCTCCACTTGAAGTCAGTGTTGAAATGTGAATACTATTAATTATGAAGAAGATGGTTTCATCTTCTCTCCCAGCATACTACTGAATAGTTACATCTTACTTATATTTATTAGTTTGAAACAATAATCTGCCACAGAGTCGTAGTTCCATGTATGTGCATTTTTTTCCACTTATATAAATATACCTGCAGACATATGTGGGCTCTCTCTCAGTTCCACCACCAGCACTCCTGAGGACACAAGAGAGCCTTCATGGTGGCTATTCCTGGGCTGTAGAATTCCCTTCCACAGGAGCTAGGTTGCTTCTCTCTCTGCTTTTTTTTCACCAGCACTGGAGACCAGGGTTTGATTCCTTGCTTGACTGTGGAAACCCACACCCACTCAGCCTCAGAAAAACCCCTGTTAGGTTCACCTTAGGGTTGCCCTAAGTCAGAAATGACTTGAAGGCACACATGACTTCTGTTGTTTAGACAGGCCTCCAGCTTTTAATGGTTGTAGCAGAAGGGTCTTCTGCCCTAATGCCATATGCCTTTTGTCTGTACTATGTTCTAAATGTATTACAATGTTTTTAGTCAATGTTTTGAGAGGTATTGTTTTGTTTGATGATTATAGAACTTCTGTATTGTACGTTGTTATAGTGGTATTTTGTTTTAACCTTTAAGCTGACTTGGGTCCTATATTAGAAGAAAGGGAAGATATAAAATAAATAAATAAATAAATGACTATTGGACTAAGACTCTGGGAGACCAGGTTTGAATCACCATTCAGCCATAGAAATCAACCGGGTAACCTTGGACAAGTCACATTCTCAAGGAAGGCAATGGCAAACTTCCTCTGAATAAATTAGTATAAGTTGCGTTGACCTGAAGGTATATAACAAAAAGAACAACAGAATAAATTTTCAAAAAAGTAAATGTGAGAGTTACTCTTTTTACAAGCAGTCTACCAAGAATGAAGAAAATCTGCCCTCCGAATATTAGCAGGCTACAGCTCCCTCTGGCCGCTGGACATATTGACTGGAAGGGAAAGGAACTGGAATCCAGCAATAATCTGGAGAACCACGTTCATACAGCCTGCTTTCTGAAAGGACTGAAAATAGCTGTATCTTACTTATATTCATTTATCTGCAACATTAATCTGCTACGCAGTAATAGTCTCATGTATGTGCTTTTTGAAACTACTATGTTGGCAATCATTTGGAAACAATAGGAAATGACTTTGCCTATTCACCATGCATACATGGCGATAGGACAAAACTCTATGATTCTGTGATTCTAAACATCTGAGACATCACATGCTTCGGTTGAGCTTCCCTCAATTATCCATGAAGCGATGATGTCCAAGTTAGTTTGTCACAATATAGTGTATATAGGGTGGTCTTTAAGGATGCTAGCAACAGAATGTATTCCCTGGGTAGATGGAGATGGTGTGATATCACCACTACACCCATTCCACTAGTTGCTTGTGCGTTTTAAAGTAATTGTATTAATATCTGAAGCTTTAATTGTTTCTGTGGCTTTTTCTTAAGTAGATTTTATTGAGCTCTTGAACTGAAATGGTTTTAGTTGTAGATATCATTGAATGTGAGCAGGCATAGTTTAGTGCCTTGAGCTATCATTCTGGAAACCAGAGTTTGAATACCTACGCAGTCATGGAAACCTACTTGGTGAGTTTGGACAAATCACACTCTCTCAGCCTCAGAAGGAGGAAATGACAAAGCCCCTCTGAACAGTCTTGTCAAGAAAACCCATGATAGATTCACCTTAGGGTCCTGATAGGTCAAAAATTACTCGAAGAAACACAACAAATTGTTGAATCTTAATATTTGATTGGATTAGCTATTGTGCTGTTGGCTGTTTTTAATGGTTATAAGCAGCTTCCAAGACTTAGTGGCTTGAAAGATTCCAGTGGACATAGGTGGGGTCCAGGAAATGACATCACACCAGGACTGTTCACAACCCAACTGGGCACAACAGAAAACCCACAGGTGGAGATAAATGAGAGAGGGTAGGGTAGAAAAGGAAGTTAAAAGGTAAGTAGGAATTGGGCGGCAGCAGGAGGTAGACATGGAATGGCAGAAGGAAAGAATGAACCAGAGTGGACAATCAGTGGGTAGAGATTAGACAGAAGACTAGAAGATAGGAGAAAAAGAAAGATAGAGTAGCTAGAGGTATGGTGATTACACACATGAGAGAAATTTGTATGTAGACAACAAGAATACAAGCCAGGAGTGGACAACATATGTGGATTCACTGACTAGGCTTTGTTGTTGTTGCTTTATTTTGTACTTTCTACCACATAGATTTGGAATTAGATTTCTCAAACTAGAACATTTGTGTTGTTATTGTTATGTGTCTTCAAGTCAGCTCTGACTTGCAGTGACCCTACCCTAGGATTTTCTTGGCAGAATTTGTTGGGAAGAGGTTGCTCTTGCCTTCTTCTGAGGCTCAGAGCATGCAATTTGCCATAAGTCATCCAGCATGTTTCCGTGGCCAAATGGATATTTGAATCCTGGTCTCCAGAATTACAATCCTATGCTGAAACTACTACCCCGCGCTGGCTCTCATAATATATGGTACTGCTGTGTAAAGGGATAAGGTCAAACACAGTACTGGTCACTTTCATGGCCTTTGCTATCTCTACAAGAATCCGTATGATCCTAGCTACCGCATCACTTTTTCCTATTGGAAATAAAGGAAATCAGTTTGCAGGGAGGCATTGAGAATGTTTTGGAGAAGGAAAGGGGCTTGAATTAAAGGTGCAGTTAAATGTTATTCTTGTTCTGTTTATTTCCCTACATTTTGATTATGCTCTGCAGTGTTGGGAACCTGATTATCAAAGCAAACTATTATGAAGGGTTTCTTTTCAAAATGTATAGATCTGGGTTTTACAATTTTATTCCAACATCTTTGAAACCCAGAGTCAATAAGGATAGTATAATCCAACTTTGAGCATAGACTGATGGAAGATATTTAGAAGCCTCTTAGAAGTTTCCCCTGTAGAAGCACTACAGAATCCTGAAAGAACATTTCTTTTCTAACAGTGTAACTTTTAAAACAGAGAGTAAGAAATGTCTGCTGTTTGCTACATAAAATGGGGACTAAAGTATATCCGATAGCAGCACTCAAGTGCTTGAGTGAAGGTCTATCTCAGTGGTTCTCAACCTGTGGGTCCCCAGATGTTTTTGGACTTCAGCTCCCAGAAGCCCTGAGCATTGACTATAGTGGCTGGGGCTTCTGGGAGCTGAAGTCCAAAAACATCTGGGGACCCACAGGTTGAGAACCACTGGTCTATCTCATCCGCTTATAACCACTGATGCAAGCACCATAATCCACCATTAGATTGTAACAGCATTTCTTAGCCATTTGTATTAAGACATGCTTGCATTGTGTTTTGCCAAAACCTGATACCCTGATTCAGCAGTATAGCCCTTGTAAAGTGTGTATCCACTGGTCCACTCCTTATGCTGATATATCTAGACCACTTGAAAGTCTACAGCAGGAGTGGGCTTGCACCAGGGATCACAGGGCAATTTTTAACACTTGGCAATGACATGTGGACTGCACCATGATACTGCTTTTCCCATTGTGTTTGATTGAAAGTTACATTCTGTCACTTTTGAGTGCATTTTGGACTTTTCCCTCAGTGTTCTGCACTCGGGCGGGAGGCTGAAATAACATTATTAAATTTAATGCTGGCCTCACAGAGGGATTGTTCTGCCAAAAACAGGGTTCACAGTCACTTGCTGGTTGGAAAGAGACGCCTTTATAAGTAGTACGGATATTTTGGAGCTAGGTGATAGAAGCTGGGAGTTTTTACTGCTTTGAAACTGATGGTGTTTGGTGACTTTTTATATGCTTATTTGTCTGCTTCCTTTGCAAATAGTATTACAGAAACACAGATGAGTATTTCATGGTTTCTTCAAAAAAAGAATACAACCCTGTAAAGCTGCCCTGAAGCACCAAATTATCTATTTGGTTGGGTACATATCCCTACTTTTCAGCTTCCTGATGAAATACTAAAATGGCTGTGCCAGTAACTCCTCTAGGGACATGTTTCTACTCTCGTTATGATCAGCACTAGCTCAGATGGCTTTACAATAAAGATTTTTTTAAAAAAGAAATGAACAGAGGGACAAATTTAAAGGGGGGGGATCAACAGCTATGCTACTGTCTGAGTTGTGTAGGTGTTTAGAAAAATTGGAAATCCCATCTGCTCATTCTTTAGAAACAGAATATATTTCTTGTGAAGCAAAATGCTTGTAGATAGTTACTGAGATCATTCCATGGAAGAAACATTTTGAGAAGCCTCTGAAAGCACCATATACAGAAGCTATGAAACAGAAGTTGGACTCCAGCAGCTTTTCAGATCTTATTGGACTGCAGCCTCAGCATTTTTTACTATTGGCTGTGTTGGCTAGGGCTACTAGGACATGCAGTTCAACATCATCTTGACTCCCAGCCGTGCCCTAAAAGGAGCACAGTCCTTAGAGGGAAGAAATATGCACATAAAATGTGCACATACAGATTTATATGTACATATGCAAACACAGAAATAATTACTATCATTAAAACAAGCAGAGTGCCTCTCAGTAGTAGTGGAGAAGATTGTGACCCAATGTCCTGTGTGCCTGATCAGTCTGCTGTTCAGGTGCTGACCTTTAATGTACATTTTGAAGACTCCTGTGTTTCTTTCCTTGAGTACTCAGGTTTAAACCAGACTTGGTATTGGACAGACCTTCAAAATGAGGATTCCTTCAGAGAATGCCATCTGTAAAGTCGTCTGTTTGCCCATCTGATTGACTTGTACATTGAGGTTTTGGATTTCTGTTTTTACACTTTCTGTCTGACAAAAACCTCAATAGAGCAAAATTTTTTGCATAATTTAAAAATTTAAAGTCCTTCAAATTAATGAGAAGAAAGTAACATTGCGCATTTTCTATCTCTTCCTAGGTTAGAAATATAAGCCCTGATTAACTGAGCTAAGATACTACTTCCATAACACCATAACTGAATGTAAGATACATACAGAAGATTTCTCTTAGAGTGACTTTCCTGAAAATAAATCTGGAAATTTGTCCTCTTTTTTCTCTGATGTTTCTTAATCTTGTACCAATGTTCTTGTGAAGACACAAATCCCTCCATAGGAAAAACAGACACTTTTCCTCTAAACATCAGGCTGTTCTGTCCTTTCTTCTGATGTTTTCCATTCTGCCTCATTTATACAAGTGTGTTCTCCTATTTGTCTTTTCTTTTCTGAACTGTTCTGTTGACAAAAAAATGCTGTGCCAGGAAGACTGAGTTATGCCAATGATCAACAACATTGATCATGTCTTCCAACTCTTGGGTCATTTCCACACTACACTGTTATAGCGCTATTATTCCACTTTCAACAATCAGGACTACAGTTTTGGGGGTTTGTAGCTTACTGAGGCCAAAGAGCTCTCTGGCTGAGAATTCTAAATGCCTCTCCCTAAACTGCAGATCCCAGGATTCCACAGGATGTTGAAAGTGGAATATTAGCATTGTAATAGTGTAGTGCAGAAATGGCCTTACTTTCCTTCTACTATAGTCCCTGCCTCTCTTTCTACTTCTTCTTCATATCCAGCTGTGGTGGTGGGTAATGAATGCAATGGGATTCTTTGTACTATATCTAATGCATTACAAAGAGGATGACTTTGTCTTTCTGAAACATAAACCATAAGCAGAGGACACACAGCCAGTTAGCCAGTTAAACAATCAGCTTATACAATAGGAGATCCAAATGAGTTGTTAGCATTTTCATCTAGCATGCATTTGTTGAACTGGGCAAAGGTCCAGAGAGTACAGAGGCCCTGAGAGTACAATTGTACAGTTGGGTGGCACCTATTTGCTCTTACTACAGGACTGGATGCAGAATGAACTAATCCTGGCCTTCCTTGATGTTGTTATAACATTTTCATGATCACTTGAATGAGAAATAAGAAGCAATTCTGATTTAGAGATTGGAGCCATGAATTGAAGTAAGGGTGAATTGAAAGCCCTTTATCTTTTCCCAATTGATCACTTTGCCTTGAACTTTCTTTCAGTTTCAGGGTTTTGCCTTGGTCATGTCAAGCAACATAAGATTGAAGGCAAGCCCAGCTGTGATTGAATCTTGTGGGAGTGAACCCTGTGTCTTTTAGATGGCAAGCCAATGTTACAAGGATGGTTATGCTAATAGCAGAATGTTAATGATGCGCCAAAATTTCTTCACCACCCAATGTGGCCTAACTGAAAGACTGATATTCAGTAGCATCATTTCTTTATTGCTAGGCTCTGATTAATTAAATACTGCTTGTTTTACTCTGTGTTCTTAAAACTGTATCACCAACATCACTCATCCAATGTTCTCTTTCCAGTTTTTCTAACAAGTAGCTTCTTGAAGGAGGTATTATATGCCCTTCAGCAACTTATATACCTCATTCAGATATGGAAATGAGCTATGGCTGTGACACACTTAAAAACAATTCAAATGCAATTTAAAACCATGTTACATAAGTGGATTTTTCTTATGCTTCTTACCAGGGAAAAATGAATGTATTGATGAGAAAGAAATAGCTTTGCATTGCCCATTTGACATTCATTTCAGTAAAAGGAGTTTATAATGGAAAGAAAATAAGAACTCAGTTGAATGTGTTATTCTTAGTGCTGCTGATTATCTTTTAATACAGCACCCAAGTTGAATTCCCCTGGAATGCTGTGCTTGACTTTGGTTTTTTTTATCCACTCCCTAGGTGCTGAATATGTCAATTTACTTAGTAAAGAAATTGTATTATATTTGTTATTTAAAAAAATCTTAACAAAAAATTCTGCCAGTTTGGCTAGAATATTCTATACTTGGCTATGCTTTGGCAATTTGCAAAACTGGAAGGGGATAAGATAAGCCACAAAAAATGTTCATTCCTAATGCAAAATTGCATATTGTAAAAAATCATAAAGAAGAAAGCAAATGGTAGCCAAGCGAACATACAGATCCGTCAAATGCAGCCATTTGCTTGTTTACTTTATTTCTTATTGTGCATGGTTTAAGTAGTTTGAATTTATGTTGTATCAAATTTGGTCTGATTGGGCCATGTGGTCTGTTTCATGATAGCTGGAAGATGCATTGTACCTCTAAAGGTATTACCAGTGGATGATGGACTACTTAGTACTTCAGTAGAGATATGCTTTGCTTGTACTGTGATTGTTTATGTATTACCAAGTTTATTAACTGTCCACAAACCAGATAACATACATTAAAATTAGTTTTTGTTTAAAGTACAATAACATTTCATATAATTTTCAAAGCAGTAAATAAGGATTTGAGTTGTGTTTTTCCTGATGCAAACAGGGAATGATATCCCTTTCCCCTTCTCTAAATGGGACAAGTTCTACTCTGGACAAATATCTAATGTATACCAGATGTATACCAGGAAGAGGAATTTAAATGAGGATTCATTTGTAGTGGCAAAAATTGCCAGAGGCCACTGTAGAATTTTCCATTACTGAAAGACTTTTTCAGAAAGCTAAATTGTAGCTAAGTGAGGAAATACAAGTTCTTTTTTTTAATGCCGTGGATACACATTTAACTTCCCTTTGTTTGTAGAATTTTGCTATTTGGCTTGTATATTTTTAGCTGATCACAGTGTATTAAGCTTTACAATCAGCTCCACTGCTTGCTGTAGTTTCCTGAATCAGGAAGCATGCAGTCCTTGAATCACTAGGCATGGAAACAAAATAGGGCATTCTGGTTAGTTTATATATTTTTTAGATTCTTATCCTATTACTATGTATTCCTGTTATGCCCCTGGTTTCATCTCAGTACATTCCAACCTGACCTGACTTTTGGAAGCAAATGTCCCACTTTCCATTGATAATGTAGCCAATATCAGATGTCAACTAGTGGAATGCACTGAGACACAGAAGTTCTGGTAGGAACTTTGGACCTTTAGTGTTTCCCCTCATTCCTTGTTTCTCTAGCCAACCTTGAGTGTCCTATGAGGGATTATACACTGTGCTGCTAGTACTGAACTGCTATTTTTCTTGGTCTTTTCTCTTAACAATACTGTTGCAATACTATTGCAATTTTTGTGTCCTTAAAACTTACAGAAATTATGATAAGAAGATGTTTGATTTGTGGCCTCTCAGCCATTCCCATAATATCTCAGCATAGGCTTTCAAAAAATAAAAGTTGCTGTGGAGGTTAGATGGCGTTTATCAGCATTGCGGTATCATATGACAATGGCCATTTCCACACTAGCCTGTTATAGCACTATTATTCCACTTTCAACCTCCTATGGAATCCTGGGGTTTGCAGTTTAGGGAGGGGCCAGCTGGCACTATAACAGGCTAGTGCAGAAATGGCCAACAACATTTCCAGTGTTGTGTGCGTATGAGTCGGCGGTACAATTTTCAGAAACCTATTTAGGTTATTTGCCCTAGGAAAATTCTACTATTTAATATGAAAAGCAGTTGGGTCTTTGAGAGGGGGTAATGACAAAGATGGATGGTAAAAATTGACAGAGCTGACAGGTAAATATTGGCTTTGGACAAACAAGTTTCTATAAATAACTTGTCTGCTCCAGAAACTCTACAGATGGCAGTGGGGCTGCCAGGGCATAGATTTAGCCACAGTGCTCTGTGCTAAAAAGCACAGCTGTCGGCTTTGCTGGTCTTGTTCTGAAGGATAGTGCTGCTCCTGCTGAGAGCTGCAAGGCTCTCTACCATTTTTCTCTGGCAGGCAGAGAGAAAAGTTAAGATGATGAAAATCAGGAGAAACCTTGAAAGAAGAATTGTAAAAATGAGCCCACAGAAAAGATAAATTATAAGAAACATTTTTAGCCTCCTGCAGGCACCCAAACCATCTATATTAACTAATCTATTTTAGATAATTCAAAAGATTCTGCAGTACTGTAAAAAAATAATCTTCTTGGTGATAGTATATATATCTCCCCATCTCAGCAAGAAAGTTAAAGGAGATTCAAAAAGGGCAGTGAAAGTCTTTCCTTTCTTTCCTTTCCTTTCCTTCCCCACTCCCTCCAGCTCAAGGTGGTATTATGTCAAAGTAACAAACAGCATTTCTGTCTTGGAGACTCACAGACAAAGCATGAGAAGACACAACTGAAAATCTAGAAAAGCAGAAAGATATGAATCAAAGCAGTACTGATTACACTAGAGACAATGCAGTATCATTAATCAGGAATCATAAAATTCCAGGCTTATATAAAATGAGCCATCTAACTAACCATCTCTCTAACTAATCACAGCCCGCCACGAGTTCATTATAATGGCTGGGTTTGCTACCTGGTAGAAGCACAGATAGTTATAACATACATAGCCAGCCATGAGCATGCTTAGCTGGATGGGTCATAAGTTAATTGCTTTTAGTATGAAATGTTTCTTTTAATTATCTTGGAATGTAGTCATCACACTAAACAAAAAGATAATTCTGTAGGGTGGAATATCTCTAGCCATCTAGATACTTCGGAGTACTGTCCTATATTTCCTTACCAGTAGTCATGTTGGGTGAGACTAATAGGAGTTGTGGGCTAAAACATCTGGAAGGCCATAAGTTCTCCATTCTTCCTGCAAAGTAGGGCTGACTAGCCCAGTTCTGTTTAGCTAACAAGTATGGTTCTTGTTGTGTGATATTTCAAACCATCAATTCAGAAGTTTTCCTTTTTCATAGACTCATAGAATCATAGAGCTGGAAGAGACTTTAAGGACCATCAAGGCCAACCCTCTCCCATGTAGGAATACACCATCAAAGTATTCCTGACAGATGGCCATCCAGCCTTTATTTAAAAACGTCCAAAGAAGGAGACTCCATCACACTCTGAGGAACATTATTCCACTGTCAAACTACTCTTACCATCAAGATGGTCTTCCTAACGTTTAGATGGGTTCTCTTTTCCTGAAGTGTGAAGCCATTGCTCCATGTCCTAGTCTCTGAAACAGCAGGCTTGATCTCTCCTCTATATGACATCCCTTCAAATATTTAAACATAGCTATCATGTCCCCTCTTAATCTTCTCTTTTGCAGACTAAACATATCCAATTCCCTAAGCTGCTTCTCACAGGTCATGGTTTCCAGGCCTTGTACTGTTTTGGTCACCTTCCTCTGGGCATATTCCAGCTTGTCAATATTCCTCCTGAACTGTGGTGCCCAGAACTGGACACAGTATTCAAGGTGGGGTCTGACCAAAGCAGAATAGAGTGGTACTATTACTTCTCTTGACCCAAATACTATACACCTATTGATACAGGCCAGAATCTCATTGGCCTTTTTAGTTGCTGAATTGTGCTGCTGACTCATGTTCAGCTTGTGATCTGTTAAGACTCCTAGATCCCTTTCATGTGTACTGTGGTCAAGCTGGGTGTTACCCAGCTTCTATTTAGTACCTTACACCTATCCCTGTTGAAATTCATTTTGCTAGTTTTGACCCAGCTCTAATCTGTTAAGGTCATCTTGAATTCTGATCTTGTTCCCTGGGCTATTAGCTACTCCTCTTGATTTGGTGATTTGATAGGAATGCCCTCTGTTCTCTCATCCAAATCATGATTAAAGATGTTAAATAGCACTGAGCCTAGGACAGAACTCTTTTCTCAAGAGTGAAGAGGAGCCATTTGTGAGCACCCTTTGGGTTTAGTCAGTCAACGAGTTTCCCCTGGTTGTTCCATTTTCTCCAGGTTGAACACTGTTTTTCTTCCATCTATTCCATTTTCTCTGGGTTGAACACAGTTTTTCTTCTTGGAAAAGACTGAGAGCAAAGAAGGTGTTGAGTAGTTCTTCCTTTTCTCTGTCCCCTGTTAACATCTTGCCATCTTCTCCATGCAGAGGCCCTACAATTTCCTTGTTCTTCTCTTTGTTACGGACATAACCAGATAAAGGCCTTTTTATTGTTTTTAACCTCTAGCAAGCCTGAGCTTGTTCTGTGTTTTAGGTTTTCAAACTTTCCCCCAACATTTGCTGGCTATTTGTTTGAATTCCTCTTTGGTGATTTCTTCCTTTTTCCATTTCTTGTACATGTCCCTTTTAAATCTTAGATCCATTGAAAGTTCTTTAGATATCAATCCTGGATTCTTTAGAACCTCCCGTTTTTACTCCTCATTGGTTTTCCTTGAAATTGTGTCTAGAATACTTTACTTTTAGGAAACTCCCATCCATCATGAAGTCCCTTCTCTTTTATCATTCCTGACCATGGGTTAACTCCCAGTATTTCCCTGAGCTTGCTGAAATCTGCTTTCTTAAAGTATAGAATGTGTGTTTGACTATGCCTGGTTCCCCTTTCCCCCAGGTAATAAATTCCAGGAGAACATGGTCACATCCATTTAAGAATCTTGACATCTCCACCCCATTAACCACGCCATCTTTGCTGGTTAGGATCAGATTTAAAATAGCTATTCCCTTTGTTGCCTCTTCCACCTTCTGGACAATGAAATTGTCTGCAAGGCAAGTGAGAAATTTATCAGACATTATACTCTTGGCAGAGTTTGACTTCCAACAAATATCAGGATAATTGAAATCTCCCATTGCCACTGTATCTCTCCTTTCTGAATGTTTTGTCATCTGTTTCAGGAAAGCGTCATCCTAGTCCTCAGTCTGGCTTGGGGATATGTGGTAGACCCTCCACAATGGCATCACTATTGTTTCTGTCCTCCTTATCTTTTGCCCAGATGATCTCAACCTGGCTTCTAGGGTTCTAGGGTTTAGAGTTATGCATTTCATCCATGCACATCCAATTTTAAATGTTGCTGTCTCTTCTCTGTTTATAATGTACTCTGAAAATGATGTGCCACACCTTTCCCCAAAACTCTGAATTTTTATAACGTATTTGGAATATGATCTCCTATCCTTACCAAGAGAAGCTCCCAAACACTGCAGAGCAGAGTGCAGAGTTTACTGACATTGTGGTGTACTTGCAAACATCTCAATTAGTTGCTAATTTTTATTACTTGCACTGTATAAATATATTATTGTGCTGTTACCAAGACAATTATGAGCTGTTCTATAGAAATCTCACTTTTAATGCCATCTGCATCTTTGGAAAGATTAATGAAAATTCCTGTCTCTCAAAGGAGAAAAGGAAATCTTGGTTTTATAAAATTATTTTTAACACAAATGGAAGCATCTTATAATCTCCTATATAAAAATCAATGTTGGTCTGCGTGTTTGTCTGCGTTAGGCAGGCAGAGACCTCATACGATTGGCTGTGTGAGGTGAGAAGACTTCATATGATTGGCTGCCTGTGAAGATTCTATGGAATCCTGAGGTTGGCAGTTCAGAGAGGGGCCTTTAGAATTCTCAGCCAGAGAGCTCTGAATAGGCTGGTTGCTATGGAGACAAGACTTAGCAGCAAGTCCCCTCACAAACCCAACCTCTGTACATTAACAGCTCTGAATACAGACTGGATTGGGATATATGGGCAGAAGTTACAGGTACTGGACAACACAGTTTGAGAAATTAGAGACACAGGATCTCAAATCTGTGTATTTCAATCGCATCTAACTCCTAAGGTAAGGTAAGGTAATTCCTAAGGTATTTCTAAGAAGTGTTACCTATGAGAAAATAAAATCCGAAGCAGCACTGGATTAATATGCTAGTTGCTTTATGCAAGTTAAAAGTCTGTTAACTGATGTCTCTAGCAAGTAGAATGTTGTTCTTCCTAGTGCAACTAGTAGGTTTTGGTTTGAAGTAAGTAACGTCTAACATCTAACTTAACTACAATAAATACATTTCAGAAGACTGTCAGAATCCCATCTAGACTAGAAACAAAATGGTTACCAGCCAGGGCAGTTTTCATATTGCTACATTTTGATTTTGGTTATTTTGATTTAGATTCTTGGTATTGAAACCATCCTTGAAGCAGTTCAGGAGGCAGGGATGATTTTGGGTAGAGAAAATAGCAGAAGTCACAGGTGCGTAGTAAGACCATAATTATGAATATGAAAGACAGTTTTAGATGCCTGGATAGACTAATGCTCACCCCTAGTCTATGAACCATTGAGAGGAATTACTGTGGCCCACAAAGTTATCCTATGGGGACTTCAACGTTTGAGCCGCTATTTCATCCTTTCATTTGACTCCTTTCTAGACTGAGTTTCCCAAATGTGTTTGCTCTCCATGCGCTGTGCCTGTTATAAAATAAGTTGATAAGTGGGCAAAGTCTTTTTTCTTCCCTCGGTGTAATTATGAAATTCATCTAACTTTATTAATGTTATTATTAGCAAATTAATTACAGACTCAATTGTAGCTGGATACCAACGGACAAAGCTGCACTTATTTAGTTTTCTTTGTTCTGTGTGCACATTTCCTCCAAAGATTATTTTGCAGTGCTTACATTCTTACATGTAGGGTAATTCATTTCTCACAGCAGATAGCAGTGTGAAACCTTGGTCCTTCTACTGTGTTAGAATCGCTGCTGTGATAGATCTTTTCTCTATGAGTTTTTAGAGACTGAATTGTACAATCTGAGTCTGTAATCATAAACTGGGTCTGATCCCAGAAACATAGCATAAATTGAAATTCTGTCCAGGCCCTGCACAATTAAAATATTGTTCTAAAAATTTCTTCTGAATTTAGACTTGGAAAATAGAAAGTCAGGGCAGATAAATGGAAGAGGCCTCTGTGGTATGTTAGAAAAGAACTTGGGAGGTCTACCTTTAAGTCCCCACTCAACCTTGAAATTCACAATGAAGCTCCAGAGGATCAAGAGTGTATCAAAAAATATATTGGTTCTGGGGTAAGGATTGGGGCCTGATTGTAGCATTCTGCTGCATAACCATGACTGAAATACTGTATGTCTGCTGGATTGAAATGCATCATTCTGTTATACAAAATAGCTTTACTACTAAAGAGATTTTTTTTTTTAGATTTTTAAAGAAAATTCTGACACAAAGGCTTCCCTGCCCTGTCTCTGCATAATAGTTGCCAGAGAACACCATCATAGCTGCCACTAGAAATAGCACCCTCCCCAAGACAAAATCTGAGGCTAGTTCAACTATGTGAAGGTGAATCATCTACACCCCTGAGTTTCATTAGAAGCCTAGTTTGTCTTGCTCTGTTGCCAGATGTAAAGCCACTATTTCAAAATGCCTTAAAATCCATAAAATGATTTTAGTATCCAAGAAGCTTTAACATGGAATGAAGAGATGCTGTAAGTATATTATCTAGTGAGGAATTTCTGCTTGACAAGCATGAAAGGATTGTTACATTTGACATCCATTAAGACTAATGGCTATAGATTACTGAGGGGATAGACTGCTGTAGGGTTTTGTGCCACAGCAGACACTGTTCAACAGTACATTTTTGCTTCTTTGCATTGTCATGGACCGAGATTGTTGGTACGTTTGACCCAGAGAGAGATTCAGCCACCTTAGACTATAGGATCCCAACAGAAGACACACAGGAAACCAGATCTGGGTTTAACCACTACGCATGTAACATTTATTAAGACATGAAATACACAAATCACATTTCCGTATCAAGAGCTTGCTCTCACCCACTCAATCATACAACATACTCACGAAAAGCCGGTCCTTCGCCAAACATGGGCCAGATGTCCTCGAAGGTATGGATGCCCTCTGCTGCAGCCAAGGGTCATGAAAATGAGTCGAAAATCGTCCCCTCTTTATAGTCAAATTCTCCATTTCTTGAGGAAAAGGACATGTTTTTCTGGTTGCTATAGTTCCAAGTACTTCCATTGTATAAAGGCAATCAAGCAATTAAAAGGAATAGTTCATATCATCTTGTACCTTACTAAGAAAAGGTTGCTTGCAGAAGAATTGGTCATATATCATGTTGTCAGGAAATGTATCCAATGCCTCAGTGGTTCTCGGCCATGCAGGGTAGGGTAGGGTCAGAAATACGTCACCGCTGGCCTGTCTGAGGGTGTGCCAAGCAAAAGGCTCCTCGTTTTCTTCTGCCTTTACCCATAAGAATTTAACTGTTTTCTTAACAAAGGTATTGATCACTGTTGAATATCGTGAATTCGTGAAGGTGGATGAGACATGAAGACAGTCAAAGAAGATATGCATTGTAGGCAACATCACATGGCAATTAAGGTAGCCACACTTCTGGATCTATGCATCTCAAGAGTATATTCTGTTGGTGCCAAGTCCCTATTGTTTTGCAAACTTTCTTCTCAAGCCAAATCGGTATTCCGTGTGTTCTCAATTTCACAGTTCAAGAAATCTTCGCTTCACAATCCAAACCCCTCCTTCCAACAATGCACTGCGCGCGGCCATTGCAGTCTGGTTCAGGACCGTGCTTTTCCCTTCTGGAACTCATTCGTTCATCACAGCATCAAGCATAAAAATGAGTGTTCCTTGTTTTTTAAAGAAATAATTATTATTTTACATTGCCTTCTTATCATTCCAAAGTGTTGTTATTGTCGTGTGCCTTCAGTTTAACTTATGGTGACCCTAAGGTAAAACAGGGTCTTCTGGGGCTGGGAGAGGGTGATGTGTCCAAGGTCACCTAGTGTGTTTCCATGACATTGGATGTTGAAAGTGGAATCATAGCGCTATAACAGTCTCATACAGAAATGGCCAGAGTGAGGAACTGAACTCTGGCCTCCAGGATCATAGTCCACCCCTCAAACCACTACGCTACAATGGCTCTTCTGTCATTCCAAATTATTTTATATTAAGACATTTGCATGATTTCATGAACCATATGTTGAAAAATTCAACAAAATTGTTTAACCATTTCAAGTTTTGCATTATTTCCTATTCCTTTAAAATTAGATATTAATTCTAGACTGCAGTCATTTACTGAAGACCTCCAGTATACTTCATCACCAATAGACAAATCAGTAAGATAAATTAAAAGTACAAGGAGCAATGTGGTCAAATTGTACAGGGAAAACTTATTTCAGATGTGTTTCCTTAATGCAGAAGTTAACTGTTCTCTAATCTTGACTGCCTCAGACAAAAACTTGGCAACAGTCAAGGTCACGCTCGGATTCTTGTCTTCTAATAAGAATTTGACATTAAATTTATCTGATTGTCTTGGTAGATTCTCAAATTATGGATTAATCATGTGTTGTTGAATCTGCATGTGGAATCCACAGGACAAAAGAATATGTTTCATGGATTCTCCTTCCTGGCTATTACAGGGACATAACCATTTGGTGTAAGGAACACTAGCATATCAGAGCATTTCAAAGGGAAGAACATTAAATCTGGCCTTCATAAAAAGATCCAGGATAATTAACTATGTTTAAATTTTTTAAAAACTCAGCTAGGTGAAAAGGCCCTATACATTCTATACTTAATGAGCTCAGTGAGCAGGATATGTATAAACGATCCTGAAGGTCACAGAAAGCATTGTCCTACAGTCTTTGTTTTTTGATTTGTGCAGATAGCAGTGTAATAGCCCAGATGTAAAAGAAAGGATAAAGACAAACCAACTGAAGCAGCTTTTTGGGCAACAAGCTTTGACCAACAACTTATGTAACCATCCTGAGATAGATGTAGAAGTAAACCTCTTCCCAATTTTAATTTTAAAGCTGCCAACCTTGTCACTATAGTGTATTCTTGTTTCTAACAATAAAACTGTATTAGGAACACATCTGGGAATTTGGAGGAGAGCCTGTAAAAGTGTAGCCTGAAGATTACCTAACTCTTTTGTTACTCCTCCAGTCCAAATAGCAGAAGCATATAGCAATTGTGCAGCTGTCTTAGCATTTAAAACTTTAATGGTAGGTGGTATATATTGGCTGCCATCAAAGCTAGGTTGCAATCTCTTTAAGTACCTCAAGAATGGACTGGAATGCCTTCCAAAGCAATAATTTTATTTCTTTAAAAATTACATTTGCAGCATTCATAATTGTGAAGGAGGAAATAACAGTGGAACTATGATAGCATTGCACATCTTCAGCAATATGGCACATGTGCTGCTGTTATGACTACATGCAGACACCAAGAGTTTATTCATTGTAATAGTACATGAGTCTACTGTGTCAGCAACCAACCAGCAACGTTTGGTCCAAATGCTGTAGACACATAGAATAGGTATTCTAACATATTCTTTTAAATAGTACTAGTTTATTCTCCTTATTCTCCTCCTTCCTATAATAGTTCAAAGGACATAACATTACAGTTCATAGAAGTGTTAACTCTGTTGCAGGAGGGGAAACAGTTAAGGAATACATTACTCTTTAATCTCTTTAAAAATGAAAATGAAAAACCATACCTTTCAAGTGTCTTTACTCTGCAAGGCCTCTTACCTGATCTACTCATCTGTGTTGGTTTTATGAAGCTCCCAAATAGTGTGATTCAAGGAAGATACTGTCCAGTTTGGACCACTATGTGTTTTTCCCACCAGCTGGTAACCATTATGTAGTCAAGTAGATGGAATAAAATATACATTATGAGTGTAGCAACTATACCAGTGTTTGTTATCATTCATATATTTGGAAACTATTGCATGATGCTGTTTGCCACATTTTCCAGACCCATGGAGTTAGTGCAGCTGCAGTCCTCCATGTTTTTCTGTTACCTTGAGGCAGGTACTGCCCCCTTCATTCACTCTCTGCCTCTTTGGCAATAAGACACAGAGAGTGGAGCCAAATCATTTCTGGAGAATGAAGTTCTCTGGGGTGAATGATGGAGTGGGGATGATTTACCACCACTAGAGTTCTACCACCTGAGGTGGGCACCATATTCTGCCTAATTGAAGGACTGGTCCTCTATCTCAAAATTTATACTTTGCATTTTTTTATAAATCATAGTGTTCTCTATTTGTGTGGGAATGTTGCTCCTCTGGAACAACAGAATGTGGGATACTTCCAAGGAAAAGGAGGATGAGAGCACTAATTCAAAATCTAAGAAAAAGAAGCAAATCTCAAAAGGTGGTAAGAGACCTATTTGTTGAGGGACTGCAGGCAATTTGTTGTGCCTGATGCCTTTTCTGTGTGATATAACTCTTCCCTCAAAGGCAATAATCATTTCATGTCTGCAGCATGAAATATTTTCTCATTGAGAGACTGCTTGCCAAGAAAAACATCCTTTGAGGTTTGCTGCACTTTGCCAGTTGTGTAAAATAGCCTCTAGACTTAACAGATTTTGGGCACTTTGGTAACAGAAATGCCATCTGGCCATCTGCATTCTCTATGAAGAATATAATTACATTTCTATCAGCCACCCATTTCTCACTGCCGCAATTTGGGGAGGAAACCGCTTTGACTTGCAAGATGAATGGCCCTTTATGGTGCCTCATCAGAGCATTGCAGACCAGCAAGTTTAGGCCCAAAGGAAAGGCTGTTTTGTTGGTCTGTTAGTTCCACAGAGTGTAGAGCTTCATGGGAAGACTTAGTGGCAGTGATAGTGAAACATTTGATTTCCAAATAGTTGGACAGATATATAAAAGTATTATAGTAATAGGATCGTTGCTGCCTTTGTTCTGGATATTAACTAAGAAAAACAATCACATGTCTACCACACTGGCCCTGGAAGTAAACTTTCTTTCTTCCCTATAATCATCTTGTGTGCTCTTCTCAGTGCTGCTTTATTGGCGTTGTTATTACTTACCAGATTATTACTATATAGCCCGAAAGAAGACATAATCTGCCTGCTCTCTAGGGTGTCCATAACACAAAGTGGGAATCATGTGGGCTCTCACAGGTGTTCTTGGACTACAGCTCTGAATATTCCCTTGGCTGTGCTGGTTAGACATACTGGGAGTTGCAGACAAACAGCATTTGGAGCACTGTATAACCTCCATTCCTCCATAACAACTGGCCAGGGGGATATATTTATAATGCACTGCTGGATTTTGAGGCCCGCAGGAGGCAGAAATTGTTGGGCAGACCTTCCCAGTAAGTCAGGTCAGGCAGAAGCCAAACAAGTCAAATCAGGTAAGGCCAGTTTTCACTAAGAGAAAGTCAAGGAAATCTGAAATGTGGGCAGCTCCCCAATGGTCTCCTGACTGGAGGATTCTCCTCCCTAGGGGGTTATGGCCTCAGCAAGAGAACTGGAGCACTTTGAAGCCTTACTTTAGCTGGCAAGGCTTATGCTGTGCTTTAGGGCATCTCTATGAAGACGTGGGCAGTACTTTTGAAAGGACCTGTCCTGATTCTGTATGCCTTGGTTTTGGCAGTGTTGGGGAGACAGACAAGCTGTCATAGATTCGTCCTTTGAATCCAAGAGTAATGCTAGCAAGGACATAGGAGAAGCCTGTTCTGCTCTGGTTGAAACAGTCAGCACTACATCCTCCTCTTAAGTCATTTGCAGGATATTGTGGGTCCCTGGAATTCAGGTTGATGGCATAGTTCTTATGAGCAGGGCCATTTCCGCACTACACTCTTATAGCATGATTATTCCACTTTCAACATCCTATGGAATCCTTGAGGCTCCTCCCTAAACTGCAAACCCCAGGATTCCATAGGATGTTGAAAGTGGAATAATCATACTATAAGAGTGTAGTGTGGAAATGGCCCAGATAAATACAACTTTATGTTTCATAATATGAGGGAGTAAAAAAATTGTATATTTTCTTTACCTTAGCTTTTACTTTTACATATTCCCAGTACAGCAGATTCTTACATCTCTTTTGGCATGTTTAAAAGTGTCTTGTATAAAAATAATTTTGTCCGTGGGTGCATATGATTGTACATGCAAATGAGGTCTCAGAATTACAGCCAAGTTTCTCACATCTTTGCAGCACATGACCAGTGAAACAAGTACTAATCCAGTAACATCTTAAGCTGTTCCCATGCAACAGGGCCAACTAGCATTCCATTTATCCATCACTCCTTTTGTAAAACCAGAGTCAGCTTCATAACTAATCAATTGATTCAGGAAGGAGAAGGGACATGTGTGTTAGTGACATCACTTGTTATTTAGCCAATCAGAGCTTTGTAGAGCCAACTGTAAAAGCCATAGCTCAAACTTAGAAGGGAATTTTGTAAACTAAATGTTGTAAATGCATTTCCACAGTGGTCTTTCCCTTTACATTTAGGAGTGCCACACATGGTATACCAGAAGTTGAAAACCTGTAGTCCTTCACATTTTTACCTGTTAACATGTTACTTGGGGGATAACAAGGACAGTGTTATTTTGAAAAAAAATGGTTAGCATGATTACTTCTTAATGTAAGAAGTAAGGAGCCAACATGGTGTAGTGGTTTGAGCATTAGATTACAATTCTGGAGACCAAAGACTGAATCCCCACTTGGCATGGAAACCTTGGACAAGTCATACACTCTTAGCCTGAGAGAAAGGCAGAGGCAAATCTTCTCTGAACAAATCTTGCCAAGAAACCCCCATGATAGGTTCACCATAAGTCAGAAACAACTTGAAGGCACACAACAACAAACTGTATTGTGTTTAACAATAATATTTCCTTGCTACTGAAACCTTGGTTGGCAGGAGTTATTTGGGGGAATTTGAGTCATTTTTTACATTTAAGTTTATTAAAAATTAATAATATAAAAATAAAAAGTAACGCCTTATTAAAATATTAATTTTGTACTCTTTAAACATGGGGCAATGCTAATGAATTGCTTTAATTAAATTTAGGCATAATAAGTAACAAATTGCCACATATATATATGTATATATGTATGTATATATATCTGTCTGTTTTCTGGGTGTGACCCAGAAATTGCTCCCAGTAGCTTAATAAATATTACCTGGGCTGTAACAAGCCTCAGGGTTACATTGCAGAAACAGCTTTTGATATTTATCATATATAATATTTGTATGTGTGCTTTACATTGGACTTAATCCCCAGGAACATATCCTATATATGGTTCCATAGAATGCTTATCCCTGCACATTTTAGTGAAACTTGCCATGGAAGAAGCTCTCAACAGATTGCATTCCTTCTGACTATGGAACTCCTGTATTACGTGCAGTTTTCAAGGCTGTTGAAACATTGTGGCTTATATTGAAGGTTGCTCCAATTTTCTACCTTCAGGAAGACATTTTCACACTGACTTGCCTAAAGTAACCCTACATGAATTCAGATTTCGCTTTCAAACTCATCCAGTTCTTCATTGTAGCTACAATATTGGGAAGAGAAGATCTGGAAATATTGTCCATCTGCCTTTAAAAAAACAAAACAAAATTAAAAAAAAACCACCCAAACTCTTCTTCATTATTACTAGGAATGTAGGGGTAGAGGAACTTTTACACTCTACAGAAGCCCACTGGTCATCTTGCTTTGTATTGTCTATATTCACTGACCAGGAATTCAGGCAGGAGCATTTTCCAGCACAAACTAAAGTTTCTATAGATCCAGTGTGGGGGCTTTCTGTATAGAAAGTGCATACTGAGCCCAAAAGGCACTAGGTGTCCCATGTAGACACCCATGAAGACATCTTCCTAATTGGGCCAAGCACCATATTCTCTTAGGCACATGTGTGTATGTGCTGAAGGTAAGGAGTTCCAAGCATTTCCCAGTGGAGATCATAAATGGAAATGAACCTAGGACTTACTAGATATCTAACCTAAGCTGTTCCACAATGCTAGGGTTTCCTTAGAATGTTGTGGATCTTGTGTTACTCCTTGATTTAATCATTGTGTGCACTTGAGAGGACAGGGAGGTGCCCATTCTTCTATATTTGTATAATGGCATCTTGATAAATACGCTATAGGTGCATTAGAGGTGTTTTATGCAGGCTTCAGATCCAGCTGTGCTTAACAGATTGCAGCCTCATTTTAACAGAGCCTGTAGGCTTTTCAGCTGTGGAAAATAACACTTGTTCAAGTCTCTAGGCAAAGATTTTTTTCCAACAAAACATTCTTTCCTTTTGCTAAGGAAAGAGGAAATTTGGGAGGTTTGCTTAAAGGTGTCATTTTCCACAGTTCATCTAGTTTTACTGAAAAGGCACAGTTTGCTTCTCTAAAGACATTTAGGGAAGGCACAGACATCAGCAGTTCACTGAACTCATGATATCATGGATGGATCTGTAAGATGGATGCTCCAATTTGAGGCAAATATTGAAGTACGCCTTTGTTGTATATTTATTTTTTATAACCATCATGACTGAAATGATGTGTTGCATTGTTGCTCCAGGAAAACATACCTATAAGTATTCCTGTCGTATTTAGCTGCTTTATATGATAGGATTTAGGAAAGTTTTCATGGTGCCTTTTTTGGAACTACCCTGGTTAAACAATCAGTGTGTTGTTGAGATTGTATGGCATCAGTTTTCCCACAATCTGGACAGTACCATTCCTGTGCCTCCTTCCTGAGAGCACATTGTAGTGTTATGCCTGAGATTGATAGTGCTAACATAATGCATAGCAGTCCTATGATAGATCTGCTGCTGCTTTTGCTAGGGCTGACTCATGCAGCCATCAGCTTTCTCCATAGATCTCTTACATGAAGTGGGATGTAAACCCACACTTAATGCTGGAATGGATCATCTGCACTAGATTTATGTACTAGTTTATTTCACATCTAATCTCTAGACCATTTAAAGAAAAGAAAGTACACACACAAACAAACAAAAGACAGTAATGGACATCAGTTGCACATACTTAGCCTTTACTGACCTAAGAAATCAACAATAGATAAGGATACTTTCACCTTCAAAACAGGTAGAAAGAAATTTTCATGTTCATTATGCAAATTAGAAAAATGAAACTAGTTGTATGTGACAGAGACAGAAGCTTTAGGTGGGGAGTCATAGCTAATGCATCCAGGTATGCAATCAATTTATATGCTGCCTTTTTCTCAAAGTGCAACTCAACATGGGTCCCTAAGAGGATCAGTTTTAAAAAATAAACTATATATATATATATAAATAAAAATTGGGTATGGGATGAATCCAGAATTTTCCAAATCCAGATCTGAATCCATGGAAAGTTCTGGGAATCCATGAATCTCAAATCTTTTGAATCCTTTTTTTTTAACTGGGTTTAATAAGCGATCATCCACTCTGCACGTTCCTGCAGGCTACCTCCAAAGCACCAGCACCAGCGGCAGCGGTGGTGGGGGTACAGGCAAGGGGCGATGGCCCTCTTTTCACACCCCTGCTGCAGCGAGCTCAGGCTCCGGGCTGTGCAGGAACCTACTCGCCCCTGCAGACCCAGTCCTGAGCGCTGGTTCCGGGGCTTGCAGGAGCACAGCCATGGCTGTCCCTACTCGCCCCTGCGGGCCCAGTTCTGGGCACTCATGTGAGTGCAGGCTCTGGGGTTTGCAGGAGCATGACCATGGCCAGCCCTACTTACCCCTGTGGGCCTGATCCCAGGCAATCGCTTGAAAGCAGGCTCTGGTGTGCTCTCCGCACTGTTCCTGCATGGAGAGCTGGAATGTGACGGGGGAATGGAGGGGCAGCGTGCACTTCCAGATTTGAAAGATTCCGTTTGCCTGTTTTGCCCTAAGGATTCGGATCTGCAAGTCTTGAATCCTTGCCAAGGATTCGAGGATTCGGTTAGTCCATCCCTAATATAAATATATATAATATTTTCACATAAATAGAAAGACACATAGAGGAAAACATGGCTGTTGATAATAAATTAAACTAAGTTTGACACTGAATTAAACACAAGATATATAGAAAAAAACCTATGCATATGGAGAAGTAATTGAAAGAAAAAAACAGAAATCGATTTATATATATATACACAATAAGACAGATTCTGAATATCTCAATATAAAACAGACTGACTTCCCCCATCACTACCTAAAACCGTACAGAATCATTTAAAAGTCATACATAGTTAAAAGTTTGTTGTTAAGTCAACAGGTCTCAGGCTCATGACCTTCTCCATGCCTTGGCCAACCTTCTGGGTTGGCCAAACGAGTACAAGTTGTAATTAGCTGTCGCACTTTTTCCCCCCCAAAAAAGCTAACTTCAAACCATAGTTTATGATCCTGGGTTCTTGACAAATAAATTATAAAGGGAAGCAAATGCTTCTGACCAATCTTAATCTTGACAGGAGTGAGGATGGGGAATGCAGGCTCATGAATGGTCATAGCTGGCCCTCTATTGCATCTCCCATGAAGTGGCAGCCCAGTGGCTCTCTTCCCAGAATTTCAGATTGGTTGTGGGAAAACTCATGTTGGCCTGCACTGTACACAGTTTACTCCCCATGGCAAGGAGGGTGGTCGAATGCTAGCATGGGTTATTATTTGCTAAATTATCATTTGTATTAACTTTTGGAAACAGTCTGGAAACATGCATAATTGCAAAGTGAAGAAAGGGAAGATACAGGATAAATATTGGAAAAGAATCATATACATATGCCTTGGAGAGGAAGAGAAAGATATAAATTAGGGATATACAATATCTAAGAGCAAAATTGCATCAAATTATAGAAGCACCTTATGCTTCTCTCTAGCTGCTGGGTTCTTACTCCACAACCTTTGCCTGAAACCTTTTGCTCACTTTAACAGTTTTGTCTATTTAGTGTTAGGGAGCAGGGTGATGTAGCATGAGGTTAATAAAAGCTCCAGATGCATAAAAATGGAGGAAATGGAGAAAGTCTAGATAAATTGGGTTGTAATGCATAGGCTGAGGGAGAAGTAACATTTTATTTTATTTTATTTTATTTTATTTTATTTTATTTTATTTTATTTTATTTTATTTGGCTCAGTTCATAAATGACAATGGAAATTAAAATGGAACTGAAAAGGAGTTTGAGATTTAACTTTTTTTGTTTTGTTTTGTTTTTTTATGGCTGTACACAGAGAAGGCATAAACCCAATGGTCCTGATTGTGTAACCTCTGAACACAGCCTGTCTGAAGTAACATTCTTTGTCAGTGAGCTGAAGGGAGAAGGGACTAGATGAATTGTTAGATCACAGTGAGAGTTTCTGACGGTGGGTTTGCTTCTGCTTTCTCACAGTGTTTTGGTGCAAATGAAATTGATATTCAGAACTGTGTTCTGTTCAGATGTGTTGTGCTGTTACCCTTCTAGGCCAAAATCCTGTTCTGTAATAGCTAAATCTGACTAAATTGGTGTGTTTTGTATATGGGTTGCACAGGGCAACGTGAAGATACAGTAATGCATAGAGCTTGAAAATGGACGGCAACTCCCAGAATTCTCCAGCTAGCATGGCCTGATATGCCATTAACCACATGGGCTGTAATTCCTCTTGTCCTTTCCCCTGTAGCATCTCCTTAATGTCTTCAGCGGACATTAAGCTTAGATCCATCCACATCCACAAAAAATTCTCCAACCTTTTCTTTTCCAAGTTGGATATGTTTAATGGGATCATCAGAGTTCACCTTTAAAATCCCTAAATTCCATCCATGTTCATGTTCTAGTTGAAAATCCATTTTATTCTACAAGTCAAAGTGAAGATCAAATCAGAACACTAGCTCAGAATGTTTATCTGTCAGGGTAGGATAACAATAGATAAGAAGGCACTTTTTTCACAGTTAGGGCAACAACTCCCAGTAGGTGGCATCTGGATCTCTTTCATCTGAATCAATGTCCCAGCCATATATTTTTAGTATTCCATTAACATCCCAAAATCAAAATTATAAGGATCCAAAATACACTATTAATCAAAGTCCATCAAAAAGGTCTTTCATTTTAATGACCTGTCAGTTTTCCATAGTAAAGAGTTACTTCTTTCAATCATTCCAAAGAATTTTTAAAAATCTTCTATTTAACTGCACAGGTAGAAGAAAATAGCATCAAAAGAAAAAAAAACTCTTTCCAAAAACCCCTTATAGATCCACAGACTTTATCCTTCATACATCAATAATAATAATAACAATAACAATAATAATAGGAAAAAAGAAAAAGAAAAAGCCAACTTAGCCTTTACACAGCAATCTAAAAAAGATACTGTCTCTTTAAATTCCCTGAGAGGGCTTAGAAAGCTTAGGGAAATGAACATGACTGCTGCAAACTAAGACTTCTTGCCTTACATTTACAAAAGAATGGTAGCTTCAAATCTTCTTCATGCAAGAGGTCTACAGGATAGTTAGTGAAATGCGCATTAAGGAGGGTGCAGATCACTCACTCTCAGACTCCTCCAAAGCGTGTGTTCACAGCCTTGGGAAGTGCTGTGGCCACTGCATTCCCAAGTGGACAACTTGCAGATCGCAAATCCAAATGATTTGGAGATCTTAAGATGCTCTGTAAGTCAGAGAGTCCACAGCTTGAAAGGGGGACACCTCCCTCAATCAAGCACAACGCTTAGGGGTACACAATGCAGTGAGCAGCTCACTAGATAGTGTTGGTCACCAACCCAAACGGAACTGGAACTTTCCTGTCTGCAAGTATCTTGATGAGAATGCAGTGATCAGTAGCAGTAGAATGGTTTGTCTAGAACAAATCCTGCCAAACCTGTATCTTTTTTTCATCATGTAATTAATTTACTGCAACGGTAGGAATGTTGCAAACATCATTTATCTGGATTTCAGTAAAGAATTTTATGAAATCCCCCATAATATTCTGATTAGCAAGCTAGTTAAGTGTGGAATAGATGGGAATACTATCAGATGGACCCATAATAGGTTGGAAACCCATACTCAAAGAGTTGTCATCAATGGCTGCACTTCAGACTGGAAAGAGGTCTTCAGTGGAGAGCCTCAAGATTTTATCCTACTGCCATTACTCTTCAATATATTTGTCAGTGACTTAGGCAGTGAGATGGAGGGAATCCTTATCAACTTTGCAGATGAAATAAAATTGGGAGGGGTGGCTAACAGATTGGAAGAAAGGCACAATCCAAAAGAGCTAAACAAAGTAGAAAATTGAGCAGAAATTAATGAACTGAAATTCTGTAGAAGCAAATGCAGAATTCTACATTTAGACCACAAAAACCACGTGCACACTTATAGGATGGGGGTTACATAGCTCTTTAGTGGGATATGCAATAAAGGCCTTGATATTATCGTTGATCATAAGTTGAGTAGCATGATGCTGCAGCAAAGAAGGCTGTGCTATTTCAGCCTGTGTTAATAAAAGCATAGGTTCTAAGTCTAAGGAAGTAATAGTCCCACATTATTCTGTACTAGTCAGGCTTCATCTGGAGTACTGCATTCAGTTCTAGATGCCCTATTTTAAGAAGAATATAGACAAGACGGATGATAAGAGGTATGGAGAACAAAACATATGAGGAAAGGTTGAAGGAGCTGGTCATGTTCAGCTTGGTGAAGAGAAGACTGAGAAGTGACTTGAGGAGGAGGCAGGCCTGTTTCTTGCTGCTCAAGAGTATCGTGTTTTGCAGTTACAGGATGGCAGATTTCGATGGAACATTAGAAGGAACTTATTGACAATAAGAGTGGTTTGGCAATTGAAGTAATTGAAGTAATTGCCTAGAGAGGTGGTGGGGTCTCCTTCCCTGGTTATCTTCAAAAGAGACTGGATGACTACCTGCTAGGGATGCTTTAGCTGAAGATCCTGCACTGAACAGGGGGTTGGACCCAATTGCCCATGAGGCTCCTTCCAACTCTGAGATTCTATTATTCTAAAAAAATAGTATTCATTTCACTACATGCCACATATAAATGCGTTCCAGTCTCTTCCCACTGTAGTGCCAGAGCAGATTTAGAATGTAGCCACAGAGGCATCATAAACAGTACAAGAAAGGAGAGAAACAAGAAACTAACCACAGTCTGATGTGTGCAGACCTTGGAACTGATACCTGCAAGCATCTAGCAGTAAGAATAATTTAGAGGAAGACCACTTATGGATAGAGAATATAAAGAATACACACAAATTTTCTCATCCTCAGTAAGAAATTGTGCTCCATTTTTGTATGAAATATAGTGGATCAACTGCCACAGGGTGTTTTTTTTTAAAAAAAAAACATTTTGGGACTACCTCATGAAAGTTTTATTTCTACAAAACCATGTTTTTGTGCAATTTTTTTATACCGAGATGCCAAAAAAAAGCATAAAATTTATCATAATCTCGCCTAGTGAGGAGAACAGTTGTGAAACTATTTGTTCTTGCACAAAAGGATGAAATGAGCAAAGATTTGCATCTCTAGTCATAGGGAAGGATCACATCAAACATGCTTCTGGCATGGGCTAGACATCAGTTTCAGAGAGGCAGAAAAATCAAGAAAGCTGAAATGCGGAAGGCACAAGAGAGAGCCAGACAAGCAAGCCAAGGCTAAGTTTTGCACGGGATAAACCAACAACTGAGCTGATGCTGACAGCACTAGTGAGATAACTGAGAAGAAATCAGAGGTATTTGTGTGTAAAGTCAGTGTAAATCTATCTTAAAGGACGTATCTTAAAAAACAGTTTTACACAGTCGTTCTTTCAGACATACAGTGATGTAAACGTTGTTCTTAACCTTAAATCTAATACCTGATGCCCATGAAATATCAGTTAGGCAGCCATAAAACGACTCAGATTACCAATCTTTTGTTATATAAAAAGTGTCATTGGTCTTATGTAGTTGGCTTACCTTTTTATGACTCCTTAAACACCTTGAAGACTCATTATTTCTTCAGTACAGGTCCAGTCCTTCTACTGATGAAGAGCACACCATCATTGTGTTCATAGTTATGACAAATTTGTCACTTGGTTGTCAATCTTCTCTTTGCTAAGCTGGTTACTGTATAACAAATGTAGGTTAGAATCTTATCAGTGCAGAATGATAATGGTTGCACTTTCTCCAAGGTCACACAGTGGTTGTGAGGGAAGACAGGCATCTGGTGTTTCACCAGTGCCTTTCTTCCTTTGTAGCCACATCACCCATGGCTTCCCGACACCAAGCCTCTAGGCCAATGTAGTGCAATGGCAGGATTCTTGCCCATGGAGTCCACCACTGGAAACATACTTGAAGCCTCACCAAAGTGGTAGAACATGCTAGAGCTTGTGTTCTACTGCTATAACCTTCAACAGCCCAAGGTTGCCCACATGCCAGAGTGAGAAGGCCTCTACAATGTGGATACTAATTATTATGATAGCTGTACCAATTTTGACATGCCTATGGGACTGTCATATTGTTTACCTACGCTTCACATTTTACCACTAGCCGCTGTCTAGAATGCTTTCACTGTTTCTGTTTGTGTGTGCTCTCTCTTTCTCTTGCTCTCTTGGAAGAAAAACTGCCTTCAACTAATTGTAATATTTCATTCTCATTTGTATGTCAGGTATATCATGGGAAGCAGTAGTTTGGTACTACTTTTCTAAAAATGGGGAAAGGATTTGATGGATGAGTTAGAAGAAGATTGCTGAAGTAGTTGTGTGCTACTCTTCTTAGTACACTTCTGTTCCCAGCAGATATAAAACAGCTATTTATCATTTTTTTGGTCTCATCTGAAGAAGCTACCATTTTTCTTGCTATTTTCAAATGTGTGTGCATTGTGTCCTAACTATATACTTACTATGCTTGTTTGTTTCTCCAAGATACTCTCTGTCCTCCTTCCCCGTCTCATAAACATTCAGCTGAGCAGTACTGAGGAGGGGGAAATTCCTCATTAATTTTTGGAAAGATGGAATCAAATGTTCTACCTAGGACCAATTTTAATATAATTGAGTGAGAGCAGTTCCTTGCAAATATTGAGCATGACTGCTAGTGGGCATTTCAATTTGAAATAGAATTCACTTTGATGCAATCTGCTTGTAAACATAATAGAGCAAAGGTAGACCTTTATGTGTGTATGTTTATATAAGCAATTGACTATCCCTTACTAATTTTAGAGTCCTAATGAATAATTCCCATTAATTCATTCCTTTGTGAGTTACCTACTTCTTAGTGATTTCCTCCTATAACTTATCATCATCATGCTCAGTTCTATGCAAAGAAGAAAAGGAATGTTAGAGGTGAAACACAACTTTATATTCCCTTATCATTGAATAAGGACTTTTTTCTTCTTCTCGGTGTTTATAAGGCTAATTCAGAATTTGCATATAGCGGGGTAAGGGGAAAATGTACTTTGTTTACTATCTTTGCAGTGTTCTGTGTTCTGCTGCATTTTGCTGATTTGTCATGGAAATATTTAGGGTCACTTCCTGTTGATAGTTGATCACTGTGGATATGTGCATATTCTACTTAAAATGTTGCAGGAGGAATTATGTTCCCTTAGGGAATTGTTCTAAAGAGCAAAACTTGGACAGTATTTTTGGACCATAACTTGTACAATCCCCAGTTGACATAGTGACTGGGGAATTCTGGGAATTGTAATCCAAAAAAAGTTTTGTTTTGTTTTTTGTTTTTTTTAAAGCAATTTTTCTTCAGTTCTGGAAAGAGCCCCGTTTGCAAAACATTCAAATGCCAAAGCAGAATGCAGATACCAGATGGGCATTCATGTAAGAATCACCAAAGCAAAAATGTAGCATGCAATCCAGATCTGTGGGAAATCAGTAAGGCCAAAACCATTCATTTCCTCAGTGTTTAGCACAAATCCAACATGTCATGTACAACCACATGGAGACTAATAGTTTCTTTCTGGACCACCTCCTAAAAAATTGTTTTGAATTACTAGCAAAAAGACTGCATGTCAATTCTGGATGTATAAAAATTATATCATTGGTTTAATTAGGACTCCCTGATTGGTCATCTGTTTTTTTATATACATTAACTATAGGTATCATTGGTTGAGAAGAGTGTATTATAAAATGAATAACTGTCTTTTATGTCTGCACGGGTGTTTGTGACAGAATGTCCATATTAGTGCCCTGTAATTGCTTAAGGCAGCTGAGGAAGTCTTGGCAGTAATTATGCTGATTTGTTTTGTTTACGGAGAAAGAGTCAAGTTGTGCGGAGACTGTACTGCAGGAGGCAGGAGCACAGGGAATGGAAGCTGCCCAAGGAAACATTGTAAGAAGAGATGATTAAAACAAGATTGATTGGTTGGGTCTAAAATGTTCATCTGTATTCTGTTCTCCGCTGTATTGCAGAGAGAGAGAGAAAGAAATAGCAGCTCCTGACATTCTGGAGTAAGGAGAGGAGGGGGAAAGTATCCATCAGAAGCAACAAAAATGTTTAATTTTCCAAAGACTGCGATTAAACAAATGTTTCTGCTGCCTGGCAGCCCTTGCAGAGATTTCTTGGGACAAAATTACAAGGAGGCCATTAGTCTGCAGTAACAGGCACAGATAGCATGTCCCCGCTACTCAAATTCTATGCTACCCTTCCTTCCAGATCTCTCTGTTGGCTGCCAGGAAATACATACATTAGTAGTACTCCAGTGAGAGAAGCAGAGGTCCCTTAGACAATTGCTTGTAGAAGCATCAAAATGTCTGTATGGAAAAGAAACCTGTCGCCTATTCCTGGGTAAGGAAGTTTAGAGAGGTTAGGTGCATGATGGTGTGATGCAATTGCCACACATGTACCGTTGGCCTTCCACATTCACTAGGGGTGGGGTGCAGGGCCCCCCAAAAAGTGGAAAAATCACAATATAAAAATGTGTGTGTGCATAGGAAGAGGGCCAAGACATGGTGAGGAGAATGAGCACCAAGGATCCAAACCAGGTCAGAGAAAGGAGAGGGAAGGGACTGAGTCAGCATATATAGTGACCGTATACTTCCTCTCTCTTGCTCATCTCCTTCCTTGGGTGTGGGTAAGGTCATCAGGAGAGGATTTGTGGTGTTGAGAAGTTGGGCTGCAATGCCTCCTTAGCTGGCCAGGCAGCAGTTAGTGGAGGAAGAGGAGGAGGACCAGAAGCAGGTTTTTAAAGGGCTGTGTGGCTCGATCAGAGCCACTGAGAGAGGACATTCCCCTGGAGAAGAAGCACCTGAGGTGGGGGACAGAGGTTGAAAAAACTCACAAATAATCAAATCTGTGAAAGTCAAACCCACAAATGTGAAGGGCTGCCTATAAAATAAGATATTTTGCTACCCTGTTAAGTTGGATGCATTCCTCAAAGCATTAATGTGCCATATAATACCCTTGTCAACCATGTTCTTTCTGTTGTACCAACCTGCTCTCTGAACCTGTCCATTCCCCCATCAGTGCTGGACATTCCTCTAAAAGAGTGATGGAATTAACAAAGCCTTCAGAAGATTGGGCTGCAGCTCCCATAGTCTCTCGCTACTGGGTGTACTATATAGCACTGTTGGGAGTTGCAACCCCACAATACCTGGAGGGACACATGATTCCTACCCCTGCTCTAAAGGCCTACTCTTTTGGGGAGTGCAGTTTTCTTGTCTCATTTGAAAAGGTCATTAGCTTGTAGTCCACAGAGCTCTAGGTTAGTCAGTCTGGTTTCCCAGAAACACATCTTACAACAGGCAAATAATAATTCCAAACCTGTCTGAAATATCCAACACAAGGACTTGGAGGTGGTACTTTTTCAGTTACAACACCCAGAATCTCCAGTCAACATGGGCAGCCAGCTGTCACAAAAGATTCTGGGAGGTGAAGTGAAAAAATAAGTTTTCCAAGCTTGCCAGCATAACACACTCTACAGCCACTTGACAGCCGCTAGATAAATCTTCTTGCAATTTGGCCACGTAAAGGTATAGTATCCCCTGCCATTTACTCCTTCTTCTGCCTGCCCTTTCAAACTGCTGTGCTGGTTCTTTACAATTTAGCAGTTATTCCTTTCTTGAGACTTAGCTCAAAATCTGAAAATGTACTTAATATGTTCTAGTTAGGCATTTGTAACAGCAAAATAATATTTCTACCAATAAATGAAACGCTTGGCGTTAACTGCCGTTTGCATAAACTTGGCAGAAAGTCCTCCTCCTATTATAAAAAGTTAGCAAATGGACACCAGTTTCCCTACCTGAATGAGGCCTTGAAGGGGGAGGGATTTGTAGAGACAAAATTATAAGAAAGCAATTTGATTGTAGTAATAAATACAAACAGAAGAGGTTGGTATTGACCTTTAGACAACTCATACATGTCCACTGTTACACAAGACATCTAAATAATTGAATGTCCCATTACAAGCATGCTGCTATTGTTTTAAGAACCCTGTTTAGTCGTCTTCAAAGCTTGGACTATGATTCACAGCATTGCTGAGTAAATGCATGAAGAAATTATTGCAGCAGCTTTCAAGCACTATTCACCCTTGGAGCCTCTTGAGAAGAATGCATCTGCACAAAAATGCATGTGCTTTTTTTCCTCACAGAAAATTTGGCAAACAGGCAGAGTTTGGCAAATACAGTAATTTTGAGGAGGAAATAATTTTTGTGCAGAAAAAAAGATGTGTATTTATGTACACATTTTTCCCCAAAGGAAGCCCAAAGTGTGAAGAATCTTGCAGCTGTTGCCCATTTTTTGATAGGGTGTCTGTCAAAATCTGTCAATGAGGATACCAACTGAGGATGCCAGTGTTAATGAGTATCCCTTACCTTACTTGTAGCAGAAAATTTCTTTAAAAATTGTACAGGTGTCTGTTCACTATGTGACTTGGGCATGCTGTGATCAACTAGTCTTTCACTTCCTAAGTTATATGCTGGAGTAGTGCTCCATTATTGAGTTCTGTTCCAGGAATGACACTGTTCCCTTACCACAAACATTTGCTTTCTCTACAATGTTTTTATCAATGACTTGCAAGAAGCATTGTCTCTTCCACCTAGGTATTTGAAATAAGATGATGAAGCATCCATGAGTACAGAGAGCCAGCAGGGTCCAGTGGTTTGAGTGTTAGACTACGATGCTGGAGATCAGGGTTCGATTCCCTGCTCAGTCATGGAAGACCGCTGGGTGACCTTGGGCACATCACAGTCTCTCAGTCCCAGAAAAACCCATGATAAATTCATCTTAGGGTCTCCATAAGTTGGAAACAACTTGAAAGCACACAACAGCAACAAGCCATGAGTACACATACGAGGAGGTCTATTTGAAATGCAAATTAAAATTCTTGACTATAGAAATTGGAAGTAACAATGTATAAGGAATACAGTTATTTTTAACAAATAGGGTTGTTTTGTAAGAAGGGCAAAACAAAGTGACATTTATGTTACAAGTAACATAAAGAAGGCAAACATGACTTTTCTGGTATAATCAGTATATTTTGTGTAATGAAGGCATTTTAGAAGACTTTTCTCAAGTTTTGTGATCCTCTGTTATCATCTCTACTTTTTCCTTTTCTTTCTTTATTGACAGAAAAGTAGTAAGTAGCATAATGAGTAATTTAATCAGCCAGTAAAAACTTTATAAAAAATATCAACAACAGTGACTTACTTACTTTGGGAGCTATATAACAAGTTATGTTATGAATTACTTGTAAAAGTAGCTTTTTGAGCTCTTCCAAATTACAGTGAAATGGATCTGATTGGTTCCTTTATCTGAGAGATGAGAAATGATGTGCTTCTCCAGATGCTGATAGTAAATAACTCCCAGCATCCCTAATGACTGGCTATATTGGCTAGGGCTACTGGAACTCACCATCCAAGAACATCTGGAGAACTACTTGTTCTCCACCCTCCTTTATCTCATAGATCTCCCACCATTATTTCCATGTAGGTATAGCAGACTAACAAAGTAGTGGCAATGGAAAAAAGAGAGACAGATGAAAACTGCAAGAAAGAGGTTGTGAGGAAAATATGTTGAAGGCAATTCAGATGTGAACAGCCTGTCTACACAGCAGGATGTCTGCAGTGATCCTCACGAGACTGCAAAGAACCCTGGTCAGAAGAATGTGAAAGGTGCTGATAAGGGAAGACAGGCTGAGATGAGACCAGGCTTGTTGTCAGATGGTATCTCCTGGCTAAAGAAGTTGTTTGTGGGAGCCGTTTGCATGTAGCTTTGGCAAGTAGAAGCTATGAGATTTTAAAAAGGTGCTTGCCTGATCAGTGGAGCACAGCTTTCTTGTCACATTTTGCATGTCATGATTTGTGGATCAGTTTATCTTTGTGCCTCAGCAGTTGCAGTGGCCATGACAGTGTAAACCTCATTAAATCAGTTTACTACCTTAACATTTGAGGGGCTCCATTTTATGATGAAGTAATTTCACCTAGAATAATTTATTTAGGGGTATAAATCCTGCTGCTCTCATGGAGATTGTTTTGATGAGCTGATATTAGTCAGTTGCAAGAACAGTTCATGTTGGTATAATGGATGCTGGCCTAGAATGCCTTTAGTACCCCTGACAATTTGTGTGTTGTTTAATCATAAAAGAAAGCCCAAAGAATCTATTTTTAACTAAATGTATGTTCTGATCTTTGTCGTACATTCATTGTAATGGCAAACATGATGATTTCAAAAATAGTTCTTAGTGTCCCTAGTGAAAACTCAGTAAAAGTGGTGTATGTGCAGTACTTCAGCTCCTCTGCTTCCCAAAACATACAGCTAGATTGTTGGTCCTTCTGTTCTACTTCCCCATTTCTTCTTTTGGAAATTCTCCTGAGTTGCTCCTCACCTTTAAAAACTTCACCTCCCTAGGAGCAGCCCACAGGCTACATTTTCCCTTTCTGTCATTTAAAATCACATTACTTACATGAGGAACATTAGCACATTGCATTACAAAATAACATAATTTTAAAAATACTTAAAAGAACAATAGTGGCCTCAAGTGTACCAAATTCCTCAAAATAACCCTTTCAAAAACGATGTTTTTGGACTTCCGGAGGAGAGAGCAGAAGGTGAGCTGTGTCTGTGAAGACAACTTTGATAGGTGTCTTTACAGGATTGTGGGGCTGACTTTGTTTGCTTAATTCTCTGTGTTGTTTTTTTGCTGGCCATGTGCTCTCCCTGAGCTCACAGCCTAATTGTCAGCTAATTGTTTGTTAGTTAGTCAGTTAACTGTCAATCAAACTAGGGAGAGTTAATCAAGCTAGGGGGAGGAGCCAGCTAGGGGAAGGAGGGTTTATTAGGAACTCCCAGCGGCGCGCACCTATGGCGCGCACACTTTCATTCATCTACTTCACTCCTTCAAGTTCAACCATTCAAGTTTAGGAATAACCAATCCTTATAGCGACTGAACAAATTTAATAAGAGTTCAACTGAGCTTGGCAGTTAGCTGAGCAGACATAGCTTATACAGCTCAATTTGAGAAAGAAGGCCCAGGTTTGTTTGTTTTTAACAACTATTCTCTGTATTATCAAGTATGGAAGGTGAGGGAGCTGCTGCTGTCACCTGTAGCACTTGTGGTGTGTTCCTTTTCTTGCCACAAGATGTTTTCGGGTACACCTGCAGCAAGTGCAAGCTGGTCACCTTCTTGGAGGACAAGGTTTGGCAGCTGGAGGCACAGGTTTCTAATCTTTGTCTTATTAGGGAAGATGAGGACTTCTTGGATAAGGCAGAGAGAACCTTCCTGAAGACCAGATATGAGGAGGAGCTGCCAGATGAGGAAATCAGTTCCGTGAGCCAGGAAAGTGATGCTTGGAGGAATGTCACATGGAGAAGTAGAAGGGCCGGGAAGGAAACAGAGACTCTCAAACTACAGAATCGCTTCAACGTTCTTGGTGCAATGAAAGATGAGGAACACCAGAAGGAGGGAACACAACATCAGCAAGAAGGAATCCAACTTCGGCAACTGGAACTTGAACACCAACAGGACAGCATTCAACATCGGGAAGACCAGCACTCCCAGCCTCAACACGATGCCCAGGAAATCCTGGAAGAATCTGCTTGTCGAAGAACCCCGGACAGGCCTCAGAGGAGGCGAGTTCTGGTGGTTAGGGACTCCTTGCTCAGAGGAACCGAACCGGCAGTTTGCAAACAGGACAAGCTCAACCGAGAGGTCTGCTGTCTTCCTGGGGCCAAGATAAACCACGTAACAGAGAGGCTAGCCAGGCTGGTCAAGCCCACTGACCATAAGCCCCTCGTTTTGGTTAACATTGGAACCAATGACACGGTGAAGCGCAGCTTTCACCACATCACAAAGGACTACGAGCTCACGGGGAGAAAGCTTAAGGACCTTGGTGCGCAAGTGGTCATTTCATCAATCCTCCCTGTTCAAGGATATGGTGCACGAAGGGAAAGGACAATAGTAGAGGTCAACAGCTGGCTCCGCGGCAACAGTTTGGCTTTTTGGATCATGGCTTGAAATTCCAGGAACATGGGCTTCTGTCAAGGGATGGGCTGCACCTCACAAAATTTGGCAGGAATGTTTTTGCAGACAGTCTCACAAGAAGGATTAGGAGGTCTTTAACCAAGTACAGCTGGGGAGGGAGACAAGATTATCCAGGACAAGGACTCGGCAAGTGCAGGGAAAAAAGGCCCAAATGATATTGACCAAGTAGGAATAGCATCCAATCGTGGGAGGCGTGGAAACAATGCTGTGGGACTTCCAGGAAGGGCACGGGGACTTAAGTGTCTCTACACTAGTGCACGGAGTATGGGAAACAAACAAGATGAATTTGAACTCCTAGTACAACAAAATAAATACAATTTGATAGGCATCACTGAGACCTGGTGGGATGAGTCTCACAATTGGAATGTAGGAATAGAGGGGTATAGCCTATTTTGTAGAAATAGACCAAATAAGAAAGGAGGAAGAGTAGCCTTATATGTCAAGGATGTTTTCACCTGTGAAGAGATCCATGACTTGAACACCGGAAGCCAAGTCGAGAGCATCTGGGTAAGAATTAAGGGAGCAAGAAACAATAGGGATATTATAGTGGGGGTTTACTACAGACCTCCAAGCCAGACTGAGGACCTCGATGGCGCTTTCATAGACCAAATGATTGCACATTCAAAAAGGAGAGATACAGTAATAATGGGAGATTTCAACTACCTGGATAGATGTTGGCAGTCAAACTCTGCAAAGACGGCAAGGTCCAGCAAGTTTCTTGCTTGTCTTGCAGACAATTTCATGGTCCAGAAGGTGGAAGAGGCCACAAGGGGATCAAATATTCTGGATCTGATCCTGACTCACAGGGAAGACCTTGTTAATGACGTAGAACTGGTTGGATCTTTAGGAGAGAGTGACCACGCCCTATTAGAATTTGGCATTCAGTGGGGAAGAGAAGACAAGTGTAGCCAGGCACTCGTCTTTGATTTTAAAAAAGCAGACTTCTGTAAACTGAAGGAGCTGCTGGCTGAAATCCCGTGGTCAAGAATAGTCAATGAGAAAGGAGTTCAGGATGCATGGGAGTCCTTTAAAAGGGAGATACTGAAGGCACAGGCTAAAACTGTGCCATTAAGGAGGAAAGATGGAAGGCATCTGAACAAACCGGAATGGTTGACTAAAGAACTCTCAGCTGAGCTAAGTGTTAAGAAAAACATGTACAGGAAATGGAAGAAGGGGGAAATCACCAAAGAAGATTATAAGCAAGTAGCCAGGAGATATAGGGAGAAGGTCAGAAAGGCTAAAGCACAGAACTAACTTAGGCTGGCCAGAGACATTAAAAACAATAAAAAGGGCTTTTTTTAAATACGTCCGCAGCAAAAGGAAAAAGAAGGAGACGATAGGGTCACTGCGCAGGGAAAATGGTGAATTAATAACAGGAGGAAGAGAAAAGGCAGAACTCCTCAACACCTTCTTCGCCTCAGTTTTTTCCCAAAAGGATAAAAACACTCAACCTGGCGGTTGGGGAGCAGGTGAGGAAGTGGGGGAAATGCAGCACAGAATAGGTAGAGAGGTAGTACAGGAATACCTGGCCACACTGGATGAATTCAAGTCTCCAGGGCCAGATGAATTGCATCCTAGGATATTAAAAGAACTAGCAGAGGTCATTGCGGAACCTCTTGCTATAATCTTTGAAAACTCTTGGCGGACAGGAGAAGTTCCGGCAGACTGGAGGAGGGCAAATGTTGTCCCCATCTTCAAGAAGGGAAAAAAGAGGACTCAAATAATTATCGCCCAGTCAGCCTGACATCAGTACCGGGAAAGGTCCTGGAGCAGATCATCAAACAGTCAGTTTCCAATCACTTAGAAAACAATGCCGTAATTATGAAAAGTCAACATGGATTTCTCAAAAATAAGTCATGCCAGACTAATCTTATCTCTTTTTATGATAGAGTTACTCGCTTGATAGATGAAGGGAATGCCGTGGACATAGTATATCTTGATTTCAGTAAGGCCTTTGACAAAGTTCCCCATGATATTCTTGCAAAGAAGCTAGTAAGATGTGGGCTGGACAGGGCTACTGTCAGGTGGATTTGTAACTGGTTGACTGACCGTACCCAGAGGGTGGTCACCAATGGCAGATTCTCATCCTGGAGAGAAGTGACTAGCGGGGTGCCACAGGGTTCTGTCCTGGGCCCGGTGCTGTTCAATATCTTCATTAATGACTTGGATGAAGGAATAGAGGGCACGCTGATCAAATTTGCAGATGACACCAAATTGGGAGGGGTTGCTAATATACCTGATGACAGGATCAAAATTCAAAAGAACCTGGACAGATTGGAGAGCTGGGCCAAGGCTAACAAAATGAATTTCAACAGAGAGAAATGTAAGGTCCTACACTTAGGCAGAAAAAATGGTATGCAGAAATATAGGATGGGGGACACGTGGCTGGATAGCAGTACGTGTGAAAGGGACCTAGGAGTCTTAATAGACTACAAGCTGAACATGAGTCAGCAGTGTGATGCGGCAGCCAAGAAAGCCAATGCAATTCTTGGTTGCATCAATAGGAATATGGTGTCTAGATCGAGGGAGGTATTGGTACCACTTTATTCTGCTTTGGTTAGACCTCATCTTGAATACTGCGTCCAATTCTTGGCATCCCAATTCAAGAAGGATATGGATAAGCTGGAGCAGGTCCAGAGGAGGGCAACCAAAATGGTGAGGGGCCTGGAAGCCATGCCCTATGAGGACAGACTTAGAGAGCTGGGTATGTTTAGTCTGCAGAAGAGAAGGTTGAGAGGGGACATGATAGCCATGTTTAAATATTTGAAGGGATGTCATGTCGAGGAGGGAGTGGGCTTGTTTTCTCCTGCTCTTGAGACCAGGACAAGGAGCAATGGATACAAGCTGCAGGAGGGGAGATTCTGCCTGAACCTCAGGAAGAATTTCCTGACGGTCAGGGCTGTCCGGCAGTGGAATGTGCTGCCACGGAGTGTGGTGGAGTCTCCTTCTTTGGAGGTTTTTAAGCGGAGGCTGGATGGCCACTTGTTGGGAGTGCTTTGAGGGTTTTCCTGCATGACAGGAGGTTGGACTGGATGGCCCTTGTGGTCTCTTCCAACTCTACATTTCTATGATTCTATGATTCTGTGTTTTAGGGGTAATGAGTAAACATTAAGGCCATTTCCACACTACACTGTTATAGTGCTATTATTCCACTTTCAACATCCTGTGGAATTCTGGGGTATGTAGTTTACTGAGGCCAAAGAGTTCTCTGGCTGCGAGTTCTAAATGCCCCTCCCTAAACTGCAAACTCTAGAACTCCACAGGATGTTGAAAGCAGAATAATAGCACTATAACAATATAGTGCAGAAATGGCCTAAGAAAAGCACACTGTTATCAGTAGTTCTCCTTCCTAATAGTAAAAAAACAGTGATAACAAGGTTGTTGTAGGTTTTCTGGGCTTCGAGGCCATGTTCTATTAGTATTTTCTCCTGACGTTTCACCTGCATCTGTGGCTGGCGTCTTCAGAGGATATGGTGGCATGGAAGTGAAACAGGATATATATACTTGTGTAGTCCCCTGGGGTGGGAGGGAGCAGTTTGCATGTGTTACAGTAGGCCTATTGTTAAATGGGATATCCCCCAGGGTTGTATTGTTAGTCAGAGGATATGCATAACAGGCGTTAAGTACATTAGCAGCCCATTGTATTGTTCCCTGGCAGTGGTTCTCAACCTGTGGGTCCCCAGATGTTTTTGGACGTCAGCTCCCAGAAGCCCTGAGCATTGACCATAGTGGCTGGGGCTTCTGGGAGCCGAAGTCCACAGACATCTGGGGACCCACAGGTTGAGAACCACTGCGGACCTCCAGAGTTTGGGTAGTGTTCATTGGCATGTTTTTGAGTCTTGATCTTAGTGTTCTTCAGTACTGGTAGCCAAATTTTGTTTACTTTTCAAGTTTCTTCTTTCTGTTGAAATTGTCCATGTGTTTATGGATTTCATTGGCCATTGAAATCCATAAACACATGGACAATTTCAACAGGAAACAATACAATGGATTGCTAATGTACTTAATGAACTATTATGCATATCCCCTGACTAACAATACAACCCTGGGGATATCCCATTTAACAATAGGCCAACTGTAACACATGCAAATTGCTCCCTCCCACCCTGGGGGACTACACAAGTATATATACTCTGTTTCACTTCCATGCCACCATATCCTCTGAAGATACCAGGCACAGATGCAGGCAAAACATCAGGAGAAAATACTAATAGAACACAGCCTCAAAACCCAGAAAACCCACAACAACCTATGGATTCTGGCCGTGAAAGCCTTCGACTTTACAGTGATAACAAGGTCAATAAGTGGCCATCGGCTGCCTTTTGATGACATCAAAATCCTGCTGCCTCATTTTTAGGGTCAGTTCGAAGAACAATTGTCTCTGTCAAACAAGAATAAAAAGCTGGTTTATTCCCATATGTTGATGAGTCAGTATTCCTCTCTAGCTCCTTTGTGTATCAGATTTGCTTGAAGCATTTTGACAAGTGGTGAGGAAACACCACCATATACATTTTTATGTACAACAATTGCACACTTATATTTAACGGCATGTACATGTGGGATGTGAATTTAGATTAAATCCATTCCTGAAAGAGGAAATGAATAATTGATTCGCGTTTCTTCCTGCTGCAAGAAAGCCTTTGAAATCTCTGCAATTTTCAAAATTGTTCTCACAGGAAGGTGAAAGTCCCCACACACACGCACCATTTTCCGATGCTCAATGATGACACAATCCTCTGGGACCTCCAGAACATAGCCAAGTAGTCCTCAGCCACCTCTGCTCTCCTGACATGGCTATATAGTTGCCAGGCAGGGCAGGGCAAAGGGGAGAAAGTGCAGCCATAGTGAAAAGGTGGCCATGACCAAGGATAATTCTACTGTATTCTAATATCTGGAGAATCCTCCCCTGCTGACATGGCCATGTAGGGGCCAGTGGAGAGTCAGGGGCAGGTAAAGATGTATATCAGAGCATAGCTGGACAGCCATTGGCTATCCCGGCCCCTTCACATGCCTGCATAGTGTGCAAGAGAGGCAGTTAAAGACTAGTGAGCTATGTTCTGATAGCTGGATACATGATAATGCCTCTAAAGAAGGATATTGGTTTTGTGTATCTGACTATCAGAACATAAGGGGAAGTTCCTTAAGTACTCTTGCCTTTCTCAGCTATTATGTGGCTAAGTCAGGAGGTGAAAGAAAATCATGAGTTTGTCTCTGTTGTAGGTCTCATGGCTTTTTTCCCAAGTCATGGTTGTTTTCTTGCTGGAGTTTTCCAAGAAGCCCTTTTTCATTTTTTCCCCTGAGTCTTCAGGTAGTCATTCTATCCCTAGTGCACATTCAGTGAAATACGTGTATCTGCTGTCCTCCTATGTGAAAATATACATGGGGGTGTTCTCAATAATGTTTTGGGTAGTGTCCCCCCCCCCGCATCAGCAGGATTCAAGTCCTGCATTGGAGGTTTGTATTGTAGGATCAGGCTGTTACCCTAATTAACTGGAAAGCTCTTACCAAAATAGTTGAGTCCTTTGCCAGGTTTTACAGGATCAGAGTGTTAAAGCCATAGCAGTCTTGGAAGATAAAATCACAGATTTTGCTGTCCTTTATCTCTCCCCACCTCTTCTCTGTCATTCTCTCTCCTAACCCCTCCTCTTGACTGCCATCATTTTTCTTTGTAATGGCCACCAAATGGGCTAAAGTTTTGGGGTTTTTAAAGAGAATGATTAATGGTGTCATGAGTAAGGTAAAAATGTCGTCACTCATTCCACAGGATGAATACACTAAAAGCAAGAATTTTGCACATTTCCTCCCACACTTAACATTAAAAACAAGACAGCAGTCATTTTCTCCTTTCTGGCTCCAGAGGCTGTGTGTAGCATAGGCACAGGATTTGACTTCTCTTCCCTCCTCCAAACATAAACTACCTCAGGCTCTGGAAGGTTGATAGACATATTAGGGACAGTCTTGTGAAGCCTTGTGATTGATGTGTTGTTGGCGTGTTACTGTAGCCCTGGAGCAATGTTTCTACCTTTACCACAGGCTGCAGTCAATTCATCCAAAGCAGAGCAGGTGTGACCACTAGATGTGTCTGCTGACCTTCGAGCATTTGCATTCCTCCACGTTCTGACTGTGTTCAGCTCGCTCTTCTAAGGGAACTGTCAGCTCTTATTTGAATCCTCCTTCCCTGGCTGTCTCATTTTGTCTTTGCTGCCAGTTCATAGGTTCTGTGCTACCTGCGTTGCAGTCACTTCATTTCTTCTAAGCAATATATTCCTGTGCTTGCAAGGGTTGTATCCATTTGTTTCAGTCTCAGACATACAGTCTAAAGTGTGCACGTCTGTTACGCTCTTGATATTTTCAGACAAGAGAAACAAAGGCAGCAATATATTTGCAGCAGCTATTGATAAAACGTGGGTGTTAGGATCGAGGAGGGCTGTGCAGAGTTCCCACATGCTTCAAATAAGCTTCCAAGCCCTTTCTTTCATATTGCAATTATCTCTGCTGACGCCCTCAAGAAACCATGTGCAAGCATGGCTTCTGATGCAGGAGGAACAGCTGCAGTTGGAAAGACAATCTGGTTAAACTTGGAAAACAGGTAAATGTGTCTGGACATTTGCATGGAGTTCTTTGGGCCCACCCCACAGGATTTTATTTTCTCCCCAAACATCCCTTTGTCTTTTACTTATATCCAAAAACCTGTTATCCTAGTATGTGAATCATGTGGCTCTCCAGATGTTTTTAGGCTGCAGTTTCTAGCATTCTTCACTGTTGATTGTACTGATGAGGGTTGCTGGGAGTTACAATCTAACCACATCTGAATGGCTGCATGATTCCTGCTCTGTCATAACCCCATGTAGGAGCAGGAAGCATTTCCATGCATGCATGGCAGGAGGGTCACTCAGTGAACATGGAAGTGGACTCAGGCCAAGATAAAGGCACAGGTCAATTTACTCAAACTAGATGCTTACCCTATGACATTTGAAACAATCTCATGCAAGAACCAGAAATACGAGTGTGAAGAGAATACAACCTCTTGGACTCTCTTGCATACTGAAAACTTTTGAAGCACCAGAACCAACGTTCTGGAAGAAAGGACATTGGCACGTTACTTAGAAACGAGTATGGACGCATGAACTAAAACAGCACAGAGTGAAATATACTTATTCAATAGAAATGGAACTTGAAGGTTTTCAAAGCTGTCACCTGAGAGTAAAGCGGTTGGATTTAAATGGGCATGCAAAATTAAATACAATGTGAAATAGGAAAACTATAAGTATAGCCATGATTATGAGTGGGCATTTGGTCTAACAGTGAAGCCTGCCACTGTAAGAGCATTCCTGCCTGTAGCAGACAGTAGGGATAAGAAAGTGTGATACTTGAACATAAAGGGTGGGATTCTGTTAATATGCATACCTAACTACTGTTTGGATGTGCATATATCTCTTTTTGGACAGCATGTAGGGAACTGTTCTCTAGCTCTTGTGCCCTATCCAGAACCACCTCCTTGACAGCTGTCAAGCCCGGGAAGGTGCCAACACTGCTTCTGCTTGCTTGTGGAAAATGGAGGAAGAGGAGAGGCAATGACAGTGCAGCTGCTCTGAGCTCTGAGAGGAAAGGCAAGAGGGTGTCCTTTGTGTGTGAGTGCTCCCTCATTTCTTCCCCCCTACAAACTGAGACCAACTGCTTCTTCATCTAAACTCCCTTCCACTGGTGAGCAGCAGTAGCAACAGCTCCTCCCAGCTCTTGATCTCAGCCAATAACAACTTCCATGTGAGGTAAGGGTGGGAAACTGACAGATCCAAAGGCCATTCTTTTTGTCCTTGTGAATCTGTGTGGGTTACATTAATTGCCAAAAATGCCAAAGAAAAACAAAAACCTCAAAGGGTCTTGAAGTCCACTTTTAATTTGAAAAAAAAAGTTATGTTTATCGCAGCAGGGGACCCATGAAACTTGTTTGTTTGTTTGTTTGTTTTATATTCCACCTTTCTCCTTGTACATGATCCTACATGGGTTACAAGCATCTGAAAAACAGATATAGTTTGAAAAGTTAGTCATACAAAAGTTAAAAATCAATTAAATGACAGTTTAAAACACAAGGTTAAAACAATTTAGTACACAATTAAAACGCAGTTTTAAAGAGAAAGATAAAAACACCGTTAAAAGCTCTTTTTGCCACATAAATTATAAGCCAAAGACCTTTCTGATTTTTAAAAAGAAAAAGTCTTTGCCAACTGGCTAAAAGAAGAGAGAGAACCAACTGAACCTGCCACCTGCAGGAGAGAACTCCACAAGGTGTTTGGAAGGTTAGGTGCCACGTGCAGTGAGAATGCCCTCTGCCACTAGGCCAATGGGATTTGGAGCCCTTGTTAGTATTGTGGCCAAAAGCCAGTGGCTGTCCACTGAGAAGGTTAAATGTGTTTAGTAGGTTCTGAGAGATAGCTTCATTTTAGTTTGGCATCTCAAGACTAGGAAAAGGTCACGGAAAGTATACTTTCTGGTTAGCAACTTGCTTGTACAGTTTTCATAGCTTTTAGGATGTGAGAGAAATCGTGCTTGTGCAATTCTGTTTTTGTTGTTTGCTTCAGCACTTATATAAACCTTGGCAATCCATCTTCCACTGGTCTTGTGGGTGAGAGGGTCATCTCAGCCCAGGTACACTGTTAGCCACAGGGAACAGGAGTGGCAACCATGGGATAGTCTGCGTAGAATTAGTTGCTTGGGGGCCCAGTTCTACTTCATCACCTAAAGGACTGAAATGCTTTCTATGCTGTAGACAGGTGCTACTCAAAATAGAGATCCATAGACCAGTGCCAGTTCTCAAGCCATTGACTGCTGGTCTGCAGCATGTTCCCAGGAAGGAAAGAAACCGTTGTAGCTAGTGGGCACAAATATAGTGCCAGTCTGTGGTGCACTGAAGGGAGGGCAACCCTGCTAGTTCACCACATCAAATTGTTCAGGAAGAACCTCTGTGTACATCCTACTGCGTCTTTTATCACCAGCAAAGCTTACCCTATGACAGCAATGTGTGTCAGTTTTTGGTACTAAACAAAGTTTTGGAGAGGCTTGGAATTGTGGCCAGTTCTGTCTTTAACCTCCACTTCCAGGAAAGGCTTCCAGGAGGGAAATTTTGCCTTTTTTTCCCCCCAGGAAAGACCTGGTCCAGGGAAAGTGATAGTCCTAAGGGCTGCAAAAACAGCCTTGGGACCAAATACGGTTCTAGGGCTACACTTTATCTACCTCCTGCTTTAAGCTAACATCAACGGAAACCGATCTTTGGATCAGCCATGTTGGTTTCTACACCCAGAAGTGCGACAGGTACACAAGTTCCACAAAAGCATTTATGGAATCATGCTGTGAAAAGTCTAACAAATATTAACCACAAGGAGTGTCAGTTGGAAGAAATCAGACTTTGCCTTTATTCTACAGAGGGAGATAGATGTAATGTATATATATATGGGTGATGTTGTTACCTGTTTTGAGCAAGGAGACACTAATGAAATGTTCACAAACTCAAACAGATCTCTGAAACATCCTGGGAAGCAGCACACATCATTATATTCTTAAAGGAATGGGTCTTGTAGAGTATACACATGCCGTTTGGAATGGGTGTTAGGATAGTAATAGCAGTGGATTACATCAGCGAGAATGTCTCTTAAGGATTAATTTTGCTACTTTTTTGGAGCACTTAGCTCCTGTACTAAGAGTAGTAATCCAAGGCTTAGAGGTAATTAATAGGCCTGGCTACACATATGGGGTGTTGGTGTAGAGCAACTAGTTAAAACTTAGGCCCTTTTCACACCTTACCTTTTTGCGGTACTGGGGTGCGGGGATTGCGTGAGCAGCCTCTTGTGAGAGGCTCTCGCATCCCCACTGCTTCAGCTCCGCAGCCGCTGCTTGCTAGCGAACAGGCAGCGTGAGGGCTCCTCCTCTTCCTTCCACAGCGCAGCCTGGGATTTTTCCAGGCTATGCTGGGGCAGGAAGCGCAAGCGCTGCGCCTCCGGAGGCTCTGCATGCACAGTAAGTGCGCACAGGGCCCTGGAGTGATGCGCAATCACGCACCATTTTCAGCTAGAAGCGGAAAATGAAATAGTGCATGATTGGCGCCTGCTGGCCCTGGCAGCACACGCAGTTGCAAGGACGTCATGTGGATGGCTCCTCACAATTGCACAACACTCCAGCGGCCCTTTCGCATGGTGAATACCGTGCGAAAAGGGCCTTGGAAGCTTCTTTCTGAAGCGAGTTCCTGCCTAAGAGTTAAGATTCTGGTTCCTTCAGTACTGTGCAGCCATGGCTTTTTAAGTGTTCTCTGTGCTTTCATAGCTAAGCCAAGGCATGTTTTGCCATGCCTTCACTTTGGATGCAGTCATTCAGAAGATATTTAATTAAAAATATAAGTGGAGAATAGGAAAATAGTAGTGGCTGTGTATAATGTTCATCTTCCATTTAGTGACAGGAACTGGATGTTAGAACAAAAAAGAATATACTCAGTTTGTAATTTCTAAATGCTACAGTCCTTTGAGATCTTGCTTTGTTCTTATGTAAGGGGGTTTCTCTGTTCTTCTAGCACTTACTTCTGTAAGGAGGGAAAGTCACTCTGAACCATCATTTATATCCTTCAGCTTCAGATACTCTAAGTCAGGAAATCCTGGAACAGGTTCCTATGCTATGTTCTGCTTTGCCCTCACAGGCTATAAGCCCTTAGTATGCCCCACAGACAAATTAGGCCTGAACATAGTTTTCCCTTCCAGTTAGTCAAAATAGATTTAATGCCACTTTGTGTTCCTTTCTTCTGATCTAGTTGTTAACAGTTTGTTGCTCTCTTTCTCCCAAGCAGTCATTTCATCAATTATTTACAACACTCTGAAACAGTGCAAGAGAGCTGACCTTCCATAAAGTAGTATTCTTAGCTCAATTTTCAACACTGCTCTCTGAATTTTAAAATAGGTGCTTTACTACAGAGCTGTTAGCATGGTTAACATTTAGCTTTCAAAAAAAGAATATGTTTGCCTATGTAAATAAATTATCTTTGCATTTCAATAATTAACCACATTGTTTTGAGGCCTTGTATCCTGTACCATTACTGATTGAAGGTGGTATCTCTGCATATCAGCATTAGCATATGTATGCTAAAGGGATGACCCTCTCTAGTTACTCAGATTTTTATACATATGCGTACAGAACAGGAATGTGGAAGCATGAGAGGAATTCTGTTCACTCTAATGGAGCTTATGAAACATTTCAGCATGTCCAGTTAAAATGTCCAGGAAATTAAAAAAAATATTCTAAATAGAGATCACTACACATCATTCGACCATTTCCCATTGCCCTATAGTTGGTAAAGAAAGAGATGCATTTCCCATTTTTCATCTGTGTGCTAATGTTTTTAACTTTGCCGCAGATAACAAGTTGCTCATATTAATGCTCCAATAACAATGTCTACTCAGGCAGTAAAGATAATTCATATAACTAATCAATGCCCTACTACAAGTCTTGTTGACTCAGCAAAAGGTATAGGCTGAAGATGAGACCTCCTGGACCAAAAACACCACATTGGAATGGAGTCTTGGGCCCTTTTTGCATGGCATTTTCCATGCAAAAGGGCACCTGGGGCATCGCGTGATTGTGAGGAGTGATCTGCACGACATACTCAAATCGCGTGATGCTCCAGGGTAGGGCAGGCACCGATCACACACCTTGGTGCGCGCGCATTGCTCTCGGGCCCCTTGCGCACTTACCTGGCATGCGGAGGCTCCAGAGCCGCTCCGGTCACACTTCCTGCCCCAGCACAACCTAGGGCATGCCAGTCACGCTTCCTGCCCCAGGCTGCGCTGTGGAAGGAAGATGTGGGGCTGTTGCCCAAGCAGGCAGCTCATGTGGAGCCAAAGGGCCCTGGAGATGAAAGCCTCTCACCAGAGGCGGCTCACATGATCCCCACACCCCAGCACCAGAAGAAGGTAAGGTGCAGAAAGGGCCTTGGTCTTTATCACACAAGCCAGGTCAAATCCACTTTGTTGTTGTGTGCTTTCAAGTCATTTCTGACTTATGGTGACCCTAAGGTGTACCTATCATGGGGCTTTCTGGGACTGAGAGTGTGCAACAGTGGGTTTCCATGGCCAAGTGAGGAGTCAGACCCTATTCTGCAGGGCTGTAGTCCAAAGCTCAAACCATTACACCATGCTGGCTCTGCAGCAGAATGACAGTGTCTTTGTCTGGAACTTACCAGATGATGTCCTCTTCTGTTTTTCTCATATTAATTACCTCCTTTGTAAAAGAAACACTTTCCAAATGATCTCCCACTGGAAAAAGAACAAATGAGAAATGATAGCATGTGATAAATCCCAGCCAAAGACAGGACTATTGTCCTGCTGTAAGTATGATTTACCTGCCTTGTGTGATAAAGCCCCTAAAATACTGAAAATTTCGCTGAAATTATTCTTAATTTAATATGAACAGATGTGGTGGCAGAAAGCACTCTTGCTAAGACTATATAGCTATACATAAACAAAAGACTGGAGGTATTGCAAGACAGTATTTATTTTGCTTATATTTCAGTGTAACAGAATATACTGATTAATTGGCTGACCAATGAGTTTCTGAATTGCAGCAACAGTCTTGTGGAAATTCTTGGATAAGAAGGCAGCGCTCTCTGTTTATAACAGCGATAGGCAAAATGCAGCCCATGAGCTACATGTGGCCCCAAGGGCTGTTTTTGTGGTCTCAGGTCCCCCCCAGGATCAAAGATATTTCTCTGCAATTTTTTTTCCAAAAACATTTTTTTTGCTACAGAATGTCCCCAAACTGTACTCTGAGAAGCATGGGAGGTATTTCCACCACATTTGGAGGCCTCCTGTACTCACCAGGAGTCAAAAACAATTTTTGCAGTTTTAAATTTCCCCCCCCTTTAAATGCCCCAAAATGTCCATGGGGGTATGAGGTACATTTTCACTGTATTTTGCACAAGGGGGCAGTTTAGGCCCTGAAGAGAATGTTTTTGAAACCCAAAGCATGGTGAAAATGCCCTCATACCCCTCAAAGGTATTTGGTGGCAGTGTTTATTTTGTATTTTCCGGAGGTGGAGCAGATCTGGCCCTCCAAGGTCTCCTAGGGGGCTAATATGGCTCCTAGCCTTCCACAGTTGCCCACCCCTGGACTACAAGGTGAAATCAGACCTTTACTTCTTCTGCCTTGACCTCAAGTGACAGAGAAAATAGAAGATGGCAAGACTTCTTCCTGTTCTGCATTTGGGCAAAACTATCCTAGAATGGAAGAAGAAGAGACAGGTAAAACATTGCAGAAAAGATTCCTGGATAATAGGCTACCTGCTAGACATTGCTCATGCTTTATTTTGGTCATGGTTTAGAGGAAAAAATAGCATGGTTTCCATCTGACCTAGACTTCAATGAAATAATAAGCAGTTTCACATAGACTGTCATATTCAGCTGTCATATCCTTTTATTTGAGCAGTGAAGCCTTTGTATGTTGTAGTCATTTCATGTCAGCTTTACCCCAAAGACATATAACAGCATAGAGAGACTAGTGTTCAGCCCTCTCTTTTGTTCCTCCATTCCTCTTCTTTTTGTGTGTGTGCGCATGTACATACTTCCACTGCAAGTTTTACTATTTTTTTGAAGACAAAAAAAAAAAAAGAAAAAAAGATTTTTGTCTTATTCTCCCCTAATTCCCATTTAACAAATAGTTAAAAAAAGGTAGTGCTTAGATTATTTTATTTGGTTTGTCTGTTTCAGTGAACCAGCCTAATTTGTCCTTCCTGCCGTAATACACAGATTGGGACATAAATACCCATCAGATTATGCGTTTCTCCAGTGTTGCACTTTTAACTTGCATCCAAAACTATGTAATTAGGGAAAGTTGTGTGCATAAAACATATGCATATGACAGAAACAAAGATCCATACAAAATGCATATGTTAGGGAACATTTTATATGAAATATAATATTTCTGTGCATATATATAGCATATATCTGTGCAGGTTTTTTACAGGAAAATCATAGAATGATGCACAATGGATTAATGGGTGAATATGTATGAAACTGACATGGGCTGATTCTACCTCTCAGGTCAAGTAACTCACATTATTGAGGCCAAATGCACCCTAGCTGCCTTGGATCCCATCCCAGGAGAAAGGCAAGGAAAAAATTAGATAGATAGATAGATAGATAGATAGATAGATAGATAGATAGATAGATAGATAGATAGGGCAAGCTCAAAATGGTGGTTCTTAACCGTTGGCACTCCAGATGGTTTAGACTTCCAACTAATCAGCCAGCATGGCTTTATTCCTGTGTGGTTTGTTTCTCTTTTTTTACAGTCTGAGACAATTTTAAAACAAGTCATGTATTTATGTTCAGTCCCCAGTGGATTCTGTTTCCTTACCTGTAGATCTATAGTAATTCAAGAAGCTAATGTACTGATTTCAGCAATTAATGATCCATTTCCTCCAAACTTTATTTACAGAAAACACACAAACATATCAGTGATGGCAATGCTGCTTTCAGATTCTCAGTGAGATCCTACTAGTTCTGCTGTGGAAGCTATGTATGGCTTTGCTCCGTTTAGACTTCCCCATTCTTACTTACACAGTGCCTCACTGGTCCTCTGATTTCTCTTCTAAGGCATACAGCATACGTTCTTACTCCTAACCACTGAGTGTTAATCGTTTTCTTCAAAACCCTTTATTTAAAGAACTCAGTTGATGGTCTTGGTGGTAACATCTCTTTCTGCATCTTTGGGAGTGTAATTGTTCTCATCTCCAGGACATTCTAGAGAGTTTTCCTTCTTAATTTTTCTTGGGCATATCAGTGAAGCAATGAAATTGTTTGTTAGGTCAATTTCATTCCTCCATTCTCTTGTATGAAGCTAGGATAGGATGGGCAACTTGTGGTCGTTCCGTTGTTTTTCAAATGCAGCTCCCATCAGTCTTAGTCAGCATAGTGATAGTGAAAAATAATGGGAATTTCAATCTAAAAACAACTGAAGGGAGCACAGGTTGCAATGAGCAACAGACATATGAGCTAGTAGTATACTGGCACCAAGATGGAGATTGCTTGCCATGTTTGTTCTGCAGAAATCCCTATCCATTTGCTACCTCAGAAAGCAAAACAGCACCACAGGTGGAGACTGTCTCTCAAATATTGTTATTGCATATCAAATATTGTCAGCCTTTCCTAAGACATTTTCAAAGAGAAGGAAACAGAAATTAATAAGGGTTAAATAAATAAGGATCAAGTATAAAAATACCATTCTGCAATGTGGTCTTTCATCCTTTAGCTTGCAGTTCATGTTAAGAATTCCCATATTTGAGTCTTTTTGTGTATGAATAATAATGCTTAAAATGTATTAGTATAAAGTATTGCTCTCATTTTTAAAATGAAGCTGCTTCAGTAGCAGGAGCCCTGACAGAAAATAATACAAAGCAAGTTCTGCCTGTATGTGAGTCTTCCCCATATGTTATGTAACTGTTCCTTTGGATTGCAGGCAAACTGTAAGATCAAAGTAACCTTTCAGGTAGGGCCAATTTTTGCGGTTAATTCATGCAGTTAATGCAGTTGTCTGTAACTGTTGGTAAAGCCATCAATTATCCTGGTGTTAGGTCATTGCCCAAATACTAGTGAAGCAACTAGAAATGACATACGGTATTGTTTTTAGTTGCATCAGGCTGCTTAATTTTCAGTCTTCATCTTCCATGACTGCCACTTAATACACCCACTCACTGAATCAAAGGCATATTAAGAATTCTGAACTTCCTTCTAGGAAAGGGCAATTTTGATTGGTTGATTGGTTGATTGATTGATTACATAAAAGTGAATTCTGTAGTATTGAAATAAGAGAGTGAGAATGAGGAGAGAAGACAAATAAAAGTGGAGCTCAAGGATGGAAACAGGGAAAGGTATCAAAAGGTGATAAGATAGAGATGAGTTGAAAGTGATTAAATGATACATTCAGAGTTAATCTTGCATGGTGGCAGGTGGCTTGAACACATTGTTAGCTAGAGGTTAAATAGAGTAAGCCTCCTTTACAGACGAGGCATTTGGTCTCCACTGCTTATCTCTGTATTAGTGATTATTTGTCCTCTACCACACACACACACACACACACACACTTGTGTTTATTTGAAGGACACACAAATTGAAACAGGAGCAGTTTCTTTCCAAGCACTATATTTATTCATCTTCTGGACCATTTTTCTACTTTGTACTTACAATGTGAAATCAGTTAGTCTTGGTTACTTTTAACTCTTCAAAGCACAATGGAGGGATGCATGTTGCAGTGAAAGTGCTAACTGGTTGCAACAGAAAGTGCCCTGTCACACTTTCAAGGCTAGTTGGTGGTGATGTGAGCTTTTGCAGGGGGGGGGGAAATCTTCAGCTATTGTGTGAAATAGACTGAGGGCTGCTTGACATTACTAAAACTTGATGTAATTCTTCATCTTGCTTGAAAAAGACATGTGGCTTTATTCCTCTAGAATGGCACATGAATTGTGATCATTACATGTAGCCACAGTGCACGTAAACAGAGGTTCAGTGACCATCTTTCAGGAGTGCTTTAGTTATATATTTCTGCATAGCAGGAGGTTAGACTCAATGACATTTGCAGTCCCTTCCAACTCTATGATTCTATCACATACTTTTCCTCTGCTTTCCCATGCCTACATTTTTGCCTTCCTCTGTTTTTCCCTTGCATGTGTAGACCTTCACTCCTTGAAGTTTAGAGCTGTCATATCTGTTCTCTGTAATGTGCTGTGTATGCAGATGGTGTTATATAAATAAATAAATCGGCTGAGCACTTTTCGCATCACATAATGTATAATTAAATTAATAGTATTTTGAAAAAATAAATACCATTAATAACATATTGTCTAAGCTGGATTTCAACAAATGAAAATATTGGGGGCCATACAATTTTGCCTTGTAGCTTCTGTTATTGCACAGGCCAGACAACAGAGCCAGCAAGCAAACTTGGAAAAATTCTGTAGGCAAAAAATAAAATAAAAACTTTGGACTAAATATATTACTTTTTAAATTATAGATTCCCCCCACCCCTTTGGTGTCAAAATGGAGCACACTTAATGAGAAGTTGTCAGCCACTAGATAAATGCAGGTTGTTGTCAGGAACAAATTATCTTAATTGGAAAAACTGAGCTTCATTGGAATGTCTGTCTTCAGTGATATTGTATAATTATTGCCAAAAAGGCAGATACAGAGCAATGAAGCTGAAGAGTTTCTTTTAATAAAAATCTGATCTGACAAGAATTGGTTTCTGAATAAGTGATAAGCAACGTAATTTTATTCCGTGATTCTCTGGAGTCTTTTTGTGTTTATATTCTAAACGTTTATAGTACCACTTCCAAAGCCTAATAAATCTGGTGGATATATTTCAGCTTGTTTCACCAAAGGTTGTTTCTGGCCATTAGAGTTGGAATAAGGCTGTGAGTTCAGCTTTGCAATAAGAGAGAAATGGCATAAAGGAGTAAAATTCACAGCACTTTTAATTTCTTGACAGGGCTATTAGTAAGAAGCACTATTCACTGTAAATTAGCAGTCATGATTGCAGAATTCAGCGTCAAAATGGGTTCTTAATGGAGTCTCCTGCCAGGCAGATAATATTACTGTTGTTTTAAAGGATTTCGTCTCTTCAAAGGATTTGTCTTCTTTCATAACCCCACACTACCTAATGGATGCCCTTTACTAAAAACAACAAAGTAGTACATGAAACATTAATCTCAGGATTCTTATTGTACGAATAGGTAATCTTATTTGGCTTTGCACAACTAAAGACCTCCAAATATGCAGGGGCACTTGCATCATACAACATACAGTTAATCCATTCTATTATTCTATGGGGAAAAAAATGTTTGGCCTGCCCATATGAAATGGCAGGATGTCAGAAAAAGCAGTTCTAGTAAACTGGAAAGCCACTTTTTGGGTGGGCTGTGATTTCTAGGTGCATCTTATGAATGGAGAGCTAGACTTCAGACAGCTGGCTGCCAAAGATGACTATTACTGTGGTTTTTAGCTGCCATTTTTTTCTGAATGTATGAAATGGGAAATGAGAGAGTTTTAGGTATTTCTGACCATTAGTGCAATTCACTGGGCCTGTCCGCTTTGGCAGGCCCCATTAGAAAGCGTGGAAGGAGGTTGTACAAATAAACAATGACATTCACAGAGAGAAGGGCATGCAGTGCCCTGAGTGTGATCTTTCATCCATGGTCTTCACACAACTTCAGCCTAACTTATATAAATGAATAAAATATTCAAAAACAATGTTAAAAACTAACAGTGATGGCTGGCCCAACCATTAGGCAGAAGGATACATCTATTTCAAGCAGCACTTCTTGAGAGTCAGGGAAGGGGAACAAATTGTTATTTTATTTGTTGTTCTTGTTGTTTTAAGCCAGGAAAGGGGACAAGTACTTAAGTGACTTTCTGCATCATGTGCCAAAATAACGTGGCTTTGTTTGGACACTAACTCACATTGATTTTGGGGGAAGGGGGGTGAGGGCATCCTTTGTTGCGGTGCTGCAGAGGGTAGTCAAATGGCTAGCTCTGTGTTTGCCATTTGACTTGTGATATGTTTATAAGATTAATGGTAGTGCCGAACAAGTTGCTAGCCCTTTCTGGCCTGTTTTAATAAAATTACATGTTGCTTTTGAGCTGTCATAATGCTTCAGAGTTTTAATTTTTTAAAAAGAAATATAAATCTGTGTACTTTTAAAAAATACTTCCATATCTGAGAGTCTCATTGGAATAAATAATATGTAAGCAGGTAAATAAGAGAAGTAAGAGGTAAGCTGGTAAACACCTTGAGGTACTGAATGTCATCAGGCCCAGTAGAATGTGATGTATGGCTCTTTGGGCTGGCGTAAGCTCTTCTCCCATTGGAACCTTCTCTCCTTTCTGTTAATTAACTGCATCTCTGTAACATGTTCTTAATAATTGCTATGCAGATTTACTGCTCTTTCTGAGCTGTTACTTGTTCCATTTTTCTAATTTGAATTGTTCATGGTTTGCCTTTGAAACCTGTCTTTGATTTTGTTCTTGTCTGGGTGCTCTGCTCCTCTATAAATACATGACAGTTAATAAACAAGTTATGCATGAAGGCATTTTTTGAGCTCCAGGCAAAAATATAACTGATGAGAGGTGAATTAAACCCAGCATAAGGATACAGGGTCATGTGATGATTCTGTGAGCCAATTGAAAACAGGAGAAGAATTGACATCCCAAAGTTTTTAGGGCTGTAATTGTTCCTTAGTGAGAAAATGTTGTGCCCTTCTGATGCTTCACCACTGAAGAATTTGTGGTTTTACATTCCTGTGCTAAAGCAAGCATTCAGTACCTGGCATTGCTCTGGCCCTGTTCTTCTATGCTGAAGCAAGGAGGTAGAAGATATAGAAGCAAAAATGACAGGTGTTCATGGCACAGATGCAAATGCCTTTGAGGTACCTATGGCCTGTCCTCTGGAAGATTCTAGAGTAGATTCTAGAATGATCAGCAAGTAACTTACCCAACTCTGGTCACAGAAAATAGTTATGAATGGAGAGTCTGATACAGTGTCAGAGCATGTGATCCTTTTGGTTGGTGGCAGTACTTAAACTCATAAGACTGGCGTTATTGAGCAAGAGAGTGGGAAATCCTTTGATTACTATGTCCAGTCCATCTGTGTGTCTCTGAAGAAATAAAGAGAAAAAGAGTCTCTCTAGTTTTTTATCCCTTGCTAGATTCAAGGCCAAACTAGCTAGAGGGTGCAGTGCTATGCACACATACCTGGGAACAATTCCCAGTGAACTCAGTGGGGCTTAATGAAATTCAGTTGCACTGTGCAAATTATTTTTGAACACGCACAGAATCTCTTTCCATTCATCATGGGTTAACAGCAGTTTTATGAAGTCCTGGTTTAGCTCTGTCCTGTCGCACTCATGAATGATAATCAAGTGGGATATCAGGAGGTACTGTGTACACGGGAAATTAGTGGATGATGTGGCAAGCCTGGGGCAGGAGATAATGGTGTACAGAGCTGTCACACCACCCTCTGAACAGCCCTGCCCAAGGGAGAAGGAGTTTAATTGTGTTTGTTTTCCTGTTTAAATTTGCACATGAAACAAGTGGCCTATATCCTGTACAAATGTATGCCCCATGCACTTCCCAATTAAACGGATAAAATTGGAGAAGTCTTGGTTTATACCAGTTAGAGTTCTAGCACTTTAGCAATTTTGAGGAGCAGTTGCAATGAAATTGTGCATATCCAATGAAAAAGATTGCTCAGACTTTGAAACTTTTTTTCTTTTTTATCCACAGGTAATGCAAGTGGTGAAGGAGCAAATAATGAGAGCACTGACCACAAAGCCTAGTTCTTTGGATCAGTTCAAAAGTAAACTTCAAAATCTAAGCTACGCAGAAATACTGAAAATTCGCCAGTCTGAGAGGATGAATCAGGAAGATTTCCAGTCTCGTCCAATTTTGTAGGTATTCTTCTGACAATGACTTGTTCTGCCTCCCTTCTTCCTCCTTGAAGGTCTAGCAAATGCAAATGACATTTGTGAAGGTCTTTCAGAATAGCCATGGGGAATCAAAACTGTTGAGGACTGGAGTATGAAAAAAGAGCAGTCAAATCTACTTGGAATGTATTCACTTCTTTCTGCAGGCATTATAAAAAAAGTCGCTTTGTGTGCACCTAAAGTGGATTCTTGTCATCTCTCTAGGGCTTAGAGTAGCTTATTTGCAGCACACAAAGCTTTGACATTTTCACTCTTTGTCTGTGTTCTCTCCCGCAAGTGATTTTTTCTCTCTCATGCCCAGTTGCAAAGAACAAAATGTCAGTGAACTAGGCAAAATGAAGGCCAGACAGAAGCACAAGAGCATCCGCATCCTATGATAACAGAGTAAATTGCTGTGCCATGGCTATCAGTAAAAATACAAAGCAAAACAACTTTATCTCCTAAATAATCTCTTTCAGTCGCATCTGTTAGTAGATGTTTCAGACCTCCCTTCACAACAGTTTGCACTGTTTGATCTCCAGGCAGATTGCCAATACATCTCTGTACCGATCTCAGGTCCAATTCCCATGTTGACCAGAGTGCCAGGGCCCCTGTCACAGAATACAAACATTTTTTAGGTACTTGTGGTCAGGAGAACTCTTGAATCTTGCCCCTTATATAGGTGTTTTTATTTTGTTAGCAGTCAAGAATCTAACCTTAACAGTAAATTAATGGATTCATACACCTGTTATTGCATGCAAAAACAAATGGGAGATTTATGTGCCTGATATGGCTGCTGGTTGCTGGTTGAATGAAGTAGGCACCTGCCATCTCATTTTGTTCCTATAGGTAATTACTAGCATCACAGAGAACTGCACTGCAGAGCTCAAACTCTGTCTCCATAGTACACATAGAGTTGTTAGAGCTCTAAGCCTGTCTGGAAAGAAATTGTATGTACTGTATAAGCTTTTCTTGACTTCCTAGGAAAGCTCAGTTATATGTGTCTGTGACTGTTTGCTTGTTTGTCTCCTGCACCCTCTTCTGGATCCCCCAGGGAGCTAAAAGAGAAGATTCAGCCTGAAATTTTAGAGTTGATTAAGCAGCAGCGTCTAAATCGTCTTGTTGAAGGAACTTGCTTTAGGAAACTCAACAGTCGACGGAGGCAAGGTACTAAGTAGAATTGTTTTCCCTGCCTGTTTACACTCACCTTCATTTTTTTATTGGCTGAAAAATAATCATTTTAATTTAAATAATCATTTATCATTTTAAAATAATCATTTTAATTGAATGAAGTATTAAAGTAGGGTAGAGACGTTGATTCACTGAGGCTGAGACTAGATATTATGGAAAACACTTTGTTGAAAACAGCCTTTCCTTGGCATGTTGCCTCCTCTGTAAGTGCCCGCCAATGGACTAGAGTGACGTGACTTACCAAGCTGGGCTGTGGTGAAATCACAACACATGAAAATTACCATATCTCAGGAAGGAGCTGTTTTTTAGGATAAAAGTGTCAATCCCATCTAGTTCCCAGTTGATCAATATAGTTCTGTCACACAGTTTATAGAGATAGTGACCAGAAAATTATAATCAATGCTGTACCTTCTTAAAGTGTTTGAGATTATTCTATAAGATTGTAGATCACAATTAGTTTTAGTCTCACTTACTCTGAAAGTGTGATACGAGACTTGGATTTTTACATGCCAGGTAGCCATTTTCAGTTTCTAAAAAAAGTTTCCAGTCTTTGCTATTTCAGATAGTTTTAAGAGGGGAATACATTTTGTTTTGTTTTCCTGTCTTAACATGAATTTAAAGGCTCTAAGAAAGTTGTTCACCACCTTTGGACCCTCCAGATCTTTGGTTTTCAGTTCCCAGAAGCCCTAGCCTACATCACCATTGGCCAGAGATTCTAGATGTTTAAAACCAGAATACCTGGTGGGCTAAAGGTTGACAATTGCTGCTTTTTTTCTCTTTTTTCCTCTTACTATTTCTTATTTTATAAAACATGGTGGCAAAAGACAAGGGGTTGGCGTTTCAGACTGTGTGTTTTGCTGAGATTTAGAGAAGTTATTAAGTCCCATTTTAAATATATCTCTATTTTACATTCCTTTCTAATTGTACTGCCTAGGATTTGATGATGACCTCACTGTTTCTCCCAGCATTCCTTTAATCCAGCGTTTAAGATCATATGCTTATTTTCTGCTTATCTTGAACTAGAGATACCTGCCATTCAGTCTTTCTGAAAGAGAAACCTGCCTATGACCCTATCCACATCCTACCTTTTCTCGGTGCTGGGGTGCAGTGATCACGCAAGCAGCCTCTTGTGAGAGGCTCTCGCTTCCCTGCTTCTTCAGCTCTGCACAAGCTTCCTGCTCGCACAAGAGCCCTGCCTCTTCCTTTAGCAGTGCAGCCTGGGGCCTTCCCAGGCTGCACTGAGACAGGAAGCACGACCGGCCCGGTTCCTGAGGCTCCGCATGCCAGGTAAGTGCACACGGGGCCCGGGAGCAATGTGCAATCACGATGCGTGATCTCTGAAAGCCGAAAATGCAAAGGTGCACTATCGTCGCCTGCCGGCCCCTGGAGCCTTGCGCAATTGCAAGGGCATCATGCAGATCACTCCTCACAATCACGCGAGGCTCCAGGCCCTCTTTCTCATGGCAGATGCTGTGCGAAAAGGGCCCATGTCTGCACATCTGCTGACTTGATAAGTGTTTCCTCTTCTTTCTGGTAAACACATGAAAACCATTTCATATGAAGGCTTCATATAGCTATTTTCTCAGGTTTTTCCCACACATTGTATTTTTTCAAGTGTTGAGGAACTGACAAAATATGGAGTGCATTAAAAAGAACATCTCAGATCAACATGTGAAGCTGGTGGTTGCCATAAAAAGAGCCCCACTTCAGATAAAATGAAGTAAAGTAGTATCAGATTTCTGGCAGTATTATTACAGGTGATATTCATTTCATCCTAGTTGTCAGAACCAAAAGGAAACATCCAAAATATCAAAGAGTTTTCCTCATTTGTAGTAACTGTGAAGAGCTGGTTTGCTTCATGCAGCCACTGTAGTTTAAATCACTGACCTGATCTTGTTTTAGATTAGTACAGGTAGGGAGTTCATGTGCAGCCAGATTGCATTTTCGACAGATCCACATTAAATAGAATGTTTATTAAATAAAGGTGGTCTAGAAAGGAGAAGCCCTGGCTCTCTTCATTTTTTAAAAAATGGAATTGCCTGGCATTGACCTTGACCCTTTTCTCACAGCATTTGCCATGCAAAAGGGCCTCTAGAGCATTGTGCGATAGTGAGGAGCGATCTGCACGATGCACTCACAATCACGTGACGCTCCAGGGTAGGGCAGGCGCTGCTCACACACTTTTTCATTTTTGGCTTTCAGCTGAAAATGGTGTGTGATCGCTCATTGCTCCAGGGCCCTGCGCACACTTGCTGTGCGTGCGGAGCCACCAGAGCCACGGCAGTCACACTTCCTGCCCCAGCACAGCCTGGGAAAGTCCCAGGCTGCGCTGTGGAAGGAAGAGGCAGGGCTGTTGCGCTCCAGCTCTCTCTGGAGGCTGCTCGCGTGATCCCTGCACTCCAGCACCGAAAAAAGATAGGGTGCAGAAAGGGTCCTTGTATCTTTATGACTGTTACAGCCTGAGGCTGCCAACAGATATTATTACCAAGCATCAACTCTCAAAAAACACTTCCAAGAAAAATTATAGTAGTAGAAAATGAAGGAGGTAAGAGAGGTAAACTCATGTTGCATCTCAAGAAAGGCCTAGATTTCAAACCAGGGACAATGTAGGAGTCCTTTGTTTCTTTCTGAGTCATTTTTTCTTGGTTATTAGAATATAGACTAATACTCTTCTATAACTTTCCATTACTTTATCAGATAAATTTTGGTATTGTCGACTTTCCCCAAACCACAAAGTCTTACATTATGGAGACTTGGAAGAAAGTCCCCAGGGAGAGGTTCCGCATGATTCATTACAGGACAAATGTAAGTATTCAAGCCATAGCAACAGTTATGTTTTACATTTAGTATTTTAAAATGAAACTGGGAAATTTATGATGCCAGTCAAAGCAGGATTTCAAATGATGAAAAAGAGGAAAGGCAGAAACATGGGATAAAAAGGAGGATGAAGAGGAGAAGAGAGATGGAAGAAAGAAATGGCAGGTGAATGTTCCTTGAACTTTTTATGTTTCTTTCATCCATACTACCCAAAGCCATTTTTTCAGATGGATTGTTTCCAGGAGTTCTTAAATGTTAGATTAAGTAAGCCCTTCTCCTCTGTCAGAGTTCTCACTAGGATCCTTTTAGAGACTTCACATTGTGTTACTTGGAGGGGTCATAACTCACTGCAGGTTCATGCACTCAATTAACATTGAAAAGAAAAGTGCAATAAATCACTTATTTTGTTTGACTCTTTCCAGAATAACATGCATATCATCCCTGTTGAAGCAAGGAATACCTTTAAAATTAATAAAATTATTACAACACAAAAGTACCTGGGCTATATAGCTCACTATGTCCCCACATCAGAAGTTACAATACATCTCACTTTAGTGAACTCTGAGACTTTTCCTTTCATCTGTTAGCTGGCAGTCCAAAAAGTGGTAGTGAGATTCATTGGTATAGCTTCATGTCATGCTGAGGCATCCTCATGCTGGTTTGTGGCCATTTTCTGTCCTCCCAGCGTTGTCCCAACCTTTACTGCCTCCTTGCCTGCAGTCTACAACTCCTGCTGTTCCTCCCACACTAGGGCCCTTTCCGCACAGCATTCGCCACGCGAAAGGGCTCCTGGAGCATTGCACAATTGCGAGGAGTGATCTGCATGATGCACTCACAATCGCGTGATGCTCCAGGGGTCCGCAGGCGCCAATCACTCACCTTTTCATTTTTGACTTGAAGCCAAAAATGATGCACGATCACACATTGCTCCCGGTCCCCGCGCGCACTTACCTGGTATGTAGAGCTTCTGGAGCCGCGCCAGTTGCACTCCCTGCCCAGCGCAGCCTGGGAAAGTCCCAGGCTGCACTGCAGAAGGAAGAGGAGGGGCTCTCGCACAAGCAGGCAGCTCGTGAGGAGCTGAAGCAGCAGGGATGCGAGAGCCTCTTGCCGGAGGCTGCTCATGCAATCCCCGCACCCCAGCAGTGGAAAAAGGTAAGGTGCTGAAAGGGCCTAGAACTCTCATTGTGTCTGCAGGCTGCTCATGCTCAAAAGGAGTACACAAGCAAACATCTGGAAAAGTGCTTGAAACCTACTTGCACATTTGCAAGCAAGCGATTCATTTAATGTCCATGCTGCTGAAGATTACATGGCATTCCACCCTGGAATACTCCGTTAGTTGTCTGGTTGTGCTAGACTTCTATACACTGTGACAGACTTCACATCATCTAGTTCAGACTTCTAAGTTACCAACCCCCAGGCAGAATCTGCAGCTAATGGATAGCCAGACCAGAAACATGTGAGTTGAGGTAATTATTTTGTCAATAATAACCACCAGTAGGCTTATTTCTGAAAAAGCTTATTTGTCACATCTTCTTAGGAAAGGCTAATTGAGCAGCAGGACCTTACTATTGCAACGGTCTTTGAATATCCTTGAGTTGGCCCTTCTCTGATTCAGAGTAGGTCCTTCATAAGCTCTGGAACTCCTTGCCAAGAAAGATTGGACCAACTCCCTGCTGTCCCTCCACCATCAGGCAAAAGCTTTTTATATTTTTTTTAGGTCTTTAGCTGGGTTGGTGTTAAGGGTTAAGTTCTTCATTTTATTCTGTTTAGTTGTGTTTCTAAAAACTGTTTGTATGTTTTTTGTGTTTGTGTTTATCTTGTTTGTTTACTGTTAGCTAGTTTGAGTGCCTTTCTTTGTGGAAAAGCACGATATTAATGTAATAAATGAATAGATAATCCTTTTAATAAGTTTTCGTTTGTGGATTTGTAATATTGTTTATATTCAATGTTTGGTTCAGTGTATTGGCTAAGTGTATGATCTACCACACTTTTCTAAGCATCACCTATTCATCTGTTTCTTAAAAATAAACAAAAACACAAGCAGATCATCAGAGCTAATAAGTTTGAAATGTGTTTGTCCTCTGAAGAGAGTGCTATGGGTTTACCTCACACTGCTTGCCTAAAAGAGAGAGTTAAAGAGCCTCAGCAGACCATCTTAACAGCACCAGCACACTTACTTTCACTGATTCTCAAATTGGCCTCAAGATTATTGCATGCTTTTACAACAGTCTTTCATTAGAACCTAGGGCAGGATATTTTTATTTCATTTTGCATTGTCGCTGCACTAAGGTGTTGTAGTGAAAGAAGCTGTTTACCTCTCCTCGTGATTAGAGAAATGGTACAGATTTATAGATTATCATGAGACAGCCTTGGGTAACTTTGAATGGTATACTCAGTAGCTGAATTTATTCATCCACATCAGACTTCATTAACTGTGAAAGTATGGTGTGAAAATTAAATTCATGCAGAACAAACCTGAGGCATCCTGCTAGACTGCCACAGACTTTTTTACTTTCAGATAGTTTTCTTCTGTACAAGTGGTCACTGCAGTATATTTTGAGAGAAAATGGTTCTGAAAGGAAAAGCAATATTACATATTGTAAAAAAGTATAAGTAGTTTTGCAAACAAGTCCATAGAAGTTTCTAGTCCACAATAATATTAATTGCTTACCTGCCTATCATGAGATACCTCTGTTACACAGTTGTGGTTCTTTGGTGATGGCAGTGGGAAAACCTCAACTGTTTTCAAATTCACAAATTGTACGATTATTCAGTCTGGTGGTAACTGGATAATTGCAAAGTTGATTTAATTCTAGAGTGGGCGTTGATCTAGAGTGGATGAGGTTGGATCTTCCTCATAAAAAGAACTCTTCATAATAATAAGGAAAGAATTATGCAAAAGCTTAGAAACTCCAAGCATCTTTGTCACCTGTTTCTGAAATCAGTCTTTGTACCAAATGAAGACATAATGACTGCATTCAAAAACCTGTATAATATGAGCTGGCAGTCAAAGCATCTTGGGTGCTAGATGACCCTAGCTTTAGAGGCAGCAACAGGACAGGTGGGAGGGTGGGGTGCTTAGTCTTTGAATTTGTGTCCATCTGGTCCCCTGCCCAATCTGATGGCTAGTTCATGCAGAGTGTGGAAAGTGAAAAGTTCTGGTTGAGAAACATTTTAAAGGAACACTCCAGGAAAAAAATAATTCTTAGTAAGACACTTAGTAACACACATACACACACTCATTGATTCATGCATTCAGGGGTAGCCATGCTGGCCATAAAGCAAAATAAAACAAAATCCAAAATCTGCAGAAGAGTGATACCTTTATTGGCTAACCAAAAGCCACAAAACACATACATCATGCAAGCTTTCAAAGCTCCACTGGCTTGTCAGGCAAAAGATGCTTAAAAATCGTACAGGAGAAAGAAAAAAGCAGTGGTTGAGTGAGAGTGTTGGAGTCACAGTTCTACAGTTTGTACAGTTTTTCCCCACATGCAGCAATGCAGAGACTTCTTGAGAAATTCACTGTTGTCCAATTAAGAAATGGGCAAGGGTTTCACAAAAGACAGAGACATCCTGGATTCCCAGAGGGTTACTTTACCACTACTCATGTGGTGTAAATTTGACTGTTCTTTGTCTCAGTCTCTACATGGCCATAGAAAGAAGAATGGCCTCTGTCTGCATTGAGATTCCTCCAGACAACAGAACTACTGCAGAGACAACATCTGATACAAAATGTAGGTCTATGACTCCAATGCCCATCACCTTTTTTTTCTTTCACCTGTATGATATTTAAACATCTTTTGCCTGATGAAGAAGCTATTGGACCATCAAAAGCTTGCACAATGTGTTTAGTGCATTTTGGTTGGCCAATAAAGGTATTGCTCTTTTGTGGATTAGAAGAATAAAAATTTCAGCAAGCCATCTTCTGAATTTTTTTTATTTTTAAACAATTTTTAGTGATTAGTTTTCTTAGTATGCTCTCCAGAGCTAGCTTTGGCAAGCCATGAAAGCAGGAGTCAGGAAGGACTTGTTCCTTTAATCAGAATAATTCTTCATTTCATGTGTGGATAGAAAATTCTATTGAGTAGCTTAGAATGCAGTTCTGCAGGCTTTGTTCTTTATCTTTTTATTTTGTTGGAATACAACAAAAGTAGATTGATGGATAGTGACACTAATGTTTTTTCTGGCCAGCTACAGACCAGAAACATAAATGTTTTGCATTTTATTCTCTTTTGTGTATTGGGAAAGAAAAAATTGTACACAGTAATGGAAATAGAAAAAACTTAGGAGATCTTTTTTTTCGAAAGTCTTGACTTGATGGCCCCAGGAGAAACTTCCACAGCTTGAAGACTAGTATGCAAAGAAAATCCATCAATAAAATACCATTAACATGTATCCTTTCAAGCTAAACTTGAAAAGATGTAACAATGTGTTCCAAAACAGGAGGACTGACATAATAAAATATGTATGGCTCTTGCGTCCTGCCCAGGAGAAGGATGGAATAAAAAAGTTTTAGGTTATCATCTTGTTTTGTCTGATATAAAAAAAAGATATCACTTACAGTAATGATCACGGAGACAAGATCAGCAACAAATACTGGAAAGCATGGGTATGAATCAGCAAAGGAGAAAGAGGCTAGGCCCCCCACGCTTAAAGATGGACCAAATTTTATTCTTTAAAAAAGTCCACTGTGTTTCAGCCTGTTTATAAATTGCTTGGCCTTCTTCAGGGACATGAATCCAACAAAAGGGCCCTTTTGTTACTAGTCAGTCCAGTTCTCAAGGAAGGTGCAGTGGCAACTCCAGAAATTTCTGTTGGATTCATGTGCCTGAAGAAGACCAGACAATTTATAAACAGGCTGAAATGCAGTGGGATTTTTTTAAAGAATAAAATTTGGTCTATCTATAAGCGCTTGGAGCCTAGCCTTGTTTTCCTTTGCTGACTTATCACAAACAGCCCACAGTGGTTTGGGTGTTGGACTATAACCTGGGAGACTAAGGTTCGATTCACTTGGCCATGGAAACCCACTGGGTGACCTTGGGCACATCACTCACACTCAGCTCCAGAAAAACTTGCCTTAGGGTCTCCATAAGCCAGACACAACTTGAAGGGACACAACAACAACAACAACAACAACTTATCACAGCCTTTCAATATGTTATTTAGCACATCGATCCTTTTTCAGGGGAGAGAGGGTAACAGTTCCCTTAAAAGTTACTTCCACTTGAAGCCTAGGTATGTTTTCTGTCTAAGTTAATATGCATTAACATTGCACATGCTGCCTTTTTCTAACCTAGATAGTTGCTTACTTGAACCAAAAAACTGCAGAAGGACTCCACCACAAGCCCAGACTACAGGCTACCTGTACTAATGAAAATTTTCCCAAAGTGGCTTTAGTCACCCTCCTTTGGGTCTGTGGTGCTACCCAGATGACCCTTTTTCTTTAAAACAGGCTGCAGTTGCCAGATGCTTGTCAACAACATAGGCCCTTTTCACAGTGCCAGCAATTGCGCGACAGGGGAGGGCGGCTCGCGCGAGAAGCCTCTCCCGAAACACCGCCGCTCCCCCATGCCTCCTTACCGCACGTGGATTCTTCTTGCGCGTCGGTCGCTTTCCAGCCACGCCCCCAGCTTCCACAGCGCTCCCTGGGAGCTGTAGGCGGCGCTGGGAGAGGAAGCGCAACTGGCTTGCAGCAACGGCGCTCCGCACTTCAGGTAAGTGCGGGACGCCGCCGGGAGCATTGTGCAAGTGCAGTTTATTTTCGGCTTCAAGACAAAAATAAAAAAATCCGCGCTCACGCCGCTTGAGCCCCGTGAGCACCGCGGAAGTGGGAATGCGTCATGCAGAGCAACGCTCCCACTCCCGCGAGGTTCACGGGGCTCTTGCAGAAGAGAAGGCCCGTGCAAAAAGGGCCATAGTGGATGGATCCATAGCACTCTTGTAAGGTCCTTAATTTGATTGTAGTACAGTGTGGAAGAGAAGAGTGATTGCATGTCATTGGCCATTTCCACACTAGACTGTTATAGTGCTATTATTCCACTTTCAACATCCTGTGGAATCCTATTTCAACATCCTATGGCAGGATGTTCAAAGTAGTATAATAGCACTAAAACAGTCTAGTGCAGAAATGGCCATAGACACCAATTTCATGGTACTTTCAGTGTTACAGGTGACAAACAACACACATGCACATGAGTATGCCAGTTTATACATTTACTGAAAGTCTGTTTTAAAGAATGAAATCTAGGAAATAAAAGCTCTTATTACTAGCTGTACCACTCCTGTGTGGGAATGCTCATGCCTCTTTCTTTCTTTCTTTCTTTCTTTCTTTCTTTCTTTCTTTCTTTATTAGCAGGTGTTATCATTCCTTCCTTTCTTCCTTCTCCCAGTAATGCCCGGCTGCACCTACTGTTCTAGAAGCTTTTCAATAATTTGAAGGCTGTTCAATTTCTCTTTTTAGTGTTATACTACAAGTCCATAGCAAAAGAATCCCATTACACAGGATCAGAATATTCCACTATTGACATTAGCTTGAAGTTCTTAGAATAATACTAAAAATCAAGTGTTAGCATTTACAAATAATAGCTTCAAATAAGATATTTTTGTTCCTTTTAAACAAGTATATTTTCCGTAACTTTCTGGAGGAATGCAATGGTATATTTTTCCAATGCCTTTGAAATTCATTTTAGGTAATAAATATATCACTTTCAATTGGTCAAGGGCGGGTGTAAATAAGCATGTTCCTTTGTTTTTCCCAGTCTCATAAATGCATATGATTGAGCTTCCTTCCTTCCCTCGAGTAGTTTTCAAATGGAAAAGATTGGGGAAGCTGTTTCCTCATGAAAGGTGAAACACAATGGTAATAGGAGTATGCTCCAGAAAACATGGCTAGGTTACTTTGCAGGTTTATGAGCAAATTGGCAACTGATTGTCATCTGAGGGGCCTGAGGAAAATATGGCCTTTGAGATGAAGGAATTTGTTGAAATGGCATGATGCATTTTTCTAGTCTGATGAGAACGAGTTTAGTAGAAAGAAAGATTGTTTGAACCTTTTCTGTAATAAAGTCACCATGCATTTGAGATTATCAAGGTTCATAGGAAAAAGCATAAAAATGATAATATTCTGTAATACACTGTTCTTAACTGACAGTAAGTTCCACTAAATTCAGTGATATGAGCAGACACATATAGCATTCACACCAGCCCATAAATCTTAATTTTGCAGGAAAGGAGAGAAGACCAGTTAACATGTTCATGCGTGTCTTTAATTATTTTAGATTTTCCTGATTTTTTGTTTGGCTCATTTCTCACACCAGATGTTGGAACATGGCACAGGGACTGCTATTTCTGACACATCAGTTTGGTTTGCATCTTTCATGCTATGGTGGTTTGTTTTGTTTTGTTTTGTTTTCCATATATTTGAATATCTTTCACACATTCTCTTTTTCTTTTGATACAGTGCCTGTGGCAGATATAAAAGCAGTTGTTACAGGAAAAGACTGCCCTCACATGAAGGAGAAAGGAGCTCTGAAACAAAATAAGGTATTATTTTCAATAAAATCCAATAGTGTTTTAGTTACAAACTTTTCTCGCGACAAAAAGAGCATATTTGTTCGTTCCACTTCAAAAGATTTGTGGGTTTCTATTTCAATGTTTCTTTTAGTTTTATTTTTAACCTAGTCCCCAATGAAGGCTTAAAGCAGGTAGAATCACTTAAGCGAGCATTATATAAATCCAGTGGAATAAAGCCCACATTAATAGAAAATGCAGTGCTGTGAAGCTATTCTCTATACACTGAAGCCTGACCAGTGTAAGCAACATGAAACAGAAAATCAACAGAGTACTTCCTGAAGCTTACCAAAGGGAGAGGAATTTCCCAGTCGTGGGGTAATCGTAGGGCACATGCTGTGTTTAAGTGTCGTTGGCACTGAACTGATACTGTCAAGAGGATACTGACCTCAGAGACTCTGATGTGTGGCAGAGTGGATGAAGTGACTTAATCTGCTAGAATAAACCCCACTGCGTATGGCTTTTTACATCAAACACCCATTCCTTTGAATTGTGGCTGGAATGATAAAATTACAACCATATTACAAATTAGCTTACTATGCAATACACACTTTCATCTTCTGGTTTTTATTTTATTTTTGCAGGCATGGTGGAGGCATTTGAGGGGGATTGTAGCATGCAAGGAGAAGAGATTTGTCTTTTTTCAGAGATAACTCCTTCCCCCATTCAGCTAAAAACAAAAAAGGAAAGAAGACACCATTGTCAACACTGGGAACTCATTTGCTGTCCCTTGTAGTTGTTCAGGAGAGCTTTTGGGAACATGTCATAGCTGGGGAGGGAAGGAATAAACTTGGCATCCCTGTAGTCCAAGTAGGCCTGGGACCTGAACCCTGGGGAGGCACTGGCCGTCGGTGTAGACACTAGTGGACTGCCTGAACTGTGAGTGTGACCTTAATATATAGTCAACCCTCCACATTTGCAGATTTCACTTTTGTGGATTTGATTATTCACAGATTATTTGCTGTCACCTCTGCTGCCTCCCTATGCCATTTTTAATAGGGACTGCAAGCCTTGTGAGACTGAGAAACTGCGAATGAGGCTTGTAAATCCCTATTAAAAATGGTGAGGGGCAGCAGTGGAGGTGTAAGCCCCACCAACCCCTCTCCACTCCTGCCTTGTAAAGGAACCCTGATGCCTCAAAGGAATCCATGGTGGGTTGTATGGTGATCATACTTTCTTTATGTGTTAAGTATGGTTTGGGAGGGCAGAGAGTTTGTGAAGGAACCCTGTGCCCCTAACTCTAGCAAATGTGGAGGGATGACTATACGTCAGCTTCCTGGTTCTCTTCCTAACTATTTTTGTTCCTTTTTCCCCTTAACCATCAAAGTCTTTGAGGAAATATTGTGGATTTTGCCATAAACCCCTTAATATTTCAATAATCTATGTTTTGTAATAAAGAAAAACAAGGCTCCCTTTTTCAAGTGCACAGTCAATAAGTGAAGTTAGTGATGGTCTGTATGTGGGCTAATTTGCTGAGGCTTAATCTGCAAGGCTAATCTTCTTTAATTAGGACACTACTGCCCCCAGTACCTCCATGAACTATCTCATTGGCTTTGGGATATTGTTTAAAGGTCTTTTGCTGAGAAATAGGCCCAAAAAGTTGTCATAAAAAATTAAATGATTCACAGTTCAATGGAGATAACTCAGAAGGCCCTGCCCCTTGCCCCCATTACTTAAAGAAACCTTCTGCTATACGTAGAGCTTCAGAACATTTTGTGCATGTATAGTCTTTAGAATAAGTAACTAAGCTTAGAGTCTGGTCAGATTACAGTTTGGAAATCCACCTTCCCAAGCACTCTCACCATACATTTTTTCTCAAGAGTTATCATTACATTTGCAATTTTAAATAAAAGTAACTCTTTGCTTTCCCACTTCTCAACATTAGCTAAAATAGTAACTTGTTTTATTATTGTTTATTGTTACTGTTATTTTGTTTACATTTCTAAAATATGCACAGATACACTTTAGGTGTTACATCTATTACTGCAACCATAAGTAGAATGCACACAAAATAATACAGATTGTTTTTGTTAAGATACCAGTTGAGAGCTGTTCTATGCTTGTATCAGAGCTCATTTAATCAAAAAAGGTTGCTGGATTAGGATGACAGAGTCTTCTTTCTGTGTACAAAACATCTGATTTCTCACATTGGTCAAAAGTTGCACAACTGAGGAGAACTTACAAAGAACATTTTCCTCCATGTGTCTTCATTTTGTGTAGCAACTGCCTTCATTTTTACATGCTGCAGAGCAGAAGTGACAGAATGCAACTGCCACAAACAGAGAAAAGATATGGCAGAATATCCTTACTTGTGGCTTCATCATCGTCCCATTTGCCAGCACACAGCTTTCTTCCTTCCAGTGGGATCATTTAGCAACAGATAAGCTGTGTGTTAGATGGAAACAGACTGACCTGCCTGGCTAGAATAACTTGATAGAACACCAGCTCATTTCACTTGTTCTTATGCCTGTCATTCTTCAGAATTTACTTTAATTACAAACAGTCCTCCCTTCATGCCACTTTTATAAGTCTCTTGTTTTCTTTTAATGCATAAACAACAAACACAACAAATCCAGAAAACAAAACAGTATCAACCCTGCAGTGTTTTAATGGGCCTTTAAATCAAGGATATTGTAGGGAAATCTTGACACTGTACTTAAGTTAGCATATTTTCTTCCCAATCTGCTTGTACAGAAAATGCTCTGGGATCTAGAGCCCTTTTTCAAAAATTATTTTCTTTCCACCTTTTGGGAGAATGTCAGTATAATAGCTTCTTATACTCCCAAACCGATACTCAACAAACAACCCAGGCAATGCAGCTGCCTCTTTCCTTGCAAGATCCTTGAGTAATAAGACTAGTGTTGGAAAGTGGGTTCTTTAGGAGTTTATAAATAGTCGAGAGAAAATTATGGTACAGCTGTCCTAACAATGTACCACTTCAGAATACATATTATGGAGATTGAACATTTGAATGCTTCTGAACTTAAAAGGTTCTCCCTGTATATCAATGGTTCTCAACCTGTGGGTCCCCAGGTGTTTTTGGACCTCAGCTCCCAGAAGCCCTGAGCACTGACCATAGTGGCTGGGGCTTCTGGGAGCTGAAGTCCACAAACATCTGGGGACCCACAGGTTGAGAACTGCTGTATATGGAAAACAGTCATGTCAAGGAAATTGCTATGCTAGCCCTTCTTCATAATAAGATAAGTGATGTTATTCTTGTTGTTTGCCTCTGTATGGTAGTGGTTTGAGTTTGGATTTTTTGTTTGGTTGGTTGTTTTTTTGTTTAGGAAATAGGCAGTCTTGAGGTGCTGAAACACATTGAGACTGCAGCCTGGAAGCAGGGAAGCACTTTAATACTTCCTTTGGTCCAAATCAATTTTTCCTCTCATTACAAATAGCAGTTACAAGGCACCTAATTTGACTGGGAAAAGGAAGCAGACAAAAGAACTAAATCTCCCTTCTGCTTCATGCTGCAGTCCCCATGCAGTTTGGCTATATGGAGTTTGGAAGGCTATATCACATGATTCACTTGGATGTGTAGATTAACACTAACCAAGAATAAACTATACACTTGTTCAGATTTTGGAAAATTACTTTTTGGATACCTTTACTCAGAATCCCTAGCCAATATAGCCACTAGTCTTGCAGGTTATCGAATTCTGGAAGTTGTACTCCATAGAAGTCACTTTTCAAAACTATGTTTCTACTGCTGTCATTGCAACCTGCAGTCTTGGGCCTACTTCTGAGTGCACACATAATCATCCACTGGGTTTCATTCACCCTTCAGCCTGATCCCCAAAACCTTCAGCAGATGGTAGGTTTGGATTCTAGCTTGCTAGATGGGGGTAGAGGGGAGAGAAGCAAGGGAGGAAAATGGAATGGTGTGAAGACAGAGAAATGGGGTGGTGGAAGTAGGCATAGAAAAGTTGGGAGGCCTGCCCAGTTTTGACTACAGCTCTACCCTGTTCCAATATACAGCCTTTGGCAGATCACCTCCAAGGGAATGAAGCTGTTCAGGTGTTCCCTCTCTCCTGGCAGTGGATGCACACATTGCTTGAGTTTCACAATTAATTATTGTGATTATAATTAATCACAATTATTATTCCTGTTTATGAAGCAAACAGCTTTCCCCTAGGAACACTGAGCAGCTTAGGCAAGTCCATGTATATTATACATGCTCATTACACAGACTTGTTGGATAAAATGTTAAGCTGTTTCTACTGATGATCACAATCAAATGGCTGTTTGCCTCATCTTTTTCATCTTCATTGTTTTTCTTTCTCTGTGGAAAAGAATGAAATATTACAAGAAGGTAACAACTGAAATGCAGTGTGGCTGCATATTGTTCATGAACTGTTACTGCAGAACATCAAAACACAACTTATTATCACAGAATTGTCATTTTTACACATTCTTACATAATATCTTAATACAGCTATTAACACAGAATCTCAGACTTTATGTCCATCCCATTACTAATAACTTCTTGAACAACCCCACGCTTGGTCACCCAGTTTAAATCAGAACCATTCTAGCTAAAAAGTTAGATAATTTTTAATCTTCATTTTTTTCTATAACAGAAAAGTATCCAACAATGACATATAGAGGCTTTGCTGGCATATGATAGGTTATCATTTCTTTGCTATGTTGTAAAAATCAGGACAGGAAACAAAAATGGACAGCTTCAGAAAAAATACATGAACTAGATTTGCTTCCATATTGCCCTGTCTTCAACTTTTGTTTTATTCTGACTATGGCCCTTTCTGCACCTTACCTTTTCCCAGTGCTGGGGTGCAGGGATCGTACGAGTAGCCTCCGGCGAGAGGCTCTCGCATCCCTGCTGCCTGCTCGCGCGAGAGCCCCGCCTCTTCCTTCTGTAGTGCCGCCTGGGAGTTTTCCAGGCTGTGCTGGGGCAGGAAGCACGACCGGCATGGCTCCGGAGGCTTTGCACGTGGGGGCCAGGAGCAATGCGCAATCGACGCCTGCCGGCCCCTGGAGCATCGCACAATTGTGAGTGCGTCATGCAGATCGCTCTTCACAATCGCATGACGCTCTAGGCATCCTTTCACATGGCAAATGCCGTGCAGAAAGGGCCTATGATCATTTCTAACCTGGAAGGCATAAGATGCCAACAGTAGCATTATTTGAGTACTAACTGTCATTAAGGTTTACACATCATGTGGCTCTTTGAAAACTAGGGGTCATAATGATAGGTATAGATATAAACGCCATAGTAACGTAGGTACCTAAAAGAGGTCTGTACTTTTTACTGAAATAAGATTGTCTATTAATTTCAGACTGTACTAATATTGTATATGTTTTGACTGTCAGTCTTTTCTGTCTGTCAAAGACTTATGTGATTAGAGTAAGCTGCATCTGAAAGGTTTTTTTTCACACAAAGACTTCACATTCCCACATGTAATCAATCACTTCAGTTCTTTTATTTTACTAGATGCACTAAAGTTTCCAATACTAGAGGCATATTCTGTAGTTAGGTATCATTTTAAAACAATTTTGGATGCCTCTAATTATTGGAGGCATCTTCTCTTTTATATTCTGTTCTGATATAGCAGTAACTGTAAATACCCTAAAGATCTTGGAAGTTAAGCAGAGTTAACTCTGGTGTACTTGGATGGGAGACCACCAACAAATATCAGGTGCTGTTGGCTATATTTCAGAGGAAGAAACTGACAAAACTGCCTCTGAGTATTCCTTGCATAAGAAAACCCTATGAAATTCATAGGATTGCCATAAGGTGACAGCCAGCTTGGAAGCACATACACACATACATGCATGCATACACATAAATTCTAATGGAGTCACACACATTCTGATATGTGTGGTTTTTCCACTTTTGTGGGGGTCCTGCGACCCTAACTCTAGCAAATTGGAGGGCCAAGTATACAGTCAGAAGTTGGAAATGTCACTTGTTTAGATTTAATTATCAGAATCCTTCAGTCATGATGGCCACTAGCTATGCTGGCTTGGGGGTTCTGGAAGTTGTAGTGCAAAAAAGTAACTTAGCTAGCAAAAGTGCTAACGAGTGCTACCAAATTGTCCTTTCATGTGTTCTAGAAATAAATGAACCACAAAAACAGTCAAAATTAGTCTTCTCCACTTTGCCAGGTATCACAAGACCATTTCTTCATTCAGTTAGATATGCCATGCACCAGGTATTTCAAAGGCTCCTCTGTGGTGTCTCTTATCTCCCCTGGGCTTCCCACAAGTGAAACAAAATTGTAAGTTAGCCTTCCTCTATGTGAGTGAGTATTGCAAGTTTGTCAGCCTTTGGATTTACTGCACAGAAAGGTTTATAAAGAGTCTTTAGCACCTTAAAGATTTGAACATTTATCATTGTATAAGTTTTCGTGGTCCAGAATCCACTGCATTACTCTCATCATCCTTAATGATATGCCCTGTGTCTTGTTCCACAAGGAAGCCCAGAGTATCTGAGAATATCAAACAAATAGAGTAAGTAATGCCAGATACTATCAAAAGACAACAGTAAAGAATATATGAAGTAGTCTTTAGTTAGCAAAAACCTACAATTTAGTTAAGGAGCTACAAGGCTGTTATTTTGCCACAATTAGACTAGCAAGTATTCCTCTCGAAGTTGTGATCATGGAATGCTAAGACTACAAATCATTTCATGCTTAATGGCAACCCACAATTTAGGTATTAGGTAAATGAACAGCAATAAGCCATTGGTTCACATTCTCCCACTTTCCTCTCTTTATCCAGCACAGTCATGAGGAAGAAAATATAAGCACCGGCTTACTGTTTTAATGTCCACACAGGAAACTCTGGTTAGTTTAAACTGTGGCCATTTCTGCAGTAGACTGTTATAGCACTATTATTCTACTTTCAACATCCTATGGAATCCTGGGGTTTTCAGTTTAGGGAGGGGCCCCATAGGCCCCATAGGCCCCTCCCTAAACTGCAAACCCCAGGATTCCATAGGATGTTGAAAGTGGAATAATAGTGCTATAACAGTCTAGTGCAGAAATGGCCTATGACTTGTTGAAACTGAATAATATGCCATGGTTTGATGCTGGCCTGGTTGAACAAGGGATAATTTGAACTAAGCATAGTTTGTCCTTCTTATATGTAATGAACCACAGCAATCTTAAGGCAAGAAGCAGATGCATCCAGTCTCTCCTCCTCAGGACTACAGTGAAAGACAGGGACAGAGTGTGCTGCTTGTTCATGTAAAGATAAACTATGTTATTGCATTCATTGTGAATTGAGGCTGTGATGTTGCTAAACAATTTTAATAGTTCTTTATTGTAGTAATTTTCCTTGTCTCTTTTCAGGAAGTGCTTGAGCTGGCTTTCTCTATATTGTTTGACTCAAATGGACAACTAAATTTCATCGCTCCTGACAAGCATGAGGTAAAATTTTCTGTGTGTTTGAAAAGCACCCTGAAAGTTGGACAGTTCTTCTTCTTGTCCTGTGGATGGGCTGAATTCCTTTGGTGGCAGACAAGGAGCTCAGCTAAACATTTTCAGGTAGCCCCCCAGAATAAACCAGGAGAAATAAGGCTTTCCACAGATTCCTGAGAAGACTAGTTAACTGATATTCATTTCTCATGGTGGGATCACGCTATCACACTTAGTCCCACAATGCAACAGATTAATCTGAGCCTCCAAATACATATAGACATATACATTATGTGTATATAACAATTCATGAATTTAAGACTATAATTCACAGTTGAGCAATCCCTTTATTTGAATCAATGAAAATATCCTTAACATAAAAAGCTTATTTCTTCTCAAATAATATGCATGGAAGAGAATATTTGTTTGCTTATCTTTGCTTCCAAGATTTCAAGACAGCTATTTTTTTAAAAAATCAAAAATCTGACTGGAAACATCATTTCATATTACAACGTAATCACTGAGCATACAAATACAACAATAGAAAATATCAACACAGCAACAGTCAAAATATTTAAAAGACATGTTAAAAATAGTGTTAGCAAGTTAAAATGCCATTACAAAAAAATAAGGGCATTATCAGCTTCCAAAACCTCATGAGTAGGAAAGTAAGACAGGCTCTCCTGGAAGGGAGTTCAACAGCCTATAGTCAGCCCTCTAAAACATCTTTTCCCAAGTCACCGTAGCCATATATATTGTTGATACATACAAGAGGACTTCTAAAAATGTTCTAATCCAGGACTTAAAAATCATTAACAGCACGTCAAATTGTACTCAGAAAGAAATAGGAAGCCAGCGCAGCCAAATGCTGCCTGCTGCATTTTTGACTAATTATAACTTCCAATTCTCTTCAGTGGCAGGCTGCCCTGCATGCTGTGTATTGCAGTAGGTGTGATGTAACTAAGGCATGTGTCTCCCTGGCCAGATGCATTCTTGAGGACCAGGCATTGTCACCATACCAGCATCAACTGGGCAGAGGCTTTCTTGGCCACAGATGAGACCTGGTTGTCCTAGCTCAAAGCAGGGTCCAAAAGAAGATCTAAATAATGACCCTGCTTATTCAGTGGGGGTGATCTACCATCCAAGAGGTGTTGAATTATAGTTCCCAGATGTGCCTTTATCTGGGCTGCTTAAGTTGGTGAGCTCCTGTCCACCACTGTCTCCAGGCAATAGTTTAGCACAGTGGTTCTCAACCTGTGGGTCCCCAGATGTTTGTGGACTTCAGCTCCCAGAAGCCCCAGCCACTATGGTCAATGCTCAGGGCTTCTGGGAGCTGAAGTCCACAAACATCTGGGGACCCACAGGTTGAGAACCACTGGTTTAGCACCTTATCAGCCACTCTGGAATGAGATGGAAGGAAGAGATAAAAATGGTATTGTTTCACATATTGGCAACACTGAATCCCCCCAAACCCAAATGACCTCCTGCAGTGCATTTATGTAGACATTAAATAGCATGACAAAATAGAAGCCTGAGGGATACCAATGGCCAACATGCAAGGTGTCAAACAGCAGTACCACAGCACAGTCTCCTAAAATTGTTCCTATGAGAAAGACAAAATCATCCAAGTTCCAGCTTGTAAATTGTTCCAGAAAGATCACATGAACAGTGGTATCAAATGCCACTGAGTCCAACAGAACCAGTACAAACGCACTGCCCTGGTTGGTTCCTGCTGTAGATCTCCTGCCAATGTTTAGGACCAAAGTAGTTCTAAGACTAGGGCCATTTCCACACGAGGCAAGGGAATCACTCTGTACCGTTACTTACCAGATCTTCTGGGCATGGACCAACGTACACTGTCTCTTAAGCCCTTCCACAGGGCTCCTCCGTCTCGTCCAGGGTAAATCGGAGCAGTGCGAGGTCTTACATCTGCACTGCTCCGGCTTCCAAGATGGCAGCTTCCGCTTGTTCATGGGTCCCAACCAACCGCTGAAGCTTGCCACGCCTAAAGCCCACTCTTCGCAGATCGCAGGCTCGCATTGGTGCGAGCCGGCGAATCTGCACAAGTGAACAGGAACGCAACGGCGTGCTCTAAAAAATTAAAGAATGGTTTTCTACCGTTCTTTAAAAAGCGCGCTGGAGGACCAGTTGAGGGTGTTTCGGAGCGGACTGAGGTGCAGATCTCAGGTAAGTAGTCCAGACCTAGTCTGCTCCAAGGTGCAGACGACCTCCATGAGAGGACGCACTGGGCCGTTTTAATTCCCTCATGCGGAAATGGCCTAGATTGAAAATGAATGTTGATACTTAACTCCATCTAACAAAAGCTAGAGTCAAGAAGCTACTATATGCTTGAACATCCTGTCCAAGAAAGGAGTAGTTTAGATTGGTTAACTCTCCCATGACCATGCTTCCCACAGTGAAACATTTATCATTCCCACTATCTACTTTGCCAGTCATTTCTGGCTGCTCTTGTTGCATGGCAACAATCAAATATATATGCTGTGACCTCTCAAAGAATCCTGCCCACATGCTCACTTGTACATTTACCGGTACTGCTCTTACAGTAGTACTGTAATGATTTTAGAATTTTATTGTATTTTATTTTTGATTTTAACTGCTTTATGTCACTCTGAAAGACACATTACCATCATAAAGTAAAGAGGGATATAAATTCTTATAGAAATGAACAAATACAAGCTTCTGCATAAATAAATAAATTTAAGGCTAAGTATGAGTGATTTTATCCACCAAGTGCCTCAAAAGTATGCCAAGTGGACAACTGAAGATTCATCACCTCCACTTTGTAAGCTAAAATTGAAAATCACCACCACCACCGTCTCCAGCTAATAAGAGCACCTTTACTGACCAGACTCAGTGATGGCAGAAGAGAACAATCTTTTTTTTCCCCCACCTCATCTGTGACAGCATAGGTTCTAATAAGAATTCAAGCCTGTTGTTGTTGTTGTTGTTGTTGTTGTTGTTGTGTGCCTTCATGTTGTTTTTGACTTATGGCAACCTGAACACAAACCTATCATGGGATTTGCTGTGGCTGAGAATGTGTGACATGCCCCATGGGTTTCCATGGCTAAGCAGGGCATCAAACCCTGGTCTCCAGGGTTGTAGTCCAACACTCAAACCACTATACCATGCTGGCTCTCAACTGTAGCCCACCCAACCATATTTGTAGCCTGTTGTTGTTGTGTGCCTTCAAGTCATTTCCAACTTATGTAAACCATGGGGTTTTCTGGGGCTGAGAGTATGTGACATGCCCAGGGTCACCCGGGAGTTTCCATGGCTGAGCAGGGAATCAAACCCTGGTCTCAAAGGTTGTAGTACAAGCACTACACCACACTGCCTCCCCATTTGTGGCCTACTCAACCATATTTGTAATTAATCTTTAATTACTCTAGTCATTCCCCTTGCTGTTTTGCTTTTGAGAGCTCTTCAGACCACCAGGGAGCTAAAACCACATCCAGGGAAAGGAGGCTCAGGTACAATTGTGTCAGTTACTTGAGTCTGAAGATCAGCTGGGGCATCCACAGGGCAGAGAAATCCCCAGAACAGGTGTGACAGGAAAATCCCCAAGAGCCATCAGAAAAGCATCCAGGCCATTTCCCTGTTCTAAAGGTTCACTGATAGGTAAATTCCTAGGACAGGTGTGCCAGGAAAATTCCCCAACGGCAATCAGTTCGCCAACAGTTCCTTCAGTGCTGCTCCTGTGGCAGATGAAAAAGAACTGAGGGTTTAAGCAGGAACCTGGCTGGTCACATGGACCACGGGAGGAGGGGTCACTGCCAAAACACTTACATAACAGCTCGAGAAGGTTCTGAATGGTGCACTGCGCAGGTGCTGTAAACCCATTTGTGTGAGTCTCAGATATCACAAAGAAGAAGCCAGTTTAGTCCTTAATGCTTCTGGGGGAAACTCATCTAAGGACCTTATGCATGTGAAGTTACGGGGTCCTGCTCAGCCTAAACCTGACTAGGTAATGATTAATCCTTAATAATGGAACTTTGTGGAGGTCTCCCACTTCTAGATCACCCTCATTTCATGCTGCAGGTCCAAACCCAGCTGAACATGCTCCATGGTAACCACAAAAGTCATGAACTGCTGAGCTACTCTTTATGAGAGATTGGTGAAAATGCTGAAGTCCCCCTGAACTATGAGTTTGCACAACTCCCATTATCATCCTGACCACCCTGGCCAGCTCAGAAAGGGGGAATGTTGGGCAATAGGACATAATGTGTATCCCTAGAACCCCTTTCCTGTCCTGAACACAGAACTTTAGAAACAGCTCATAACTTAGCAGTCACTGGTTGGGCTATCTCGTTAGGTTGATGAAATTTGAATATAAGCTCTGGCCCACTCCCTGTGTTCTGTTCAGTTTCTCTTTTTCTCAACATCGCCCCCATCGCATTCATATAAAATAATTCTTCCATTTTCTCTACTTCTTTAAAGCTTGGGCTACAAAATGAGCTTTAGCTAGTGTTAAGCTTAGTGGTATTTTGTAGCACACGGTCTGCTAAATAAAAAATCTATCCTTTGGCATGGAATCTAAGAGAATCTTTTATATGATAAAAATGCTGCTATGGTTGATTTAATTTTCCAGTTGTAAACTAGGACACAGGCCAGTGTGATTGAAATCTTTATTATTAGACAATATCATTCAAGCACTTTTGTTCACAGTTACATAAATGGCTTTTAGTAATACATTCAAGTGTTTGATTGAACAGGATTTGACTGTTGTTTGTGAAGTCCCCTGGGACCATTGCTGATTTAAAACACTTATTTAGCCCATGTTTATCTGGAGCTGTCAGCTTTAGGGAGACGTGGCAATTTCTATATATATTTTTTTTTCAGAAGAGGGAATGTGAAAAGATTTTTACAGCTAAATCCAGCTTCCAGAGTCAGTATTTTTTTAAAAAAAAAAGAAGAAGAAGAAGCCATGCTATACTGAAATACTTCCAATTCATAAGAAGAGCAGGGTGCTGCAAATTTTCACATGTTCTATAATATTTCCAGTGCCATAATGTTTGCAGTTTGTGTATGTGTGTGATTAATCAAATGGATTTGCATCTACTTTCCTTTCATGTTCACCAGAAAATCCTAGACCACTCCACACACCCCACAGAGAGATGATTAAAAAGAGAGATGCACACATACATTCTTTCACTATTCAGGTATTTTCTAAGTAGGTTGAGCGGGAGTTGCACTAGCCCCACCCAACCACGCTGTTACTCTCCTCATCTGAAGAGAAACTTTGTAAAAAAGAGAGATTCTTTGGTTTGCAGAGGTTGTGAGATGACTCAGAACCCTCTAGAACCCTGGTCTAGTGTGTCCCCCTCTTCACAAATTTGTTTAATTTAATTAGGTTAACACGTGAATATGGCTACATATTCATATATATCTGTCTAGTTAGCCAAGGATAGATGGAAGAAAAGGCATAAGGACTTGCTGAATTGCAACATGTTTCTTTATAAACATAATGACCCAGATACTTGTCCCAGATTAGTTTTGATGAGCAGAGATATATCTAAAATTGAGGCAAGTTCAGAGAGGATAAAAGTGGTCTTACATGAGAAGGGATTGACTTTGTTCTTAGATATGCAGTACCTTGCAGTAGTATTTGCTCCGCACATGAGAGGGATGGTTAATACTAAGAAAACCCATGTGCCAGTTTGCTTTTATAGACTTAATATTTGTGCAACATTAAACCTATTTTGCACCTTCACAGGGTTGAGTATCTTGTGTATCGAGCTGTAACAATGCCAATTAAATCCATACCAATTCCAGCCTATAACAGAGCGAAACATGATAAAGTGGAGGGGTGTTTGTGAATAATTCTGCAAAGTGCCTTATGTAACTATCAGTTAGCAAGGTAAAGAACATAGTCACAGATATTTTTATCCTCAGATAAAAGGTTGTCCTGACTCCTTAAGACACCCCACTGAAACATGGTCAGTATTTTTTGCACTTAGGGGTTTTGTGCAAAAACGAAAGAGTTTGTTGCATAAAAAGCACTGCTTTTGTATAAACAAAATGTTTACTAAAAAAAAAATCACAAAGAAAGAAAAATCATAGAAAAGGATTTAAAAAAGACCAAAAAAAAAACCCTCTTTTAATTTCACCCAACAAGGAGAAAAGTGGGATTCTTCTTTCTAGTGTGGAGGAATAGTGAAGATTTGCATCATTGCTGTCTATGATCATAAAACCAAAGCACTTGTTGACAGAGAGCGGAAAGTGGAATGGTGGGGGATGGTGAGGAGGAAACTGCATTTTGTTCCCTAACAGAAAACAGATGCAATTTTTCTCTTCAATAATCCCCCAAATTTTCAGTGTTCATTGTGACCAATAGTTCACAGAAGTGGCATGTCCAGCGGCATTAGTTAGGCCTCATTTGGAATACTGTGTCCAGTTCTGGGCACCTCAATTCAAGAAGGATATCGACAAGCTGGAACGTGTCCAGAGGAGGGCAACCAAAATGGTGAAGGGTCTGGAAGCCATGCCCTATGAGGAACAGCTTAGAGAGCTGGGTATGTTTAGTTTGCAGAAGAGAAGGTTAAGAGGGGACATGATAGCCATGTTTAAATATTTGAAGGGATGTCATGTTGAGGAGTGAGCAGGCTTGCTTTCTGCTGCTCCAGAGACTAGGACAAGGAGCAATGGATTCAAGCTGCAGGAAAGGAGATTCCACTTGAACCTCAGGAAGAACTTCCTGATGGTCAGAGCTTTCTGGCAGTGGAATGTGCTGCCTCGGAGTGTGGCAGAGTCTCCTTCTTTGGAGGTTTTTAAGCAAAGGATGGATGGCCATCTGTCAGAAATGCTTTGATGGATGTTCCTGCATAGCAGGGCTGGATGGCACCTGGGGTCTCTTCCAACTCTATGATTCTATGATTCTGTCTTTCCAGTGTGATAGATGTAGAAGAAACTGGCATATTTTACTCTTGAAGAGAATCATGTATCTGCCCCAGATATAAGTATGGTTCACACTTCTTACCTTGTGAGTTACCACTTCAAACATTGTGCCAGAAGCACACAAGTCACTTTTGCTCTTCTTACTTCCACTTTTTCTCTGTAATACCTGAAACTGCTTGGGCAAATTAAAACTTTAACAACACACTCAAGCTGAGGTAGTTTCATTTTATAGTGAGCACATTTTCTTGTTGTTCCAGCCTTCCAAAACGTTTGAGATATACATGTTGTTAACTGAAATGACAGGACATATATACCAGATATATATACGTATACACATACAGGACATATATACCAGAGATGACATGGCTCTGCCTATAGATACCTTTGTAAAAGCCAAATTAATACAGATCTTACTCTTTCCCTCCCCGTTTCCCCTTTTCCCTTCTAGTACTGTGTGTGGACTGATGGTCTAAATGCTCTTCTGGGAAAGGACATGATCAGTGAGCTCACACGGAATGACTTGGACACTCTGCTCAGTATGGAGATAAAGCTGCGCCTCCTGGACCTGGAGAACATACAGATCCCAGATGCTCCACCACCAATTCCAAAGGAACCAAGCAACTATGACTTTGTCTATGACTGTAACTAAAATTGCTTTCCCAACTGAGACTTGCATTTAAACTGGAAGTATTATAACTGGAGAGATTTTTTTTTGCAAAGAAGAGAACAAGATATGCACATTGGATTTTATTTCAAGGGGTCTCTGAAACACTTATTTCCCCTTGCTTTCAACCCTTCTATCTGGCGCCATCTTCCCCATTGTTAATGGGGAAACAACTTCTTTCATTAACTTCTTACCACTGGCCTCCATCAAGATCAACTTAAACGTTGCCCCAGGTGGAACTTCCTTGTTTTCAAAATGCTGGACCGCACATTCCAAATAAAAGGACAGTGTGGCCAAAATGTATGACCACCAAACCAAATCCAGCATTGCAGGTGCTTTAAATGGAAGAAAAGAAGTAAAGAAAGAAAGCTACTGCAAATGGAGGGTGGCAAAAGATTCCTAGCTCCTTCTCCCAATCATTGAATTAGCTTAAATAGCTGACCACACTGAAAATGAAGATTATTAACTGCTTTCAGCTTCTACACCCTTCTTGTCATGGCCCCCCACTCTCATCCTCATTAACACGAGCATCTATACACCACCATCATTTTCTGCTATGTCCAGTGACTGCTTCTTAAGGTAATAAGTTCACAGGTCTTTGCTGCAAACATTTCTAAACCCCTAATAGGCAGGTGTTAATATCTCCCCTAACTGATTTTCACACTTTTAATGATGCCACTTGCTCTTTTTATTTTCCTGTTTTGTTATTACATATCACTAAAACTAGCAGGAGTATTTGTCCAAAGTGGGATTGATCATTGTGTGGAAAGCGGCAGATGCCACTGATTACTATGAAGTGTTATGTGTTCAGGTTTATGTCATAAAACATGTGGAGAGTGTTACTAATTTGCAAGGGATTTGGTTTTGTACAAAACATTTGAATAATTCTTGCCAAATATATATATTTAATTAAGAATGCAATAATGTTGTGTGTGCTCTTTTTTTTTAAAACTGTCTTTTAATTTCTATATAATATCTGGAATATTTGCCCTGGCAGAGGAAAATATGCAACCAGCATTGCCATCAACATTTCTGTGGAATAAACTTGGACTTGTGCTTATTCTTGGAAATACTGTCTTCATTCTCAAACTCTTGCATATTCTTTGCCATTCTTTTTTCACCTTTGAAGTGAAAACACAGTTTTGCAGTTGAGACAAAGGAAAGGTTGCCAGAATTGTTATCTCTTTTACAACATGTTAGAGAGTCACTGAGTTTGAAACGGACCATAACCTTATCTAGTCCCAAAGGCTGGACCATCAAACCATGCATCCCACAGAGATCATGGGGTGAGAATCCATGGGCCACCAGATATTGAAAGACTGTATCTCCCCTTGGAAGAGCCAGTGGTCAGTAATGATAGGTCCAACCACATATTCCAACAACAACAAACATATTCCCCATGTTTAACCTATACAATTTGCACTACAATTTTCTACTAGCAAAGCAGGTGCCTACAAATGATGTTTGCTAAGTAGTCACTATAGATTGTATATGCAAATAAATGAAGCACATGGTTTAAGAGAATGCAAATTGCTTTCAGGGTTGTTAGATCAAATTGGTGGTAGAATTCATTCTACTTGTGATGATTAGTCTGTCGTTCAGAATGAACAAAGCTCATCTACCCAAAGCGGCTTCTCACTTTATATTTTCTGTTCAGCTATGAACAGAAAACACACACAAAATATTTGTGTCTTGAGTTGGAAAAGGCACCTACCCAGTTTCTATTACTTACATACTCTCTCTCTCTCTCTCTGTCTCCCTCTCTTTCACCAAGACTGTTCTTAGTTGCAGCTGGCCACAATTCCAGGTTTCTCCAAGATTTTGTTACCAAAACTGAAATACATCACTTTTATAAAATAAGGTTTAATGTTGGGCAAATGATGCAGCAGGTGGTCTACAGCAGAAAAAACATCACAGTCCTTGAGCTGATGGGTTCCAGCATCTTCCTTCCCTGTAGCAGAGTCAGACTCCAACATGATTAATTCTACTATTTCTACTGAGACTATTCCAGAATTAACACTCCTGAATCTTATGCCTCGATTTAACCAGCTCCCCAGCAAGACCAGTGAAAGACTGACTCCTGAGCCAAACAGAGGGAACTGAGGCATGTGAGGCATGACCCATTTCCCATCCTAATAGCTATGAAAATTCTACAAGTAAGTGGGTAACTGGAAAGTTTACTCCCCATATCCATTTCCAGCCACTGGTCTGTTCCCAACCTTGAACTGCCGGGCTAAAGCAAAAATGTCCAGCAGGGTTTTCTGCATACAAATTACAGTCATCCCTCCATGTTTGCTAGGGTTAGGGGTACAGGACTCCCTGTGAAAAAACATGGATAACTCTAGGCCCTCTCAAACCATATTTTAGCACACACAAAAAAGTACACTCACCATATTCAACCCACCATGGATACTCTGAGGCATCAGGTTTCCTTCACAAGGCAGAAATGGGTGGCTGATGGGGCTTACCACCACCTCCACTGCTCCCCCACACCATTTTTAATAGGGACTTACATGCCTCGTTCACAGTTTCTCAGTCTCACAAGGCTTGCAGAGGGAGGGAGCAGAGGTGGCAGCAAATAATCCATGAATAATCAAATCCGCAAAAGTGAAACCCACAAACATGGAGGGATGCCTGTAATCCCTTCAGTGCCACTGGACAGCTGTTAACATTTTGCCACAATGTTGATAAGGACTCTAGAACCCATCTGATTATAAGGGACCCTATTCACTACAAAGTTCTTCTGTACTATTTTCTCTGAATTGCCATTGAGAGATTTGTTCATTTACCAGGACCCACCATTCTTTTCTGGGATATTGAAGACAGATAAAAGGAATTATTCCCCACGCAGCTTATACAGTAGATAGATTGGAGTTTGCTACCATAAGATGTAGTGATGGCTGCTGATTTGGACAGCTTTAACAGGGATTAGACAAGTTCATGGGAAATAAAACTTTTAATAGGCACTGGTCATGGTGGCTACATATTAATTACTTCTAGTAGCAGTGGCAGTGTGCCTCTCTTCACCAGGTCCCGAAGAATATGAGCAGAAAAATACAACGGCCCAAATGCTCTGTTTTGGATCTCCCATAGGCAACACTTTGCCCACAGTGTGAACAGAATCCAGCAGGGCTATTCTTATGTTCAGTCTGTTTTTACAGAACACCCTCCCTGATAGTATTTTTCAGCCATTGCAATCCAGTATTTTCCAAGCAAACCATATTGACTAAGAGCTCCTCTGTATAGATCTAAATGGATCAGTTTTTGCCAGATATTGCTGATTGTTGTCACTTCAGCGTCCCCTCATTCCCTATCATTGGGTTCTTTTCTGAGGTGTTTGTTGCTGATAATAGTGATTTCTTGGATCCATACTAGAAGGTTTTTAAACTGGAGAGGGCATGGTTTACTGCCTGGAAAACCAAGCAATGTAGGGTTTTTGGCTAGAGCATAACTGCTTAAAGCGGTGGTTCCCTGTGATGCCCTTTACATCCACATGTGAGTGTCATCTTTCCCTGCTCAAAGTAGTCTATGAATAATTTTGTTTGTTTAGTGTGCATATTTTCATTCACATATGTATATATATTCATATTTTAACATTTTATAAGGAAATAACATCATTCAAATTAGAACACTTTTTATTTAAAAAACTTAAAATAATTCAGTACCTAGCTCAGCACAAGGCAAATGGATGGCAGATATAGCTACCCTTTCAAGCACACTTAGGGTTCCTTCTTTTTCTCCAGCTTATGAATTTGGGCAGGTTGCAGGGTGAGAGAGGAAACAAGGATGGCCCCATCATGGCTGCAGAGTTGGCACTGGAAATCTGGACCTTCCTCTCCTCTGCCATTTCCCTCCCTTTCCCTAAGTTTCCCTCTCTCCTCCTGCTACCCCCCCATCCCCCCCCCAAGTGAGTTAGCAAGGGTCTACTGTAATAAATCAATGTCTGAAATATTTCTTGTGCTCCCCTTGAGCAACTATCACACACACACCATTTTTTGAGAACCACTAGCTCTTTGTCTATGCTGCCTCCGCAACTGGCAAGTCCTGTGGCTGTTCAGTGGTCATAGAGGGGAGGAAGGGCAAGAGACAAGCAGTGGTGATTGCCTCCCCTGCAGTTTGCAAGAGGAGAGAAAGGGTCGTATTTCTACTGTAAAGTTTGCAGGAACATCCCTGCTGTTGGGGTTAAAGATTTTTCTGCATATATAGTGTTTTGATTCTGAGTTCCTAAGCAATTCTAAACAAGCCATTCTGTCTTCTTGCAAGAATTGTGTCAAAAGTCAATGAAATAACTGAGAACATTGTTTGTTCTCACAGAAAAAAATAACACCTATGTTAGAATGATCTATGCTCTGTCTCACGATTTATGTTAAGCATACATTGTCTCTGGAACATTTCTCTCTGGAAGCTCTGTATGAACCCTGATATTTCAATAAAATTTGGTCCATCTGATCAGATTACTATTGCAGCCAAGCTGACAGCAGGTGTTGAGAAGATGTTCCCTCTTGGCCAAGAGTAATTGTGTGCATGTGTGAGAAAGAAAGAAAGGAGGGAGGGGAGAGAGAGAGACTCTTTCCCAACCTGGTTCAGGGTCCAATTTCAGCTCTGTGATTCTACCTGGGAAACAGGAGTGGACTCCTATTTTATTCACACTCAAGATTGATACAAGGCAGAAGGGAAGAAACATCCAGCATCTAAGTTCTTGCAAAAAAGGATAAACAAGGGAAAACACAATCACCTTCTCTTCCCGAGTCTTACTGCAGTGTGTGTGTGTGTGTGTGTGTGTGTGTGTGTGTGTGTGTCTCATAATTGGTTCAAATGGCCAAGGCCCCAGAGTTTTGAAGGGCTATGGGGGTATAGGATAATAAAGGAGTGCTTCCCAGCCAAGAACAGCCCATGCCTGCACTAAAGGCTTTCTTCTCTTTGCATTCGCTTCCTCTCAGTCAAGCAATGGCCTAGATACTTAACAAGGGCAATGGCAGGAGACTAATCTGCCAGATACTTAAAAGCGCAATGGAACCAATGGGAACAAGGAGCAAAGCTTGAGAAAGGTGCATAAGAGAAGCTGCGGTTTTGTTTGTTTGTTCATTTGTTTTTTGCAGTGTTCGCCTTGCCCCTGATCCCTGCCCCACATCACTCCACTTTTACTCTGCAAGCAAAAATGCTGACAGCCATTTTGGGTGCTCATGCACGGGTATATGTACACTAGAGAAAAATCTGAATTGAGAAGCCTGTTCCAAAAACATTACGATCCATCAGTCATTTCAGTGAGCAGGATCTATAACATAATTATCCTGTATTTTTTTGTTTTCATTCTGTATATACTCTGGAATTGGTTTCTCTCAGTATTTCAGGACTTTGGGCTTCTGGCTCAAATCTGAGTGATTTCATTGTGCCTGATGTAGACCGAAGACTGGCCATTTCTGCACTAGACTGTTAAAGTGGCATAATAGCACTATAACAATCTAGTGTGGAAATGGTCTATATCTGTTGTATTGTTATATGTTATTGATAATGTCTAATCTCTCTAAAATTTAAAAATCATTTTTTGTTGTGCAGTCATGATAACTACTGTTTGTAATCATAGTGCCAACTGTTTTGTTATTCTTTTCCTTTAAAGCACCATGTTCAGTGATGGCATTAAATAAATAAAAAGATGATGATGATGATGATGATGATGATGATGGTGATGATGATGAAAGTGGCAGCATGTTTAACACAGAAGCAGTCTTTAATTGGAATAAACTTCTAACATCCCTAGTAAGAAACAATCAGAAAGACTGCAAAAATGTTTAAATGATACTGGGGCTTATGTTAAGGGGGGAAAAAATGAGGTGTACTCCCCCCCCTTTTTTAGACTGTTTAGAAATTTTCTTTTATTCTTAAAATGTGCAGGATATCTCACAGAAAGAAGAGGGAAATCAGTCTTTTTTTCTGCTTGAGTACTTGCTTCACTTAACACCAAAGCAATACTTCTGCATAAGCTATATTGTTTAATATTTTATATTTTTTAATTTTTCCCATTTCTATGTTGTTCTGAGACTTTTTAGAACTTCAGAGAAATCTTCTGGCCCCTTCAGCATTTATACTGATTTGAGAACAGAAGAACTATGCTGGCCAACAGTTTTCATGTGATGCCACCGTTATTATGGCCATTTCCACACTCTTATAGTGCGATTATTCTACTTTCAACATCCTATGATATCCTGGGGTTTGCAGTTTTGTGAGGGGCCGGTATAAAGAGTATAAACTCCAGTGATTTACTCTTGACTCTTCAGATGCAAGAACAAGAAAGGCTTGTTTCTACTACAAATTTTATCTAAGTAACAACAAATGTCAAAATGTCCATCCTTTTCATATGCAGGTACACAAATTATTTATGTGTATGTGGGTATGGCAGTGGGAGTAAGATTTTTTGTGCAATACGTTCTATACCACCATTCCTCCAGTAGCTCACACACATGCGCAAATGGGAGCCCATTTTTGAAACTTCTCCAAGGCCCCAACCCACTTTAATCTGGCCTTGTCTGAACCAATCACAGATGACAATGGGGACTGGATATGAGTGAACAAATTAAAATGAACCTGAACAAACTAAAATGATAAAATGAAAAGATCATGGGCTTGGCTTCTTTGGCTGGTGTCTGGTTGCTTTGTATTCCCTCCTGAGATGGTTTTGCAGGTTGGGGTGTTCCTTGGTCTGTTGTTGCTTACAGATTACTACAGTGGGTCATGGCAGCAATCAGGAGTACTTTTCACTTACTTTGGCTGGAATGCCAGCAGGATCCCTTCCTGGAGAAGATTGATCACATGGATCACATTTCATTCACATTTTCACATCTTCTAGACTGGACAGCAATATCTACGTAGCACTTCCATGGAACAGTATTTAAAGATTAAAATTGATCCTGAATGTTGCTACCAGACTTTCATCTGGAGCTGGCCACACAGAGCATATTGTTCTGGTTCTAGTATTCTTAGTGCAAATCCTGATTTATAGGAAAATACTCTCTTAGCCTTGCTCTGCAATGTAAATGCAGATTGCACTGAAACTCTTTTTTTCTGGATGCAATGGAGCTATGAAATCAGGGAGAAAAGTCCAAGGCCCTACATAGCAGAAGAATGCTAGACTGAAATTACTTGACTAAAATACTGTTTAGCTGCAATGTGATGCGTGGAAATCCCTGTATTGTGGTGGGGGCCAATGATGGGAGACAAGGATATTGGCACCTGCATTTTCCAGGGACATTTTCTGAGTTGCTTGTTGAATTTTGTATTGCTCAGCTGGGTGCACAATACACTATCATAGTGCCAGTTCCTAGAAAATGAGCTATAACAAGTTTCCAAAGGATACTAAGCCCCTCAGCATTTGCCATACAAGAAGCTTTGCAGTAAGTACACAAAGCTGAATTGACTATACAGCCAGTATTCACTTCATTCAACTTCCTTGATTTAATAAAGCAATGTGGTACTGATGAAATTACTTTCTAATCATTTAATGGTCAGAGCTACTCTATGTATTCAGGAGAATCATGTAAATCTATTTGTAGGTTGCCTAATTCAGTCAATAGTTGGAGATTGTCTGTTTGAATGCTACTCTGTTTTTTTAAGTAGTTCTGTATATTTAAGGAGAATTTATAGAGATAATGGCAATATATTGAAATGCTGAGTCACTTGAAACAGCAAAGAGCTTCAGCTTGTTCTTTCACCTAACATACTGTGTTTCAGTGTGCAGAGTTTGGATAGCTAGTTGTTTTCTCCAGCCATGTTGTTATATGCCTTCAAATCATTTCCAATTTATGGTAATGCTAAGGTGATCCTATCACAGGGTATTCTTGGCAAGATTTCCTCAGAAGGGGTTTGCCTTTGTCTTCCACTGAGGCTGAGAGCCTTTCTGCACTACACTGTTACAGTGCTATTATTCCACTTTCAACATCCTGTGGAATTCTGGGGTTTGTAGTCTACTGAGGCAAAAGAGCTCTCTGGTTGAGAATTCTAGATGTGCCTCCCTAAACTGCAAACCCCAGGATTCCATAGGACGTTGAAAGTGGAATAATTGCATTATAACAGTGTAATGCAGAAATGGCCTGAGAGAGTATGGTCCTTTCTACAGCTTACCTGGTTACGGCGGGGAGGGGGGAGATCACGCGAGCAGCCTCTTGCAAGGGGCACTCACATCCCTTCTGCTCTGTCTCCACAGCAGTTGCCTGCTAACCCGCAGGAAGTGTGAGGGCTCTGCCTCTTCCTTCCGCAGCGCAGCACAGCGGGGTACTTTCCCAGGCTGCACTGGGGAAGGAAGCACGAGGGCTGCATATCTGGAGGCTCCACACTCAAGGTAAGTGCATGTGGGGCCCTGGAGCAATGTGCGATCGCACATCATTTTTGGCAAGAAGCTGAAAATGAAATATTGCATAATCATTGCCTGCTGGCCCCGGCAGCGTTGTGCTATTGCGAGGACGTCAGGTGGAACAGTTCTCACAATTGTGCAATGCTCCAGAGGCCCTTATGCATGACAAATGCCATGCGAAAGGGAACTATGACTTGGCCAAGGTCACCCAATAGGCTTCCATAGCTGAGCAGGGATTCAAACCCTGGTCTCCAGAGTTATAGTCCAACCCTCAAACCACTTACACCATACTGGCTCCTACTTCCTCATAAATCACATATAGTTTCTTGTTCATTGGCCGAATTGTTAGTTCCAACTACAATCACCTATAGAATCAATAGGAACTTGGAAAGTCAACACTTAAGTTTCCACTTCCCGATCAATTGGAACTTGGTAAATCAGCACTTACATAAGGGTACGTTAGGTCCCTGATGCACAGAAATTTGTGGTGTACAAGGAAATGACAATGTTTATTACATGAGAGGACATCTCTGTGAACTTAGTAAAACTGAAAGTAGAAAAAGGAAGGGTGGGAAGATCAGTATAGCACAATAACATTGAACAAATCATCCAGGAAAAGATTTTGTCTCCTGTAACACTGTGTTTTGTTTTGAATTACTTTTCCCTATTTAAATTGCCATTATGTGATTTTGAGGGTTGATTGAGCACTGCAATTATATTCTCTTTAGTTTAAGCCTTAGAAGGTTAATTTTAAGCGCTAAACAAAAAGATTGCCGTATTTCAAGAGATGTTCACCTTGATCTTCAGGTACTCAAGCTGTACTTCTCACTACAATGCTCAAGCATGTCCTTTCCATTCTGGTTAGGATATTACTTAGTATATGCCTGCCACTGCTACTTAATTTTCTTTACCTCTTTTAATTTATTTTTCATTAGTCATTTCCTCTTTGTGTTCCATGGAAGCAAACAGTATGACATATCTGTGTGCCATCACCCCGTGGGAGTCATGACATCTGACCAGATGTGGCAGTAGGCCTTTGCATTTCACAGCACATCTGCCTGCTGTTGGCTTGGCTTTTGTGATATCAGCTTATCCTGGGTAACAGAGTGTTAAGGTGGCGGGGGGTGGTGTTACCCTAAGAGGTGGGGAATGGTAAGATCCACCCGCAATGCCAGTGTCTCCTTAGAATCAGGAAGGATTATAGCTCAAAGGAGGACTGCAAGAGGAGGGTAATGGCAGGATCTTTTTATCTATTTATACTGTTACTAACTGCAGAGAGGACTTCAGTTAAAGTTAACAAAGTATTTTATTTGAATTGACAAACACATGAGAAATCAGACACCCTGAAGAACCATACAAGGCTATTGGAAAGTGAGGCAAGAAAGATTAGATAGAGAGAGATTGGGTGGAAGGGGTGATAGTTACCAGTCCTGAAGAAGGGGTCATTGTGGAGAAACTCTGACAGCATCTGAGGGTAGCATGGCGGAGTGGCAGTCTGGGGCACTACATACTATGTACTATATACCCTGAAAGGGTGCATTGACAAAGCCATAATTGTTTTCCCACGGGATTGACAAAGGGGTCTGGAATGGGCTCATTGCTTAACTCTCAAGTGCCAAAACATTGATGGGATTATGATAATCTCTTAATATTTGGCCAGGTAGGGTGTAAAAGGAAAATCTCAATAGGGTAAAATCAAGGGATGGTTTCTGATTGCTCACTAACCTGGGCAGATTGTCTTACATTGTATTCAGAAATGCCAAGAGCCTGATGTGGTGAAGGGTTTAGCACAAACCCATCAGTGTTGGGTTTTCCATATAATCCTTTCTGACCTTTCATGACCCTGAAGATGTCTCCAGTCAGTGTAAACTTGAATATGTTCTCTGGCCAACATGACCCTGATCATGTTCTCTGGTTATTAATAAGTTCAGTTTATGAAAAATCACATATCTTGTAGGAGAGTGGTAGGGGATGGTAAGAGGGAAGCTGTAGAAAGTTTAGAATTACAAACTTTTGATCATGGAAATATTGCCTATATGCTACGAGCTTTCAAATGACAACCTGTTGAAAACTGATGGAAATATTTTTAAATCTTAAGATGGAGATAGTTATATAACATGTCTGTAGGAAGCCTGAAAGAAAGCTCCTACATTAGCCCATGGAAATATGTCCTGGTTTTTTTATTCCCACTATGAAGATTTTATAGTTTATTCACATTTGACTCACCACTTGCGTCAAAAATGGGTATCAACACCTAGCAAAATTTTCTGGGATTAGCTTAATGTATTATCTCAGAATTTCCAGTTATTCCTTTCTGAGATCAGAGTTTAGTGTTGCAAACCTGCTGCTCTGTTTAAAAAGCAAAAACTAAAACAGGTTTTGGACAACTTCCCAAGATTTCTAGCTTTCCTGAATTATCAACAGATTTGAGCAAAAGCTGTATAATTTGCCAAAATATCTTATTTAGCAGATTTAGGGGGAAAAACCAGATATTATCTTCCATGAAAACTTGGATATCTGAGTTGTTTTGTTGCAGTGACAAAGGAAGGTCTGAAGCCGGTGAGCCAAAGCTCAGAACTGATCATGAGTCATGACTGTATTGGAAGTTATGTGACTGCTGGAAAGGGACGATGGAGGAAGAGAGAGGAAAAGGAGGACCAGAAAAAGAAGATTATTGATCTCACTAGGTACAGGTGGAAAGCATCATGTCAGTATTAATAATCTATAGGTACAGTGAAAGTACCATATTTGCTGGTGTATTAGCTGCACCAACGTATAAGACTCACCCTATTTTCAGACTATATTTTTTAGAAAAATGTTTTTTAGTACCTGGCCAAAGCAAAATGCATAGGAAAGGGAGGGGGAGTGAAAGGAGGGGTTGCACAAGTTTTTCCCCACCCCCTATCTTCCATTTTGCATCTGTAGGGTTTCCCCCAGCCCCTCCCTTCAGTTTTGCCAAGGTGAGGAGAACTCACTGCAGAGGCAAAATGCATAGGAAAGGCAGGGGGCTAAAGGAGCACTGGCCCTCCTTTCACCCCTCCTTCCCATCATTTTGCCTGGGTGGGGAGAACTCCCCGCTGAGGCAAAATGCTAGTGCTCTTTCCCCCTCCCCAATTTTCCTATGCATTTTGCCTCCGCAGTGAGTTCTCCTCACTCAGGCAAAATGACAGGAAGGAGGAACAGGAAGGAGGAGTTAAAGGAGCAACAGGGCTCCTTCCCCCCCACACACACCTTTCCTATGCATTTTGCTTTGGCCAGGTAGTTCTACCCACCCAGGCAAAACAACAGGAAGAAGGGGTGAAAGGAGCACTCGTGCTCACACTGCTTTTGCCCACCTCCTGCCTTTCCTATGCATTTAGGCCCTGCAGGAGTTACCCATATTTGCTGGTGTATAAGATGCACTGGCATATAAGATGCAACCCATTTTCTTCTTTTTTTAAAATAATAGTCTTTATTAGTTTATATATGTAAAACAATGACAACTACAAATACATTCATAAAAGAAGGGAAAAAAGGAAAAGACAATATAAGAAGAAAAGAAAGAAAGAAAGAGAAAGAAAGAAAGAAAGAAAGAAAGAAAGAAAGAAAGAAAAGAAGAAAAGAAAAACAACAAAAAACAAAACAAGACAAATGAGTAGCCTACAGAAAAGAGAAAGAAAAAGAGAAAGAAAAAACAGCTAGGTTGCTTCCAGGTTCCTCTGTCTGTTGGTGGTAACTTCACTTGCTTTCAACACCTCTCTCTAAAATAAATATAATCACAGTATGCACATAACTATATAAATGCTGTATATAAGTTCTATATGTATATGAATATGAATTCATGTATAATACTTCATACCCTTCTCTATCTCTTCTCTATATACAGTTCTATAATTCCTATGTCCATTATTACTTTTATAAAACTTTTTACTATCTATCTCTCATTGCTCTTCTTATCAAATTAAAACCCACTCATGTATGTACCTTTTATACATCAAAACCACCAACCATTAAATCTCCTTTCTTTTCCCTTACATGTTCCATGAAAGGTTTCCATCTTCTTGAATACAATTTTATTGAATTCCCTTTTAATATCATTGTAAGCTTGTCCATTTCTGCAAGCTCCGTTAATTTATTCACCCATTCACTAAGACTAGGTGTTCTCTTGCATTTCCAAAGTTTGGCATAGATTATCCTTGCTGCTGTTGCCATATTTCTTATCAAATCTTTGTACTGCCTTTCTCCCTTATCTAATAAATCTACCATATTGAGAAGAACCAATTCTGGTCAGAATATAATTTTTATCTTCAAGATCTTTTGCATAAATTTACAAATTTTAAACCAAATTTTTTTAACTTTAGCACACTACCACCACATATGGAAAAATGAACTTTTATGGCAGTGGTTCTCAACCTGTGGGTCCTCAGATGTTTTTGGACTTCAGCTCCCAGAAGCCCTGAGCACTGACCATAGTGGCTGGGGCTTCGGGGAGCTGAAGTCCACAAACATCTGGGGACCCACAGGTTGAGAACCACTGTTTTATGGTGTTTACATTTCCAACATCTACTGTTTCCCTTTTTGTATATTTTAGCCAGTTTACAAGGTGTCAAATACCATTTATATATCATTTTATAAAGATTTTCTTTCAGATCATTAGATTTAGTAAATTTCAACCCTCTCCCCCAAATTTCTTCCCATTGGTCTAATTCAATAGTGTGACCTATGTGTTGAGTCCAATATCATACTTACTTTTATTTGTTCTTCCTCTGTATTTATCTTCAATAATAACTTATATACTTTTGAGATTAGATGTGTTTCTACACATATTAATTTTGCAAATTTGTTCTTTCTACTCTCAAAACCATATTTTTATTATCATCTTTAAATTTCTCATTTAGTTGATAATACGATAACCATTGTATCTCATACCCTTCCCTTTTCAAATCTTGCAACTCTTTCATCTCCCAATTATCTCCTTTCTCCTGTATTAAATCACTATATTACAACCATGTTTTTAAGCTTCCCATCTCTCTCCTATAAAAAGTCTCTTGTGGTGACACCCAACCTGGAATTTTCAAGCCGAACTTACTCTTGTATTTTCCCCAAATTTTTAAAATTGATCTCCTTATAATATGAATATTAAATCCAGCATTCACTTTTACCTTTCCATACCACAGATAAGCATGCCAACCAAATTTCAATTCATGGCCCTCTAATTCCAATAACCTTTTATTTTCCAATGTCACCCACTCTCTAATCCATGTTAAGCATGCAGCTTCAAAATATATCCTCAGATCTGGAACTCCAAGTCCCCCCTCTTTTTGGCATCTATTAAAATTTTCCATTTTATTCTAGGTTTTTCCCACCCCATAAACATTTAGAAATTTCTTTATATCAATTTTTAAATACAGTATACAAGAAAATAATAGGGATTGTCTGGAAAAAATACATTAATTTAGGTAAAACCAACATTTTAATTATTGAAATCCTTCCAAATAAAGAAATATTTATTTTCTCTCATCTTCTTAAATCCCCTTTTATAATCTTTTATAATTTAACATAGTTATTTTCATAAAGTTGTTGGTTTTTTGTTGTTAATATTATCCCTAAGTATTTAACCTTCTTTACAATCTCAAAGCCAGATTTATTATGTAATTCCTCCTCTTCTTTATTACTCATATTATTAGTCAATATCTAAGTTTTTTCCACATTAATTTTAAGGCCAGAGACTTTCCCATATTCCTTAATCATCAATAATAATAATTCTACGCTATTGTTTGGCTCTTCTAAAGTAAAAACTAGATCATCTGCAAAAGCCTTAAGTTTAAATTCTGATCCCCTTATTTTTATTCCTTTTATACACTTGTTTTCTCTAATTGTTCCGTACAGACATTCTAGTATCAAAATGAATAACAGGGGTGAAAGAGGGCAATCTTGTCTTGTTCCCTTTTCTATATCAATATACTCTGATAAGTTCCCATTTATACTAATTTTAGCTTTTTGTAGAGAGTATATCTGTCGGCGTCGGGGTGGGGCCGGGCAGGCTAGGGTGGTCTCGAGCCGGGGCTCGCCCCAGGAGCTTCAGTCAGCAGTCCAACAATAAACCAAGGTGATCCTTACAGCAGATAAACGTAAAACCAAAAGAGAGGGTTTCCTCTCCCAGATAACGTACAGTCAGCTGGCTGGCAGGGCTTCTGGACAGGAGCACGGCGAGCACTGATCACGGCACGGACAGACAACACAGGGATTCCCGACAGTTGGTGCCCCGTGCTGAATTTGGCTTCCTTCTGGCCTTAAGTAGGCCCCTGGACCGGCACCGGCCAATCCAGGAGCTCCCGCACAGCTGAGAGCCCTCAGCCTGCCTCACAACTGAGAGCAATCGGCCAGCTGGGAGCTCTCAGCCTGCAGCTGACGCTCCAGCAGCCGGCGAGAGCGTCGGGTGGCCTCCTTGGCTTGCCGTCGCTGTAGCAGCGTGGGGGGGAGGCCGATGGCCTCCTCAGGATCGGGTCCCCGGGCGGGTGATGCCTCAGAGTGGTGCCTGGGCCCCGTCCTTCCCTGGAGAACGCCCGAACGGCCTCCCCTGGCGATGGCGGCCTCATTACCGGCCTCAACGACGACCGGGCAGGCGTCCTCTGCGGCGGGACGCTCCGTGGCCTCCTCCTCGGCGGCGGGACCTGCGGCGGCGTCTGGGCGGCCGCCCTCCGCTGCGGGACGCTCCGCGGCATCCTCCGTGGTGGCAGGGGCCTCGTCAGCGTCCGGGTAGCCGTTCCCGGCACCGGAAGCCTCCACCGCGACTCGTGAGGAGACCGGGGCGTCCTCCACCTCAGGAGCTGCTTCTGCAGCGGCCTCCATGGCTCCGGAGGGGCCGGCAGAGCCGGAGCCCCTGACATCACTCCCCTCCCCATGGACGCTGCCCCCCGGGCGGCCGAGGTTTGGCCAGGTACCGGTGGTGGAAGGCGTGCACCAAGCGGGGTGCATGGACGTCCGAGGTTTCCTCCCAGGAACGCTCCTCGAGACCATGGCCGTACCAGTCGATCAGGTACTGGAGACTGCCAGGACGGCGGCGGGAAGTCCAAGACCTCAGCCACTTCGTACTCCTCTTCCCCGTTGATGGTGAGCGGAACAGGAGGAGCTCCTGGGCCGACATCGGGCCGTACCCCCGTGGCCGGCTGAAGAAGCAAGCAATGGAATACCAGATGGATCTGGAGGGAGCGAGGGAGCCGCAGGAGGAAGGCTACGGGGTTGATTTGTGCCGTGATCATGAATGGACCGATATAACGGGCGTCCAGCTTACGGTTGGGGTGGTTGGAACGAAGAAAACGGGTGGACAGCCAAACCTGCTCCCCAACCCGCAGAGGAGCCCCCGGCTGTCAGTGCGCATCCGTCGTACCCCTCCTTGGCCTTCTCGAGCTGTTTCCGCAGGACGGACTGCAAGGCGTGGAGTTCCTGCAACCACTGGTCGGCGGCTGGTACAGCCTACGGAACCCCGATGGGCGGGAACCATCTCAGGTGGTATCCGTAGGCGGCCATAAATAGAGACTGTTCGTCGAGGCATGTACGGTGTTATTGTACGTGAATTCGGCCAGCGGGAGGAGTTCACTCCAGGAGTCCTGCTGGTAACATCTGTAGCAGCGAAGGTACTGCTCTAAGGTAGCATTGGTTCGCGCCGTCTGGCCATCCGTCTGCGGGTTGTGGGCTGAGGACAAGAGCTGCTTAATGTCCAAGAGCTGAAGTAGGCTCCTCCAGAAACGGGCGGTGAACTGTACTCCTCGATCCGTGACTATACCTTCTGGCAGGCCATGCAACCGGAAAACGTGTTGTACGACCAGGCAGGCCGTCTCTTTGGCCGAGGGCAGAGCCGGGCATGGCACGAAGTGGGCCATCTTCGTGAACAGATCCACTACTACCAGTATGGTAGTGTGGCCCTTGGATAGCGGCAACTTGGTGACAAAGTCCATGGAGATCAATCGCCAGGGCCCTGCAGGAGTTGGCAGGGGCTGCAGCAGCCTGGCAGGCTTCCCTGGAGGATCTTTGGCCCGGTGGCACAAGGGACAGAAGCGCACGTACCGGTCCACATCGCTCCGTACCCGGGGCCACCAAAATTCCCACAAGACCAAGAGTAGAGTCTTGAAGAGACCGAAGTGCCCAACCGGACTCCCATCATGGCAGAGACGAAGGACCTCCTCCTGGCAAGGCCCCGCTGGAACAAACAGCCTGCCTCGATGGTATAGCAGACCCTCCCTCCGAGACGACGGTGACGCGGGGTCCTGCGCCTGCAGCCTCTCCTGGAACAGCTCCCCGACCTGAGCCGTGCGGATGCGCTGAGATAAGGTTGTTACATCGACGGCAGCGGCGAAGTTTTCAGGGCGCAGGATGGTGGCCTGAGCCTCGGACTCCCTGGCTGTAGCATATTCTGGTTTTCACGATAAGGCGTCCGCGCGCCGGTTGCGGGCCCGGGGGACATACTGCAGCCGGAAGTCAAAGCGGGAGAAGAATTGGGCCCAACGCATCTGCCGCGGGGTCAACTTGCAGATGGTCTGTAGATATTCCAGGTTACGGTGATCCGTCTGTACCTGTACTGGATGCTGGGCCCCTTCCAGGAGGTGGCCCCAGGCCTCGAATGCCGCTTTAACGGCCAGGAGCTCCTTCTCCCAAATGCTGTAGCTTTGTTCGGGAGGAGTGAGTTGCCGGGAGTGGTATGCACACGGCAGGAGTTGGCCCTCGGGGCCGGAGGGCTGGAGCAGGACCACCCCGACCGCCACATGTGATGCGTCGGTCTCCAGCACGAACGGCCGCTTGGGGTCTGGATGTTGCAGGATCGGCTCAGTCATGAACTGGGTTTTTAGGCACTCAAAGGCCTGCTGTGCCTCGAGGCCCCATCGGAATGGTGCCTTGCCCCGGAGAACACTGGTAATGGGCGCCGCCAAAGCTGCATACTCAGGAATGAACTTCCGATAGAAGTTCGCGAACCCCAGGAAGCGCTGTACATCCTTGCAGCATCCCGGAGGCCACCACGTCACTATCGCTTCCACTTTGGCCGGATCCATTTCTATCCCCCTCTGCGTCACCCGGTAGCCCAAGAAATCGACTTCTCGGAGGTCGAAGGCACATTTCTCGAGTTTGGCGTATAGACGATGTTCTCGCAGACGCTGCAGGACCGTGCGGACATACGCGTCATGCACCTGTTGGTTCGGCGAGTAGATGAGGAAATCATCTAAGTAGATGATCATGAAGCGGTCGAGCAGATCCCGGAACACGTCGTTTACGAAGTGCTGGAAGACGGCCGGGGCGTTACACAGACCGAACGGCATCACGGTATACTCATAATGCCCGTAGCGCGTCTGGAACGCCGTCTTCCACTCGTCTCCTGCCCTGATGCGCACCAAATTATAGGCCCCCCGCAGATCCAGCTTCGTGAATACCTTCACATGATGCAGGCATTCCAGAAGTTCCGGGATCAACGGCAGGGGGTAACGATTCTGGATGGTGATCCGGTTGAGGGTGCGGTAATCATTGCAGAGCCGGAGTTCACCCGATTTCTTACGCACGAATAACACAGGGGCCCCTGCCGGAGACGTGGAGGGGCGCACGAAACCTCGGCGCAGGTTTTTCTCCAGAAACTCCCTCAGGACTGCCAGCTCTGGTTCGGAGAGGGCGTAGATCCGTCCTGCAGGTATCGGGGCGTCCGGGACCAAGTCTATAGAACAGTCGTAGACCCGGTGTGGAGGCAGGCGGTCAGCCTCTTTCAGGTCGAAGACATCCGGCCAACAGTGTTCTTGGCAGAAGCAGGACGCGAACAGCACCTCGCGCCGTGACCAGGAGATGTGTGGGTCATGGTGCGAGAGCCATGGCATTCCCAACACCACTGGGAAGTGGGGTACCGTAGACACCAGGAAGCGGATATGCTCGACACGTCCTTGGATCTCCAACTCCACCTCGGCCGTCTGGTGGGTGACAGGCCCTGAGCGCAACAGCTGTCCGTCTATAGTTTCCACCAGCCGAGCCTCTAGCAGCGGCTCCAGTGGGATACGGAGGTCTCAGGCGAACTGGGCATCGAGGAAATTGTTGGACGCTCCGGAGTCTATCATTGCCCCCACCGGGGTGGCCATGGAGTTGCTGAAGGTCACTGTCGCGGCCACCAGCAGCGGGTCTCGCTTTGGCTCTGGCGGGCTTCCAGGGCCTCAGTCGCCAGGCTCCCCCAGGCCTCGCAGGCCTTCTAGACCTGGGGGGAGGCGTTTCCCGGTTTCCCTGTCGGGGTCGGTTTGGCAGGACACACCCGGGCGAAGTGTCCTCCGAGGCCACAGTATAAACATAACCCAGCGCGCCGCCGGCGCTCCCTTTCCTCCGGGGTCAGCCGTGGTCGAGCCCCGCCCAACTGCATAGGCTCTTCCACGTCTGGCAGGCTGCTGGACGCACTGACACCGGGTCGAGTAGGTGGCGGCTCTCGGGGCACAGCAGTCCTGGACATTGCCCCGACCGCTGGTCGCGAGCCGGGAACCGCCGCCCGACGGGCCTGTCTACACACTTCCAGATGCCCGCCGATTCGTAGGGCCTGTTGTATCAGCCGCTCCAGGGTAGGGGGCGGCGAACTGCGTGCCAGTTCATCCAGGATCTCTGCCGATAGTCCGGCCCGGAACTGATCTTGGAGAGCGGCATCATTATAGGCCAGGTCTTGGGCCAACAAGCGGAAGGCGGTGGTGTATTCCCGCACCGACCCTCTTCCTTGCTGCAGCTGGCGCAACTGGCGGCTCGCTGTCTTGGTCCGCACTGGGTTGCCCCAGACCTCCCGGAAGGCCTGCAGGAAAGCCGCCATACTGTCTACGACGCCGCTGTTCTGGCGCAGCAGGGGCGTGGCCCACCTGGCAGGTGTACCAGACAATAGGCTTATCACGAACGCCACCTGGGCCTACTCGTTCGGGAAGTCCTGGCCGCATACCTGGATGTACAGGCAGAAATTAGCTATAAATGTCTCGAGGTCTGACGGGTCATCGGAAGCGCTGCGGCACTGCGATTGGGATCTTGGCCGTGGGAGGCCGGACCACTTGCAGCTGCCCCACCTGGTACTGCAGGTTCTGCAAGGCCTGGGTCAGTTGGTCCACCTGGGCTCGCAGGTTCTGGTTCTCCTGCGCTTGAGCAGCCACTTGGGCCCTCAAGGCCACATTCTCCCCCTCCATCCTGCCCGGCTGGGACGGGGCACCAATCTGTCGGCGTCGGGGCAGGGCCGGGCAGGCTAGGATGGTCTTGAGCCGGGGCTCGCCCCAGGAGCTTCAGTAAGCAGTCCAACAATAAACCAAGGTGATCCTTACAGCAGATAAATGTAGAACCAAAAGAGAGGGTTTCCTCACCCAGATAACATACAGTCAGCTGGCTGGCAGGGCTTCTGGACAGGAGCACGGCGAGCACGGGTCACGGCACGGACGGACGACACGGGGGTTCCCGACGGTTGGTGCCCTGTGCTGAACTTGGCTTCCTTCTGGCCTTAAGTAGGCCCCTGGACCGGCGCCGGCCAATCCAGGAGCTCCCGCGCAGCTGAGAGCCCTCAGCCTGCCTCACAGCTGAGAGCGATCGGCCAGCTGGGAGCTCTCAGCCTGCAGCCGACGCTCCAGCAGCCGGCGGGAGCATTGGACGGCCTCCTTGGCTTGCTGTCGCTGTAGCAGCGGGGGGAAGCCGATGGCCTCCTCAGGATCGGGTCCCCGGGCGGGCAGTGCCTCAGAGTGGTGCCTGGGACCCGCCCTTCCCAGGAGAACGCCCGAACGGCCTTCCCTGGCGATGGCGGCCTCGTTACCGGCCTCAGCGGCGACCGGGCAGGCGTCCTCCGCAGCAAGATGCTCCGTGGCCTCCTCCTCACTGGTAGCGCCTTCGGCAGCGCCTGGGCGGCCATCCTCCACAGCGGGAAGCTCCGCGGTCTCCTCCTCGGCGGCGGGACCTGCGGCGGCGTCCGGGCGGCCGTCCTCCGTGGCGGGACACTCTGCAGCCTCCTCCGCGGCAGCGGGGGCCTCGTCGGCGTCCGGGCGGCCGTTCCCGGCGCCGGAGGCCTCCGCTGCAACTCACGAGGAGACCAGGGCGTCCTCCACCTCGGGAGTGCTTCCATGGCAGCCTCCGTGGCTCTGGAGGGGCCAGCAGAGCCGGAGCCCCTGACAATATCGCTCTAATCCACTTTACAAAATTATTACCAAAATCCATAGCCTCTAAAATTTTAATCATAAATAACCAATTTACATTATCAAAAGCTTTTTCCGCATCAATAAATATTAATGCCCCTTTTATCTGATTATGGTAATTCAAGTATTCTATTATGTCAAGTACTGTTCTTATATTGTCCCTGATGTATCGACTTGTTAAAAAACCATTTTGACCTTCATGGATAATATCTTGTAAGCAGATTTTTAACCTATTTGCCAAGATCAGTGTAAAAATCTTGTAATCTACATTTAAAAGTGAGATCGGCCTATAATTCTTGGCTGACAATATATCTTGATCTTCTTTTGGCAATAATACAATATTAGCTTCCCTCCAACTCTCAGGAATTTTCTGGTTTATTAAAATTCTATTCATAATTTTCTGTAGCAGGTTTTCCAGTTATTCATAAAATATTTTATAATACAAGGCCAGGAAACCATCTGGGCCGGGCGATTTATTAACCTTCGGCTGTTTAATTGCATCCTTTATTTCATCTATGAAGATCTCTCTATTTAAGCTCTCTCTTTGTGTTTCTGACAATTTTGGAATCTTGTGTTCCCTAATATATTTTTCTATTTGAGAATCACTCACTTCCTATTTTTTATATAATGCTTGAAAATAATTATGGACTACCTTAAATATTTCTTTTTCATTAGAGATTATTCTATCTCCTTGCTTTAATTTCATAATTAATCTTTTAGTTCTCTCTTTTCTCAATCTATATAGTAGCCATCTTCCTGGTTTATTACTGTATTCAAAATTCTTTTGTTTTACATAATTTAATTTTTTCCTCATTTCATTTATCATTGTCATTGCTATTTGTTTTTGCAGTATTATTATTTGATTCCTAATCCCATCATTTGCTGGATTTTTAAGTAGTTTTAATTCTTTCATTTTGATCTCCTTAGAAATTACATTTATCTTTTCCTGTTTCTTTCTTTTCCATTCATTATTTAATTTCATGAGAGTTCCTCTTATTACTGCTTTTCCTGCATCCCATACTATAATTTCATCTACCCCTTTATCCATATTAAATTTGAAATATTGCACAAGTGTTTCCTTACATTTCTCAACTACTTTTTCTTTATACAGTAAAGTTTCATTCAATCTCCATTTATAATTTTGGTATCTTTTTTAAAATAATACTCTAACCAGGTATGATCTGATATTGTTCTGGGTAGTATCTCTATTATCCCTATATTTCTTCCTATAGTATTTGAAACCCATACCATATCAATTCTGGAGTATGAATTATGAATATTAGAATAAAAAGTAAATTCTCTTCTATTTCGTTCTTTTAACCTCCAAACATCAATTACCTGCAATTCTTCAATTAACTTGAAAAATTCTTTCGCTAGTTTACCTTGGTTTCTCTTAATTAACTTTGTCGAAAACTTATCCATATTCAGATCTACCACTCCATTAAGGTCTCCCAGTATAAACTAATGTTCATAATTAACTTTTAATAATACCTCCTTTAACTTTTTATAAAATGAATTCTTTTCTGCTACTGGAGCATATATTCCTACTACCAATATTTTATAATTATTTATCCTAATTTCAACCCCTACATATCTTCCTTTCTTGTCTGTAAACACCAGCTTAGGCTCCAGATGTGGCTTGCATATAAAACTACTCCATTTTATTTTTATTCGGCCCAACTGACACAAATTCTTCTCCTAGTTTCTTCTCCGTCAACAATTTCACATACTAATCTTTAATCCTTATTTCTTGAAGACATCTTAAATCTAATTTTAATTGTTGTAAGTAGTGAAATATTAATTTGCGCTTTTTTAATGAATTCAAACCTTTCACATTCCAAGTAAGACTTTCCATTTAATTTTATATTTATATATATATATATATATATATTCATTCCCAGGTAGTTGAGATACAACTTTTTACAATTATCCAAATATTTATATAAATGTAAATATAAATATGATTAATTGTCAATTCTTTCTTTATACTCAATCTTAAACAGCCCTTCAAACCTTCCGTTACCTTCTTATTTCCAAACTTTCTATCCCATTAAATTACACCACCGACTTATTTAGTCTTTTATTGTAGTTGTTTTCCTTCTGCTGTCTTCTACTCCTTGTCTGAAACTTTCAAATCAAAAAGATTTCCTTTTTCCTGTGTTTTCCTTTCTCTATCATCCTTTTTTGAGTCTTTATTCAGATCTTCTTCTGGAGAGTCACTGTCATTTGATTCTGAGTTATCTTCTTCTTGATTCTTGGGTACTTTTCAAAGTTCTTCCCTTAATTTTTTCAGGAATTCTGTGGCTTTCTCTATTGTGTTTATTCTATATTTTTCCTTCTTGTAGGTAAGACTGACCCCTTCAAGTTTGTCCCAAATAAAAAGAATTCCTTCCCTTTTTAGGACATCCACCAGAAAAGAAAAAAAAAACCTTTTTCTTCTTCTGCTGGTACTTCCTTCAATATGGATTCCTTTGCTATAATGTACCTCCAAGATCTTCTCTCTTATTGTTTTTCTTGCGTATTGTATAGTTAAGTCTCTTGGAAGATTTTTCCTCTTAGAAGTTAGGGAGCTAATTCTATAACTATGATCCACTTCCATCTCTAGGAAGTCTTCACTACAGTCGAGACTCTTTGCCACCTCTTCTATTATTTTCTTTCTTATATTTTCATTCGCAGTTTCTATCACACTTCTAAATCTTTGTCATGATTCCTTCTCTCTCTGTTCCATCAGTGCTTGCCAGTCTAATTGTCTTTCTAATTCTTGGTTTAAATCTTTTGTTTCTCTCTTTAGATGCTGAATTTCTTCCTTATTTTCTTTAACATCCTTCTTGACTTGTTTTACAAGTACTTGCATTGTATTGAACTTTATATTCAAATCTTCCAGTATCTGTCTGGTTTCCTCCTAAAATCCCACATCTCTTCCATACATTTTCTCATGTAAAGGGAACACCTTCTTCTATTGAGGCTCTTCCCAGTTATGTTTGTGAAGGTTCAGTTCCTTTGGATCTTTTTTTGACACTTGTCATTTTTCCTCTTATCCCAACCTTCTTCTCACACCTTCCCTGGACTTTCCTCCTCCTCCTCCTCCTCCTCCTTTTTCTTCGCACCTTCCTCTATCACACTCTCTCAACTCCTCCAACTTTCTTCTACTTGCTTCAGCTTTCTTAGTTCTTCTCCTCTTTTCTATTTCTATTACTTTCCTGCTTTCCTTCCATTTACTCCTCCTTCTTCCTTTCAGTTCCTTCCTTCTTTCCTTCTGTCCTCCTTCCTTCTGTCTTCATTCTCTTCCTTATCACTTCCTCCAATCTTCTCTCTTTTTCTTAAGATTTACTTTACCACTCTTCTTGCACAAAAAGGCAAAGCAAAACGGGGGGGCAACAAAAGATAGTCTCTTTTGTTTTTCAAGCCCAAAAGTCCATAGGTAAAAATAAAGGTCCACAAGTCCAAAAAAGTTTTCCACAAAATCAAAAATTATTCCACGGAATCAAAAAAAAAAATCAAAAGTCATAAATCTCTATTCCAAAATACCTCTGGGTTACAAAAGAAAAAAAAAGGAAACTGAGAGAGGGAGATGCCTGGCCGTTTATCAGCATTTTCAAGGACACAATACTCTCTGCAGACTCAATGCACCTAATCTACTATTAGGGGAGAGGAGTCACTTGCTTTCAACAAATAAACAATAAATTTCAATGTACAAAAACTTCTTATTCACAAGTTTCACAAGTTTAAACTCTTTCTCCAACTATCATATCAAAGTGTTCTGCTCCTTATCAAAATACTTTAAATTCTTTAGTAACCACAGAGGCACAAAAAACAGGTAAAAAGGAAACTCTAAAAGCAAAAGAAAAAAATTATACCATTTGGATCCCTTTCAGGAACTTGTAAGGGTTTTCCCAACTATATATTCCCAAGATTTAATTCTATATCTTCCAGAAGAAAGAAAAGAAAAAGAAAAAGAAAAAAAATGACAGCTGCACAACATCAACAGAAGAAAAAATTTCCCTACTGGCTGGGAGAGTAAAAGCCTCTAGTTTGTTAAAAAAAAAAAAAAATCAGCAGAGAAAATCAATTTCAAAAAGAGCATTCAACAATAGAGGTATTGTTCCAACAGACAGATGAAATCTTCTTGATTTTAATTATTTAAATATAGTCACTCACTCGTAAATTTCAAGAGGTTCAGTGGACTTCTACAGTGTGCGAAAAGAGAAGATTTTTCTTTGTTCTTTGGTAGAATGGCATCTCCACTCCCGTACTGCCACCTCCACAATCGTCGTTCTTCTCAAACGGCAATCAGTTGGGGCTTTCACAGTCCATCCGGGGTTCTTCAGGTGCCCCTAGGTCCTGACCATCCCCTTGCAGGTTCTATATCTTGTATACATGCAGATTGCCACCACTACTGCCAAGTGGGAGATCAAAGCACTAAGCACGATCTCTCTGCCATCTTTGCCCATTCCTCGCTGAACTGGAAGTCCCAGATGCACCCCATTTTCAAAAGGCATTTTTTAGGGGGAAAAAGTGTGTCTTATACATTGGTAAATATGGTGGTAGTAGTAGTAGTAGTAACAACAACAAAAACAAACTTCCATGTGTGTCTCATTTGATTGATTCTATTGATTCTAGTTAAAAGGGTGAAAAATCTATGGTTTATGAAAGGCTGAAAGCTATTGGTCTATAAGAAAAGAGTTTTTTTAAAAAAAATGATACTGTCTGATTACTTTGCAGATTTTGAGACTTTTCTTACAATACATCCAATAAGGTTTTGTAGGGGGTCCTGTTGAAATTATGAATTACTGTTAGATGATGCTTGAGGCATGTGTGTCTTAGCTGGTGAATAATTTCTGGAAGGGGCCCTCTTGTGAGCTTTGGAAAGGAGGTACAGGTTTGTATGATTTTTTAAAAATTATTTATTTATTCACAATATATTTTATTAGACTGGGCAGATAGAAGATGATCTGGTTTTGAGGAGAATCACCAACTCCATTATCATGATAAGATCATTTCCTTGTGAAATTTGTTTTGGTTGTAGCAGCCAGGGATGGAGCATCAATGGCAAAGATAGCATGAAGATGTAGGGAATCCAAACAATTCTCAAATGCTCTAATGGATTTTCCCAGGCAGTAGGATTGGCAATTCAGTTCAGGCCTTGGTCTTTCTGTGGAACAGTGAGGTGTGAAGGGCCATTGATAGAGTTGTTTCTAAAAGTCCAATCCAGAGTTGTGGAACCCATAATTTATCTTAGATTATAGATCTACAGGTAATTAAACAGACTGGATGATGGCTAGATTACAAGTGCATAGACCAAAGAGTGAACTGAAAATTGGTGAGGACTCTTAGTTGTGCCTATTACGTTGTACGAAAATTAGTGGGAAAGAAGTCTTATTCTAAGCAGCAATATTCTCAGTGGTGAGGAGTATGCGAGGTATCAAGCTCCGAGAAGCCAAGAGCAGAATCTTCATTTGCCTGCCATGACACATTTGCTAGGCACTTCAATGAGTAAGTCACTTGTTTTCCTCAGAACTTGATGCCACAATCTGAAGAATCTGGAATGCCTCCCATCTGCTAAAGTTTGTTAGGATCAGTTTCAGTAGCAGCCTGATGATATGGACAGAATAGCTGAATCAATCTGTCTGAACACATCAGCTTGACCATTATCCGTTTTGACTGATAAGATCTAGAAGACGTGGACTGGTTATATCTGTGTGTGGATAGTAAATGCCTCAGTATGCTGGTGGGTGGAGGCACCTAGTGCCTTGAAAAAGGTGATCCACCCTCTCCTGGACTCAGCAGTATATGAGAACTATACTGCTATTGTTGAGGCCGTTTCTGCGCTAAACTATTATAGTGCTATTATTCCACTTTCAACATCCTATGGATTCCTGGGGTTGAAAGTGGAATAATAGCACTATAACAGTCTTGCACAGAAATGGCTTGTGAATAATCCCCCTAAAAGAAAGAAAGAAAGAAAGAAAGAAAGAAAGAAAGAAAGAAAGAAAGAAAGAAAGAAAGAAAGAAAGAAAAAGTACTTCAGCATGTGGTGGCTTCAAGCATTCTAGGAAGGAAACATTTTTCAAATGCATTTCAGTCTGGTTTCAGGACATCATATGTTACCAAAACAGCCTTATATAATAAATTGCTGTGCATTTCAGAATGTACTATTTGATCTCTTTCAGAAAGTATTTCTGAAAAATGCTATAAAGTGTTTGATTGCATCAGATTTAATCTTAATGGATGATTGTTAATTTTAGCTTACTGATGTGGTGAAGTGTTTTGAGTTTCTGGAGGGTTCAAGAGAGCTGCAGTAAAGCTGTTTACATTTTTCTGTATGTCAAATCCAATTGCTTAGATAAACAAACAAACAAAAAAGAAATCAATTTAGCAAAAGAACATAACATTTAATTTTACATTTCATAACACATAAAATGTCATGATACCTTTTTCAGTCTCAGGAATGATTGATACGCCATTCAGAATGATTGGACAGATATTGACTATCACAATGAATGGGAATAAGTGATTTATGATGTGCAGCTGCATTTTAAGTGATCAGCACTTCAGGAAATTAGGTGTTTGCATGCCACCTGTATATCAGGAGACGAAGCGAAGTCTGTTCTGTTTTTGCATCTCACCTGATGGACAATCAAATTGTGTCATGTGTAATGCTGTGCTAAGGACAAAGAGTTCTAGATGTAATCAGCACACACTTTAGGTTATTGTTACTGGCTATACATCTCTGGGGACAAAGGGATCTCAAGTAACAGAGCACTGTCCTACTTAAATCCTCTGTGGGCTTTTCTTGGGAGTATGATGATAAATAATTCCAAATAGGCAGGGTGCACCTGCTTGAAAATTCTAACAAGAAGGAATTATTCCAGAAACTAGTATTACCTCAAAATGTGAGTGATTCAAAGGTTCACCTCTGATGCCAGTGCCTCCATGAAACAGTGGGAAATATTAGCTTAAAGGGGAGGCCTGCAAGAGGGGAGCAGCCTAGCAGGATCTTTGATGCCTACTAATACAGGAACAACAGCTGGAGATTCAAAAGTAAGTTTTGTTTTATTGGGGGAAATTAACAATCACTGACACACAAGATCCACACAGTCTCCAAACCATGCAGGGCTAACTGAAGGAAAAGGGAGGAAAAATTGCCTAGCAAAAATTTAGGGCAAAGTGGATGATATTTACCTATCTTGCAGAGAAGAAACAAAGCAAAGTGGCTCAGACTAAGGGCCTGAGGATAGTACAAAAACAGGAATTGGAGCAACAAAGTAATGGCCTGAGTTCTACAGTCCTATGTACTACAAGTTGTCTGGCTCAGATCCAGGGTTTAAATCCTCTTTTTCTGCCCTTAGAGGGAAGGTGTTAATGGCTCTCTGGAGAAGTAGACAGTGGTGGCTGGAATAAGCTAATGGCTTTAGCATTAGGCAATAAAGGACTGATGAGGATCATGATAGCTTCTTAATGGCTGGGCAGGTGTGGAAACAAAAGGAAAATTCAGCCAGAAGAGGGAGTAGGTTGAAGACAACCGGAGACAGTTTTGGGTGTTATTGTTTCTAAAGGTTGAGTCATTGAGCGACATTTGCAAGTCCATTATCACTGGAGCTTCCCTGACTATGACCTATCCATGACCTGAGGTCCCATCTGACCTACTTTTGCATTACACATGTTCAACCAGTCCTCTGCCACCAGCATAGGTTTTACAGCCATGTCAGTGGATAATTTATATTTCAAGCCAATTAAATGATATTTGCCAATTATGCCCTAACATGGAGTTGGGGTGTATGGCCTGGTAACACTAGTTCAGAAATTCTGTCACACCTGGCCTGTCCATAAGAGGCTGGCCCTGGAGGTAGTCCTGAAAGAGATACGAAGAGAGGCAGTTAGTTAGAAACCAATTATCTGGCAGAATGCAGGTAATAATGAGATAAGGTTGGAAGCCAAGACATGGGAATGTATCTGTAAGTTAGGAGGACAGTACAGCTGAACCGACTTAAGCCTTGATATTTGGCCCTGTTGGAAGTGGCCATAAATGTGTTGTGTTTCAGACCCATTGTTCTCTTAGATTCCTCTGAAAGCAATTCCTTTATAACAACTTTGAACAATGAGAATTCTTATGCTTCCTCATCCTATGGGATACAGTTCCAAATATAGACATCATACAAGAGAGTAGTTCGAGACCCTTTTCGCACCTTACCTTTTCACACTGCTGGGTTAGGGTTCTCGCATGAGAAGGCTTGGAAGGAACGCTGCCGCATCCCTGCTGCTTTGGCTCCGCAGCTCCTTCCTTCTCGTGCATGCGCCCCACCTCTTCTGTTCGCAGTGCAGTCTGGGACCTCCCAGGCTGCACTGAGAACAGGACGTGCGACTGGCCCCGCTCCCAAGGCACCACACGCCAGATAAGTGCACGCGGGGCACCAGAGCGATGCATGACCGTGCACCATTTTTGGCTTTGAGTCAAAAATGAAAAGGTGCATGTGCAGTCCGCGTCAGGCCCTTGAACACTGCCTAAATGTGAGTGCATCATGCAGACCACTCCTCACATTTACGCAACGCTCAAGGGGCCCTTTCGCTTCTAAAACACCGTGCAAAAAGGGCCCTAGTAGCCAACTGGTGATATATGCAGGTGTGATTGTTTACTAGCTCATTGTACAGGGAGGCAATTATTATCTATCTCTGCAGCACCACCATCACCCCAGAGCTACTGACCCTTTTCCATCCCAGAGTGGACTCCTGAGGTCAGTTTGTAGTGAGCAGAGGGTGGAAATGCATTCATGGAGCCCTGGTGGTTCAGTGGTTAAATGCCAGTACTGCAACCACAAGGTTGTGAGTTCGATCCTGCCAGGCTCCAAGGTTGACTCAGCCTTCCATCCTTTCGTAGGTCAGTAAAATGAGTACCTAGCTTGTTAGGGGCAATTAGCTAAAAATACATTGTAAACTGCTTAGATAACACTTAGTTGATAGGCAGTATAGAAATAAATGCTATTGCTATATTGATGCAGGGTTTGGCTGCAATTTGCAGCTAGGAGAAGAGAGAAGACATTATTCCCTTATATCTCCAGAATACTCATGTGTGGAAACTGTAAGTTGTGTTAGGACATAAAGGGGGAAAGAGGCAATGAGAGCATTATACTCTGTCACACTGTTGTAAAATACCAGCATAGGCATGTAAATCTTAATTTTGTTCTTGCGCACAAGCAAAAAGATTTTTTTTTAAAAAAAAAAATCCCCTGCTATGTGAGGTTTTAAGAATTTTTGTGCATTTTGATGGTTTTCCCTCTTTCAAAACTTCATTTCAAAAAGTTTGTTTGTGCAAAAAGGGTGAGGGAGGCATTTGAATAAAATATACTGTTTTCTATTCCCCACTGAAAAAACTTACATCTCCCCGCTTTCTTGTGAAAGCAAAAATTTTGCAAAATATCTTGAAATGGAAAACAAGTAATGGAAGTTCACCTTTTTTTTTCTTTTTGTTGTTGTGAGGGAGGCTAGTTCTTTCCATTCCTGTAGGAAAAACATGGAAAAACTTCCAGAGATTTGGTTTGTTTATGAAAAGCAGCCTTAGGATATTGCAAACAGGAGAAGAGGTAATCAAGGGGGAAAGGGGGTGCTTAATTCTCTTGGAATTTTTCTGCTGAACATTTCAAACTCTCTCCATAAGCAGAACTCAAAAGGGAGGTCAAGACAACTGAATTTGAGTGAAGGGGAGTGGGTAGAGCATCGGTTCACCTAGCTGTTGTTTCACTCAGACCAGCAGTCTCTTGTGGCTCTTCTTCATTTCAATTTTTTAGAAAGTTTGCTTCTGAAAGTAACCATACCTTGTTTGGAAATGTAAATGAGTAGCAGAAGTCTGCACCTTTTAGGATCAGTCTTTGTCTTCCCTGCACTCTCTTTAAGGCATTGCAGAAACTAATCCTGACTCCAGTGTTGCTGCTTCTGTTTGCTGCTGGATGGCTCCAAAAAAATCATTTTCCTTCAGCCTGTGCTTAGCACTTTATAGGCTTTCAACTGGCTGGATTAGGGCTGTCATTGTTCTGTGCCTTCAAGTTGCCTCCAATTTACAGCTGTCCTAAGGCAAACCCATCATGGGGTTCCCTTGGCAAGATTTGTTCAGAGGGGGGTTGGTGCCTCCCTCTGAGGCGGAGAGAGTGTGACTTGCCAAGGGTCACTCAGTGAGTTCCCATGGCTGACCAGGCATTTGAACCTTGGTCTCCAGAGTTGTTGTGTTCAAACCACTACACCATGCTGGCTTTCTAGATTAGATTATATTGTTTAGTGTTGTGAGATGAGGTGAACGTGGCTGAACCCTCCATGGAACTACTGTGAGCTAAATTGTCTTGAAAGCAGTAGTAGTCCTGACTGAAGCATTATGGATAGAAAGCTCTGGGGCTTTCAAGATCCTAGAAAGAATTGTGCAGAGAATGTTTTCCCACAGCCCCTGGAAGTATACAGAGAAAATCTGTAAGTCACTCCAATGTCTTCTGTATATGTGGTCCAAGTACCTCTCTGGGGTATGCTCCTGCTCCCATGTGCTTCTGAAGTCAGAAAACGCATGTGTTCACCTCTTCTCTTGGATCCCTCTTTGCAGTCAACCCAGAAAGGTGGAGATTTGTTGTTGTGTGCTTTCAGATAATTTCTGACTTCAGAAGACCCTAAGATAAGCTTGTCATAGGGTTTTCTTGACAAGATTTGTTCAGAGGGGGTTTACTGTTATCTTGCTCTAAGACTGAAAGTGTGTGACTTGCCCATGATGATTTAGTGGGTTTCCTGGGCAACTTGAACCCTTGTCTCTCAGAATCCTAGTCCTATGCTCAAACCAATGTACAACTCCACTTCTCTGTGTGGGGATTACACGTGGGTAATGTGAGGCCTTATTTCAATATTATCTCATTCCACCATTTCTGGGGGACTGATGTTATGATCCATACTCTCAGGTGAATTAACTCTGTCTCCATATATTAAGCATATTACATCAATGTTCAAATTATGGGGAGAAAGGAAAGGGACCCTTGGAAAAATCCACTTCCCGACACTCCCTAGTCTTAACTGTATAATTTCTCCCACAGCTTTCATAGAAGAGTAGCTAAGGGGGCTATCATAAAAGAGAAGGGTATCACCTTCTTCACCCTGCCACCCCTCCAGTAATTCAACTATTATCTCATTTGAAAATTAAAAAAAAATACTTAACTCAACTGAATATTGTTGTCACACCCTTTGGCATTAGGTCAGGGGCCACAGAAAAACAGAAGTACCCAATAATGAATAAAGAAGTCATTTGAAAGGACAGTAGCACAACAACAGAGCTATTGGATACTGACTATGGCCATTTCCACACTGCATTGTTCTTGGCCCTTTTCGCACACCATTTCACATGCGAAAGGGCTTCTGGAGCATTGTGCGATTGTGAGGACTGTTTCACATGACGTCCTCACAATTGCTTGACACTGCCGGGGCCAGTAGGCGATGATCGTGGAATATATCATTTTCAGCTTCTTGCCAAAAATGATGTGTGATCGCGTACCACTTCCAGGCCCCACGTGTACTTATCTTGCATGTGGAGCCTTCAGAGATGTAGCCCTTGTGCTTCCTCCCCCAGTGCAGCCTGGGAAAATACCTGGCTGCACTGCGGAAGGAAAAGGTGGAGCCCTCATGCTTCCTGTCAGCCAGCAGGGAGCTGCTGCGGAGAAGCAGCAGAGGGGATGCGAGTGCCTCTTGCAAGAGCTTGCTTGCGTGATCCCCATGCGCTGATGTCAAGACCAGGTAAGGTGCAGAAAGGACCATAGTGCTGTTATTTCACTTTCAACATCCTGTGGAATTCTGAGGTCTATAGTTTACTGAGACCAAATAAGCCGCTCCCTAAATCTCAGTTCCCAGGATTCCATAGAATGTTGAAAGTGGAATAATAACACTATAACAGTATAGTACGGAAATGGCCTAACACTTATATTTGCAGGGCCACCCAAAGGATTTATGGGGCTCAAAGCAGGACTGAGATTGGAGGTCCTATCATTGAATTCTACAAGGCCTATGTGTGCACAGAGCTTGAGTCAACAATGTGGCAGTTCCAGAGACAATGGCCATTTCTGTATTAGCCTGTTACAGTGTTATTATTCCACTTTCAACACCCTATGGAATCCTGGGCCCCTCCCGAAACTGCAAACCACAGGATTCCATAGGACAGTGGTTCTCAACCTGTGGGTCCCCAGATGTTCGTGGACTTCAGCTCCCAGAAGCCTCAGCCACTATGGTCAATGCTCAGGGCTTCTGGGAGCTGAAGTCCATGAACATCTGGGGACCCACAGGTTGAGAACCACTGCCATAGGATGTTGAAAGTGGGATAATAGCACTATAACAGGCCAGTGGGGAAATGGCCAATGGCACCTATAGGAGCTGGTGCAAGACTAATTCCCACACATCAACCCCCACCCACCCCAAAAGCCCTGCTTGTGCCTTGTAAGCTTGTGACTAAGGTGCTTCTTCTTCCAGACTTGACCTGCCTTGTCTCCTTCTGTAGGGATTGCTCTGCAGCCCTAGGTAATCCCATTGAATAAATCCTCCACCTGCCTCTGTTCACACTTGACTGGCATTGCTCTGAAGCATTTTCATACCTGAGGCAATTAAGTTGTGCTCTTGAGTCACTGCCTGATCCCACCTAGGCAGACATGGAGCTCTCTAAAAGGAAAAGCTGGAAGGTGAACTGGCAGGGTTCTTATCTGACCTACTTTTACCAGAGGAAAAGAAACTTCCCTGCCTTTTGAAGGCTGGAAAGGAAGAGCTAGAAAAGGGTGATGATTTCCCTCCTGCCTGGTTTGTATGAGTGGCTTGGTGGAGGCTGCTTCCAGTGAAGAAGACAATCTTTTGAATTATTTGACACAATACCACATTTCTTATTCTATTCCTAATGCTGAGAGAGGGAAAACTTACTCCCTGGTTGCAGCCATAGAGGAAGATATATGTGAAAACATTCAGAGGAGGACAATAATACATTGAGTACAAAAGAGGATGCAAGTAACTAAGGCCCTTTCCACACGGGGGATGGGAGAACGGGGCAGCGCACGCAGGGACGGATCTTACCTGAAAACGGGTTGCTCCGTCCCTGCGGGGAGCGTGCGTTCGCCGCTCCACACGCTGGTGAGTTTCAGTGGTGTTCGGCGGCGCCCAAAATGGCGGCCGGCGACTTCCGGCGGCGCTCCGCTAATCAGGGCAGCGAGCCAGCCGGAAGCCCGCTCCTGGGCAGCTCTGCAGGGATGCGCTAGCGCGTCCCTGCAGTTTCACACGGGGCGCTGCAATGGGTTAGCGCGCTCACGTTTCATAAAAACCTCATAAAATGTGGTTTTTAAAAAACGCGCCGCGCCACCCCTTGCGGCCGCGCTAGCGTGGTTTGAGGTGTGGAACCTCCACTATTCAAACCGCTCTAGCACGCTCCACGGTGTGGACGACCTCCGGATGAGTCGCCCTAAGCTGTTTTTTTTTCTCCGTGTGGAAAGGGTCAAAGTCTATATGTCATCCCCCACCACCACAATTTAAACATTTGAATGGGTTGAGATGGAATTGCTATAGAACAAAATTTCATCCTAGGAAAAGTCTCCTGACAGAATTTTTTTTTCATTTAAACCTCCTTTTGTATTATTGTCACATAAGTCCATTACCTAGAGCCCTTTCACACTCACTCTAAAGCACTCTAATTCCACTTTTACTGCTGTGGCAATGTGCTATAGAATCCTGGGATTTATAGTTTGGTAAGACAGTAAAGTTCTCTGGCTGAGCGCTCTAAACTGTTGTTGTTGTTGTGTACCTTCAAGTCATTTCCAACTTACTGCAACCCTAAAGTGAACATATCACAGGCTTTTCTGGGGTGGAGAATGTGTGACACACACCAGGTCATCTAGTGGGCTTCCATGGCTGAATGGGAAATCAAACTCTGGTCTCCAGGTTTGTAGTTCAACAAGTTTGTAGTTCAACATGTTGCTATCTGAGAATTCTAAATATCCCTCCATCCATAGGGTGGAAGCATGGCAGTTAAAGTGGAATCATGGCACTATAATTCTGTGGTGTGCTAAGGCTCTTCCCCTTTTTTCCAGGATGCATATTTCCAGGCATCTCATACATATGGGGCACCATTTAGAGAAGGCAGGAGAGATGGCTGTCAAAGCTCCATCTCCAAAACCCACCTTTTCCATTAAGTCTTTTTACCTTAATATTTACACCAAAGTTGAAATAAGTTCAGTTACATCTACATGTGTGAACCCAAAGGCTCGAGAAGACCAGGCCTGAGCCATGGAAATCCATTGGGTGACCTTGGGCAAGTCACCAACCCTCAGTCTAAAAGGAAGGCAAGGACAAACTTCCTTAGAATAAATCTTGGCCATTTCCTCACTAGACTGTTATAGCGCTATTATTCCACTTTCAACATCCTATGGAATCCTGGGGTTTGCAGTTTCGGGAGGGGCAAACCTCAGGATTCCATAGGATGTTGAAAGTGGAATAATAGTGCTATAACAGTCTAGTGCGGAAATGGCCCTTGTCAAGAAGGGTAGAGTCACCTTAAGTCAGATGCTACTAGAAGGTGCCTAACAACAAGAACAACTTTGAGTTTTTGTCATGGGAGTGGTAACTTGTTAAGCCCCACGTATTTCTCCACCCTCTCTGAAGTTTATCCTGGTACCTATTCAGGCCTCTAACTGCAGTGCCAGTAGGGTTTGCAGGGCGAATGCTAGAGACAGCCATTCTACCTTTGATGGTTGTGCAGAAGAGACAATTTCAGCATAAGCTGCTTGTTATCTGTGTGTCAAACAACATATGCTAAAATTCCCTCTTCTGCACAGCTATTAAAGGTACAGGGGCCTTCTTCAGTTGTCAGTCTGACAAGCTCAGGAGCAAGCCAGAATAGCAGGTTTGGGGGTCTTTATTCTTCCCAAGGAAATTAGTTGCCCTTTAGTGTGGGAGAACTTCACAAGTTCAGCAGCAAACTTAAGAAGTCTCTTACTGAAACTTGGTTCTCTTTTCCCAAGCTGTTGGTATAGGTCAGTTTCTCCCTCCTTCTGCTAGCTTACTTTCACCCTGCACTCCTATAGTTCTGATCCTCTGCTGCCTCCTCTCTGTTTCACAAAGATGACAATAAATGGGTAGCAGTGAATCAGATCTATATGACAAGATGAAAAGGAGAATGTAATGGACCACGGTTATCTCTGATATGGCTGTTGATTTCTGACAAAAGCCTCTGAAGTGAGTGGAATTTTTGGAATTTTCTTGGTTCCTTCTTACTGCCTCAGTGCCTCCTCACTGGGTTGGGCATGAGTGACACTGTCATAACAACAGGTAACTACACTCGCTCACATCCATGTTCCTTTCCCCCTTCCCCTTTGCCATTTTTAGACTGTACATTCCTTGGAGACAAGGGCTTATCCATTTTGATTCTTATAAAACTATCCAAAGGGCCACATACAATATATATAGAGTGACATATTTCTGGTCAGTTTCATGGCTTTATTTGATTCAGCAGAAACAGCTCAGTTGGTTTTTATATCATGCATATATACTAAGACAAAATACCTGTGATTAAAAAAAAATCCCTGTGGTTCTTTAACACATGCTGATAACCATCCAGCATCAGTGGGCAGTTAACCATTTCTTGGTTGATGTTAATTGAGCAGTTTAACAGTGGAAATCCTCTTTGAAATTTCTCCGGTAATACATTTCATAGTCTGAGGCAACTCTTTTGTTGATTTTGCTGTAATAATGTAGTTTATAGAAGAATCTAGACTTACTTAAGACGAGCAAGGATAATCCATGATGTTCAGTAGATGAACTTTTTTTGTAGAGAATATTCTCAAATGAAAAAAAAAATCCTGAATAAGGACATGGAAGCTGATGCGAGAGTTGGATCCTTCAATCAGATATGGCCATATAGTCCAGCACAGTTCTTAATATTTGTGACACTTTCATGGGGATAGGCTATTGACATCTTTCTACAACCCTGGGAGGTAGGAGTGTAAGCTGAGAACTAGAAGTGGATTCCCAATCTGTTCCTGATAAGGCTGAACCTCTGGAGAAAATTCTACCTTGTAGAATTGGAGAATACATGAAATGTGACAGCTAGATTGCTAATGTATTGGGAAATTGTGCCAGGTATGAAGGATTTTTAGACACAGGCATTTTATTCACAGACTTTGCTCAACATGCTCATTTTATAAAGGTGGGGTGATTGCCAGCTGAAGAAAGGTTGCTACTGAAACTGGTTTAAATGCAGCAGTGAATGCTTTTGCTGCTGCCACTCATGTCCTTTAATTTATACAACTCGTATGATTTTTCTTGGTGTATTGGCTTTGGACAAAGTTCACCCTTCCTTTAAGGGTTATCCACCAGCCTTTTAATTGAGAAAGTAGTGCAGCTTTAAATTAAGAAAACGTACATTTGGTGTTTTTAAAAGACAAGATGAGCACAATAAGCTATCCCTCCTTACCCACTGAAATGCCATGTAGTTGTTATAACGCTGTATTTAGCTAAAACTGTCAGGGGATAATAGGAGTTTCAGCTCCAGAAATGCAGCAGAAAAAAACCAGATTTCAGCAAGCCAACAAGCCAACAACAGCAACCTTGTTCCCCAATAAGGATACTCACACACAGAGGAGTTTCTTCCAAACAGGAGGTACTTTATCTTGTATCAAAGTCCCGTTATATACAAAACATAGAGTAGATGAACAAAAGCTTGTGCCACACACTGGGTTTGGTCAACAGACAATACAGACTGGGGATTGCTTCCTTATGTACATATCTACATCCAATCAGGTAGAGGGTTTGCACACCACCCTGTGCCTTTTGCACCCCACTCCATTTTCTGATGCAATGTACTGCAATCACACACAGCTGGAGCATGATGCAACATTTAGCAGTGGGCTGAACATTTTCCCAGGGTTCCCTGCAGAATCTCTGACAAAAACACATTTTGTAAGAACGGACTTCCCTAGAACCATAGATATATGATGCCACACTAATTCAGATACTTATTTCTCACTTTTAAGGAAATGGCCACAGGAGTGCCATGGGATCATGAGGACGGTTCTGCATGACTTTCTCACAATTGCGTGGCACCCCCGTAGTGATCCCACGGCAATCACGGATTATATCATTTTCGGCTCTTTGCCAAAAATGACCCGCAATTGCGCATTCCTCCCACGTCCCTCCCATACTTACCTGGCGTGCAGAACCTGAGGAAGCACAATGGCCGTGCTTCCTCTCCCAGCACAGCCTGGGAAGGTACCCGGCTGCACTGCAGAAGGAAGGGACGGAGCTATCACGCTTCCTTCTGTCCAGCATGGAGCTGGTGTGGAGGGTAGTGCAGGGGACATGACTCCCTCCCATAAGAGGCTTTTCGCACAACCCCTGCACAATGGCAGCGAGAAAAGGTAAGGTGCAAAAAGGGCCTTTTCTGAGCTGGACTGATATTCACAATGTCCTGTAAGTGTATAATGTTATGACTATGACTTTTCTATACTCCACAACAGTGGCTATATTAGACCACCTGTCAGCAATCTGTTTCCCTTCAAATGTATTGAGCTACGCTGGCTGGTGATGATGGGAATTGTAGCCCAACACATCTGAAGAGAACACGATTGGGGAAGACACTACTAGATAGTTGTTTAAGTCTAGTCCACTATTGTCTTTATTTTGGAAGCAGCTTTCAAAAGTCTCATAACGTATTTTTCACTCAGACTTAATACACAAAATTCCTTTCAGTAAGACTGAACACAGAAATATCATCATACAAAGTATATGTTGGGTCTTCCAAACCATATTATTGGACAAGAGCTTGGAAGTAACTGGTTGCCAATAACCAGTTAGTTGCAATTAATGCAAGTTTTTAAAATAATTATTACATAACCAAGTTACCTTATGATTATAACTTAACAAGGGGTAAGTTAAACCCTTTTGTAGTGTAAGTAACTTTGTATTTACTTTTCATTTTTGGAGATGTGAGATCACTATGCAGTGAAGAAAGGGTACCCAATGATTCCAGTGCTGTCTCATCCTGCGCTTCATGCAGTTACCTTCTGCTCTGTTCTTGATGTTATAGGTCAGTGGTTCTCAAACTGTGGGTCCCCAGATGTTTTTGGACTTCAGCTTCCAGAAGCCCTGAGCATTGACCATAGTGGCTGGGGCTTCTGGGAGCTGAAGTCCAAAAACATCTGGGGACCCACAGGTTGAGAACCACTGTTATAGGTGGATAACAAGGTAGATGAGAGAAGAGTGTATTATGTGTTGGCCAGCAGCTTGTAGCATTCAGATGACTTTTTAAGCACCTGAAATTAACCATTTTTCTTGCTTTTGAGAAAGAGGAAAGCAGTTATATTTTTTAAAAGATTATATCTATAAAGATAACTAACTGCTTGGAGATTTGGGACTATAACTATGTCTAGGTGCTTTTAAAAATTAGCTTTCCATATTTTGCACCACACTTTTACTTTTTCTCCCCCACCCCCATATGTGTGTACTGGGGTGAAGGAGACTTAGGGATGGTATTGGCACACCTGTCATCTCTACCAACCTTGTGTTCCTACAGCATCATTCAAGCGGAAAAAAAATCACATACCTTTTAATTAAATGCTTTAATGCCAAGCTCAGGAGGAATAAGGAACGTTAACTAGATGAGAGTTAAATAACTTCAAGATTTTTTTTTAAATGTGCTGCTATTTTTATCTGCTAATGCGACAAAAACGTGTCAGACTGAATTTGAGTTGTCTTCAAGGGTCTGTGAAGTGCTCCTTCTTTCCCCCCAAGCAGGCAATAATTCTGCATGTCTTAGTGCATTTTGCTGAAATGCCAACAGGGAGGATTTATGTTGTGTCTGATGTTGTTTAGCAGCATGTCACATGTGCCCCAAATTGAAGTTATAAGCAGCTTAAAAATGATGAGAATCCTCAGCTTCTTACACAAGGAGGAAAAAAACATTTAGCCATTAATTCAGTAGCTTTGGGTGAGTGGCATTTGGTCATGAAAAAGGACACCAATGGGACATTGTTTTCCTCCACCATTTAGCGGTGAAGTATAGCTCTTTGTCCTTGAGCTGCCATTTAATTCCAATGTAACAAATTATGTCAGCCATGATTTTTGAGTGGATGCTGGTGGTTGCAATGTGAGGAAAGCAGTGAATGTACTCTGGGTTTCAATCCAAACGCTGAAGAAGCTCTCCAAGATGTTGAACCTGATCCTGAAATAAGGTCAGCAATTTGGGTGGCTGTTTTAGGATTCAGGCTAAAACCCTGCTGACATCAGAAACAGCAGCCTCTACTGTCATTAACTGGTTGTTAGAGCAAGAGATATGAAGAGAAGGTCAGAGGATGGAGTCTTGAAGAAAAGGAAGGCTGGGAAGGAGACAATCAGAAGCCACATGCCTAGCGCCACTTCCACACTACTCTGTTATAGTGCTATTATTCCTGGAGTCTGCAGTTTAGGGAGGGGCATTTAGACTTCTCAGCCAAAGAACTCTTTCCCCTCAGTAAACTACAAACTCCAGAATTCCACAGGATGTTGAAAGTGGAATAATAGCACTATAACAGTGTAGTGGGGAAATGGCCCCAGAGGGAGCTGCAATGGAAAGAAATCCTGGGGTCTAGTGTTTAGTTAAATGAGAATTAATAGCTCAGGGTGAATGTCAGACATCCGGTTGGAGTATTTATCATCTGGAAACCACTAAAGAGAAAGAGAACGAATGATCACCTAGTCATTCTGATTGCTTTTTTAAACACTATGTTTGCCTGGTGATGAACTCTATGGGCCCTGAAAATTAGTATCATGAATTTTGCAGCTTTTTGACTGACTCAATAAAGACATCACTACAATATGGACTTTGGATCTTCTTTTATGGTCAACATGACACCTCCTTGCTTTTGGGGGAGGAAGATGTGTTATAAAATCAAATCTGTGACATGCATATTCAAAGAAGGCATAACATCCAGTTCTATGATATGTTTGCTAATACACTGACAACTGAAATGGTCTGAAACAAATATAACACTTGCTTGAATCAGGCCTATGTTAATGCCCCAGTGAGAAGTTTGTCTTTCTTCTTCTAAGCAGCTCTTACAAATTGTTCAGTGGCTGGGCCTTGATTTTGGAGGGGGTTGATTTTGAAGCTGTACATATATAACACTATTTTGCTACATACAGAGAGCTTGTAGTATTTTTGAGTATTTCTGAGGCGTGTGGGACAGGCACCCCAAGTCTGAAGAATATTTTCGAATTTTGCTTTGGATTGTATGGAAGTTGCAGAGTGGAGCAAATGAAACACAGTGGAAATGGAGAGGGTTGGAGAACTATTCCCTAAACATAGAGCACTTTTTCAGCTCATCCTGATGTTGCTGAAGGTTTTGAGACAATGGAGCAAACTGACAAGAGAAATGTGCAGCAGCTTATTCCATCACAATTTATTCCCTTTCCCATGAGACTGCAATACTTGGTATTGTAGGAAAGCACCCTGGAGATGCTCAGAAAAGTCACAGATCTTCCCTTATCTTTGCATTTAACAACCTGAATAAGTTTTGCAGTCCTTGATTTCCAGAGGTGCAGAGCCTGCCATAGCATTCATCAGGCCAAGACAGCCACACCAGGTACACAAAAAGTATGAAACTTTTAGGCCATTTCCGCACGGGGCAAGGGAATCGGCTCGTGCCACTACTTACCGGACTTCTTGGCTCCCTGGTCTGGTCCGCACTGCTCTGGAGCAGTGCATGCTCATTGCTCTGCACTGCTCTGGGGACGAAAATGGTGGCTTCTGGTTGGTTGAGGGTCTCGACCAACTGCTAAAGCTCGCCAGCCTAAAGTCTGCCCCTGGCAGATCGCAGGCTCGCATTGGTGCAAGCCTGCAAATCTGCACCGGAGAGCGGGCACGGAATGGTGCGCTCCGTGCTTTTGAAAGACCTGTTTTAAGCAGTCTTTCAAAAGCATGCTTGATGACCACTTGGGGTTGTTCCGGAGCGAGCTGAGGTGTGGATCTACATTAAGTAGGTCCGACCCAGTCCACTCCCAGGTGCAGATGTCCTCCCTGGAGGATGCTTTGCAGCGTTTCTATTAGCCTATGCGGAAATGGCCTTAGTTATTTAGTTTATTTAAATTTTGTTCATAACAACGTTAGAAGTGCTGCTGAACATAATCAGGAATGACCAAAGATAAGCGGATGTAAGATTAAAGAACACGAACATAAAATAAAAGCGTACGCGGACGATATGCTGATTGTGTTAGAGGATCCAGAAGCAAGCATAGAAAATTTACTGAAGATACTAGAAGACTTCGGAGAAGTGGCTGGGCTGAAGATCAATAAGGACAAAACAAAAATCATAACCAAAAATTTGACCAAGGTGGAAGAGGAAAAGTTGGTCCAGGCCACGGGATTCAAAGTTGAAAACAAGATAAAGTACCTCAGAATTTGGATAGCAAAGAGAAATAATGAATTATATAGGAATAATTACAAAAGAACTTGGAAGGAGATAAAAAAGGCATTAGAAAATTGGAGCTCCCTAAGGCTGTCTCTGTTGGGGAGAATTTCAGCGATAAAGATGAATGTGCTGCCTAGATTAATTTTTCTATTTCAAAATCTCCCAATCATAAATAATGAAAAACCATTTAAAGAATGGCAAAGGGATTTGGCAAAATTCATCTGGGAAAAGACTGAGAATTAAATGGAAATTGTTAATAGAGAAAAAAGAAAAAGGAGGTTTTAGTCTACCAGACTTGAAATTATATTACAATGCCTGTGGCCTCTCATGGATTAAAGAATGGATTATGTTACAAGATGAAAAATTATTAAATTTGGAAGGTATGGGAAAGCGGATGGGATGGCACGCTTATATGTGGCATGGGAAACATAAAATTGACAAAGATTTTTTAAACCACTACATTAGGAGAGCATTGTTAAGGATATGGTTAGAATTCAAGAGGAAATATTGCATAAGAAAACCTCAATGGCTATCCCCGCATGAAGCATTGTACGGGAAATGGAAGGGTCCACAAGAAAAATGGATATGGTATAAAGATATATTAATAGAGAAACCAGATGAATGCTTGTTAAAGTCAAGGGAAGAAATTGAAATAGGGGGTTTTAAGTGTCACTGGTTTTTATACAGGCAATTGAGAGAAAGATTTATAATGGACAAAAATGCAGAGGGGATTGGTTCAGCAAAACAAGAAGATCCATTTATGAAAATAATACTGGATTCAAAGAAACAAATGATATCTAAGATATACAAGTTATTGTTGGAATGAGAGTTGGAAACGGAAACAATAAAGGAGCCAATGATAAAATGGAGTAAAAATATAGGAGGTGAAATAGATTTGGAACAATGGGAGGGTAGCTGGAGAGACACAAATACATTTACGGTAGCACAGAGCTTAAAAGAAAATTACCTGAAAATGTTCCACAGGTGGTATTTAGACCCTGCAAAATTGAATAAGATACAGAAAACAATAGAGAATAAATGCTGGAAATGTGGTAAGGATAATGGCACATTCTTCCATATGTGGTAGACATGCGATGAAGCAAAAAAAATTTGGAAAAAAATTCACAAGAGGATGACTGGAATATTACAAATTAAGATACCATTAATACCAGAATTATTTTTACTAAACATGATACAGAAGATAGAGAAAACAGTAATAAGAAAATACTGGAGAGTAATATTATATTTTGTTACAGTGGCAAGGCTAATATATGCACAGAAATGGAAAAATAAATCTACACCACAAATGGAAGAATGGCTGGTGAAAGTGATAGAAATGCAAGAGATGGACAGACTAACGGGGATGGTTCAGGGAAAAACGCAAAGACAATACGAGGAGAGTTGGGGAATGGTAGAAAAATATATAGTGAATATATAGAGACCTTTATGAAATTCCCATAAGAAGATTGAGGAACAATGGAGGGAGAAGATTAAAATGTAGGTACCCAGGTGGGGAGGGGAAAGAGATAATTTTTAGGACAAAGTGATTGTATAAAAATGAAGAATAAGATATAAGAGTGTAAATAATAGCATATTCAATATGGCTAATAAGGACTTGTCCCAAATTGGGAAGGCAGAAGGTGAAAAACGTAAACATAACATTTGGGGAAGGAACACAGGTGAAATGGAAGGAAGGAAGAACAGTTTGAATGGAGAAAGATGATAGAAGAAAAAGAAGAAACTGTTGAGAAAAAGTGTATATAAGAATGGGTGCCAATGGAAGGAATGAAGGACGGGGGGAGGGGGGAGGTTAGGGGAAAGGGGGATTTTAAATATGAATCAATATAAGTGTTGTGTTTTCTCTTTTTGTATGTTTTTTTTGTTTCTGTGGAAATTGAATAAAGATTATTCAAAAAAAAATTATTGTGCATTTATTGTGTTGTGGGTGTAGGGGACATTTGTGGGATTTCCTGCCTTATGAACTGAAATAACAGGATTGGCTTGGGATACCAGGCCCCTCTGGAAACAGTGGTAAGGGTCACCGCATCACTTCTGGCAGCAAGATATGTGTCTGCTCTGCAGAACTTCATATCTGGTTGAAATATCTCAGTTAGGGATGTATGGCTCAATGTCAACTTTGTCCTCGGCTTGGAAAAATTACTTTTAATGATAACTTCCAAAACCCCTAACTAGCAGGGCCATGCTAGCTGAAGAATTTTGCAAGTTCTGGGTTTTTCTATTTTTCCAATTCCTTCCATTGTTAAGAGTGTTCTCATTTTATCTTTTGAGTTCTTTCCCTGCTGTGCAACTACAGCATTTGTAGTTGAACCTGATTTCATAAACTGGGTATCTAAAGAGAAGTAAACATCTTTTTAAAATATCGCTGTAGTTTCTCCTTTTGCATCTTATGTGATAATTAAAGCTTTTCCTCAAGTGAAAAAACAGGGAGTCTAAAATCAATTCACTCCCTTAGATAGACCAAAAACACTACAGAGTTTGGTTTTGTGTTGAGGGAAGATGGATTATGGGATGTTCTGCAAGTGTGCACCCCTTGGAACACCAGAGCCCAAAATAAAGCTGTATCCAGTAAACAAAAGATGATGGGTTTTAGATAAAAGTTACAGGTTTCTTTAATCTCCAAGGACTTTGTATTTATTTCCTCCAGTCAGCAGATGTAACTGCAGTGTCTTGGATTAAAGAAACAGACTGATGTCAGTGCATGAATAATGAATTTTTCATCACAGTGGAAAGCTTAAAATGGGTTTTGCACTGTTATGATATATTGGTACATTTACAGCAAATGTTTGCAACTTGCAAACACAAGGAAATAACTTCTTTCTCATTATTTAAACTCCAGCTTTCTTGGCTTCTCTTCTTTCCAGGTGTTAAATTAGGCAATACTTTAAAGCTGTAGCTAGCAGCTATGAATTTCTCCAATACCAACTGTTTATTCTAGAGTAAGCACAGGGAATCCAATCTGGAACAGGGCCCTAATATGTAGGGGCACAGATGTTGAACCCTTTGCCCTATGCTGTGACAGCACTGTGATCTGGGGGTGGGACCACCAGTTTCCTTTGCCCCAGAATTATCTGTTTAAGCAAAATATTCACTTTTAGCAATAACAATTGCCAGTATAAACGAACCAGTCCACATTGTGATCATACTGGGTGACAACAAATCGAAACCACCTCCTTCCCCTACACACTAGGGTCCCCATCTTGTGCTTACAACAACAACTTTAGTAAGAAAGGGAAAAAAAGACCCAGCTGCTATCTTTGAAATATTGTCTAGTTTGATTCTCAGCTTCATTTGATCTTTAGTGCATCAATGAAAATCTCCAAGCATCAGTAGACAGAGAACCTAACCCCAAAGTAACTTGCATATTTCCTTTAATGCTACAATACTAATGCTGATGGACTGGGAAATGCACATAGTTAGGTTAACTAGAGTGTACATCTGCACTATGCAGCTGTTATCAGTTTCATACCATGTTAACTTTCATGGCTACATTCCATAAACTCTAAGAATTTTTAGTTTGAGGAAGTAAAACACATAGAATTCTGCATCAGAAAGTTGTAGTGCTTATATACAGAGAATTCTATGCCTCTCACCAAATTACAAATCCCAGGATTCTGTAGGATGGAGATATGATAATCAAAGACGTATGAAACTGGTATAGCTGTGTATTGCAGAAACGCCTCAGAGATAATAGATTGTACTGAAGAGAGTGTTTAATTTTTATTAGTTGTGCAGGAGAGGGAATACTTGTAAACACATTGTCTGACCCCAGCAATACTGTGACAACTTTGAACTGAAAAATCAGCTAGTGAAGGTGGGATTTTTGTCTCTCAAGGCCCCAGAAAGGTACTTCCAGTCACAGGACATAATACTGGCTTAGAGGAACAGACTTACATGGTGTGAACCAGCTTCCTGTGTATACAAATGCAGAAGGTAAAATAGCTTTCCCCATTCTCATCTTCTCCCATATGAAGCAGAGAAGTAAGATAATTTGGTAGACAGGGCCTCTTCTGTAGTGGCCCCTGAATTTTAGAATGCCTCCCAAAGGATGACTTGCCTGGCTCCATCACTGCCACCTTGAATTATTCCCTATGTTAGCAGAAGTAAGGAGCTATTTGTATCCAGTTACATTTGGCAATATACTTGCTGTTTGTTCAGAATGAAATCTCACTATATTTATTGGCGCTTACTCCCAAGAAAAATTATACATCACTACAATCTTGGATTTTAAAAGGCAACACATATACATAGTTGTTATCCAAGAGTCTGTTATCTGAGACAAAGGTGAAGATGGTAAGTATCATCCCAATCCCATTACAGATGCAGAAGCTGAAGGGGACTAGCAGCTTAAACTTCCTATAATGTTGATTCCAGGACAAGACCTTCCACCACACCAAAGGACAGAAGGTCAGTTCAGGGGATGCAGAATAGGCTGAGCAGCAAATGTATCTTGGTCTTCCAAGAAAGAAGAAAAGGCAGGTGGTTTAGGAGAAATAGTTGGCATCAGCCACTGCTGTCTCCCACCATCCCTTTGTATCTGCTGCCTCAATTCATTCTGCCTAATGATAGGGCTGGCCATCCTCCCAACACATTCTTTGAGGATGCACATAATGTGCTTAAATTCTTAATGTTATTTATACAGCTTGTAGCACACTCAGTACCTATATAACCAAGACTGTCAGGAAATCCCATGCAACTGTCTTGTGCCTCTTAGAAAATCAACAATCAGCAATAAAAAGGGCAGCTTAATAAATGAATAAGGTGCTTTGGTCTTAATTGTCCTATATCTTCAGCCCACAAAGCTGGCAGTGTGTCTGTTTTTCAACCTATACTGAAGTGGGCAAAGTGTTGTTGAACTAAACTTAACAGCAGCTCTAGCCCTAGCTGTAATTCAGCAGCATCTGGAAGTCCACACTTTGCTTACTCTGACCTATGCTATTTTGAAAGCATTAATTGTTGTAAGAGCCAAACATGGAATATCCCACAGATTAAAAGGATGTATTGTTGTTGCTTGTTGTTATTAGCTTTTGCTTTACTCTTACTTGCATAGAGCTGCCTGCCTGTATTAAGAAGCATGTTTCTTAAAAGTTCAGAGCACTAAATAGATCAACTGATTTGAAGCAGAAGGAGATGAGAAGAATTTCCTTCGGCAGACTTTGATAATGCAAATGCCTATATTCTCCCCTCCTACTGGTGTGCCCATATATGCACTTTAATAACCCATGAGCCAAGAATACATATCGAAATGTGTTCAATAGGTGTGTAATTATTACCTGAAGCATTTTAAAATAGTTTAAACACATATAGACTGACTGTTGTACTTCTCAACAGGTATTCTAACAACTTGTACATTTGTCAGAAAAATACTATTTATATTTAATTGAATCGGCTAGTTAAATTGGCTGAAAAGGACTCGTAGGAAGGGCAGTAATGAGAATGCTAGTCAGTCAAGCAGTCAGCCATCCTGCAGAGCACAAGAGCAGAAGGATTGTAAGGCATGATTTAATGATTCCAGCAGGAACCGTAAAGCTAGAGACTTTGTTGAAACTTTTTGCATTAAAGCAAGGAAGCTGCAAAGATTAATGCCCTTCCACTCCCCTCTTCCTTGTTTACACAGTCCTCCATCGATTTTGCAGTATTGACTTCTGGAGAATAAATGAGAGAAAAATTGAGTTTGCTATCTCTGTGGGTCGCTTCATATGAGCGATTTGTGTACCTGGTTTGTATTCCTGACTACAAAATATATGAGCTTCTTGTTTCATGTGTAGGAAGAACAGCCACATTTTTATCCAGTCCTTGTTTTTCTGCTTATGAAAACAGCTTGATTTGCAGATATATTAGCAGGCAAGAATGCTTATTTCCATATCATGATAAGCTAATTTTGGCAAGTCAAGCAATTGTTACAGACTTAGGAGCAGGATAGAAATTTTGATGGTCGTTCAGCAACCTTAGATGTGAAATGTTCTTGTGTATTTTTGCTTTCTCATAAAGAGAACATTGAGTTTTATACATGCTATTGTCTCCAAAACTAAAAAGTATCAATTAAGTCCCCAGTGTCATCATTCCTTCAGTGTCCCTTTTCCAATACTCCTAGCACATAGTTGAAAACAGCTTGGAAAAGTTACTTTTTTATTACAATTCCAAAAGAAGTAATATTTCCAAGCTCTGTTTAAAAATCCTACCTTATCAAGAACAGTTCTACGAGTCATTATTAAAGGTGTTTGGTAGAGTCATTATTAAAGATGTTTGGTAGATTTCCTAAGGAGCTGTTCAAGAGGGAGTAGAACCGTACACAATTGTTTCAGGAACAGTAAAGCTCTAATTCAGCATCTTAATATGTGAAGCACTCCACCTTTTCCTTACTTGTCATCAGAGATCAGTTCCATATTCCGCTTCCTCCACACATGCAGAGGATATTTGACATAGCACAAACAGACCATGCATCTCTGTTTTGGGATCTCTATCTTGATCTTCCACTGTCTTCATTTTTATGGTAATCCTGGTGGGACAAGGAGAAGCATGTGAGATCAATCAGCAAAGGTGGCATCAATAGCACGCAGGACTTCCAGGAAGAGGGATAGCTTGCCTACCCCAATACATGGCTATTGCAGAAATAAACTCTCCAAGCAGGCATGAGGAGGTCTACTGTGTCACATACCCATAGCTTTAAGCTCCCCCAGCACTTTCTCTCTGACTGGGAGAGAAGAACAAGGCATAGCAACACTACTGTATTTGAGATGAGGTCTACTTCAGGATTAAAGGCAAACAAGTTTTTAGGGTCGCACAAGCCAGTACTCTAACACTCTGTGTGTACGCATGTGAGACTGCCACGTGACAAAGAACAGGGCAAATTGTCCATGAAAGAGAAGAGGAGAGAACCACTTTTTTAAATATTATAAATGTTAAAGGTTCTCTGCAAAAGATCTATGTTGTATACTTTTCTGTTTTTTCTCAGTAGAGCAACATCTGTCAGCTCCTTCAAGGGTGATGTGAAGCACTTTCAATTCCTATAATGTTGATATTCGCAGCTGACCAGAAATAACAAAACAAAGCACAATCTTACATTGTTTTTCATTCAGCACGACACCTCTATCCATGCACTTTTTCTATTAGAATCATTAAGGTTTCTCACCAGTGTATGATGTTTTCATAAAAATCTCAACAACTCTTCCCCTCTGGCCTCACAGAAGGAGATGATAATCTTTTCCCTCTTCCAAACTTTAACTATTCCTTTATGCATGTGTGCACATACACGACCACACACACATACACACACACCCTGTGCATATGCTTTGAAAATTTTGCAAGTCATTTTCCTGTGTGCATGTTTCTAATCCACATGTGTGTATGTATATATCTATTATTTCCATGCAAATTGCACATAAAACAGACACATACACACATGGATAACTGAATTTGGTTGAAAGCATTTAAATTATTATAGTTTCGGGGTGTGGCACTCATATATACCTGGCTGTCTAAAATGCAACTGGCTTCATTCCCCTAGATGGATCCATATGCTTGCAAATTTTGTTCAAGAGATGTGTGGGTGTGGGTGGGTGGGTGTGAAGACAGCTCCTTTTTCGAAAAGATTAAAATGTAAAAGCTATTTCCACAAAGCCCCTGCACCTATTTGTATGAAATGTGGCAGATTTCATCCACTCAAAAGGGGCAACAATACATGCAAATTTCATCCAATTCTATCAAAAAGCCAAAAAGAAAAAAAAAGTTATTGCAGTTTACTTGTTTCTCCATCATAGTCAGTGCGAAGCATCTTCCTGAACCTTTTTTTTTTCTTCCTAAGGCAGATTTCTAATTTGGACCTGATTTCAAGCATGTGGCCTCCAAAGCAGTCCAAAACTAATCTTACCTTTGGTAGACATCCCCAGATGTGGAGACTTTGAAGTTCACCCTAAGTTGTATAACCACATCAGTTCTCAATCTGGATAGCTAAGGATGTGAGCATATAAAACTGAGATCAGGAAGCATTGCATTAGGAAAAAAAAAAATCAAGATTAGAGAAAATGAAGGTAGAGAAAAGAAAGGCTCCTTCACAGAGTCACATACTGAAAGCTTTACATTTGGAACAATACCTTCTCAGTTAGGGTCCAGAGCTTCAAAATATATCAGAGTATTGTTGGATTGTACATGATGTGTTTTAAAAGGTTCTTCAGAAGATTAAAGGAGACGGAGGCGTCATGATGTGCTGCCTTTTAACAAAGTTGCAACTGAAAGAAAGAAGAAAAATGGTTCACTGGAGCAGGTACAGAGATGTCATCTCATATTTAGAATGCCTAGGTGATGGCTGTGCACGAAAGAGGCATCAATTTTTCACAGCTGCTAGTTCTATTTGTAAAAACAAAACAAAACACACGAAACAGAAACAGTTTGGATAATCAAAATACAAAAACTGACAGCAACAGTATCTTGAAAAGTTCACAACTCTCAAGAAAAATACTGTTACTTCAGTAGAGAAACCCTATCCCGGGGTCTTCAATTTTTAATATCAAATAATTCTATGTGCCATAGAGGTCCCCTGAAGGAACACGTAGGCAGGCACGGTCGAAAGACTGAAGAGCAGGTCAGGCCAGTAAAATCCCCCATCACATAGCCCCAGGAGTCCTCAAGGTGTGTAAATTCACAATACACAAAGGATCCTCAGCCCCGAGACGCCGACTTGATGGGATTAACAGACAAGCCCCAAGCTGAGCAAATATTTCATCAAGCAAGGACCCTTCACATAGCCAAAAATCCGGAGATGTTGGCAACACACAACAAATCCTATGAAACAAAGGAAATTACCAATATGAAGCTATGTGCTCACTGCAACTCCCATTGTTATCCCTGGGAAAGGATTAATCCTCCAGGTACTTTTTCCCCTATAAATAACCCCGGCTTTTGAGCACTTCTTCGGATCGCTCCCAGTCATCCCAGCTGACTGTCGCTCCATTTGTACAGCAATCCCCTCAGCTTCCTCTGTGCTGAGTCCCACTTCTTCCCTGCCCTCTCGGACCCAGGACTTCAGGACAAGGTGCAGTATTCCCCAACAACGCCCCTTCAACTCCTCTGTCTAATTTCCTCTCTTTTATTTCTAAATAGCTCTTGGGTGAATGTGTGCATGACTGCGTAGGTGCGTGAAACTTAGATTTAATAAATTCATTTATTTGGCAATTTGGTGTGGTCCATAAAAACTGGGTAAAAAGACCCTGCTAGGTTACCCTACCTCTGGCATTGCTATTGCGCGTGCTCTGGCTAGTTTCTGTTCCCCATCACATGGAGCACACTGAGGTGTCCCTCAAGGGACCCCCAAAAGTAGGGTAACAATACAACAGTTGTATTGGCCATCTATGGCAGAAGGAGAGTTAATGAAGAGACCATTGCTATATCCATAGCCTTACTGGGTGCTATGGCCAGGGTAGGAGGTGGTGATAGATTTATTTTCTTTATCCTTCATCTACCGCATTGCAACACATTTTGAAGAGATTACCGATTTGGATGGCAGCTCTAAGAATCCCCCAGCAGCATGGCCTCTGTCTGCACGTATATGTGTTTCTTATTGCTGTTATGTTCCTTCAAGTTGTTATGTTCCTTCAAGTGGACACCAACTAGTGGTGACCCTATCCTGGGGTCACTAAGATTTACTTAGAGGTTTACCATTCCTTCTCTGTGAGGTTGAGAGAGTGTGACTTGCCCAAAGTGGTGACCAGTCACTCTCCCAAGGTCCAATACTCAAATCAGTTCACCATGCTGGCTCTATGAATGCAACATATTATTTAGAAAAGTGAAAAAATAAGAAAATGCTCAAGTTATTTTGGAGAATATTTTCAGGTCTTCTCATAGTGAGAAGGTAAGTAAAACCTGGAAGGATATGAACAGCACAGCAGTTCATTTGCATTATTTCATTCTCTCTCTCTCACACACACACATATATAATATATATATATTATGCTTTAGCTGCTTTGTCATAAATGTTTAGTTCCTTGAAATCAAAGTGCAAAGGATGCTTTGAATCAATCAAATTGTGTTCTTTTGTACTAGTGTAGTAGTTTTGGTAGGCAGTGTGAACAGTCTCTGTCAGGGAAAACCGGGGTATCAGCTGTAAAAAGAGCTGAACCCACAAGCAGGCTGCACAGCAAGTCCTTGCAAAGCCTCATCTCCAAGCCTGGAGAAAGTAAACGCCAACATGCAGCTTCCAGGGTCTAAAAGCTACAGCCTTTATTTGAATAACATGATGAAGCAAGTAAGCATGAGAAGAAGAAGCATGAGCATGAGAAGAAGAAGTGTGAACACAGAGCAGCACATTTTAATTTCAGTTGAATTAGGTTTATGAGAAAACATCAAATTCTGATCTTTGCTGCCTAGTCCACCCCCATACTAATGACACCGCACTTGAAGAAAAGAGGAAGAGGAAAACCAAGACAAGAGCCAGCTTCTGTGAGAGTGTCCTGTCCTCAGAAAGCATTTCCTTCTGCTGCTGCTTTATATTTAGAAGATCCAGCTGCAGAAACTACTGGTAAGGCATACAACATTTGTTCTACTGTGTGCTTGGCTGCTGTCGCTGTTGTTGGGGTGGCTACCTGTTTTATGCTTCTGCAAAAGCTGCTTCTAATATCAAGATACTGTGATTGGAAAAATATCATTTGTTGTCTTTCTGCCTGTCATTCCAGCTGTGAAAGGTACAGGGTTCTGTGGCACTCCTAACTGGAATGTTGCTTGGGCTCTTTGCATGAAAATCCAGCAACTACTGTATGATTGGCAATTTATCTTTCATGGTGATGACTGTGCCTGCTGCATGTAGTTTTAGAACCTGCAGCTATTGAAAGACACGAAGCCTTATCCAAGTTTGCAGGGAGACCAACTGAACATGGTAAATAGGTACATGGGAATGAGTAGCATTTTTTCTTCTGATTTCAGACATAAAGCTTTCCTCAAGCAGGATTTATCCATGTGCAGGACGGGCATCTTCTCATAAGATACAAACAACTACTAGCTTCATTATGACCCCCTTCCCTTTGTGTTTTCCTGCAGCACAGATTTCACATAGTGACTTTGTTATAGGAACTGTGACAAATCTCTCCAAATGGCAAATCTTTGAACATGGTGACCTATCTATCTATATACAGTCATCACTTCACATTCGCTAACTCTGGGCCCTTCCAAACCATATTTAACACACAAAACATATGATCACCGTATTCAACTCACCATGGATTCCTTTGAGGCATCAGAGTTCTCTCACAAGGCACAAGGGTGGCTGGTGGGGCTTACTGCCATCCCCACTGCTGCCCCACACCATTTTTAATAGGGACCTGCAAGCCTTTTTGCAGTTTCTCAGTCTCACAAGGCTTGCAGTCCCTATTAAAAATGGCAAAGGGAAGCAGCAGAGGTGACAGCAAATAATCCATGAATAATCAATCTTCAAAAGTGAAACCCACAAATGTGTTGGGCTGACTGCAGCTATCTTTTCATCAAAATATTTTCGACCTGTCCTATGGTGGTCAGGGTGGCTTACTATAAAATGAATTTGAACAATTTAAAACAAGTTAAAACCATAACAATAATTTGAAGGACAGTTTTGATACAGTTAAAACAATTTCTGTATAGTGGCTTGCTATGCAAGTCATGTAGTTTTCTCCACACACATGGAACAGGGCAAAACAGTTCTCTCATGGCATGGAGAAAACTGACTAGACTGTATTTTGATTGACTTCATAGAGAAAGCTACCATAAAAAATAATTTAAAATGGGTACAACATGTGTTTGCATTGAACTTGGAGACAGAAAACCTGCGTGTAACCTTGACTGAGAATGGAAGAAGCTGAGGGCTCTATCCCTTGTGTCAGCTGCTAAAGCTGGAGGTCTTGTATCTTTTGTAATTTCTTTTGCTTCCATACCATCACTTCTGCAGAAAATTGCCCTTGAGGTTAACGGCAAGAATGAGTATGTAGAAAATAACTTCCTCCTCTTTTTTTGTTTGTTTGTTTTTTAATAGTTCCCTTTTGGGAAACCCTGAGTTTTCTTTTGAAACTCATTGGAAAAGCTTGGAATATCATTATCAGTGTTAGCTGAAAGAAATATTTCCAGTGCCCCGTTGAAAGAGTCAGATGGCAGATAGGATTGCCATATCCTAAGCCCTCAATTTTCATCTGACTCATTTATATATCATACCAATTATTTGTCTATCATACAAATAATGTGATAGACTGGGAATGAATTTGCCAGCATATACCCTGCCTGCTACTTCCCTACTCAAAACCCCTTCTTTCAAAGTTATTTTGCAGATAAGCAACAGAAAAGAGGTTTTCTTATGATTTGTACATGTAAAGTAGACATTCGCAATCTGGCCATTTCCACACTAGACTGTTATAGCACTATTATTCCACTTGCAACATCCTATGGAATCCTGGGCTTTGCAGTTTCAGGAGGGGCTGGGAGTGGCTGTGTCTGCAAAAGGTTTTCAAGCCAAGAACCCTGCAACCTGCCCACAGCGCACACAAGATTGTTCAAGCAAATGAACAAAACCAAAATCTGCTTCCCATTTCAAATCAAGGAAGCTCCCAAACCAAGCAAATTTTAGCATGCTCTAGGACTTGAATGCACAAATAGATCAACCAAGAAACATGTTTAAATTGGAAGCAATACACATCAACAAGTTTAGAAGCAACTCCCACCCCAACCAGGCCATGTCAATTATGTGCAGAATCTGAAATCAACAAGCTTCACTTACCTGTTCTAAGCTTCATCTCCATATACCAACTCCAAAATGGAAATAAACACAGTGACCTTACTCATGGTTGGTGTTGCTGTAAGAAATAGTAAGCTAATAGAAGAAGAGTGCTTTATATGCTTAAAAACACTTTAAAAATTCTGCTTATCTTTCCTAGTATAGTTAATGTGTAATAATAGCAGTGGCAGAATTAATGCTTCTCCAGAGGTAGACTGTGTTTTTCTTAGTGGATCACGAGTTGGGCAGATGATTAAAATCAAATTTAAACCTCCTGTTTTATTTCATGTCTGGGAAAGGGAAGGACTATATTAACTGCTGTGTTTTCACAGTGTGATCACAAATATAAGCATCTTTTAAGTAATTTAGTATTTTCTCCTTACAAGAATTAATTAAAAATGTATCTGATTCTCTGAGTCATCCCCTTGCTAGTGATGATGAGAATGGTCTCAACCATATAGACTACAGAAATGTCACTGGTAATTTTCTTCCTCTTCTCCAATTATGTTTTTTTCTTTATTTCTTCAGAATAAGAATGGGTCGGAAGAAGGCTCCTTCCTCTGTCTTCCTGTTCCTCTTCGTATTTTTGACAAATGGCCTTTCCTCTCTTCCAAATGGCAAACAAAAACTGCTGTATGATGAGAGCCACCAGAAATTCGCCTGTTTGGGTATGTGTTTAATGATGGGTTTTTTCCCCTTGTGGTTCTTTTGTTTTTGTTTGTTTTTGCTTTTTCCATGTTTTATTACACTAAGGTGTGGAAGGGAGATTACCAATTGACCTCTATTAATGTACCTTTAAAATCGTGAGCTTATATAGAACTACATGTCTGACTGTTTAATTTCTTGTGGTAGAGGGCTGACAGCCAAGGCCCTTCTGCATGACACTCTTATAGCACAATTATTCCACTTTCAACCTCCTAGGGAATCCTTGGGTTTGCAGCTTCTGGAGGGGCCAGCTGGCCCCTCCCAAAGCTGCAAACCCCAGGATTCCCTAGGAGGTTGAAAGTGGAATAATCGCGCTATAAGAGTGTCATGCGGAAAGGACCCCAGAGTGGTGCAGTGGTCTGTGCACTAGCACCCTGAAGACCAGAGTTCGATTTACTCTTGGCCATGGAAACCCACTGGGAGACCTTGGGTGCATCATGAACTCTCAGCCCCAGAGAACCCGTGAGAGGTTCATCTTAGGGCTGCCAGAAATCAGAAATGTTAATGTTACCTTATTAACATTAATGTTAGTGTTAACTTGCTAATAGAGTTAATACAGTGATAAGGCAAGAAGAAAAAATTTAAAAGGTGTGATGATGAAGAAACAAATATTTAAATTAAGAACATTGGCGGAAGATTTAGTGATTCTCTTTACAGGGTTATTTAGAAAGTATGGAGACACTGAGAGTTTGGGACAAATATAAAACAAGACTGTGTGTTAAAATGCCTTCATGATAAAGCCTTATTTAAGAGGGAAGTAACTATTACAGACAAATGCTTAATGTATAGCGATTTGTTACTGCTACGAGAACAGCAATATCAAATGAAAACAAGTGATGAGGTGATTCAAGAAGGTTATAATACTCGATGGTTTGCTTATAGACAGTTAATTGAACATTTTAAGATAGAAATCTGTTTCATTTTGAAACATTTAAATCTATTCTAATTTTTCTTGCATGATTACAATCCTACTTCTTATTCAACCACACTATAAGGTGTTTATATTTGTCAGTATGACTCACGCTTTTATTTTGGAACTTCCACTTTCTTTCTTGGGCTGCTTGTCTTGTAAGAATTACCATGAACTTGGATTTATTAACTTCAATTTTTAGACTCTGGTCATTGCTTATTTACAAATAATCTTACCAGAACGTCTTAATTTGTCAGCTAGGAATGCTCTATTATCTGCATGACAGTATCTCTATTAACAGTGTTACCATCATTTGAATCAGCAAGTGCTTCTTTAGGTGTGTTTGGAATCCAGATATAAAAATTTCAGCCTCAATTCACACTTTTTACAAAACTTTTTGATAACATTGCTACCAGACTTGTGCATTCCAGAATTTTCTGTCTTATCTCTGTCTTCTTCCAGACACTTTGTTTAACAATTAAACTTGGTTAGAAATGCTCTTTTTTCAGCGTGGATAGATAAAGCATTTTTGGAGGCAGGACTTGTAGAGTTACTGGGGTTTTAATAAAATGCTTCTGGTTTGCAAGTTAAGCCCCTTTTATTGCTTTCTGCTTTCCGCTCAGCACAATTGAACAAGTTATGAACCAATCTTTAAACAGTCATCTTTCTCTGTTGGGGGGCTTTACTTACTGGTTCCTTTCACTATGTTTAATAGTAAAATTATAGGACGTTTTAAAAAGAAAACAAAGTGTAGTGAGCTTGTGATCTAACTATAGTGCCGTAGGGAGGACTTTCTTTCTATCCTACCATTGTCATAGGCTCATTTGGTGAGCCCATGAAAGGCAGTGTTCTTGATGGCAACATGCATATTGTGTTACACCATCTCCAAAATGGCACTTGGTGTTGCTGGTTTATTAATCCATTCTGTGACAAGATTGTCTCACATCCAAATATACATCACTTTTTAAAAGATATTTGCAAGAAGCTTAAGCAACCACTGAGAATGATCTATCACATGAAAACAATACCAATAGACCTTTTGAAAAATAATAATTAACCCTGCTTCCTTATATGTTATCAATGTTTGGTTTCGTCAACAGACTATAGTATTGTCACCTTAAGTGAAGAAGGCGACTGAGGTGTGGTTGTGTCATGATAACAAATCTTTCTTTGTTCTCTCTCTCTCTTTTCCTAACTCAAAACTTGAACTTTGATGTCTGTTGGTTTACTACAACAATTGCTTCTTTCTGGGTGATTATTTCTCCCCATGCCAGTTGCTAGTAGAAACAACTGAAGTGCTGAACACATGCAGTTCTAGGTTCCTCAGATCTGTGAGGAACAATGACCCAGCGGAATTGTTAATTAGGGTAATCAATAAGGATTAATAGTGTTCAAACAAAAGAGATCATTAGAACAAGCCCTCTCTAGCTGCACGCTAGCTATTTAGAGAAATAAGCAGTACTAATAACAACTATGTGTGCAGATAATTTACCTGATTATAGTTGCAACTGTGGAACTAATTATTCATTAGTAACCCCCTGCTGAACTATATATAAGTAAGTGATTTCAATGCAAGAGCCTTTGTATTTAATTGTAGTAACAATGCATGTAAATAATGGATATAGATCTGTTTTAGCATCAGTGCAAAAACACTGTGGTGCTGCAACAAACAAAAGAGAAAGAAAAGGTGACAAGCTGTTCAACTGATATATAAGTAATTTTCCAAGATTGCCATCTGTTTACCTTTCTGTGTGCCCCCAGTCAACCCCATGATACATGCCAGCACAGAAAAAGAAAAATGTTTTGCAAAATCTGGAAGCCATTTTTTAAACTGGCTTCACTTGCAACGTATTTTTGTAGGTTAGCATTTTCTTCCATGTTTTAATGGCTGGGTGAATATACCCTTCTGGTGCAGTAGTACTGCTGTCTAAGAATGAGGTCATTTTGGCAATTCCTCAGCATGTTCATTTTGTAGCAACCGTGAACGCAGCAATTCCTTAATCTCCAGGGTTGACTTACAATCAGGACAGGGCTGAAAGCCATCTGCACTACAGAATGCTCAGGTAAACCTGAAGATATGAGCATAGTAGCTATTCTAAATGGGGAACAACACTAGTTTAGGAGGCCTCCATGAGACACAAGGTTATGAAAATTGGATGCTAAGTCAGATCCCCTTATTTGTATTCTCTCTCTTGCTCTCCTGTAACTTAAGTGGTTGTAAGTGTGTAAGGATGATCAGATAAAAGAGAAAGGGGCATCTAATGGGGAATGGAAGTCTTTTCATTATTGTGCAGTGCAAGAGGTAGGTGACCAACTGTAGGATCTGATACACAAAGCATTAACACAAATTCCAATGTTCCCCCCACTTAGTTTAAAAAGTGCCTTTTAAGAACCTTCAGAGTAAACCTCCTTTCTTTATTATTGCTTTTATGAAAAGACTATAATGCTTTGTGTAAAATTTTAATGTGAAATATTAGAGTTGTTACCCTTTAGGGCTAAGCTTTCTTTCGAAAGGAGGAGGTTTCCTAACCACACAGTAATATTTAGTTCTCCCACAAAAGAGGAAGCACTGACACTTAACAAGTGCAATATCCAGCAGCCGTTGAAATTAATCTAACGTGGTATTCACATGTAAACATTACTTTTAAGCCCTTTCTTGAAGGGGTAACCTAGCCAACAGTCTGAAAGTAGATTGGTAGATCCAAGGAATTTGCATTGAATTGACAAGGGTTTTTGAAATGCAGTCCTTTCACAATAGCAGCAAAAAAATTACACATGCACAGCTGCTATAAACTATACTGTTGAAAATGTGTTGTTGTTGTTGTTTGTTGTAACCAAGGTTGGACTTTTGCATGGAGAACCAATGTGGGGATCTGCTCAAAACAAATTCCTGGACTCAGAATTCATTAATTCTGTCAAGTGTTTTTTCATCCAGCTCCTACTGGTGATATCTGTCTTGCCACTGGTGTACTTATCTATCAGCCTGCGTCATGCCCTGCTTTCAGAACCTAGACATAGACTCAGACCCCAGAAACAGAACAGGGAGAAGTGCCAGCTTGAGCAGAGAGCTCTGCTCCTTCTGACACAGAAGATAACTCATCTATACCCACCTTTGCCAAGCGTAGACAACAAAAGGAAAGCATACGCAGATCTCAATGAATTTATAACAGACAGTAGTTAATTAGGCACCAGCTGATCTTATCTGTGAACTTATAATAGCTTAGCCATTCACCTTCAGAACTTGTCAGTGGTTAGCTGACCATTTTTCCTGCCATGTCTCTGACTTTTGACAGGATGATATTGACTGTGCTTTGATTTATGAATGTTGCTGGGACTGTTGTTATGTTTCGTATTTGTTTCAAGACTGTTTTCCTACTAGATTAAAATAAAGAATCGCATTGTGGGACTGTTGCTTGCTGCTGGCAAGAACAGGACAGCCTGTTTTTTGGTTGACTGCCTGGACTGAGAGTGGACAGCCTGTTTCACTCCCATGGTAGTCCTTCCACACATCTCACCAGCATTTGGCTGCAAAAGAGCAGCCAAAGGCATGAGACAAAACATCAGAGCACAAACCATTCAAGCAGCTCCCCTCTTAAGGCCTTTCTGCATTATACTGTTATAGTGCTAGTACTCTACTTTCAACATCCTATGGAATCCTGGGGTTTGCAGTTTAGGGAGGGGCCTTTAGAATTCTCAGCCAGAGAGCTCTTTGGCCTCAGTAAACTACAGAATTCCACAGGATGTTGAAGGTGGAATAAGAGCACTTTTACAATATGGTGCAGAAAGGCCCTTAATCTTCATCTGCAGGGACTCCTTTTTGTTTGATCAGCAGATTCACACAAAGGCACCTTTCACTGGCTTCCATGGAGTCCTTTTTCCTTTCTCCAAGCATGCTTCCAAGACTATTTCTTTATCTTGGCATTTTTTCTTTCCAGAGTTGGGCAACAGCAGAGTGCAAAGCCAAACAACCCGTATCCAAACCCTAAATACCTCTGTTTAATTCTGTTTAATTCTGCAGCCACACTCCAAATGGGCCATTTCCATAGTTTACCAGATCTCAGCGGTGTCCTCTGAGGATTTCAGTAGAGCCTCTCCCAGGTGGGGAGCACAACAGGAATGCTCCCCTCCACACTGGCTGCTTCTGTGAATGGAGGAAGCGCAATGGCACCGCCTCTTCCTTCTGTGGCACAGCTGGGCATGGTCCCAGGCTGTGCTAGGGCAGGAAGCACAGCCATTGTGCTTCCAGGACCTGTGCACCTAAGTTAAGTGCAGGAGGGCAAAGGGAGGGCTATGCAATTGCCAGTCATTAACAGGTAAAACCCATCAATAATTTAATGCATGATTGCACCACCTGGGGACAGGAGAACGAAGGGACCTGGATTACAACATGCATAAGCATTGTCCAGAAACCATTCTTCTCCCGTCCTCAATGTGGGACAATGATGTCCTGCAGAAAGAGCCACAGTTTTACTCCCTGTTGTCATTTTGAGAGGTACTGCAAAGGAAAATGGAGGGATTTCTTCAGACCTCAAAAGGACAGCAGGAAGTGAAGGTGCATCTCTTCCTTTCACTGTTTTGAGAATGAGTACAGAAGAAAACAGAGATATTTGGGATAGTGTGCAAGTTCTAAAGAATTTGCAGGTGGAAGGATCTCGTTATTTTGTGTGTGCATTCATGTGTTTGAGTGTCTTTAATTCATGCTGAATTTAAAAAGAATTGTTGATTGAGATCTTTGGGGGACTGGTGAAGGGCTTCAGGGGCTACAAAAGTAGGGGTCTGCACTTTGCCCATTCATGTTCTAGTCCAAGAGTCAGGGAAAACATACCCTCTAGCTGTACTGAAATCAGAATGCTAAAAAACAGTATTTATATTCTATTGGAGCCTGTTAAGCCTTACACTTGACATTCCTGTCAAAACCATAATTCATTTTACATTGAGTATCAGTTTCAGTTCTGAGCTTAAACTAGAGCCAATCCAATTTGATCACAATTTTCTGAGCTATTTATGCAGGTATAAATCAGAGCAGGCTTTGATTTAAGGACAGAAAGAAATATCAACATCTTCTTTTCCTGTGTGTATAGAGTTCAAAGAGTTATGAGAGAATGTTATTAATGCATTATCAGTACCAACAGTTAATGAAACAGTTTGCATCCATAGAGAATATTTTCAGTGTACCATTCACTCTTAAAATAGATTCAGTTACTTCATGCTACAAGGATATATTCCTTCAAGGCAAAATTTGCCATGGATCTTTGGTGCAGTTTTTTATTTTAGTGTGCACAATGGATCAGATCCAGACTAAGCCATAGTTAGAGAAAACACACCGAAATCAATGGGACTTAAATTAGTTATGGCTGATTTATGTCCAATTGATGTCAATTGATTTTCTTTAAGCATGAATGAATTTGGACCCAGTTCAGCACTCATAATCCAACAGAAAAATATATTTGTTTAAACACATTGATCTAATGTGACCTGAGCACAACAAAACTAGCAATCAACTGTATGTTGGATCATGACCAATATATGCAGTCAGTTTGTGAGCTCTGCTTCTGAGTTTTTTGTTTTCTGTGTGTGTGTGTGTGTGTATGTGTGTGAAAGAGAGAGAGAGAGAGAGAGAGATTAAGAGAGAGAGAGAACTGTGATTTTATTTGCTTATGGTACATAGAATCTGATCTTCTTTTGTTTCTGTGTGTGACCTTTGCTTTGATTTTAGCAAGACTCTGATAAGCTCCTCCATGCCATTCTCACAGACAAACTAGTAAAATTCCAGACAAATGGTATTGCTGCTGGGTGGACTGTAACTGGTAATAAACTGAAAACAAAGAGTGCCCAGCAATGGTTTCTTTTCATCCTTAAGAGAAAAGGCAATTGAGACTGTGACACTGTAGGTTTATTTTCAGTCTCTTAAGAGACTTCTAGCCTTGCAAGACTGGAAATTCCCTCCCAGTGTTTTTACTAGGGTTCTTGCCAGCCTTCCAAAGCTGACTTCCACGCATGGAACGACTGGCAATCTCCCCAACTCTCTCAAGTATGCTGCCACCCCCCCCCCCGAATTATGAATTACTTAGACAGAACAGGAGGGACTCTGCCTAATCCCTAAGCGTAAGGAACTTCTACCTCCCCCTCCCCCGAGTGAGAGGTCCTATGTAGCGTGTGCCAACCCTGGCGTGGAAATGGACAGAAACGGAGGTTTATAAAAGTGTTTTAATCAAGGCATGCAAATAAACAATATCACACTTGGGAGAGCCCCTCTCCCAGGTACACTTAGTTACAAGAATTTACAAAACAGATATAACAGCACAGATACATTCTTAAGATCAGCCAGTCTCCAAAATAATAAACAGCCCTAACGCGGCTAACTACTTTATTCTAGTACTCACAGATGTTCTTAGAAGAAAGAAGCCAGGAGGCCAGGCATGCCTGCCTGCCTACGACTGGCATAGATCTCATCTCTGTGTGTGTCTCTCCCTCTGGCCACATGGCCTCTCAGAAGTTTTATTTTCCTCCTTGGAAGGATCTGGAAGCCTCTCCAAAATGCCTGCCTCTTTCCTTTTTGGTTGGTCAGTTCTCACCTTGTGACCTGTGATGCTGACCCTTTCGTTTTGGTTGGTCAACTCTCACCCTGTGACCCTTGATGTAATCCTAACATCTCATTAACCCTTGGTTTACCTGAAGAGGGAAGTATCTCCCTTTGATAAGCCTAGATAATGGGAAGCCCCATTATTACAGAGACACCATAGGATTCTGTACTGGGACCAGTTTTGTTCAACATCTTTATAATTGTCTTAGATAACTGAATAGAGGGCATGTTTCTCATATTTGCAGATGATACCAAGTTGAGAGGGAATACCTAAAGCCTTAGAAAGAATCAAGATTCATAATAATTGGATAGCTTGGTGAAAACTGACAAAATTAATTTCAGCAGAGATTAATATAAGGTACCGCATTTGGGAATTGAAATCTGATGCACAAATATAAATGGGTGACACCTGGCTTGACAGAAGTACATGTGAAAAGGATCTTGGTAGACCACAAATTTGAATAAAAGTCAATGTGAAAGTCAAAGTTGCATTAATAGAAGTATAGATCGAGGGAAGTAGTAATACCACTCTGTTTTGCTTTGGTCAGACCTCTTCTGGAATATTACATTTAGTTCTGTGCACCACTGTTTAAGAAGGATATTGACAAGCTGTGATGTGTGCAGAGGAGGGCCACCACAGAAAGTCCTATGAGGAAAGGTTGAAGGAGATGTTTAGCCAGGAGGAGAAAAGACTGAGAAGTAATATTATCCCTGTTTTTAAATATCTGAAGAATTGTCATATCAATGATGGAGCAAGCTTGTTTTTTACTGCTCCAGAGGGTAGAATGTAGACAATTGATTCAATTACAAGACAAGTGATTCCAGTTAAACCTTAGGGAAAACTTCCTAATGGTAAAATATATGTGACAGTTGAAGAGGCTACCCTAGTAAACTCACCTTCACTGAAGGTGTTTAAACAGAGATTAAATGAGTTCCTCTTAGGGCTACTTTAGTAATGGATTTCTGCATGGAACAGATTGGACTAGCTGCCTCTTAGATCCCCTTCCAATTCTATGATTCTGTGATCATTAAGTTGTTGAAGAAGAGAATCCAAACAACTTTCATTTGAATACCTCGGTTACTACATTGTGAAAGAAAGAAATCTGAGCAACGGGTTTGCAGCTTCTAGTGACATTAGATTCCCTTTGACAAGAGACCTTTTTTCCACAGTGCATGTGCAAATTTAGAGTCAATCTACTCGTTCATAGAAAATTACCCTGTGTCTTGAGTAGCTCAGATGCACTGACTGGATTCTCCAAAATCCTCTGCAACATACAGATTTACATGGGTTTCCTCAGCTGGAGTGGGGGGGCAACAGAAATGATTCCCCTGAATATCAAAAGTTCTTTAAATGTAGAGAACTGATATGGCATTTCCTAGTCACATAATCTGAAACCTATTTCAGTAGTTCTGGAACCATAACTCACTTCGTATTGGCCAGTGTTCCCTGTTGCAAGACAGAAAACATATCTGAACAGTGTAGAGTGGGCATCTTTACAGTCTAGAGTCCTGCCTGCCCTTTAGAATGGTAGTTCTGTAGCATGACAAAAATTACTAATTGTACCTGCAATGATTTAGGTCTTTATTACACAAAGTAGGTAAACTGCATTTACAGCAGGACAGTAGCATCTTTGGCTGGGACTTATCACATGACATTGTTCCTCTTCTGTTGTTCTTCCAATGGGAGACAGTTTGGAAAGCATTTCTTTTACAAAGTAGGTCATTAACAGAGGTTGTTAAGTGGACTCAAATACCTATTTTACCCATATTCTTCAGTTGTACAGAGGTCTGTGGCAAGTCTGAGGCTCAATATCCAAATAAAGCAAAGAAAGAAAGCTGTTCATTGTGTATCCACAAAGATGTAAAGCCTTTGAGAAGAGATGCTTGTTTTCATAACAGTCATTTTTCTTCCCCACGGAAAGAAAGCAGTGGGCTTTGTCACATCTGTCCTTTTTTCCATTGAATTTTGAACCACATTTCATTGCACAGAGCTCTGTTGGTGTTTTAATAACTAGGATAACTCAATCCACTGAGCTACTGAAAGCACAGAGGAAAATCAAGCATTCATAATCCAAAGCAGACTGTTACTGCATGTTTGTGTTGGAGGATTTGCTAGAGAGCATTAGCACATATGGCACATAATATATGCATTTTCATACCGGAATAGGAAGCAAACCTATCAGCAGTCTCTGGCATACCTGCCAGGATAGGAAAAATAAAAGTTGCACTGGGAGAGCTTGGAGAGTGTGGAGGGGGGCAGGGAGGGGGCTATGGTGCAAGGGGTGTGGCTGTGGTATGTGTGGGTGTGGCCAGGGCACACGTGGGCATGGCCAGGGTGCACAGGGGTGTGGCCAGGGCATGCGGGGGCGTAGCTATGGGCCAAGATGCCCCAAAAACATTGCCACTCTGGTGAATCATCCCTCCCACCTCCACATCCCTACAGGACTGAAAAGTCATTAGCAGACTCTTTGCCTGACCTTCAGCTGTTTCACACGTGCATATCCATCACTAAATGAGTATGCATGGGGATGAATACACTGTTTCCATTTTCTTTTTTAATGTTAAAATTCTCTTATACTATTATATCATGGTGGGGGTTAATGTTCCTCTTTTTTTCACAGCCTTGGTTGGACTTGGTCCAGAGAGACAGATCATAAGTATTTAAATAAATAATAAAGTAACATTACATGCTGCAGAGAGAATTAGCTTGGAAGGACCATTGCTTAATGGTTAGAGTGCATGTTTTCCATACAGCAGCACCCAGGTGTAATATCTGCCATCTCCTGGTACTAAACAAGACTTCTCCTGAAAACCCCAGAGAGTCATTGCTAGTCTGTGTAGTTAGCACTACCAAGTTAGATGGATCAATGTACTGACTTGGTATAAAGCTGCATCTACATGTTCAAATCCTTCTGTGAAAAAGAAGGAGGTGTTTGGGTTTTGTTTTGTTTTTTCTGTTCAGTTTCCCCTCAACTGAAGTGGATCATTGGATCAGCCATTTGTCAGCACAGTTGAACATTCTTGTTTACAATTTTGGGGTTTTGAATCCTTTAAAACTTTAATTAGCTGGATGCTGCATCGATTTTTACTTTTAGAACTGGATTTGAGTCTTCCGTTGCTTCTTGAAAGTTTGTGGAGGATTATTATTTAGATGCCAAGACATTTAACTAGTACATTATTTTTTAAAAATGTGCTAGTTTAATGTCTTGGCATTGTCATAGTTCTGTTAGATAACTTTAGTACTATTTATGTTATCACAATGTATTTCATGTTCATATACTTATATGATATGAAAAGATTCTAATCCGTCAGTGTTTTCGTTACTTGAAAAATTAGTTTTAAAGTGTTCTGCAAACATAAGTTTGATTCTTCTCTGGCCAAAAATTCAGCTTTCTTTCATCCCTGTACTATATACTTTCAGAAGTGAGTCCAGTAAGCCTCAGGGTTGGCAATGTTATGGCAGAATAGAGTTCTCAGGGCTCGTGGTGTCTTCCTCAGGCTTCAGAATAAGGGGAGGATTCTTAGGGTAAGAGCACTGCCTTAGAACGATTTTCAAAAAATCAGGTTGTGTTGCTGGCTTCCCCTTCAGCAGCCTGCCTAGGAGTGGCTTCTGTAAACGCTCTGACTGACCATCTCCTTCTGCCCTACCTTCTGCTTCCAAAATTTCTCAACTGCAACCAGAACAAGATCCCTAAGAGGGAGTTGTTTGTACTAAACTGCCTCAGGATTTGCTGCTAAATTTGATATTACAGGGTTGCTGCTTTATAGGTTTTCCTATTTTTTCCCCCTAATTATCCCAGTTCTATTTCTGCCTTCCTAACTCTAGAAGTACAGTTTTCTTTCGTGGTCTAGGCCACATGTGGGCTGCATCATTGTCAGCAAACAGTATATTATAAATGTATTTCTTCTGTTCCTTTGACACTTCTTCTTTTTTCAGTTTTCGATTCTTCATTTCACGTGTCTCTCTTTCTCTTGCTCATCCTCTTTCTCCTTCCCATTCCTTGCCAATTTCTGGCTAAACATCTTCTCTTTCCCTTCTCTTCCCATCTCTCATTTTCTTTTCATTCCCCTCCCTTTTCCCTATGTTCATCTTCTTCCTCATTCCAAGTTGATTTCCTGTTCTCTTCTTTTTCTTTTTTTAATTCCCTTTCCTAAGTACGTCCTATACATCTTCTCCCTCATCCTTTCTCCTCCTCCCTTCCACCCAAATTATGGCTAAATGAAATCTTCCCTTCTCTCTTTCAGTGATGCTGCCTTCTCCCCTTCCCCACGTCTCCTAGTTGTGTTTGTCTTCTTCCTCCTTCTGTAGTCTCCCTGACTCTCTGATTTCCTGGGTATTGTTTTTCCCCTTCCTCAGTTCTTCTGGCTATTTTTATCTTCTACCTCTTGCCTACCTTGTCTTTCTTCTCTTTCATCCTCTTTCTCCTTCTGTCATGTTTTTCCTTACTACACTACATAATCCTCCTTTTCCTTCTCGCTCTCTTATTTCCCCAACTTCCTCCCTCAAAAATACCCTTGAAACCATGACTGGGGTCCTTTTCGCACCTTACCTTTTCACAGAGGTGGGAGGCGGTGCTCGCGAGAGAAGCCTCAGCAGGAATGCTGCCGCTTCCCTGCTGCTTCAGTTCTGTAGCAGCTTCCTGGTCGTGCAAGTGCCGCGTGAGCACCCTGCCCCTTCCTACCACAGCGCAACCTGGGAACTGCGGGCTAGCGCTGAGGCAGGAAGCGCGACCGGCCTGGCTCCCGACGCACCACACACCAGGTAAGTGCAGGCCCCGGGAGCATTGCGCAATCGCGCACCATTTTCGGCTTTAAGCCGAAAATGAAAAGGTGCACGCGCATTCCGCGTCAGGGCCTTGAGCGTCACATAAACGGGAGTGCGTCATGCAGACCGCTCCTCCCATTTATGCTACGCTCAAGGGGCCCTCTCGCTTTAGAAACGCCATGCAAAAAGGGCCTGGTATATGTTAAATTCTTGCCATTTTGGTGTTGCCAGTCCCATTAAACTAAATAGGGCTTGCTTCTAAGGTGATACATGTAGACAGGATTGCCCTGTTGGTCTCTATTGCCCTGTTAGTCTATTGTCATCATAGCCTCTTCCCAAAATATTTGGTGATTAATAACAATATTATTGTAGTTGTGATAATGATGATTGTGGGGTTGAGGGAGGATTCCATAGGCTGACTTGAAAAAAAAGATGTGACCACTGAGGGAGCAGCCCATTAAAAGCAGAATTTGGAAAACTTTTGCTTAGAAAACTTCTTGGTTGGATTATGCTCCCCTGTTTTATTAAAAGTGTGCCCTGCAAAGTTGTTAAAATTATAGCTGGAATTTTTTTTTAATGTTTAAAGCGGAACATAAAAATCTTTATTTTGTTGGATTATGAGTTCAATGTTTTGTTAAAAGTTGTGCTTGTGAAGCTTTTAAAAACATTGCTAGAAAAGATTTCTAGCTTTTTATATTCAATGTAGAGCTTAGAAAAATTAATTTCCAGCCAGAAAATGTCAGAACATGCATTAGTCTTTAGGTACAATTCTGTAAATGTCTTGTGCTGCTGCAACCAGAGTTTAAACTAATGTGCTAGCACATGTACTTTTAGGGACATTGTAGAAGCAGATATTTCCTTAATTACTTGCACAAAACCAATCAGTGGCTATACTTACTCGAGATCTGGGAGGATAATGGCTGTTCCTTTTACCTGGATTGTTTTGGTTTTGTTTTGTGTTTTTGGTCAGTTAACGTAATTTATTCATTTATTGATTAATTCATAGGAGGAATTTCCATATTAATCAGGAAATCTAGTGAGTCTGCACCATGTTAAGTGAAAAATCTAGCAAATTAATAACTTAAGGAATTGCTTAACTATATTTTTTCCAATTCCTCCTCAGAATTTTTGTTAATTCTGAGTCCAAGGGCTTTCCCCTACTGCACTGTTATAGTGTTATTATTCTACTTTCAACATCCTGTGGAATTCTGGGGTTTGTAGTTTACTGAGGCCAAATAGCTCTCTGGCTGAGAATTCTAAATGCCTCTCCCTAAACTACAAGCCCCAGGATTCCACAGGATGTTGAAAGTTACAGCTAAATATGTGTACTCTCCATGGATTCCAAGACCACAGGAGAAAGTAGCACTTCCATTAAATGAGAGAGGGTTGTGGAAATGTACCCTATTGTCTTGTTTCCACATTTTCCAGAAAAGAAATGCTAAGATGTTCCCATTTCTTTAAATTAAGGTGAATAAGATCATACTGAGTGATGCTATAACTGTGTAAATATAATAATGAAATTTGGCATGAGTCCTTTATCTAAAATCTGTATGCTTAAAAAAGCAACACTTTTTGTGCCTGGCCTTTTATCTGCGTCCAACTGATACCATTCTAATTAGAATTTCCTTTGTATGTTTGCTGCAGAAGTAGATTAATTTAAACAGTCTGTTCAGCTTGCCAGAGGGTTCATGGCCAACAGACCCTCACTTTGACTTTATTAGTTGGAATGTAGGTTAAAAGAACCCTCTAGTCTGTTGGAAATGTCATTTTATTATTAAACACACACACTTTTTTTATGCTATGATGGGAGAGCAGCTTCTTAAAATGTGAATTTTCAGACTACCGCTATTGAACAGTAGGAGCACAGGCTCTTTTTCTACCCATCATAAATTAATAGTAGGTGGGACAAACTCTATTTGAAAAGAGACAGGCAGTTTTATTAAAGCCCAGGTCTAGCTTTGAATGGATGCTAGGTATTGTGATACTAAGACATTTCTTGAAATATGAAAATGTTCTTCATCTCGTCAAGGAATAGAAAGCCATTGTCAAGTGCCACCAAAAAGTCAATCTCTTCAATGGAAGTTTTTAAAAATTTAAACACAGCTCCAGAGTTTCAAAATGATGGGGGAACAGATAGAGAAATAAGGAAGGAAGAGCAGGGGGTCCAGCTGTAGTTTTAAAAAGCTACATGCTAATTTTTAAATTCTGAAAGGGTAGGAAGATGCATTCACTTAACTGTCTCATTTAAACCAATGGTATTTAAAAATTTTCTGTCTGACTGAAACAATGTGAGGATATTGTCAGATTCACATCAGCCATGAAATAATTTCAGCAGCAACTAGGTAACAGAATCACCTGCGTGAAAGCTGTGATATTCATGGCATCGTAGCCACAATGTTTTTCTGTTTGGCATATTAAACATTTAAATCACCACTACCATCCCTATCATCATTATAGCATAGATGTAACTAGTTACAAGTAATCTAGCTACCCGTAACTGGTTACCTTTTTGGCAATGGTGAAAGAAGTTATATGCTAAAAGTAAGGTGATACGTAATAACAAAGATATTTTCTTGGTTTCACAAATAACATTTTCTGGTTACTTTCAAAGTTTTTTAAAGCGCATGTTATAGTACAGTTATTTTGACAGGAATGTTTAATGTCTTTTGTCATTCTCTCGCAAATCGTTTCTTGCTCAGAAATATTAAAAAGTAATCTTAAAAAGTCATGAGCATTTTATTTTTGTTTCAACACTGTTACTTATCAGACACTGTGATTAGTAAAAGCAATTACTTTTTAAAAGTAATCTTTGAAGCTCTGATTATAAATTCATTAGAAAATTTACATTTACAACAAACACATAGTTCCAACATTACAGCTTTGCATTTAAAACATGCATAGTTTAAACACACAGAAATAAAACTCCAATAAAATTAACATTCAAAATAACTATAAAATTATAGTCTAAACCAGGGTTTCTCAATCAGGGTTCCCCAGAACCCCAGGGTTTCAGAAGAGGTCACTAGGGGGTTCATGAGATATTTTGATTTAAAAAATTAAACTTTTTTTTTTAAAAGCTGCAGATATTTGAGCCATTGCAGTGTAGTAGTTTGAGCACTGGACTGCAACTACAGACATTAGGGTTCAAATCCTTGCTTGGCCGTTGAAACTCTCTGGGTGGCCTGGGGCAAGTCGCATTCTCTCAACCTCAGAGGAAGGCAAAGGCAACCCCATCCTGAGCAAATCTTGCCAAGAAAACCCATGATAGGTTCATGTAGGATCACCATAAATCAGAAACTACTTGAAGGCACACAACAATAACAACTTTATGCAGGTGTTCTCTGAGGCCTGAAAATTATTTCAAGGGTTCTCCAGAATAAAAAGGCTGAGAAAGGCTGATCAAAAAACAGAAAATATGATAGCAGTGAAAAAATTCATCCTTTATTTCTGATGTTCTGGTAGGAGATTCATGGAATTAAAATGGCACCAGTCTTACACAAGAAGTTGTATCAGCAAGTTTTGCAGAAGTACCAGGAAAAACAATTGAGAAGTGGCCCAAACAATTGGAAGCACCAGAAAAGCCTGGTAATGACTGAATGTGCTCAGCTGCACACAATGTGAACTGACTGTTGGTGGCAGAAAATTCAAAATCATGAGGTGAGGGGGAATGGAGCAGAGTACAATGTAGGAGGACATGTCTATAGCTGGCTGGAAGTCTGAAGAAGGTCATTCAACACTGCATCACTTTGTCGCGTTCCCCACTTAACTATCCATATTGAAGTAACAATCACAGTAAAATAAAATCATGGCATTTATCCATCAAAGTCAAATGTATACTGTTATGAAACCGCTCATTCGTAAGATGGTACAGAAAAAAAATGCCATTTAGAAGTGACTAATATATCAGCAGCAGTTAATTAAATTTCACACAAATTCAAAAAATGTTAACAGTACTTGGAAAGCCACATCTTGCCTTTTCCTGTTCTAAATCCTATGATAAACATAGCAGATAATGCTTGAGAATCCAGAAGACAGTGACTCCTTAATTACATTGTCCCTTGATATGTCACTCCTAAAGAAAAAAAGAAAGTTAATTCAGATCTTATTTCTGGGGGCGGGGGGAATTGAAGGCATCATATTTCCAAGCTTTGTTACTGGTTAAAATATACTGATGCATTATTCTGAACTGCATGTATGTTCTATTCTGAGCCTTCTAACCTATTTGTCCTCCTGGCGAAGGTACAAAATAAGTACAGCCATCCCTTCACATTGACTAGGGTTAGGGGCACAGGACCCCCATGAAAGTAGAAAAACCGTGAATAACTCTAGGCCTTCCCAAGCCATATTCAACATACAAAAAAGTATGATCACCATATTCAACCCACCGTGACTTCCTTTGAGGCATCAGGGTTCCTTCACAAGGCAGAAGTGGGTGGCTCGTGGGGCTTATTGCCACCTCCATCGCTGCCCCACATCATTTTTAAAAGGGACTTACAAGCCTCGTTTGCAGTTTCTTGGCCTGGTGAGGCTTGCAGTCCCTATTAAAAATGGCACAGGGAGGTAGCAGAGGTGACAGCAAATAATCCATGAATAATAAAATCCACAAAAGTGAAACCAGCAAATGTGGAGGGCTGACTTTAGTAAGTGGAGATGAGGGAAAAGACTGAGCAAGTGGCACCTAGCAGTTGGAATCCAAAGTGCTCCTCCGTTATTAGGTATTCTGTGTTCCCTAGCAGAAACCAGGCTGGCATTGCAGGGCAAGAGCACCACCTAGGCTGCAATGTCAGCTGATACTTCCTGACCGCCCAAGCCTAACAAAGCCCTGTTGCTTCTTTAGGTAACGGCTAAAGACGCTTGTTTTCCTGTTTTGCTGGTTGCTCTGGAACTTGACCCTTAGCCTGTTTCTACCTATATAGGTAGTCCCATTGTTAATCAAAATGAGGCAATAACCTCAAGCAGCAGATGGTGTAGGTCAGTAGCCATTGCTTCTTGGTTATAGCTTGGGAAATCTTCAGTGATTCCCCTTTGTGAGAATATGGAGGTGTTTAATCAACACAGCCTGATATAAACACTCTAATCTAGCCTGTTTGTGACAATATGTAGAAGCCTCAGAAATACCACAAGCAGTAGCAAGGAGATGGAGTATGAAGGAGAACCTGGAACTGGAGGAGCCATTTACAGTAGGGCTGCAGTAGGCTAGGAGGGGGCAGCAAGTCTGGAGTTTTTTCACACTGTACAGTTATGGCACTCTGATTCCACTTTAAATGCCGTGGCTGCATCCTATACAATTCTCGGGTTTGTAGTTTGTTGAGGCACTTGATCCTTCTGGCTAAGAATTCTAAATAACTCCGCCTACAGTGCCAGCCCAGAATTTCATAGGTTGTTGGCACGGGAATTAAAGTGGAATCATAGCACTATAATTGTGTCAAGAGCAAGGGCTCCTTATAGTTCTAAAGGACTTAAGTATAGGCATACCTCAATTAATAATGTCTCTGACAAAGAAGCACCTTTTTACAAAGTCTTTTTATGTCTTCCCAACCCTCTCCACTTTTCTTCCTTTCCTCTACCTAGTTGGAAATTTTCGATAGTTTTAGCACTAGGGAGATGGGGAAGGAGGACTGGAGAAACACAGACTTTAAGGCACTTTTCATATGGCATTTCTCATGGGCCTCTGAAGTGTCGTGCGATTGCGATGAACATTTCAGATGACATCTTCACAATCACATGACACTGCTGGGGCCAGCAGGCACTGATTGCGCATTGTATCATTTTCTGATTTTAGCCAAAAATGGTGCACAATTGCACATAGCTCCAGGGCCCCACACATACTAATCTTGTGTGCGAAGCCTCCAGATCCACGGCCCTCCCGCTTCCTCCCCAGTGCAGCCTGGGAAAATACCCAGCCGTGCTGCGGAAGGAAGAGGCTGAGCCCTCATGCTGCCTGCTGGCCAGCAAACAACTCCTGCAGAGCAGAAGCAGTGGGGACGCGAGAACCTCACGGAAGAGGCTGCTCGTGTGATCCCTGTGCAACTGCACCGGACGCAGGTAAGTTGTGGAAAGGTCCTAAGTGTCAGGTTGTGTTAGCATGGCTGCAGTAAAAAATGCAATAAAAGCTTGAGATGGGTAATAATGGGATTCTGGTCTGGTTGACCCTCCTGTAGCAGTGTGTGCCCACCTACAAAAGGGAAAGTAAACAGCAGCTGTCTCAAGAATCCCTTATGGAGGGAGGACATTGAACTCCAAATCAGAGAGAAAAAGAGAAAGCAGATAAACCTGCTTCACATCATTTTAAAAGAAGTATGGATCTGTATGTATGGCCACCAGAAATGGAAATCATAAGAAGTAGAGGCTAATAAAAGAAAAAAATCATTGCTGGGTGCATTAATGCACATTTTGGAGGAAGTTTTCAGGTGGTCTCTTGAGGATTCAAAATGTTTTTGTTTACTTATGCAAGGCTTACCTAAGCTGTTTGTTTTTTGTTTTTGTTTCACAAGTACATTTTTTTAGTTGTGGATACAACATTTGCTGAAACAGGTTGAGCGGCTCTTCTTTTTTGTGGTGCAGGATTTATTCTGTGTTATTTCTGCCTCTGGTGCTAAATCTTCTATTAAAGAAATAATGTTTACCTGAAAAGTACTCGGTTTATATTAAAGTGAGATTTATGATTCAGTTAGGTCGTTTCCGCACGGGGTGAGGGAATTGCCCCGCGCCGCTACTTACTGGACGTTTTGGCTCTCCAGTCCGGTCCACGCCGCTCCAGAGCAGTGCATGCTCATCGATACACACTGCTCCAGCATCCCAAATGGCAGCTTCCAGTTGGTCGAGGGTCTCGACCAACCGCTGAAGCTCACCAGCCTAAAGCCCGCCCCTGGCAGATTGCAGGCTCGCATTGGGGCAAGCCTGTGAATCTGCATAAGGGAGCAGGCTCACAGTGGCATGCTCCATGCTTTTGAAAGACCTGTTTTCAGCAGTCTTTCACAAGCATGCTGGACAACCACTTGAGGTTGTTCCAGAGCGGGCTGAGGTGCGGATCTACGTTAAGTAGGTCCGACCCAGTCCGCTCCCAGGTGTAGACTTCCTCCTTGGAGGGCAGACTGCACCGTTTTAAAACCCCTTGTGGAAATGGCCTTAGTCTATCAAGCCTGATCTGCTCTGCTCTGGCCTCAAATTTGCACCATTGGATCTTCTCTTGGTACCTGACAGTTAAATGTTGATCACTGCTGAGGTCTGAAAGTTAATCAAGAAATTTTCTTTATTTGCTTAACTAAGGCTGTTTCTGCACTGGACTGTTATAGCAGTATTATTCCAATTTCAACATCCTATGGAATTCTGGGGTTTGCAGTTTTGGTGGGCCCTCCCAAAACTGCAAACCCCAGGATTCCATAGAACGTTGAAAGTGGAATAATAGTGCTATAACAGTCCAGTGTGGAAATGGCCTAAATCTAAGGTCTTTTGTGTTTCTCCTAACATGTTAAATATCATATTTACTCAAATTAAGCCCACTAACTTGCAAATGTGATTTTAAATGGACGACATTGTGATTTTGCAATTCTTTGTTACAATCTTGAAAGCTTGGGCCTTTGGCAACTTTCTGTCATTGGGCGTGCTGATTTAATATTTTGCCTTCATGTAGAAGGAGAACTTTCTGCTGTTCCCTCCATTTTCCTGTCTATAAAGAGTTTGCATTTTCTGTAGCGCTTTTTCTTGCCTATTCCTATAGTACGAGCCCTAATATTGCAGGTTACAAATTCCCTTCCAGTCATGGTTACATGCTGTGGTTTATGAGGAAATATGATTCTAGAGGAGCATGGAAGGAATGCACATCGCAAAGCTGGGTCACAACTTGCAAGCTGTGGTTTGCCATAAGCCAGCCCTCTCACTAGACAAAGTGAGCAGCTTGGGGTATCTTGAAAGGGCAGGAAATTATTATATATTTAAGTTGTTCTTACTGACTTTTTATTGCCAGGGATGGGGATAAATACATTTGATGTTTTTTTTGCATCACGCTCTGAAATAGCTTACCTTGACTTGGATAGATGGGGGACCATTTCCCTCTCTGCTTGAGACAGCACAGTGGTTTACCACAGGATGCATACTAAACGTTAATGTTAGAGACAGGATATTATTGACAAATATTATTTCCCCCTCCACACCAAAAAGATCATTTACAAACACAAACACCTTCATAGTTAATATTTTAAAAGCCTTAGGGGTTCATTTAGTAGAACTTTGTAAGTCTCTAAGTTAATGTAACAAGGATCTCTCTCTTGGAATTTTCAGGATGTGTGCTTATGGTGTCCATTGTAGAGCAGCTTGCTCAGGTCCACAACTCTACTGCAAAAGAAGCTCTGGAGAGACTCTGTAGCTACTTACCTGGTAAAAAGCATGGTGCCATGTATCTGTCTGTTCCCTGTTAATTATGAATTCACACTTAAGAGTATAAATGTTGTACCAGCTATTATTAGTCATGGCAACTTGGATTGATGAAATAGAAGTATATCAAAGATTTATATGTGGGTTCTATTTTTACTTTCATGTGAAAGCATTTAAATGTTTATCTCATTAGAGGCTGTAAGAACAGCAGTGGTGAGTCATTTGGAGAGCCATTTTATAGAATTAGAAGATATATAATTTTGTACCTTTTTAGGCTTCAGATGGAGAGGAAGCATACCGGAATTTGTCTATCTGTCCTTACAGAATAATAGCATGAAGGAAATAAGCCCCTTTCTCTCACCTGCTCAGTTTCTATTTGCAGAGAATATCTGTGGTTTTATTCCAACATCCATTTCTGAAACTAGAGCTGTCTGATGTGGTGCAGTACAGGGACACTAGATATTTGTACAGGGCTGCTATTGCTGCATGTTGTATTCGTTGGTTTTGCTTCTCTCTCTCTCTCTCTCTCTCTTTTTTAAAGTCAACTATGCAACAACTTAGAAACTTTAATTCCTTTGGACTGCAACTTGGCAATGGGGGCAGGGCTGGCTTCGTAGTCCAAGCTCTCCTTTGTTGCCACAGCCAGTTCAAATCCTATCATGTGGTTAGGAATTTCTATCTGCCGGATACATTTACTTCCATTGAACTTGAGGGTCTGACTACACATGACATTAATCATGTGATCGTGTGTTTTTAAAAAGTAAACAATGAAGTGGGGGACAGAGATAGGACAGATATCAAGGGTGCAGCAGATAGGGACTGGAGATTTAAATTTAATCTCCCAAGCTGCAGGCCTTTCAAAATTATGCTCTTACCCTGGTGCAGTAACAGGCATCAGAGTGAAAGACAGTTCACATTAATATTGTTGGGAGCCTTTTCGTGAAGGAACTACTCTTGGAGGCATGTAATAAAATTGTAGCTGAGGAGGACAAGCCTAAGCATTCCTATGTACTCTGTAATCTTAACAGCAAATCTCTCCCTGCATTTTAATATTCTTTTCAAAAGGCACACATACACACAGTGATTGCTGCTGCTGCTGCTGTTGGTATTGTTACAAGTTGAATATCCCTTATCCAAAATGCTTGGGACCAGAAATGTTTCAGATTTCAGACTCTTTCAGACTTTGGGATACAATATAGGTAACTGTATACGAAATGGTGTAGGACAGCAGTGGAGGTGGAGGTAAGCCCCAGCCACCAGATGCGCATATTTCAGGCTCCCCTATCTCCAGGGAGAGGAGGGGAGCAGGAAGGAGAGAGATGGCACAGTCAAGTTTGCAGGCAATTTTGCACAAACAGTGGGTGCAGTGGCATCTGTTGATCCTCCTCCTCCTCCACCACCACCACCACCACTGCCACACTGAGGTCTAGAGCAGAACTCATCAGCGGTGGCTTCGGGCAACCATCTCCATCCCAGTTCCAGAGGACAGCCCCAAGTCAAACCCCACCCCTACCCCTTGCTTCCACTGTCAGGTCCCTTATCCTAGTCAGTGCCTTTCCTACCCAAATCTTCTGTGGATGAGAACCCAGTAATCACAATCAGCTCCAGCAATGGCAGCAGCAGGGATACCAACTGCTTGCATCTGCATTCAAGGTGGCAGTGGTGGCACTCCTGCTCATTCATTCAGCTGGAGAGAGACGTAAGGTTCTGTGAAATGACAGGACAGATGGATTCCCACCGTTTCACAGATCCTTGCATCTCTCTTCAGCCTTGTTCAGGTAGGTATATATTTCCAAAAAAGGGATATTCTATTTTTTATTATTATTATTGTTATTGTTATTGTTATTTCCTGCTTTCCCCCAAAATGGAAACTCAAAGCAGCTCACAGTTTAAAAAACATCAAGTCAAAGGCTTTCAAGGCCTGAATCCATAGGTTGTTGTGGGTTTTCCAGGCTTTGAGGCCATGTTCTATTAGTATTTTCTTCTGACATTTCGCCTGCATCTATGGCTGGCATCTTCAGAGGATCTCATTTATTGAATATATTAGGCCAGAACCGGGAGATTAGGAAACAACAGAAGATACTATTGTATTTGATTACAGCAACACGGCTGACATATGTACAACACTGGAAAGATAAAACAGATATTCAGTTAGATGAATGGCAATTAAAAATGTTAGACATGGTAGAGACTGAAAAATTAGTGAACTCCCTTAAGAATAAAACATTTCAAAATTTTGAAAGAGAATGGAAAAGGATAATGCTCTGGCTAAATTTGTAAATATCTGTGGATTGAGTATGTTGGTATTTGACAAGATATGTATAAGGGAGAAGATAGATTCAACTGGAAAATTCTTGATATACAGAACCGTGGGGGAGGGGAACAGAAGAACTATAATAATGATATACATATTTGTGTTTATATATGTTTTTGCGTATTTTGAAAATAATAGAAATTCCTAAAAAAAAAAGATTTTCAAAAACTGTTCAGTTAAGAATAACACTGCACCCCCAGCCTGTCTCTAAAAACTTTCTGGTTTAACAGCCTGCTGGAACAAAAAGGTTTTAGCCTGCTGGTGGGAGGACAAGAAGGAGGGGCCATTCTGGCCTCCCTAGGAAGAGAGTTCAAAAGCCTAGGAGTGTCTACTGAGAAGATGCCCTTCCTGTGTCCCCACCAACCATGCTTTTGATGGTAGTGGGACTGAGAGAAGGGCTTCTCTTGATGATCTCAGGGCCTGGGCTAGCTCATACAGGGAGTCACGGCCTAATAATGAGAATAAATGGCTTGAATCCTGTTAGTAATCACAACTAGAGTAGATTCACTAAATCAGTTGTTGAATGATGAGTTACCTATGTAAATGCCCTTGCTTTGATGAGTCTATTCTGGTTGGGATCACTGATAGGATTCAGGTCAAATGCTACTTGTATTTTATTGTCCATTTAACAAAGGTTTTTTGTTTGTTTGTTTGTTTGAGATCTTAGTGTTGAGTTCTCAACATTTTTTTTAATTTGGTAGAATCTGTAGATTCGTCTTCTTTTCTGCTCTGTACTTGCCCTGAATTGAGTAACAAAAGTACAGCTTTGCTTGCTTATGGCATTCATATAAAGCATTCACTGTCTCAAAGGATTTATTCAGAAATATATGCTCAAGTCCCCCAAAGACTTTTCCAGCAGTTGAGATGGACAGAGAAGGAAACTCATGGTGCCTGATAAGGTGTAGGAGGGGAAATAGCAGAGCAATAGGTTGAATGATCACCAAAGTGAAGGCTGAAAAAAAACCTAGGGGTGGTGAAAACAAAGGTGGGACAGACAGAAGAGAAAAAAAACAATGAGAAAGAAAAGGAATTCATCAGTGTTTTGTTTCTGAACATCCTACAGAACCTTGTTGTCTCTTGTTGGAGCAGGTTGCTAGAATGATTCTTTAAGAACTGTATCATGTGTTGTTTTTCATGTGTTTGAATGCAGTCTTTTTAAGTCTGAATTTTCTCTTTTTGAATTTTTCATCTTCCAGAAAAGTTTAAGTTACAAGGCATTTGCTTTCTGATTTCTGAAATATTTGGACCAACTATAATTAAAATGTAAGTATTAATAAATCAAAGTAACAGTCACTATTTTACACAAACAGAATGGGGGTGAAGCTGGCGAGCTATACTCTTCCCAAGCTGAAGTGTGTTACAAACATCCAGAATGTTATAAGCTACACCTCCAAGAATTTTAGATTGAGACAGGCAAGGATTCAGTTGTCAGGCAAGCTGATATCTATCCAGTAACACCATCGCATCCTACATGCTGTGCTCAAAGTTGATGGGGAGTGGCAGGAATCTTGAGTCTACCACATAACCACATTGTTACCATCAATGTATTGAGTAACTTGGAAAGCCTGAATTGTCAGGGCATTCAGAATGTGAGTGCAGTGTGGGCAGGAAAGATTATTCTAAGTGGATGGAGAGATGTGACCTTGAGGCACAGTTGCAAGGGAATGTCTTAGCAAACATGCCTCAACCGGTCTTACCTCATCACAGAGCATCCAACATGATGTGAATGCAATTGGATCACCCCATTTGGACTGGGGTGTGGTTAAGCCCTTAAAAAGGCTTAGGTGTAACAATGTATTTTACCTCAGGTTCATTTTCCTCTGGTTATGCTGCCAGGACTATTTTTTGTATTGCTGACATGAATAACCTAAACAAGGTCAGGCCTGCTTACTATTTAGATGGAGAATTGCTAAGGAACACCAGGTAGTGTAGCCTATATTTCAGAGGAAGACAGTGCCGAGTTACCTCTGAGTATTCTTTGCCTAAGAAGACCTAACAAAATTCATGGAATTGCCTTAAGTTAACAGGTAACTTGGAGGCATTCTCCCCATGCATAAAAAGGGTAACTTAATAAGTCATTAGGAGGAGTTGTAGTTGTAATGTTAATGAGTCACTTAGAGGTGTGTGCAAATTTTGCAACAGTTATACAGCAAATTAATTTTATAAATAACATTCCAAAGACTTTATCACAAGAAGCAAATTAAACACACTTACAGCAGGATAATAATATCTTTGGCTGGGACTTATCACATGAGGTCATTCCTCTTCTGTTGTTCTCCCAGTAGCAGATTGTTTGGAAAGTGTTTCTTTTACAAAGGATATCGTTAATGGATTGATCCAAATAGTCTCCCACCAGGAGAACAACAGAAGAAGAATGAAGTCATGTGATGAGTCCCAGCCAAAGACACTATTATCCTGTTATAAGTGCAATTTACCTGCCTCATGTAATAAAGCCCCAAGCCCATGTGCACTTCTGTAATGTTCACATATATCTGAAGATTTGTATTGCCTGCACACTGGAGGATGTCTGTGCAAGGGTTCATATATATCTTCATTTGACAGTGCAGCTGTTCTACCAGTTATTGGACTTCTGATCAGCTTAAATGGAAGTTTGTTTGTTTTTTAAGCTAAACCAGTTTGCAGATTGGATTTATACAATCTTCTTCTTTTTTTTCAGTACATGACCTTAATAGTTCTTCCCCAGAGCTCTGTGAACTGCTGTAGCTTCCTTTGACATTAAAATTGAGAATGTGAAAGCTCAGTAATTATGTAATAATGTTCTGAGAACTTACTTAGCCTAAAAATAAAATATTTCTTTTATAATCAAAAATTCAGTAAAGCCTTATAATTTGTCACCTATTCAACAGCAGATGTGATCAAGAAGGAAGAACTGTCTTTAATAAATGATCCACTGTTAAGAGGATGCTGTCTTGAGCTGATGATCAGCTCTATACTTTTAATCCTTATTCTGCATATAATTTGAAAAAACAGACACATCCATACTTATATTTTATTTGAGAGTTATACCTAAAGCACAGTTTTCCATTGTTGGGAGAAGGTTCAAAATGCTGTGTAGAATCCAAGGCAGAAAATCATTGCACAATCCAGTCAGAAACACTGAACTAAAATCATATGGACCACAATAAAGTGGATCATAATTCACTATTTGTAAGATTTACCTTTTCAGCGAAGGAGTTTCAGTTTTCTAATACCCAGGAGAATCTAAATTATTCTTTCATTTCATCTAATTTCCTTTCAGGATAGAGAGGAAAGAGAATGCTGATGTAGTATGCCATGCCATTCACCTATGTAAACAGAAGGCAGGACAACCATTTTGTCATCTCTACCCTCTCTCTAAGGTGAGTTTGACTTGCAAATTAGAAATGAGAGCAAAGTGAAGACTAGAAGGAAGAGCCTTCTCAAATTTATTTTCCAGCATATTTCCCAGGTGATTTCCCTCTTAGATTGAACCTACTAATTTGTGCATGAGCAAATTTTGATATAGAAATGTGTTGATCAGTCACACTAACAATCAGAAAGATTAATAGTTCTCCCAATTTGTCTCATCTAATGACAGTTTCATCCCATTTTTTTCTCACTCTTCCTCCTGAAGAGTTCAAGGATTTTTCAGAACATTCCTTCACAACTAATCCTCTAAATAACACCCTGAGATATATTAGGCCAGTGCTACTCAAAGTGGTGGTCTATGAACTGCTACTGGTCCATGATCCATTGGCTGGCAATCTCTGGCAAGTTCTCAGAAAAGAAACAATCATAGCCAATGGATGCAAATATGGTGCAGGTCCCTAACACAGTAGGAGAAAAGAATCCTGGGTCTCCCATATCAAATTGCTTGAGATGCACTGGATTAGATTATAGATAGTGCAAAATCTTTTGAGCTCAAAGGCATGTATATAATCTTGTGCACACAGGTTGGGATCTTTGTCAGCTGTGACACAGGAATTACTAGAGGCGTATGATGAAAGTCTCCACATACAATGACCAGTCTCCACCAGAGTTGCTTTTCCTCCTCAGCCTCTAAAGCTGCAAAAACCAGTGTTCTCAAAAGTGAGATTATTCAGAGTTGACATTTGCCTCCATCCTGAAATGGTCTCTGCGGAGATCACTGTGTTGTTGCCAGCTGTCATGGCAAAGCATGTCAAGCTCAGCAGCAGAATTGCTGACGAACAGAGGCTTTTGACTCCATTCCCATCCACCCCAGCCATCTAGACTCAGGCCCTTTCCGCAATGCACCTTTTCATGGAGTTGGGGTGCGGAGATCATGCAAGCAGCCTCCAGCGAGAGGCTCTCGCATCCCCGCTGCTTCAGCTCGGCAGCTGCTCGCGCAAGAGCCCAGCCTCTTCCTTCCGCAGTGCAGTCTGGGAGTTTCCCAGGCTGCGCTGGGGCAGGACGTGCGAGTGCCACGGCTCCGAAGCTTCGCACACACAGCAAGTGCACGCGGGGCCCTGGAGCAATACACGATCACGAGCCATTTTCAGCTCAAAGCCGAAAATGAAAAAGTGCGCAAGTGGCACCTGCCAGACTCTGAAGTGTCACTCGATTATGAATGTGTCATGTGGACCACTCCTCACATTTGTGTAACACTTGAGGGGCCCTTTCACATGGCAAATGCCGTGCGAAAAGGGCCTAAAATTGCAATTGTAATAAAGATGGCAGAACAGCATTGCCTTCTATGCCTAGCTGATCTGCTGGGCTGAAAGAAAAGCAGTGAGGGACAAGTTATGCATAAAGCAACAAATGGCCAAATAGGTCACAAGTTATAATTCCCCTAACAAAGTGACTGGCTCAAGGTGATAGTAATGGGATTTGAACCCATGTCTAGCACCATGTTTCTCCCACTGGTGCTGCTGCCACCCTAGTTCCCATGGCTTCTACTACTACAACCTCCACTGAGTATTGCATCTTAGGAAAAGCAGGAAACAAAGCAAAGCCAAACGTTGTTGGAGAATTTGTTCTAGCATTAGGAGACAAACTGATTCAGATCAACCCTGGTGATCAATGGGGTGACAGATATCGCGGCAAGATTGCACTCATATCAGAGCAACTGATTGAATTTTGTGCAGTACGGTTTGTTCATCACAAATACACTTTTCAGGCAACCTGAAAGATGAGTTTGTATGTGTACATCATCTGATGGCCAATACAGAAATCAAATAGACTACATAAGTGGAAGGAGAAGATGGAAAAACTCCATTCTTTCTACAAAAAGAAGGCCAGGAGCATGTTGTAGCACAAAGCATGAACTACTAATGTCAAAAAGTAAAGTAAATCTAAAGAAAAACACTAAATCAATCACCAAGCAGAATACAAGCTGAAGAACATCTCTTTAGAATTTAAAGATAATGTAAAAAACAGATTTGCATTACTAAACCTAATTGACCAGGAGCAGGAAATACTCTGGACTGAAGCCAGAGACATTATCTGGGAAGAATGTGAGGCACTATCTGTAGCCAAAAGAAAAGAAAAGCCTCACTGGGTGACCAATGAAATTCTTCAAACAGTTTAGGACAGATGAGAAGTAAAAGTAAAAGATGAAAGTAATAGGGTTAGAACCTGAATGTAAGTGTTCAGCAACTTGCACACAGAAACAAAAAAACTACTGTAATAATCAGCGCAGAGAAGATGACAACAGAAAAGGAAGGAATAATAAATGTAAAGAAATAGAAGATGGCAACAAAAAGGAGTAAAAGATATTGCTTCCACAAAATTGAAGGAAACAAAGGGAAATTTAAACCAAGAATGGGGATGCTATATGACCAGCAAGGGAACATGATCAAGAAGAAAAAAAAAATGATGAAAACAACACACAGAAGAACTATATTAAAGGGATGAAAAGATGACAGAGGACCTTTCTGCACTACACTGCTATAGTGCTATTACTGTGGATTCAACATCCTATGGAATCCTGGGGTTTGCAGTTTAGGGAGAGGCATTTAGAGTTCTCAGCAGAGAGTTCTTTCGCCTCAGTAAACTGCAAACCCCAGGATTCCACAGGATGTTGAAAGTGGACTAATAGCACTGTAGCAGTGTAGTGTGGAAAGACCCAGATTTATTCAAGGAAGAATCATTTGAAAATGAACCCACAATTTTTAAAATTTAATTGAAAACTGCACTAAGCGCAATTGGGAGAAATAAATCACCAGGAACAGACAGCATAGCAGAAGAATAGAGACAAAATCCGCTCATGTTCTGACTAAAATCTGCTAACAAGTCTGGAAAGCAAAACAATGGCCCATGGATTGGAAAAGTTAAACATATTTCACTCCCCAAGATTGGGAACACCAGTGATTGCAATAACCACAGGACCTTTGCATAATCTCTCATACAAGCAAAATGATGCTCAAAATTTAAAATCAAAGACTTTTACCATATATGGGCCAAGAAAGGCCAAATGTCCTAGTTCAGAAAAAGAAGAGACACCAGGCATCATATAGCAAATTTATTTTGGATAATGGAGTGCACCAAAGAGCTTCTGAAGAAAATCAGCTGATGCTTTATAGATAATAACAAAGTCTTGTTCATGAAAAATTATGGATTGCTCTTAAAGCAACGGGTGTGCCGCAACATTTGATTCTCCAGATATGTAACCAATACTCAGTACAAGAGTCCATTGCCAGGATAAAATATGAAATAAAAAAAAATAGAATTGTTTCCAATTGGCAAGGGGAACAAGCAAGGCCATATTTTATTACCCTATCTGTTAAACGTCGATGCTAAAAATTTCATATGTAAAGCAGTATTAGCCTCAAAGGAAATGGGCATGAAAATTGGAGAAAGAAACATCAATAATTTAAAATATGCATACTACTAGCAGAGAACAACAAAGAGTTGGGGAAATTACTGAAGAAAATAAAGGAACAAAGTACAAAGGCAGAGTTACAACTGAACATTAAGAAAACAAAAATAATGACCACAGATTATTTACATAACTTTAAAGTAGACAGTGAAGACATTGAAATAGTTAGATTTCCCATACCTTGGCTCTATCCTTAATCATAATAAAGATTGTAGTCAAGAAATCAGAAGAACACTAGGATCTGAAAATGCAGCTATGAAGGAAATAGAGAAGACTCTGAAATGTAAAGATATATATTGAATTCTAAATTGTCTGGATTGTCCATGCCATCGTATTTCTGATTTCTATGTATGATTGTAAAAGCTAGATAGGAAAAAAAGCTGTTAGGAAAAAAAATCAACTCATTTGAAATGTGGTAGAGGAAAGGAGTTGTAACATAGACTGCCAAAAAGACAAATAAATAGGTCAGATAGCAAATCAAGCCTGAACTCTCACTAGATGACTAAACTGAAACTGTCATATTTCAAATATATCACGAGAAGACATGATTCATCAGAGAAGACAGTAATGCTTGGTAAGGTAGAAGGCAGTAAGAAAAGAAGAAGGCCACATTACAGTTGGACAGACTGAATCGATGAAGCCACAGCTTTGAATTTGCAAGGCCTGAGCAGGGCTATTGATAACAAGGTGACCAGGAAGTCTCACAGTCATAGGGTTGCTATAAGTTGAGGTTGACATGACAGCACTTAGCAGCAATAATCATAGGTAGGAGATGAATGAATGGCACTAAAAAGTAATGGAAGCAAGAATTGTTCTGTGCCACTCTCCCCAAAGTAAGGGCAGACTGTAGGACTGAAGACAAAGTGTGTGATCATGGATACAGTTGCATAAAACCCTGATTGGCATTGTTTTTCTCCTTTCTAATTTGCATTTTTTTTAATTTTTCTAACAAGCAAATACAGGAAACACAACCACAAAGTAAACAAATGTCACATACAACAATAACAAACAGTAATATTAATATAAGCCTCTCATTCTATATAAACCTCTTTCCAATCCCTTTTCCAGATTTTGGCCACTAAGGACCATTCTTTTTCAACTTTGTCCTTATCAATCTTTTCATCCATTAATGCGGTCAACAAATCCATTTGAAACATTTCATATAATTTCAATATCCATTGATCTTGCGAAGGTATCTCTTGACTTTTCCAGTTGAAGGCGTAGACAATTCTTGCGGCCGTCACCATGTATAGAAGGATTCTACCATATTGCTTTTGGTACTTTTGGTTAGCTACCACAAACATACTCAACAAATATAACTCTGGGCTAAATTTCAAGTCAATTTCCATTATATTTTTAACTGAATTATGTATTTTCCCCCAATATTCCTTTTCCCTCTTGCACTCCCACCACATATGGTACATTGTTCCTAATTTCTTCCCACATTTCCAACATCTATTAGAATAACTACTAAACATTCTAGCAATAGATTGTGGTGTAATATACCATCGATATAACATTTTATAAAAATTTTCTCTCAAGTTTACACTTCTTGTAAATTTTACATTTATATTCCAGGCCTTTCTCCATTCAGCTAACTCAATAGAATAACGTAAATCTCTTGACCATTTAATCATATGATCCTTAATTATTATCTGTTCTGTTTCTAATTTTAACAATATATGGTATATTTTCCCAATGATGTGGTCACCCCCAATTAAATATTTAATATCCAGTTCTTTAAAGTCTGAGCCCTTCTCCTGAATCCCATCTTCCGCAATATCTTTCTTGAACAATTCATATATTATTCTATAATGTAGCCAATTACCTTGAAATCCCAATTTCTTCAATTCATCCAATGTTAGCAATTCATCTTTACCCCCTCGTTTACACAATATTTCTTCATATGTCAAACATTTTCTATTTGTAATATATAATTCTTTAAAAAAGGCTTCTTGCACCGAAATTCATCTTGGCTTCTTTAAATAATTTTTTTTTTATAAATATTCCACACTTTCAGTAGACTCTTTCTAATGATATGTTTGTTAAATTCGTTATCATCTAAAGCCTTATGGTACCATAAGTACCCATGCCAACCAAACTTGTTAGATGCTCCTTCCAATGTTAATAATCTTACGTTTTCTGTACTGATCCAATCCAAAATCCACTTCAAAGCACAAGATCTATAATATAATTTAAGATTGGGTAGCGCCAAACCCCCTCTATCCTTGCTGTCAGTTAGAGTTTTTTCTTTAATTCTTGGTTTCTTCCTTAACCATAAGAAACTTAATTTTCTTAGACCAATTTTCAATAATTTTCTCATCCTTTAATACTGGAAGGTTCTGAAATATATACAATAGCTTGGGGAGAACACTCATCTTAATTACTGCAATGTGCCCTAATAAAGTAAGTTTCAATTTTGACCATATAATTAATTTATTTTCAATATTCTTCCATATTGAAATATAATTATTATTTACCAAATCTAAATTTTTACTTGTAGTAGAAATACCTAAATATTTAACTTTATGCCCTATCTTAATATTTGAGATTAATTCCAATTTCTTTTGCACCACTTTCTCCATATTCTTAGTTAAAATCACTGATTTATTTCTATTCACTTTAAATCCTGCAACCTCTCCAAATTCCTCTAAAATTTTAAATAATTTAGATATACTTTTGATTGGGTCATTTAATATCATAAACAAATCATCGGCAAAAGCCTTTAATTTATACATCTCCTCTTGAATTTGGCATCCCTTTACCTCAGAATCTTCTCTGATTTTCCTATTTAGTATTTCTAACGTTAATATAAATAAAAGTGGGGAAATCGGGCAGCCTTGTCTAGTGCCCTTTTCTATTACAATTTTATTAGATTTTATCCCATTAACAATAATAAACGTGCTTTGTTTATTATATATAGAGTCTATCCAATTAATAAATTGATTGCCTAGATTAACTTTTCTTATGACTTCCTTCATAAAATTCCAATTAAGATTGTCAAATGCCTTCTCGGCATCTATAAAAAGGAGAGCCAGTTCCTTCGGAACATATTCGTGGTACTCTATTATATTCACTAATGTCCTTAAATTATCATTTATCTGTCGCTTAGGTAAAAAACCGGTCTGGTCCTGGTGTATTCATTCATTTAGAATTTTTTTTAATTGATTTGCCAAAATTATAGTAAATATTTTGTAATCTGAATTTAACAAAGAGATAGGTCTATAATTATTCACCTCAAGTTTATCTTTTCCTTCTTTAGGTATTAGTGTTATATTGGCTTCTTTCCATGAAGGTGGAATCTCCAATATTCCCTCTTGATTAACCAATTCTAAAAAAGGTACCATCAATTCATCTTTGAAAGTTTTGTAAAATAAAGCCGTTAACCCATCTGTACCAGAGGCTTTCCCTAGTTTTAATTTCTTAATTGTGAGGCTTACCTCTTGAGGTGATATTTTTTGATTTAATCCCTTCTTCATAATTTCAGTGATCTGCGGAATATTACCTTTTTCTAAATAATTTTTTATTTTTTCAATTTCCCCAGAGCCTGATTTCTCGTTTGAATATAATTTCTTAAAATAATTATAAAAATTGGAGATAATTTCATCCTGGTCTGATATTATTCAATCCTCGACCCTAATCTGTGTTATATATCTTTTTTCTTTTTTCTTACGTAATTTATATGCTAACTGTTTAGAGGTTTTGTTTCCAAATTCAAATTCCTTTTGCTTAACATAGTTGGATTTACGTTTGATCTCTTCCAAATTTAACATAGTTATCTGGGTACGAATTACCTGGATTTCATTTTGAATTTTTTTATTCAAGGGATCCATCTTCAATTCTTCTTCTTTCTCTTTAAGAAGTGTCTGTAGTTTATCTTCTTTAAACCTTTTTTGCTTTTTATGTATATATTCTTTTTTTATCAAAATCCCTCTAATATATGCTTTCATAGCATCCCAGACCATCTCTATTTTAGTTCCTTTATGCAAGTTGTCTTGAAAAAATTTTTTTAAGTCCTCCTTAATATCTTGTATAATTTTGCCATCTCTTAATAAAAATTCATTAAGCCTCCAATTATAGCTTCTCTTCTTTTGGTTAAATCTCATCAATAATGGTGAATGATTGGAAATTAGTCTAGGCAGTATCCAAATATCATCTATTAAATTAGCCAAGCTTTTAGTTATCCAAAACATATCAGTCTGAGGCCAGCTTTGGTGATACGTTGAATAGTATGTATAGACTTGTTTATATCCGTGTTTCAATCTCCAGACATCCACAAAATTCAATATTTGAAGCCCTTTTTTTAACATTATTGGGTAAATTTCCATGTTTTACTCTAGTTTTCTTAGCTGATTTTTGCTTTCTATCCAATTTATCATCAATAACTCCATTCCAATCTCCCATACAGATTATTTTTTGATAATCTGTTTGTATAATAAATTCTAAAACCATCTCATAAAAGCATTGTTTATTTTCTAAGGGGGCATATAACCCAATTAATAATATTTTTTCATTATTCCAATTAATCTCAACAGCTATAAATTGACCCTTAATATCTTTGTAAACTAATTTGGATTGAAATCTATTGTTTATATATAATGCCACCTCTTTCTTCTTTTGATTTCGATTACAGGCTGCATAACATACTCCTAATTTATTGTTGTGTAAATATTTTATATTTCTCTCTAACATATGGGTTTCCTGTATACATATTATCTCAGTTTTCTGCTTCTCTAAAAAATTAAAAACTCTTTTTCTCTTAATCGGGCCATTCATTCCATTAACATTCCATGAACAGATTGATAAGTCCATGGTATTACGCTATCTTGTTGTATTCTGTTAATTAATTCAAGAGGAAATCAATTGATTTTACCTCAATGTGGTAACTGTCTGTTGTAATGCTTTGAGGCCTTGTTCCGTCTCTCCGTGTAGGTGCACAATTTCTTTCGGTGGTAACAGGTTTCGTTCTTCAGCTATATCAATCAAATCGATTTTCTCGTCTTCTTTTTGAAAACTTAATTGTAGTTGGTTTCCAGTCTTTTCATGCGGTCTCCGCTTTTCTCCAGAGTGTTTCACTTCAAAGGATGCATCTTGTTCCTTGTCTTGTTGTAATGTCCTTAAAAAATCTTCAGCCTTAGCTGTTGTATTAATCACATATCTTTTAAACTTGTAAGAAAATATTATTCCTTCTTCTCTCACCCATTTATATCGAATTTGTTTTTCATGTAATGCTCGTGTCAAATCTTTATATTGTTTCCTCTTTGCCAGAACTTCATATGGAAAATCCTTTAATATTTTTATTTTCGATCCTTCCACTGTAATTCGATTAGAGAAACTCTGTTGAATCACCAGATCCTGAACCCTCTCTCTAATAAAACGTACTGCCACATCTCTCGGCAAATGTTGATTCGTAGCAACTGCTGAATTAACACGATACAATTTATCAATTTCGAGATCTAGTTGCGCCACTTCCCAGCCAATAAATTCAGCAAGAATCGGAACCACTATTTCAGGTAGATTTTCACGGGAACTTTCCTTCAGTCACCTTAACGTCACACACTTAGTACGGGCGCGAGTATCTATATCCAATTTCAACTTAGATATCTTTTTATCCACTTTTTCTTCAGTTATCTGTAATTGTTGTTCCACCTTATTAACTTTTGTTTGCAGTAGTTTCGTACTCTCTCCTATTTGAGCTATTTCCTTAGTTATATCCATAATATTGTCTTTCACCTCCTTCAATTTGTCAGAAACTTTTTCCTTCAATTCCCCAAATTCTCTTCGTATGTCTTGGTTTATTTCTTCTTTTAGCTCTCTCATAAATTCCTTCATTTCTAATCTTAAATCATTCCCAAATCTTTTAATTTCCTCCAAGACATCTCTATTAGTAGTGGGATTTTCTTGTATATCTTCCAATGAGCTACTCCTTTGCCAAGCTGCCTTTTTAGCTCTCATTGCCATTTCACTCGTTAAATTCAAAAATCAACTCTATTCCAAGTAATCGAATAATCGAGTTTAACCTGATGTTATTGATTCCTCCAAGAAGTAATTTTAGAATTTAAAAATTTATAAGTTATTTACTATAACCTCTAACTTGCAATCTCAAGTGTTGATCTAACTTTGAAATCAAATTTTAAATAAAAAAAATCAACAATTTTCAAATTTCGAATTTCAAATTTCAAAATTTCAAAAGTCCATCTAAAGTCCTAATCCTGCAGTTATCTAACCAGAACCCAGCTAGGAATTATAAATTTATTCTCAGACAACTTTTAAATTTTTAATCAAATCTATAAAATAAAACTAACAATTTTAAGCCTATCTTTCAACTCTTATACTATGTACTTATATTGAATATTTATATTCAAATTGAAATTCCAGTACTTCTTTTTAACAAACCAAAGGGGAAAAAAAGAAAAAAAACCCACTATTTACTTTTATTTTCATGTCAAACTGGGTTCCTATAATCCTCTAAGCCAATATTACTCTCTGACCAGAGGGTGGCACTCTATTTCTCTCTATATATGTATAGATTCACTATGGAACAAAAAGCAAGCCCTAAATTCTACCTGTACTGGCAATTAACGTGTTTACATATACTGGCTCTTTTTTACATTAGCACTAACCTTGAAATAGATTCAACTCCCTTGAAAACACAAGAGCCCAGCTATATATAATAGAGACTTAATCTTGATCTTAATGAATGACAACTTGTGTTAATTATTACAACTATAACTAACTTGCAGTTTCAAATTCAAATGGGACACAAATATTTTTCAATTTAACACAAAATATAACACAAAATATACGACACTCTAGCCACTCTGACAAATATTTCCTCTAATTCCCTTCCCTCTACTCACTTATGCCAATCTTATATCAACCTTGTACCAACTTTATACACCCCTCAAACCTATTTCAGCTCCTAGACAATAACAAATTTAAATCTAAATAACAACTTTAAGCCTAAGTAATCTAGTAGTCAATTAATTCCCATTAATCTATTACCATTACCACCCAAAATAACTTTCGCCCACTGTTGTTGACCCACTATTATATATTTTTTTCTTTTCCTTTTTCCTCTTTTCCTTTTCTTTTTGTAAAGTGTTAGTCACCAAAATATCCCCCAGGGTCCAAGCATCCAGGGATCCAGGTTTTTCAATGTCCAGCTATTCGACTGTCCCACACCTCGTGTCGTATCTTCACTGTTCCATATAAATGTTGAGGTTAAGGTTTCCAATTAGGCTCAAGCTTCCCCTGGAGCAACCTAAATCACTTAAGTCACTCAAATCAAATCCTTATAGTTGTTTGTAATTAGGCAACAGCAACCACAAATGTCAACCAACTACCACTCTATAATACCAATAATCCTCGTCAGGCGCTCGACATCTCGTTTCACAAAAGATAAAAAGAGTCAGTTACTTAGAGTTTCAGTTGAAGTTCCCGTACCAGTTCTAGCAGAAAACTGACTTCTTTAAAGCAAGCTGTCTCAGCTACCCGTAGCCTCCCTAAACCAGTCGTTCTCCAATTCTCGGCTTTTCCGCTCCTCTGCTTCTCTCACGATTCAACTCTAAAGTCCAACCCGGTATTATATTTATATTTTTTCCATAAATTATAAATCTAAACATGTCCTTATATAAATCCGATTAAATTGTATAAATCATATTGATTTGTATATCTCATACTGAATTTCCGATCTGCGACGTAATTGCCAAATGCTGAGTTTGGCTTCTTCAACGGAGCAGGGTTTCTCCGCAATGCAAGTTCTTCCCGCAGAGCCAGGCAGTACATGCCGGCTCTCCCCTCTTCCCTAATGCCGGCAACCGATCTTTCCTTCATCCACTGTCGCTCACGCTTCATCAGGCTAGATGGGGCTTCTTCTATTCTGTTTTGTTCGCTCCGGCTCCAAACATCACAAAATCGCCGTGACCCTCTCGTTCACCTCTATTCAGTGAACTTGGGCAGGGTTTTTCAATGCCGCTTTTCACTCCGTTAAGCTGATCGCTCCGACCATACTACGGAGCGACCACACACGTCGCCATCTTTTCCCTTTTGTGTCTCTCTAATTTGTAATTTGAGTTATCATTTTATTATTATGAGCGTGCAAACTTGACTGTTTCACCTATCACGTACTTAAACAAAATGTCAGTACAGATATCTATTCCCTTCAGTTTTGCTGGTTTTTCATCTATTTGATTTTGTCAATCAAAACTGAAAGTTCAAAATACAAAACTGTAGCTGATCAAACATACTGCTGGTACATTGTATTCGTTTGTCCTCTACTTCCACCCCTGCTTTTAGAATTGTTGCTAAACCCTCTTCCCCTCTCCCATCAAAATATTTCCATCAAAATTAAATATACTTATGCGTAATTCCATGCCTTCAATCATTTATGATTTTGTATGTAGAGGTTTTGCATTCTGTTCTTAGATCCTTGCCTTTGTATTGGGGGTATTCTTGAAGACTCCTCATTTTTGTACCTTTTTTCCCCCTTTATAAGCCAGAAAGTCATGCTGGCTGGGGATTCTGGAACTTGCATTGTAAAATGTAAGTTACTCAAGCTCTACAATTGACTTCCATTTGGGAGATGCTTGCATAAAGCTGCAGAGGAAGGTAGTCATTGTTGTGTCCCATTAATGAGATTTTCAGAAGCAACTGTTTGGTTACTATTAAATGCAAAATCACAAACCATGATCTGATCTAGCAAGGCAGTTCTTTTAAATTACTCAGCTTGCTCATTGTGCTGAAGGTAAGCCCCTGTGGTTCCTGACAGACATGTTAATGCGCAAGTAAAATATTGAGAATAGATCGAAATTATTCTTAAAACCTCATTGAAACTGTGACTGCACCATGAGACAAGCACAGTGTCTGACTCATATGGACAGCTCCAGGCATTTTGTGTACCATCTCCCTTTCTCTGTTCTGCATTTATCTGGTCCTGCTATCCAGAAGAGTCCATCCGAATGTCTAGAAACGCAACTCATTCAAGCAGAAAGAGAACTTTCATTTTCCTGTCTTGGCTTTAGTGAGGAAAAACACCCTCACTTTTTGATTCTCAGATTCTGATATGGCATTTGACAGGGTTGGATGTTATACACAGCAAGCAAATATTAAACAGAAGAAAGCAAAGCAGTGTTCTTTTTTCAAAAAGCAATTCTTTTCTATAAACCTCTGCTTTTTTCTAACCAGCTGCCTGTGTCATGACACAGCAGACGATCCCACTTGTTAATTTTTATCATTACCTACTGAGAACATGCCAGTCAAACATTCTCAGAACTGTGCTCCAGTTCAGGTATTTTTGGCTTCTCTGCTGTATCCTTTTGTGCTGTCCAGGAATGAATTTGTGCTCCCTAGGCCCAATACAAACCATACGCTCCAATATGTAATACAAGAGTATTACCTGTAGAACTAGATGCCGTTCAGTGAGGAACGCAGACACATCTTACTGTTGTTAGATCATCTTTATTGGTGGTAAATGATGTAGCAGATGGTATACAGCAGAGAAACATTCCAGCCCTTTTGCCGATAGCATTCAGCATCCCTTCACAGCCAGTTGCAAAACTGGACCCCTGCACAACTATTTATAGGCCAGCAATCCAATTCCCCGCAGCTGGCTAAGGGGCACCTGGGTTGCTGTGCATTCACCCTGGGGCAAAGCCAATGGAGGATGGACTTCCCAGGCTTATATAGTGCAGAAATAAGCAAAGAAAATCAAAGTGTGCAAGTGTGACCCATCTCTCCACCACATAGTTATGAGACGTGCAGGTTAACAACAGAGGATGATTTCCTCTGTTTCCTGCCTCAAATGACCAAGGTAATGCAAAAAATTATCATACAAAGTCACTAATACCAATCAACCCTTTCTGTCATCTATTAATGTTTGGCCATGATGCTAACAAGAACTCTAAAAGCGTTCTGACTGGTGATGGAGACCCAGCTCACTGCAAGGGGCTTTATACTTACAGCTCTACATATTAGCCCATGAAAAAGAAATAGCGTCCAGGTGGGTTAATTTGGTGTGTGGGTGTATGCTGGAGGGGGACGATTGCTAACCAGGGCATTATGTCCTTACATGTGCAATGAGGCAAGGATGGATGAAGGAGAGATTCATTCAGTTCTCTTCATTTATAGTGCTGGAGAACTACATTCCCAAGGAACTTAGGCTGATTAAAGTAGTAAAGAATCTTTATGACCTTTTTGATTGGTTGAATGCAAAAAAAAAAAAAATGCCAAGGGCAAGGAGATGCTTGAAGGGGGAAGAAGTCAAGCTGGCTGTAATTTGCTGTGGAAAACAGAGACTGGCAGAAATCACCAGTGTCCTGTGCCCTTTTTGTCATAACTTAGCCTAGCAAAGCCTATGCTGGTTGCAAAAAACGCTCTGTGTTTATTTATCTCATTTAATATCATGCTCTTCAGATCTGTTTGGAAGTCTCAGGGCAGCTTACAGTTCTAGGATGACATTTTAAACATCAACACAGTGCAGTATAATATAAAAATGAAGCGGGGGGAGAAGGCTCAGAGCACTCAGCAACAATTCTAAAAGCAGAGGTGGAAGTAGAAGACAAATGAATGCAATGTACCTGCAATCATATACATGTTTTTCCAAAGGTAAGCCGAAGGTAGGTCCACAATTGCAGCTGTAATAACTAGAATGCTGGTAATAAAGACCTAAATTATATTCCTGGATGATGAGCCAACCCTTATGTAAGTCCCATTGACTCAGTGGGTCTGCTCTAGTTGGGACTACCAACAAGGTTTAGGCAAAATTTGCCATAATGCATGCATTTTGCATAGCTATCTTTTTCTGCTTCTCTACAGATAATCAGATAGGATCATTTGGGATTTCAGATATGCAACTCTGACCTGCTTTGGTGAAAACGAAGGGATATAAATAATGTATATATTCATGGGAAAATAGACGTTAGCTCTGTAAAATGTTTTACCAGGAAAACAAGTAGCATTCCTATTAAAGATTGTTAGCGTTATTTGGTAGCAGCAGAAGAGTGCAGCCTGGGTCCATACTTAAATCCTCCAACTTCCCCTCCCCATTTTTTTTTTTTTACCTTCAGTAATCTCACTAGCAGTACATCAAAGAAACCTCTCCTATTTTCCCATCCCCCTTTTAGCCCCAGCAATCTTGTCTTCATTCCCTCAGAGAGTTCTCTCCTGTTTTTGAGACTTAAAAAAAATGTTATGCCAAACCTCCTTTTTGCATCTATAAAGTCTGCCCAATTGGAATTTTGACTTGAAAAAGACCACTTTTTGTTAGGCTCAGTCAAAAGCACTGTCAAGTTTTGAAGTATCTACCACGTTGTGTCAGTGTATACTGAAAGACCCTACTGGAAATTTTGACTTGAACCATGGCAACGCAGCTTAACCATGTTTAACCAAATATGCTTTGTCAGTTTTTGATAGTTCTTAGCACAGTGTCCTGGTGAACTATGCTGTCACAGACATTCCATTTTATTATTATAGACTTTAGTGTAAAGTAGTATGAACTGTTACTGATTTTTTGAACACTGGTAAACATTCCAGTTAATTAATTTGCTTTGAGAGCTGTCTAAACCTATTACATAATGAGCTGAAATTTGTCCCTCACAAGCAATGTTGAGAGTAGAATGCAAAGATATCCTGTTCATGGAATCCAAGGAGTAATCAAAATGACAACTGTCTTTGTATATTGTTGTGTTTGGATCTGCTCTGTTACCTGGAAAAATACACTTTGCCCATGAGTTTCGATTATTTCATTCAGCTAAAATATAAAGGTTCACTGAATTTGCTTGTTGAGCATTCAAGCCCTGGGACTAAAAGCTGCTAAATATGCTCTGTCTCCAAACCATAGCAGGTTATAGTAACAGAACATATGGTTCTGTTTTAGTTGTTCTCATTAAACACAATGCACAAATCATCTCTACAGTAATCAAATTATGTATGTTTCCATTCAAGCATTTTTAATCAAACCATCCATAAAATACAAGATTATAGTGAATGAAGGTAATTTTAAGATCATCTAGTCCATTGAGCTCTGCTTAGTGCAGCCTCTGCACTGCAGGATGCAACTCTGCATATCTGAAAATAGCTGACCAGCCTTGGCTTAAAGACCTCCAGTGAAGGACAAGCCACCAATTTCCAAGGCAATCTGCTCCATTGTTGAATAGCTGTCACCTTTAGAAGTTCATCCTAGCATTTAGCTGAAATCTCCTTTGCTGCAGCTTCTACCAGTTCATTCTGGTCCTATCTTCTGAAGCAACAGAAAGCAAGTTGCCTTCATCTTCCGCATCATGGCCTTTGAAAACCCCTTACCATGCTTCTCTTTAGTCTTCTTTTCTCTAGGTTAAACATGCCCATATGTAAGCTGCTTTAGATTCATCTTGTGATCCACTAAGGCACCAAGGTCCTCTTTCCAGGCCAAACCAGGATTTCTGTGTTCTAGTGTCAGGAGAGACCAAATGCAAGACTTGGCATTTATCTCTGATGAATCTTGATAGTTTCAGCCCAGGGTTCCAACTTTTTCTGAACCTTTCTCCTGGTTTATACAATATTCAAAATTTTTCCTCAATGTATGGCACCTGCAAATTTGGAAGTCAGTGCCTCTAGATCCTCATTCAGATAATCTACAAAAAATTTTTTTTTTTTTTATAAAAGTATGGATGCTGTGAAAATGCTGTGACACTCACCTCAAACCTTCATGAGAGTGCTGAGCCTGGAGATGTAAAATTTCTGAAAACTTTAAAGCCACGGGGGAAAAATGCCCCTCATTTTCCAGAAAAAAAGTAGATTTTTAAAGAAAGAATAAAAATGTAGGATTAGCACCTTTTATAGGTTGAAAGTCACTTCATGTCTGTAAGAATTTAAAATGTAGGTATTGTGTTGTGTGTCTTCAAGTCATTTCCAATTTACGACAACCCTAAGGCAAACGTATCGTGGTGTTTTCTAGGGCTGAGAGTATGACACAACCGAGGTTACCCAGCAAGTTTCCATGGCCAAGTGGGGAATCGAACCCTAGCCTTGAGGCAACTTGAGGCAATACCCTTGGTATTGAGGCAACTGAGAGATTCCTGTCTCTCTGAGCATTTTGAATTTGGCTTTCCTAGTATCCAAGGAATGTGTCCAACTAAGTTCATTTTCACAACCTTCATTATCACAAATTCCAAGAGGACATGGTCAATTTTCTATACAGTTCGTTACATCACATTTTACTTAACATAATCAATCCTGTTGCCCTCTTATAACATTTTATCACTCTAGCAATGTAGAATTAAAAGTAAAACTAAAGCAAATGCCTCTTATATTATTACTTTTACTTAAGTTTTTATGACAATGCCAGCTTAACTAGCTGGATATTTCTTTGCTTAGATCCATTTGCAATATAAAATGATGGGATACAATTTTTCCATAGAGGTTTTGGAGACTTGCTAAATTCCTGACATTGAGACATGTTTGTTGAATTTCATTTCCAGTTGATTGGTGTTGCCATTTAAACTGAAGTATCCTGGATACTTAAAATTCATTACTCAGTTAAGCAAAAGACTACGCTGAGACAAAGAGATCAGTTTCAAATCATGCTTATCTGGAACATCACCATACTAAGGCCACTTCAATGGTCAGTGCTGTTGTCCCTGCAAGTTAATATATCATAAGTCAATTTGAAGTATGATCCTCACATTGAGAGAGGGAGATCTGTGTATGTGCCTTCAAGTCACCTGTCGACTTATGGTGACCCCATGAATTTCATAGGGTTTTCTTAGGCAAGAAATACTCAGAGGTGCTTTTGCCAGTTCCTTGCTCCGAAATATAATCTACAGCACTTGGTATTTGTTGGCAGTCTTCCATACAGTTTTTTTTAATAATTTTATTCAAATTTCAACAAATAAAACAAACAATGATCTCTGCAATGTTTACATGAAATGTTTTTCCTTCTTCCTTTTCTTTCTGGATTACAATTGTTAATATTCCCTCTATTTATTATACCACGTATTGCAATAAAATGTTAATAATCTATAATTTGTTAGTTCCTGCTGTATGTCTCTACTTTACTTGTTACATGATATTTTGTTGACTATTAACCTGAATAGTAGTTGATATCATGAAAAATGTATTACCTTCTGTCTACCCCAACCCAAATCTGTAGCAATCTTCCACTCTTTATTAATGTCTTCGTCTGATTTCCCTTTTAGTCTTTGTGTAAGTATATCCGCATTTCTATTTTCCATAAAAGTTGTCCACCACTGTTCAGTTGTAGGTGTAGTTTCATTATTCCAAAGTCATGCATACTCAGTGTGGGCCGTCGTCACCATGTACAATATTATTCTCCAGTATTTCTTGACTGACATTCCATCTAATATATGTGTCATGTTTAACAAGTAGAATTCAGGTGTCATCCCAAATTGGATCTTCAAAATTGAACTTATTTTTCTGTGTATTTCTTTCCAGTATTTTTGTGCTCTGGGACATGACCACCACATGTGAAATAGTGTACCAGAGTTCTCTTGACATTTCCAACATTGACCTGTACCTGTCTTGTAAATTGTCTTTAATTTTTCTGGTGTCATGTACCATCTATGAAATAGTTTGTAATAGTTTTCTTTTAAGTTTTGAGCAGAAGTAAATTTCTGCGTGCGTTGCCAACTCTGTCCCCGCCATTCTAACTGTATTGAGTGTCCAACATTTTGTGCCCATTGTATTATTACTGCTTTAACTGTCTCCTCCTCACATTCTTGGTGTAAAATTTCTTTATGCAGATATGCTAATAAATGTGGTGGATTTTCTCTTAACATTCGCAGTAAATGAATTTGTTCCTTTTGCTGTATTCCATAGGTTTGTATGTCCATTTGAAATCTTTCCTTTAGCTGTCTATAGGGAAACCAGCTTAATTTTATTCCTTCAGTTTCCAATTTCTCTCTTGATTTCATCTTCACACTGAAGTCTTCTGTCGTGTCTAATAAGTCTTCATATCATAACCATTTGTCTGTATCTTTCCATCTCCCAAAAAAAGCTTCTTGCGGGGAAACCAATTTGGGTAACTGCCTTATATTCTTCTTCTTGTAGTCAGTCCATATTTTAAGTAGCGATTTCCTTATAAAATGATGTGTAAAATCTTTGTTTACTGCTGCTTTTCCATAAAACATATAGGCATGCCATCCCATTCTTAAATCTGCTCCCTCTAATGCTAGCATTCTCGAATTTGGAAGATTTATCCAGTCTTTTATCCAAGTGAATGCCGCTGCCTTGTAGTATGCTTGCAGGTCCGGCAAGCCTAAGCCACCTCTTGCTGTTATGTCCGTCATGATTCTCCATTTAATTCTTGGTTTCCTCCCCTGCCATATAAACTTATTTATGTCTCTCTTCCACTGGACAAAGGGTTTAGTGCTTGTTATAATAGGCACATTTTGGAAAAGATAGTTCATTTTCGGTAAAACATTCATTTTTATTACTGATATCCGTCCCAGCAAAGATATTTTTAGTTGAGTCCATTTTTCCAAATCTTGAATTATCTCCTTCCATTTTTATCATAATTGTTATGGTACAATTTATTTCTTTGTGTAATCGAAACTCCTAAATATTTGGCTTTCTGTCCTTTATTAAATCCTGTAATTTGTTTGAATTCAGCCTCTTCTTTCTCCCTCATATTTTTTGTTATGTATACTGTTTTTTCCTTATTAAAAGTAATCTCCATACTCTTGAATAATATCCATCAGTCTTTGAGCACTCATGAGGGGATCATCCATAAAAAGTACCAAATCATCTGCAAAGGCTTTAAGTTTATATTGAAATTTCCTTATCTGGACTCCTCTTATTGCCACATCTTCTCTTATATTATCATTAAGTATTTCTAGTGTCAAAATAAATAGCAAAGGTGATATGGGACAACCCTGCCTTGTTCCTCTCAAAACTTCAATCAGTACTGTACGCTCTCCATTTATAATTAGTCTTGCTGTTTGTTGAGAGTATATTGCTTCAATCCATGAAATGAATTTTTCTCCCGCTTGTGCTTGCTTAACAGTTGTCTTCAAAAATGACCGATTGACCATATCAGATGCCTTTTCTGCGTCAACAAATACCATAGCTAGCTTTCTTTCATTATGTTTTTTGTAATGTTCAATTATATTTAAAACTATCCTGATATTGTCATGCATCATTCTCTTGGGCAAAAAACCATTCTGGTCTTCATGAACATGTTCTTGGAGTACTTTTTTAAGTCTCTCTGCCATAATAGCGGCAAAAATCTTACAGTCTGTGTTTAATAGTGAAATAGGTCTGTAATTCTTTATGTCCTTTATGTCCTGCCTTCTTTTGGGATCAAGACTACATTAGCTTCTTTCCATGTTTCTGGTATGCCATCCTTCTTAATCTCATTTATTGTTATTTGAAGTGGAGCTGAAAGTTCATGTTCCAAGATTTTGTAATACTTTGCTGTAAAACAATTGGGTCCTGGGGATTTATCGTTCTTTGTATTCCTAATGGCTTCTACTATCTCCATCATCGACACTGATTTGTTTAATGTCTCTCTCTGTTCTTCTGAAAATCTAATTTTATTCTTCCTTTTCAAGTATTCTTCCAATTCTCTTTGATTTTTTTTCTAGGAGGTATTACTTAATAACTTTGTATAATAAGAGTGGAATGCTTGTTTTATCTCCTTTTGCTTTGTTGTCTTTCCCTTCTTTGTTGTAATCTCTGTTATTATATTCCTTGATCTTCTTTTCTGCAATAAATTGGCCAAAAGTTTTGAAGGTTTATTTGCCTGTTCAAACGAGGTATGTTTCAGTCTATGCATCTGTTGTTCTATTTCTCCCAAATTTAATTGATTCAATTCTGCTTGACACACCTTGATCTTTTGTCTTGTAGTATTATCTGTCGGATTTTTCCTCATCTGTTTCTCCAATTCTTTCATATTCCCCAGGATCCTTTCTTCTGTACGCTTCCTTTCCTTATTAATTTCTGCAGTCTCCCATACAGGTATTAACCAGAGCTGACCTTGCTTTGCTTATAAAGTCAGACAGGATCTAGTGCCTTTAGGGTATTTAGGCAGCTGAAAAAAAGAGAAGTAGAGATCACACACACATATTTGCAGAACATGCAGCATATCTGCCAGTGTAAGATAGAACATGCATTCAATGGGATGCCATATAAATTAAACAAGTACTTAAACTGTCATGGCTATATATCCATTCCTTCTAATGATAGGGTGGGGAGCAAACTAAAAGACAGTTACACACAACTACAAAGTATGCAGCCCATCCAGTACTCTCTGGCAGAAAATGTACTTGCATTTATTATGTTTGAGGAATAGCAAATTTAGAAAGATTACTGAGGCTGAATACCAATAAGTATGTTTACACTTGAAAAGAGCAGGAATTAATAGAAAGTAAGGAAATACCTCTATTGGCACTGAGAAGTATAATTCTGCTAAAGATGTAAACACATGGATTTAGCACAACATTTTATTTTCTTGCCCCAACTTTGTTAGCCCTCCCCTTACCCAGCCACTTGTTGCAGCATCTCATCAAAAAGATACACATTGTGGTTGCCCTTTATGGGATTGGAGATATAATGCTGACGTTATACCTTCCATTCAGAAGCCAAAGACCAAAGCTATGAGCCTCTTGCCTGGTAGTACTTGAAAAAAGTGTTAATACCTATACAAGGTATCAAAGAGGTGGTATCATGTGGGCATAGTGATGTCAGAAAATTGAACTGATTGGATTTGTGTGTTCAGGGGAGAGTCCCACTCCACTTAAAACCCAACAACCAATGTGGATAGAAAAAAAGTAGGCCACAGATTCTATTGGTGCTGATAGGGTTGGGAAACACATGGGTCTGGATCAAGGCGTAGGCCAATCCACTTATTGATTGGTGAACTTGTCCATCTGGCCTGCTGCCAGACCCACCAAAATGACAATTGAAGGATCCACCTGGGTAGAGGCCCACTCATTTGCCCACCACCACTACCAGGGAGTGCAAGAAAGAAGTCTGCCCCCTCCCCAGCCTGGCTGTATTGGCCCCACACCTCTTGAGTTCCATAAAGCACCCCTCCCCCAATATATACCAATGCTTGAGAACCTGGGAATTGTTGTCCTGGATCCATGTCAACCATGCCAATGTGTGACAAGGGGACAATGCAAACACATAGAACACACATATCCCTGTACAAAACATCAGGCCGAACACATGACCAAATAAATAGTCGCTGGGTTGACCCTTGCAGCGCAAATGTCCAGGTGTTCAAGGAAACCAGCAATAAATACCTATCCACAGACCTGAGTGAAACCTACCTCCAGATCACTCAGGTCCTTCCCCTCCAGTCAGTGAGTTCAAAGCCAAATTCATTGGCTGGCATTGTCTACTTCTCCCAGAGGCCTGCACAAACCATGTACACCCTTGGAAGAAAGAAGCTGGCCAGCCACCACTACAGGCAGTCGCCAATGCTGTGCTCCCACCCCAAAGCAGCAAAGACACCATGTGCTAAGTCATGTACTGTTCTTCAACCTGTAGGGCAGAACTCATGCCTCTGTACACTGTCAGAGGAAAAGATAAACCTCAGTCTGCCTGTGAAAAAGTACAACATATACTACTTGAAACTTTTGTCTAACACTTTTTTATAGTTGTATGTGCTGCATTAAAAACAAATTTGGGCCAGGACTCTTTGTGAACAGAGTAAAATGAAAACAGAGAGTTGCTGCTGCAGTGGAGAAAGCTATGCCTGAACTAGTTGCTAGATGAAATGGCTGGATGTAAACAAGTCACATTTGCTTCAAAATGTGGTTTCAAGATCAGGACATAGCACATGGTAGATGTTATAGACCAGTGGAGCTGTTGACAAGAACCTAGAGACCTCTTGCTGGTTCCTGCTGAATCCTGCTTGTCTGCTGTGTATAAACCATGTGTTCATATCATACATTGGGCCAAATACAGTCAGTGTTGTTACCATTACTAAAAGGAACAGATACTGACTTCTACACATCATAAATTATTTAATCTAGACCGTGGAGATCATACCGCTGCTTGATTATACTACATCTGTTTGGTTAAGTGTTCCATACAAATTCCTTTTCTGAACATTATATTGGTCATGCAAAAGCAGGATTGTGAACCATCTATTATTTTACTGGTCTTGAATGTAATGTAAAATTACATTCAAGAAATTATTACAGGTTGAATCATAGAATCATAGAATCGTAGAGATGGAAGAGACCACAAGGGCCATCAAATCTAACCCTCTGACACACATGCACAAACACACACACACACACACACACACATTCTTCTCTGCATCTAGATAAAATGTCCCTTAGGAATAGTTTTAATGTGGATTCTAGAAGCATAAATGGGTGGGTCTGCTTTTGAGTCATATGTGCAAAAGTAATCTGGTTGAAAATGGAACCATGAAGATTTTGTACAGAGTTGTTCATTTGGAACCTATGGCTGTTTGTCTCCAGTTCTGTGCTGGCTTCTCTGGCTTTCAGTATGTTTCCATCCTCTTCAGGCTGTTGGTAGTTAATTCAAAACCTCAAAGTGCTTTAGAAACAGGCTATGTAAAGGGCACTCACCTGAACTTTCCCACTGTTACAAGTTGTCCAGGGAGGCACATTGTTGCAGCATCTGAAATGCAATTGATGAAGTACCTACTATGGCCTTCTCTGTTACAACACTGCACTTTCAGTATACCCTGCTCTGGAAGATGGTCTTATTCCCTTTGTGACATCTTTCTACAAGAAGCTAGAAATATTCTGACAGAGTTTGGCCTACTGATTTAGATTTGATTTACTGGGTTTTTAATTGATTTCCTGTTCTTCATTGGGTTTTCTTAACCTACTTCCTTCTGTGGCTTAGCTGTTTTAAGTTAATCCTTTAAAATGATTTGCTTCATTAGTGATGTTGTAGAGGGGTTGGAAGCACATATGCAGCAGACAGTGTTTGAATTGAAATAGACATAGTTTATTGGTTACAACTGTTGGGTCCAAGCGCTGGATGACCACTTGCCATCCAGTGATACCCAGCCCCAGCCTACCAGCTAGGGAAAGACCCACAGGACAGTAACTAGGATCCATATGGGTGAAAACACTGTCTGATTCCCATTGTCACCTGAGTATGAGGCAGTGATGATAGAGCTCTGAGCTGGGCCTGCTCCAAATGCCTCAACCTCCAAGATTCCCCAAAGGAATCACCAAAGCAGGGAAACAGGCACCCAGGCTTCAGGCCTCCCCTCCCCTGCAGATTGCCCAGACCACCACCCCTAGAGTTCTGGTAATATAAATCATACACATAAGAAATTTCGCAACCCATGACAGGATGTGCCTACAACAGGACCCATCCGTAAAACTCAAGTTGAAGGAAGAAGCATAAAGAAATTGGCTGGAATCCCAGTCCTGGAGCACTTATGTATTCCTAGAGGTATTACTTCCTCTTCCAACATCAGCAGTGGGGAGCCCTTCCTCCAACCAACTTCCCAGTTAGCTGGCCTTTTCTGCAATTTGCCAAGAGCTGGTGCTTGCTGTTAGATAGCAATATGTCCTTGGCTGGCCATGATGGGAATACTAGTACAAAATCCTGTAACTATATCCTAGCATCTAGTTTATGCACATGGCTGAGCAGATGTTTGCTTGCTGTGGAGAGCCAAATATCAATGGGGTAAGAATCTTAAGCTTTAAACAGATGTATATTCCTTGTAAGAAAATGAATGAGATCTTGACAGCTAAATAAGCAAACATTTACAAATGGAATGCTATGAAGGATAATAAGACAACTGATACAAAAAAAACCCCATAACACATAATTGGTGATATCCTTTGTAGACACATACATTATCTCCTGTTACAGCTAAGCTAAGAAAAGCAGAAGTTGTCTGAAGGTAGTGGTAGAAATAATATTCTAGATTATGCAATGCTGTGTTATTGTTGCCTTTCCTGTTTTAGATGGAGTTAAATGTAACTATGAAGAAATTGGAACGAATGGCTGCAACGAAGACTCTGGTAAGAAATAGTGCCAATAGAATTTTTTTTTGTCATTATTTCATTTAACATTGTTCAGCTTTGGAGCCAGAAGAATGTAAAATATTCAGAAATGTTCCTGAATGAAGATTAGGCATATTGAGAAACTGTTTTCTACAGTTGCATAATGTAACAGCAACCATTAAGGAAAAAAAAGACTTGACAACAAAAGAGAGGGAAACGGGAATCCAAGGAAGTAATCTTTAGCAAAAGCATAGAAAGAAATGGCAGGAAGTTGGGGGAGTTAATTTATTATGTTTTAATGAAGTTCTAAAGTTCTTACAGGTAGAAATGATCAGTTAGAGGTAGGTAGCTTTAGGTAAGAGGAAATGCTTATACTTACTCTTCACCTTCTCATGCTCTTTATTTCAGTCTTGACAGTATATCACACATAATCACTTTCTAGAATAACATTACACTTAATATTTTAAATTCAAAATATTCCTGATCATTGGGAGAATATCTGTTCCCTTCTTATTTTTTTTTAAATTATGTGCCAAGTTTTAAATTGAATGAACAATTTCACAAATTTCCTTTAATCTTTTGACTTTGGTCCTATTTTGCACTGACAATTTTGCCTCATTGTTTTCTCCTTTTGAAGTGATCTATAAGAAGCAGTTACATGAGCCTCTGCGCACAGAGATGCTGTACAGGAATTGTAGCTTTTGCATGAGCACAATTATCATTTTTTGTTCAATGTTGTTAAGGAAAGGTGGATTTAACTGTTAACAGGTTGATGGATTCCACTGTTGCTCAATGACAGAGCATGTGTTTTAGATGGAGAGGTTTTGAGGTTCAGTCCATGGTAAGAATGGAAAGGCATCTTATACCAAATGTTGGGGTCTAGACTCCTAGGGATGAGGAGGTGAGATTGTAACCCTTCAGAAATTATTGAACTACAGCTCTTGCCAGCATAGACAATGATAAGGGAACATGGGAACTGAAGGCCTTGGAGGACCACATTGTCCTATGCATGCTGGTTTAGACCAGGAGTGAGCTAATATCTAGGGGATAATTCTTGCCCCCATGGTGGACTGCACCAACCAAACGTTGAAACCAGAAGTCAATTCTCATTGCAGTTTCTGATTTCTAATAAGTCTTGGGTGGGTGGGTTGTTCTGCCTGCTGTTCCAGGAGCAGTGACTGACTGTTGTTTAGGGGAGCAGGGAAAAATACTAGGAAGAAAAATAGGATGAAGTACAGGAGGAGGGTTGGAGGGTCTTTGAGAGTCATGGAAGGCTGCAGAAAAGCTGCCGGATTATTCATGCATCCTCTGGGTCACGTTTTTCCCATCTTTGCTTTTGCTTTACTGACCTAAGTAGACCAATGGTCTGACTCCCTATAAAGCAGATTACTGTGTTTCTAAATTCCTGTGTTAAATTTCCACATGAAGGTATCCATCAGGTCCTTTAAATCTGAGGTGTGAATGCAAAACAATGCATTATAGGAGGTATTTTGAAGTTCCGGTGCACTGAACTCATTTTACCTAGCAGAAAACAAACAAGCAAGTTCCCTTCTGCCTAGATAGATTTTTAGTTTTATATGTTGGCTGACGTATACAGATTGCTTCCAATTTTCTCTGGGTATGTGATTTCCATACAAATGTTTTTGTTGTTTGCAAAGAAATTACAGTATTGTTTCTTCTCAAGTTATTGCTGTGAAGCTGGTTACAGAAGTAAAAATTGAGTTTTCTAATTAGCCTCTAGGTTAATACTAAGCAGTGGTGCCAAGGCAATAAAGAATATGCTGTAAATAAGCACTTTCAATTCAGATGTAAGAGCAGCAGAAAAAACAGGAACATTAACTTTTCTGTTAATTATTACCTTCTCTTTTGCTACAAATTGCTTGGAGTAGACATTATTAATATAGTGGAAGTTATGCATCCATACTTTAATGACTTCAAATGGCACCATCATTTCGTAGTACTGATTATTGCCCCATGACAGTATCTATGTCAGTGTAAACACCAAAAGAATATATAAATGGCACATAGGGAAGGCCCATAACTCAGTGGAAGAGCATAGGCTTTGCATATACTAGGTCCCAGGTTCAGTGTCAGGCATCCCTAGGAGTGCTGGAAAACTGCTGGATTCAGATTCTTGCTCTGTTCAGATTATACTGTGTGACAAGGGAATAGCAATCCAAGGATGCTTGCTGCCTTTATCTCCTTAGAGAACAGTATAAGGTAGTGTGCACACGTGCCAATAGGTTGAACCTGTATGTATTAGCCAAAGAAATAGAGGAGAGCCACTGTGAATAAATTTGGTTCATTTATCAGTTCAGTTGCTTTGCTTGATAATATTCACTCATTTATTCATTTCTAAAATTTCTATCCCAAACCTACCACACAACTGGCCATCTCAGGATGGCTTTCAATTAAAAAATGCAAACAAAATACATGTATATCTCAGGCCCTTTTTGCATGGCATTTTTGATGCAAAAGGGCCCCTTGAGCATCGCGCAAATGTGAGGAGCGGTCCACACAACGCACATATTTGCGCAACGCTCCAGAGCCTGACTGCACACGCATTTTTTTCATTTTCGGCTTGAAACCGAAAATGTTGCACGGTCACGCATCGCTCTGGGACCCCATGCACACTTCCTTGTGTGCGGAGCCTCGGAAGCTGGGCCAGTCGCGCTTCCTGTCTCAGTGCAGCCTGGGAAGTCCCAGGCTGCACTGCGAAAGGAAGAGGTGGGGCTCTCATGCGAGCAGGAAGCTTGTGCAGAGCCAAAGAAGCAGGGAACCAAGAACCTCTCTCCGGAGGCTGCTCGCGCAAGCCCCACACCCCAGGACTGCGAAAAGGTAAGGTGCGAAAAGGCTTTAAGTTAGCAAAAAGAGTCTCACAAAGGAGGTCCTTTTTACAAAGTCTATTTGTAAAAGCATTCCTTTTTTTCCTTGTCCTCTGTCTACCTGGAAATTTTGTAGCAGCATTGGCATTAGAAGGATGGTGAAAGAATGCTGGAGAAACACAGAATTTCAGTTTCACGTTGCATCAGCATGTCTGCAGTTAACTATGCAATAAAGCTTAAACTCCAATTCTCCTCTAGCCAATCCTACTATAAGTTCTGTGTACCTGCCTACAACAAGCAAGATGAACAGCAGCTACCTCCAGAATCGCTTACTGAGCATATGTGAACAGGAAAACAGAAAGGAAAGATGCAAACAAATAGGCATGCCTCACTGGCTATTTTAAGGAAAGATAGATCAGTAAGTTTGGCCACCAAACTGAAAGTAATTAAAAATGGAGAGTGATGAAAGAGAATAATAATCCCTGGGTGCATTTTGGAAGAAGATTTCAAAGAGTCTCTAAAATTTTCCAGATGTTTTTACTAATTTATGCCGGGCTTGGTTGTTTTATTTCTCATGCGGATATTAGTTTTGGATAAAAGGTTTGCTGAAACATGTTGAACAGTTCTAATTTTTTGTGGTATAGAAACGTATCCCTGTTCTTTCTGTTATGTCTGCCTCTGGTACCAGCATTTCTGTTAAAGAAGTCATGTTCAGGAACACATCCACTTTGTTAACTGAGGTATACCTGTTCTACAAGAGCCAGTGTAGTGTAGAGGTTTGAGTGTTGGACAATGACTCTGGAGACCAGGGCCATTTCCACACTAGCCTGTTATAGCACAATGATTCCAGCGGCTGGCACCTCCCGAAACTGCAAACCCCAGGATTCCAGAGGATGTTGAAAGTGGAATCATAGCGCTATAACAGGCTAATGTGGAAATGGCCCAGGTTTCAAATCCCTGATCACTCATGGAAACCTACTGGATGATCTTGGGCAAGTCATACTGTCTCAGCCTCAGAAAAAGACAACAGCAAACCCCCTCTGAACAATTCTTGCCAAGAAAACCACCTGATAGGGTTGCCTTAGTATCACCATAAGTCAGAAATGACTTGAATGCACTCAACAACAAACCTGTACTGAAAAGCAAAGCACCACTAGTCTGAAATAATAACCATATAAAACAGCATGTAAAGACAGAGAAAAAGGGAAGAAAGCCCAACATAATCAGTAAAACATTAAAAATTGTTAGAAGTCAGTTTTGGGGGGACTTTGCGATTGACAGATTTCATGGAGAAGGTACTCCACAGATCACCAAAAGTCCGCCCTCCCGTCACTGCCTGCAATGCTGACAGCAGCAAGAAAGAGGCTCGTATAAAGATCCTAATGACCACACTGATTGTTGAAAGAGTATCAGCAGGAGATGCAGGCTCTTGCAAATATGAAGTACTTTATATTAATATAGTTCTAGAGTAAAGCTTCTTAAAAATTATAACCCAAAAAGGGAAGGGAGAAATGCTTAATGCTACTTATAGATTAGCCATAAATACATCAGTGAGTAGAATAAATACAGTGCTTTTTATTTATTTAGAGTATGAACTTCTCCTTTCCGGATTGGTTTCCCTTCCTTTCCTGAACTGTGTTAACTTCAAAGCATTTTCACAATGGAGAATGTCAAGATTCAGTCTTAAACGAAAATCAACTGACACCATAGTTTAAGGGTGCCAAAAATCCATAGCAGCTCACAGGTTTTTAAAACTTCTTCCCTTAGATTATAGTTATATCAGCAAGGAAGCTGCTATTCCATTTTTCAGAAGAAAGTTTGAAAAGCACTTAGTTTTGAAAATGTACCTACTGCAACAAGCTCTACAGCATAAGGGTGAAAATGGTAATGGAAGATAGCTGATAAGTTATGTCACATAATCTTCTGCTGCAATAGCCAAGTTCCTAGAATTGGTTTCTGCTGGAGTGTTGGAAAATGACTTTTTTGCACTACACTCCCAGAATTCTCAGGGTTACAAGTCTGAAACACCAACAGTTCTGAGCTATGATTTCTGCCCACTTTTTATCGTATCATGCTCTTGAGAAGAGAAAATGTCCTAAATCCAATTGCTAGCCCCAAATAGAATAAACCCATAAATGCTAAATGAGAGTGAGGTTGCCAACAGTGTCTGGAAATTCCTGGAGATTTTTTTCAAACTGAGAATGAATTTCTACATATTGCTATACCTAGTTAAATTTGTGGTCTTTCAACTCTGTAATTCACCCAGGCTTGGAAAAAGAGGCCTTGAGATACGAAAGAGTACACCTCCTTTAATTTATTTTATTTTTGTCTGTTTTCTTCTTTCACTGTGCTCTCTTTTCTTTCTGTGTGTAATTTTGTTGTCCAAAAATACCCTTTAGTTTAAAGACTACAATGTAAAAAAAACCCACCAACAACAACAAAAAGAAAACCAAACAAACAAAAAGTAGCAAACTTGAGGAGAGCATTTCTGACCATTTCTGTCACCCTCTAATGCTTATTTTATCTTCCTTCTCTTTAGCTAGGTGACAAGGTTAGCTTGTTCTCCTTTTCTTGGTTTTTGACTTTATGGCCAATTCTGCACTAGCCTGTTATATAGTGCTATTATTTCACTTTCAACGTCTTATGGAATCTGGGGTTTGCAGTTTAGGGAGAGGGCTTTGAGGGCCCTCTCCAAAGTGCAAACCCCAGGATTCCATAGGATATTAAAGGAGGAATAATAGCACTATAACGGACTAGTGCAGAAAAAGTCTAAATTTGAAGAGGCCTATTGCTGTTCTGGATGTTGTTGTTGTTGGTTGGTTGGTTGCCTGTTTTTTATTTGGCATTTTGGCAGATCCAGGTTTTTTTTTTTTTTAAGAAGTCTTTCAACTCTTCACAGGCCACAATAACGCTCGCGTTCACCAGCAGTTCACTCTTGAGTGCTTTATCCCTCAGCCCGTTTGTCTTATCATCCACAGTGATGTCATAAAAGTGAAAACTCTCTCACAGAAGAATGGAAAGAGTAAAAGAGACCAGTATCTTCATTTGATTGTCACTACCCTCTGACATTTGTTTGAAAATCCCTACCCTTCTCTGATACATGTTCTGCTCTTTGGAGACAGCCTCTTCCCTTGTTGTAAAACACAGTAATCATCAGGCAGCTTGTCAATGTCAGACTCAGCATAAAGTGTTGAAGGAAAAGTCTGTAAATCTCGTCATTTTCCATCATTGTAAAATGAGAGCACTGACATTTGTCTTTATAAGTGAACTTCCAACACCATACAGTTTCACCAGGCATTCAACATGTTATATCAATGTCTTACAGGCTTCCTCTTTGAACTTTTTGGTTGTCAGCTACAGATACGTTGTCCCAAATTACTTGAACTGATCTTCCATCCAATTTGTCATCTCTTCTCTTCAGTTTAGAATGGAGGCTTTCCAAAACAGAATGAAGTTCTGTGGATCTGACATTGTTACATTTCAATTTCTTTGTCACGTGCACGTGCCTTCAAGTCTGCAGTTGATCTATGGCAATCTTATGAAATTTTCTTTCTCAGAGATGATTTTGCTAGTTCCTACCTCTGAAACACGGCCTACAGCTCCTAGTATTAGTTGGTGGTCTCCTATCCATGTACTAACCAGGGCAGATCTTGCTTAGCTTTCAAGATCAGACAAATGTCCTTAGAGTATTTAGGCCTGCATCTTAAAACATACATAGCAGATTGTGAATAAAGTAAACATAAAGAAGGAGAGATTTGTGCTGTCCTTCACTAAAAGCTATCTGTATGATCTGCACATACTCTTCTTCCTCTGAGGGAAAAAGAAAGGTATGCCCTCAATGCAGGCCATACAATAGTAGATAGAAGAGACAACTACATTGCTGGTACATGCCAAAGCACATCTTTGTATTCCATTTCTACAGACTCATAAAGAACAAAAGGATCTTCTTGTCCAAGAAACTAAACTCATTGTATACCTTGAGCATAAATGTTTCTACATCAAAACCCAAAGCCTTCATCCTATATTTGATGCAATTGTGGATTATATGATGTTTGCATCTCACTTTTATTAAGTGGCTATTAAACAGTTTGCTCTACATTACACTGAATTGTGTTTTTCAAAAAAATTACAAAGACTGCAGCCCTTTCTGCAGGATGTTGTTGTCCCACACTGGGAACAGGAGAAGGAGGGCACTCAGACAATGGTTCTGCATAATGTCGTCTGGGTCCCATCCTTCTCCTGTCCCCAGGCGGTGCAATCGCACAGTAAATCATTGACGGGTTTTCTCCATCAATGACTGGCGATCGCACCACCATCCCACCACTCACTTGCACTTACCTGGTGTGTGGAGGTCCTGAAAGTGTAATGGCTGTGCTTCCTGCCCCAGCACAGCCTGGGACAGTACCCAGCTATGCTGCGGAAGAAAGAGGCGGTGCCATGATGCTTTTTCCATTCACGGAGGCAGATGGTGTAGAGGGGAGCGCTCCTGTCACACTCCCCTCTCTGCAGAGACAACACTGGGAACCCCACTGGATGTCTTTAGAAGACAGTAAGCTGTGACCATAGTGAGCCACATAGGAAGATACACTCTTAATACTATTTTTCTGTAAAGCATTGGAGAACTGTGTTGCAGATGACTCACTTATGTTATCACTGTGTTTATAAAAATGATTCAAGCAATACTGCATTACTTCTTACCTCACAAGAGAAGTAGCAGATAATAGGAAGATTTTCCTGTGTTCCTGGTGTTAGGCATCTAGGCAGACTTTTAAAAAACTGCGATAATCAAGTCCTTAAGCAAAAATATTCATGATTTTGGTCTGAAAATATTTCTTCTATTCTCAATGTGTTTGTTTACCACAAGAAATAGTTCTGCCAACTTCAGAATCTGGTGATTTTCTTGGAGGTATTTTGGTTGCGTGGTCTTGGCTTATGTAACTTAAATGGTAGGAAACACTGGATAAACCTGTCCTAATATAGTGAGGTGATTAGTTGTGTATACGTGTGTGTGTGTGTGTGTGTGTGTTTGCATTCTCTTCTGTCATTTCTGTCATTTCTTGTGTTTTATTCATGACTTCTCACTGCTTTTCCCCTCATACTTAGGCCATTTCCACACAGGGGTAAAACCCCGCGGTGCGACGACTGGACACGGAGGTCGTCCTCACCGCGGGGTGCGCTAGCGCGGTTGGAAAAGGTGAGGCTCTACACTTCAAACCACTGCAGCGCAGCTGCAGGGGTGGCGCTGCGAGTTTTATAAAAACCACCTTCCCAAGTGGTTTTTATGAAACTCGCCCACGCTGCTCCATGGCAGCTCCCGGTGAAGAACTGCAGAGACACGGTAGCATGTCTCTGCAGATCTGCCCGGGGGCGAGCTTCCGGCTGGCGCGCTGCCCTGATTGGCGGAGTGCCGGTGGAAGCTGCCGGCCGCCATTTTGGGCGCCACTAAATGCTGCCGAGCGGTGTGTAGAGCAGCAAAACCGTGCTCCCCGCAGGGACGGAGCAGGGACGGAGCAACACGCTACCAGGTAATCTCCGCCCCTGTGTGTGCCACCCTGTTTCGGCCTCCCCCCCGTGAAGAAAGGGCCTTAGTTGAAAACCTGAGATGGCATAGGATACATCCTGCCCTAAGTGTGTTGACTTTGTGAAACCAGTTTTTGAATGTGCTTTCTTTGCACCATCCATCATTAAGCTACACAGAGACTTTATTGTTTTGCTGTGCACTGTCTGAAGGTGCTTCACCACTACCACTGTCTGTTATTGTTTGAATGTTTTTGTTTAAATCTAAGAGGGGAAAATTATGACTGACCAGTATAGTGCAAAGGGGGCTGCCCCTGTCTCACACTCACCTGCAACAAATAAAGGGAACTGTTTTGAATACTCAGCCCCTCCACTTTGTCACTCCAGACTATCTCTGCACCTGTACCAGGCCATTTCCGCACTAGACTGTTATAGTGATGTTATTCCACTTTCAACATTCTATGGAATCCTGGGGTTCAAAGGCCCCTTCCTAAACTGCAAACCCCTGAAAGGGGAATAATAGCACTATAATAGTCTAGTGCAGAAATGGCCCCAGTCTCCTAACTCCATTTTGCAACATTTACTCAGGATTATCTTCCATTGTTTTTCCCTTTCTTTGCTATTATTCCTCCCCCTTTTGTATCTTCTGCCACCTTTTAGTTGGGCCTCTTGACATGATAGTCTCATGTGAAATCAAAATGGTGGCTTATCACATCTCCCGTATAGGCCTCAAAAGCTGTGTGGAGATTAAGGACTATTCTCACATTCCAGGCCAGGTCTGGAGGGTTAGTAATTCTCCTCAAGACAGAACTCAATTTATGCTAATTTCAGGCCAAATCTGGAAAGTTGGCAACCCTAAATGTCATGATTTTCCCCCTTTGTATATGGGGGTCTCAAATGAGTGTGGTTTCAGAAGGCAATCTCAGAGGAGTGTGAGAGTCCCACCATCACAGATTATCACATTTCATTTTTCACATGGAGTTCTAATGCAGAGTGAACCAAATTCTCCCATGCTTTCTTGTCCACATAAATATACTCTAATGTAGTGCAATGAAGTAATTGTTTGAGATACCACTGTTTTTATTTAATAGAAGAAGTATTATGGCTATAGCTTGAATCGTACCTGAATCCCACCCCCAAATTTTTCAGTGTTGTTTTTCAGAAGACTGAGTAGATGTGCTATAGCTTAATGTGGTGAAATGTGGCTAAACGACTGACATTTCTAAAAATGCATGATGTATGCATGCAGTACATGCACACATACATCTCAACAGCCAATAATAACAACTTTACACTTTGAGATAGTTCATGTTTTCTAGAATTTTTCATAGAACAGTAGAACAGTAAAATTATTTTAATTTCATTGAATTATTTTCATTATATGTAAACTGAAATCTATGCTTTTTATTAAATTGCTCCTTTTAATACTGTTACCAGGCAGTAGACCTCTACTCCTTGATATGGTTTAATTGACAAAGCATATATTTAATTGGCAGGAAATATAAATTGTATCCTGCTATGACTGAGAGCTTGCTGGCAAACAAGACCTGGCTGCACACATGCATTGAAAAACTAGGGCTCTTTCCGCACCTTACCTTTTTCTGGCGCTGGGGTGCGGGGATCGGGCTAGCAGCCTCCGGTGAGAGGATCTCGCATCCCTACTGCTTCAGCTCTGCACAAGCTGCCTGCTTGCGCGAGAGCCCCACCTCTTCCTTCCGCAGTGCGGCCTGGGAGTTACCCTGGCTGCGCTGGGGCAGGAAGCGCGACCGGCATGGTTCCGTAGGCTCCACACACCAGGTAAGTGCGCGCGGGGCACGGGAGCAATGCGCGATTGTGTACCATTTTCAGCTTCTAGCTGAAAATGAAAAGGTGTGTGATCAGCACCTGCCGGCCCCTGGTGTTTTGCATGATTGTGAGTGCGTCATGCAGATCGCTCCTCACAATCACGCAACGCTCCAGGCACCCTTTCACATGGCAAATGCCATGCAGAAAAGGCCTGGGTCAGAATGAGACTTAAGGGCATGGCTAAGTCATGCTCAGGGAAACTCCGGAGATAATGGACTGGCAGATGTCCCTCAACAACTTGATCTTTAGAAACAATAGCTCCTGAAACTGCTTCCATGGAAAGACTGATGGCCTTCAACTTTCTCCCTCAGTCCTTAGAAACTCTCTTTTTGTCCCCTCACCTGACCCGCTATTAAGGAGCCATCATGATTCCCATCAGTCTCTTTGTCACCTAATGCTAAGGCCATTAGCTCATTCTGGACCCCATTGTCCACGCTGTGGACTCCACTGTCTATTCTGCCAGAGAGCCATGAGCACTTTCCCCCTCAGGGAACAAAAGAGTATTTAAATCCTGGCTTTTTGGCAGATAACTGTTAACACTTTTGGCCTACTGATCATCACTCTGCTGCTCTGATTCCCAGTTTGTACTACCTTTGGACTTCTAGTCCAAGCCACGTTGCTTTTTTCCTTCTCTGCTGGATTGGTAAATATCACCCACTTTACCCTAAACTGTCTCTATCCAAACCTTTCCTCCCCTTTCCTTCAGTTAGCCTTGTGTGTTTGCAAAACTTCTTGAATTTTGTGTGTGTGAGATTGTTAATTGCCCCAATAAAACAAGGAAGCTTACTTTAATCTCCAGCTGTTTTTTCCCTGCACTAGTACTGGTATACATAGGTGTAAAAGATCTCGTAAGGTTACTCTCCTCTCACAGGCCTCCTCTTTGAGCTAATATTCTCCACCATTTCTCAGAGACACTGCCATCATGGGTGGAGCCCTGAGTCACTCATGTTTTGGGGCAACAATAACCAAGAAGGTTAGTTCAATGACAGCATTTCCCACCACGAAAAAACAATTCTCCTCTTTATTAATTTTGTTAAGGTAAAAGAATATTGTTTCATGTCACATTGAAAACTGAAGCCATCATTCTGTTCCACGAACTATCAAAATGGCTTTAAATCTTTGTGTTAGGAAGTGGCTGTATAGACTGTATGAACTAATAATCTATTTTCTATTTCTAGAAACGTATACAAAGGTTACCAGGACTATGTTCACTTCCTTTCCTGAAGAATCTGTGCAAGAAAATTGAAGGGTTTGTATTGTGTTTTTTAAACATTCCTCTCTAAATCCCTTTATTCAGTTTACTTCAAATTATGATAGACTTTGCGGGAGAGGGGGTAATTCTGCATGCTGGATTTTTTTTTTCCAAGCAAGCGTAGTGATCACCAATTTCACCAGCCAGGATGAATTCCAGTTGTGTTCTTTCCTCTCTCCCGTATTCCAAAGCTGCTCGTCTTGCATCTTTCGTCCTTTGCTCTTTGGATCAGGCTGCTGTTACAGGCCAAGAGTGGATAGGGAATATTACTCATCTGGACACTGCAGAACCTGTGGGATACAGTGGTACCTCTTGCACTTGACTTTGCTCACAGTGATGTTGCACAGCCTGTTGGCAGGACAAGGTACCCACACAGAGGGAAGCATAGGCAAAGTTAGCATGTATCACTTGCTTTCTTCACTCTCCTTTCATTGTTTCTTTGAGAGTGACATCTCTTCTGGCGCAAAGCAGAATGACAAACAAATAGAATAAATAATTTATTGTGTTTGTTCGAATTGTTTTCACTGGATCTACCTCCACCCAACTCCACCCCCACCTCCAACAGCCATCTGCTTAGGTGTCAGTAATTAATGAAAGGTCATTAAAATAGAAATTGCTATTGTTACTTTTGCTGGTTCTGCCTTATATGTTAGATTTTATTCAAAGCTGTTTAGCTACTTGTTCCACTCACTACTTTAAAAATAAAACAAGAGCTGTGTTCTTTCTCTTTGTCTTGTGCAATTTCGTTAAGCAACCATCAAGCAACCAGAACACGGAAAAGAAGGGCCCTCCAGTCTAAAGAAAAAGGAGCAAGCAATATTTAAAACAACCAGTTTTCTTAACACAATTGGCCCTCTATATTCAATAGGATTAGGGGCCCAGGGATCCCACAAAAGTGGGAAAAGCACAAATATCAAAATGTGTGTCTGTGGGAAGGGGGCAGAAGCATGATGGGGAAAGTGGGCACCCAGGGTCCAAAGTAGATCAGGGGAAAACAGCAGGGCCATTTCCGTGCTAGACGATTATAGTGCGATGATTCCACTTTCAACATCCTATGGAATCCTGGGGTTTGCAGTTTAGGGAGGGGCCAACAGGCAGTGGACAGGCAGTGGCTGGTGGAGGAGAAAGATGAAAAGGAGGATCAGAGGCACATTTTTAAATGGCTGCACAGTTTGATTGGAGCTGCTGAGAGGGAAGGCTTTCCCAGAAAAAAGGTGCTTGAAGTGAGGAAGCAAGGGTTGGAGCAACTCACAAGTAATCAAATCTGTGAATGTTAAACCTGAAACTGTGGAGGGATGACTGTAGTTTGTTTGGTATTGGTTTGACTGTGTTTGGCATTATTTGCTTTTTTCTGGTTGCTCCATTACAAATTTAATCAGGTTTCATTTTTACGTTCATTTACATGGGAATAATCCTATTGAGCCAACACATATACAGTCATATTGTTAGTAATGTCTAGGTGGTAAGGGCAGTGTCATAGTAAGTCTGATCACTTTTTTTTAAGTTATTAATTATAAAAGAAAAACAAAACAAAACACTACAAGATTACCATAAAAGTGAAAAAGAAAACATTACAACAAAATAGCTTACATTATTATTTCTTTCCAAATCTTTTACCATCATATACTTGTTCCACATGTTATATATCATATTGCTTATATATTTTTATTACATTCTTAACTCTATCCTTTTCAACTACATTTAACCTATTGCTGTTGCTAAATATGATCCTATTACTAAACATATTAATACTAACTCTAACCTTAAATGTAAATTTAAATATAACCTTAAATGAAACCTTAAATGTAAGCCGTAACACTAGGGTAAACCCATCCCCCAAGCCAATTATCTTTCAGCTTATTCTTCTTTCCAAAATTTCTTCTTGTGGAGGTGTGACAGTTCCCTCTTTTATTAGGACTTTTTCCACAAATATCTTCCATATTTCTTGGAATCATGCCCTCTCATTATTCCTTTTTTGACTTTAATTTGACATGTTAGCTTATCATTAATCGCTATTTTCCACACTTCTTTATACCTATCCTTTATTTCAAAATCTTATTGTATTTTCCATTTTCTTGATATAATTAATCTTGCTGCAGTTAATAAATTTGTAATTAAATCCTTCATTGCCTGCGTACAATTAACCTTATCAAATATAGATAATAATGCTATACTTGGACATATTTGTAAGTCAATTCCTGTTATCTCTTTTATCTCTTTAAACACGATTTGCCAAAATTTCTGTACATCTTCACAATTCCACCACATGTGAATATATGTGCCAATCTCTTGGCAACCCATCCAACATAACCTTGAGTGTTTCTTATCTATATGGTTTAACCTTACTGGTGTTAGGTGCCATCTCCATACCAATTTATAATAATTCTTTTTTCTCCTTACAGATAAATTTTTTAAATGATGCTGATTCCAAATCTTTCCCCATTCTTGAATATCTATTTTTTGTGTTAGTTCTTCCTCCCATATTTTTCTAAGATATTTATCTTCATCCTCATATATTGACAATATTTTATATATTTCACCTGTGGTACCCTTCAATATTTCATTTTCCTCCATTCCATCTCTTTGCTTAATCATTTGTTCAAATCTAGTGTATTATCTTTATTATTACTTTTCCAATTCCTTGTCCACTGCTCTAATTGAATATAGTTAAACCATGACATCTTAGTACCCTTCAGTCTCTCTTTTATTTTATCTTTATTCGTCATTATATTCATCCAAATTTTTAACTTATATATTCTCTGCTTTTTAATTCCTTCTCTAATTCATCTCTCAAATTCTTTGGAAATTTTTCCATCATCACTACTGGGGTTAAGTAAGCTTGATCACTTTTAATTCTGTTGCCTTTGTTTGGAGAAATTTAAGAAAATGCTTTCCATTGAAATTATTGGAATGCTTAGTCTCGTACTAAACATAATTATTGAGATGTCCCGTAGGTTTTAGGATTTTAGAGACCTAAATGTGTTAGTCTTGAATGCAATCATTCTGTGCATTCTGTGAGACTAATTCTTATGTTTTCCTCTGCGGATGGTGATGGTGGTGGTCTGAAGATTACTGGCTCATTATTGATCTGCCATAAGCTTATATGCTACCTTTTTCTGTCTTTCTTTTTTATTCATTTATATCTTGCCTGATTGTCTGTCCATTTGTTTTCTTGGGTACTCATGTTCTGGCATCCCACCAGACATCTTTTAAAGGTTTTTTTTTTAATAGAAATTTTCCAAGAGATTGACCTCATGCCTGTAACAATGAAGGCCTTTCTTTTGTTATCTATGAATGCAGATCTCATCTGCTTTAGTTGTGTTAGTGCCACAGGTTAACACTTCTCTGCTAGAGCCTTTAGCACAAGCAGAATTGGAAATGTAGCATAACTCCATTGCCATTTGTTTTTCACATCCTGACATTAATATGGTTCTAAATCATGTAGTCAGCACTGACTTTGTGACCCCGTTCCACCATCTTCTTCAGAAATGCTTTGATAGCCTTTAGACTTAGGTTATAAATATACATTGTGATGTGACTTTAAAATGTCACTATAATTGTCCTGCAAGATTTGTGTAATCTCATAACGTGCATCCTCACTATCAAACTTACTCATGTCAGCAAAGAATGGAGTAATTTAGATATAAATATAAAAGATGGGTACAGTGATTATGAGGCAAGATAAAGCAAAATATATGGATATCTTATGTGAAGTAAAGTGAATGCCAGTCTGATAGAAAGTATTGATTATAACATGCCTGAGAAACTAATTTCAGATACTTGTAAAAATCTTTCAGCTAACGCTATATTGTTTATGATTGCTGCTCTTTAGTTCAGCAGAGTAAGGAAGAAAGCTAGTGGACCAAAGAAAAACCCAAAATGATATCCCATTTTAGATAAATCCTATAATTGTCGGTTAGAGATTTATATCATACCATTTGTGATACTAAATTCCAGGGCTTGAAAATGAAGACCAACCAAGTAGAAAAGTAGAAAAAGCTTGTATTTGTGAAAATGAAGGAATAAAAAAGGTTTTGAAAGAAAGGAGGTAGCTCCTCATTGATTAAGATGATACTTTAAATCAATCATGCCTTTATAAAGGCATTTTTTTTACCCTTTTGTAATGGGGCTATATTCAAGATCCAGGGAATCATTCAGCCCTTGTGGAGCCTAGATTTCAGCCAAGGCCAGTTCAAATGTGTATTTACTCCAAAGTGAATTGCTGAGTTCATTTGGGCTTACTCCTGAACAAGTGTGCGTAGAATGTCCACTTTAAGTATTCTAGTAAAGTGAATTGTATTTCATGAAAAGCTGATTGATGCCATGCCCCCTCTAATGGAAATTGTCACATATGAAAAATATTAGTTCCTGTTTGCATAAAGGCTCTCCATGTGGCAAGGACACTGAAAAACCAGGGATGTTGCTTGTCTGGAAACTTTTTATTATGCATTGCTTTCTGTGTGAGGAAAACAAAAAATGGAGAGTGATGGAGCTAGATGCTCCCCTGGTCCTGAATTGCAGAAAGCATAATAAGCAATGCCCTTAGTGGTGTTTAAATCACTCCAGATGTGTGTAAAGAAGCTCTTGGTGCTCATAATGACTGCTATAACTTGATAACTCTTGGGGCAAACAAATGAGCTCTTTCCCTTATACTTTTTTTTTTGATACAGAGGCCTGTATTTAACATAGAGTTGGAAATACTGTATAAATAATAAACTGAGCTTTTCATATAGCCCTTCAACAAAAATGTCACTTGTGCACTATGTTTGTCTCCCACAGTTTCATCCAGAAGAAGTTACCTTATGACGACTTTGATAGAGATAAATTTAGTATTTTCCCAGTAAGTAAAACCATTTGATAGCAACATGATTCTAGTCCCTTCTCGTATCTATGAAACTTAGTCTTTCATTAAGAAACATACCAATGAAGAGAAAGATGTTATTTATAGTCTGGAAAAAGCATTTTCTTTGTGGTGAAAAAAAAATAATTATTCTTTGATATTCTTTCTAGAGGTTTGACCATGACATTACTCTGCCCCAAGAAGCAAATTGCTCTGCCAGAGGGCATCATGTTTATTCAATTATTAATAAAAGATGAAGCAAAATTATCTGAAAAAAAAAATTAAAAATTGGCAGGGTGTCTTATTTCTGCATTAAAATGAGCTATGTGTCATTTTTCTGAAGGCAGCTAGGAGGGAAGAGGTTGATTTACCAACCATTTTGTCCTTTTCTTTTGTTAGATTTTTATTTTAAATGTTTGATGCCTAGGAGGAGGGGGAAAGTAATAATGCAACATTTTATCTGTGCTTCTCTTCCTTGTTAGACCTTGAGAGGGTATTTCTGGAGAGGCAGAGACTGTGACGATGCAAATGCCTCTGTGTATCCGGGTAGACGGTAATTTGAATGCTTTGTCTCTCTTCCTAGAACAATTACTTCTTTTAATTCTGGGAGAAATAAGCCTTTAAAAGTCTTTCGTATTAAAGTACAAGTCCAGCTATCTCAGTCCATTGGATTGGAGAGGATCTTGCAAACTCTTTGCCTTATTCAATGGTTCATGACTGAGGCCCTTTTTTGCATGGCATTTCTCATGCGAAAGGGCCTCCGGAACGTTGCGCGATTGCAAAGAGCGTTTCAGATGATGTCCTTGCAATCGTGCGACGCTGCCAGGGCCAGCGGACGCCAATTGCATACTATATCATTTTTGGCTTTTAGCTGAAAATGGTGCACAATCACGCATCACTCCAGGGCCCCACATGCACTTACTGTATGTGTGGAGCCTCCAGAACCACAACCCTCATTTTTCCTCCCCCAGTGCAGCCTGTGAAAGTACCTGGATGCACTGTGGAAGGAAGAGGCGGAGACCTCAAACTGCCTGCCAGCCGGCAGGCAACTCCTGCAGAGCAGAAGCAGCGGGGATGCGAGAGCCTCATGGAAGAGGCTGCTTGCATAACCCCTGCGCACCCGTGCCGGGTGCAGGTAAGCTGCAGAAAGGGCCTGAGTTTTCCATGAAATACGTGCAGAGAAATGAGCAGTACACAGACAAAGGTTGGTTGTGGGTTTTCCGGGCTTTGAGGCCGTGTTCTATTAGTATTTTCTCCTGATATTTCACCTGCATTTGTGGCTGGCATCTTCAGAGATCCTTTGAAGATGCCAGCCACAGATGCTGGCAAAATGTCAAGAGAAAATACTAATAGAACATGGCCTCAAAGTCCGGAAAACCCACAACAACCTATGGATTCTGGCTGTGAAAGCCTTCGACTGTACATTAGTATACAGACAAGTTTACAAAAGAAACTCATAGAATCATAGAATTGGCAGAGACCCCAGGGACCATGTAGTCCAACCCCCTGCTATGCAGGAACACCCATCAAAGCATTCCCAACAGATGGCCACCCAGCCCCTGCTTAAAAACCTCCACTCTACCACACTCCAAGGCAGCATATTCCACTGCCAGACAGCTTCGACCGTCAGGAAGTTCTTCCTGCGGTTCAGGTGGAATCTCCTTTCCTGCAGCTTGAATCTATTGCTCCTTGTTCTAGTTGCTGGAGCATATCAAGTCATAGATATGATGCCTATCACTGTTTCCCCATGTCCCTTCTACATAGGTGGGTTTTCCCTAACAGGTGGTCATTTTAAAACATCTTCTAAAACTTCATTTGTTTGTGTATTTTTAGTTAAAACAATGTTGTCCTTCTTTTTATCAAAAAGATCTCAAGGTGGTTAACAGTAATAAATATGAAATATAAATTAATACCACAAACAACAACAGAGTAGCCAAAATTTTAAGAGTTATCAAATGGCTCCTAATAATTGGTAAGAACAACCTGAATAGAAGTATAACCATATCTCCCTGTACAAACCAGCTAGAGCCTTAAGATCTGCTGGGGGAGGCTTTCTCTTTGTCCCATCACCATCCTAGGCTTGCCTGGTGAGGACAGGGAGAGAGCCTTCTCAGTGGCTGCTCGCACCCTGTGGAACTCCCTTCCACAGGAGGCTAGGCTGGCCCCCTGTCTGCTCTCCTTTCATCGGCAGGCAAAAACTTTTCATTTCAAACAGGCTTTTAAACAAGCTGGGTAGCTTTATTTATTAACTTGTTGTAAATGCAATATCATTTTAACTGTTTTTATGATCTTATATTCTTTTAATATTTTTTAACTGTTTTAAATGTTTTTAATGTGTTTAATGTTTTTAATGTGTTATATGTATCTATTGTTGGAAGCCACTTTGGGACCCAATTACAGGAGAAAGGCAGCCTAAAAATACAATAAACAAACAAACAAGCAAACAAACATTTAATGGAAAGCCATCTTTGTAAGGGTGCTCTTTACAAGATGGCAAAAAGCTTTAAAGATAGTGGGCTTACTTTAGGCACAGGAACTGAAAAGGCCCTTTCCTGGGACATAATCTAGGCCCTTACCTGGTGCTGCTGGCGTTGCTCGGGAATTGCACGAAAAGCCTCGTCCAGGAGGCACTTGCGTCCCCTCCGCTTCCCCTCCACACCAGCTCTGTGCTGGCTGGAAGGAAGCGTGAGCGCTCCGCCCCTTCCTTCCTTCTGCAGTGCAGCTGGGTACTTACCCAGGCTGCGCTGGGGGAGGAAGCGCGATGGCTGCGCATCCAGAGCCTCTGCACGCAATCTAAGTGTGTGTGGGGCACAGGAGCAATGCACGACCACGCATTTTCAGCAACGAGCTGAAAATGATATAATGGCCTCGGGAGCATTGCACGATTGCGAAGATGTCATGTGGAATGGTCCTCGCAATCATGTGACGCTCCTGAGGCCATTTCACAACAGGACTGGTGTGCAAAAAAGGCCCTAGATTTCAGGGCTCTGTTTGCAAGGCCTACATACCATGAACTTCTCATTTTTCTTTACTTGTACTTGGATCGTCATCTGCAGTGTGCTTAAGGTCTCTTAGAGTTCCAAAAATTCAAATCAAAATACCTTATCTACCTACTACATTCCTGCAGAGTTTATTCTTGTTATAAGGCAAGCCTCCCAGTAATCATTATCATCATTTTTGTTCAGGACACTGCATTCTAGCAAAACATCTGATATGTAACTTCCCATTCCACTCAGTATTATGTCTGGGCAGCTCTGCAGGGACACGCTAGCGCGTCCCTTCAGTTTCAAACGGAGCGCTGCAACGGGTTAGCGCGCTTGCATTTTTTAAAAACCACATGAAATGTGGTTTTTAAAACGCGCCGCGCCACCCCTTGCGGCTGCGCGAGGGCGGTTTGAGGTGTGGAACCTTCACTTTTCAAACCGCCCTAGCGCACCCCATGGTGTGGATGACCTCCGGGTGAGGTTGCCCTAAGCCGTTTTTTTTTACCCCTTGTGGAAAGGGCCATAGTTTACAACATATACTTATATTTCTGTATTAAAACAAGATGTTAATGCCTGCTTAGCCAACATTTGCAACTCTGTTTCAATGTCTTTTATATTTTAGCCCTGATGAGTGGGATGCAAAGGTAGATTCTGACTGTAATGGCATATGGGTAAGTGGCTGTATATTAAAACCTTTCTCACCTTTGATCTTCTTCCTGTTTTAGAATAAGTTTTTACAGTTTTAAGTTATGGATTTGTGAAAGAGTAGTTTCTGCAAGAATAACAAAACCATTAATGCCTCAGCTTGATAAGTTGATAAGTCAGTCAGTAAAATGGTAAATCAGTCCTGTCACAAAAATGATAACATGAGAACCACAACAAGGAAATTCTTCCTCTTGATTCTTTTGGATAGTGAAACAGTCTTAGGGTTATTCTTGTTTTATGGGGTACTGAGCAGGTTCTATGATATTAGGTTTTATAAGTAAAACAGCAACATGTTGAGGGCAGAGCTTGGAAAGTTATTTTTTTAAAATTAATTTGATCCTATCATTCGTTATCATGTTAGGAAAGTGATTAATTGCCATTATTTGTTATGTATGTTGAAAAAGTTATCCATTGTGTTACTCATTTATTTCTGCTGATTTTTTTATTAATATTTTTGGGGAAAAATCAGATTTATAAGAGAATGTCACAAAACTTTTGAAATTTCTGTCAAAATGCTTTCAGATGCCTTATAATGCTGTTTTAAACTAACTTTTAGAAGTAACTAGAAGATGTAGCCAATTATGCCAATAAAGTAACTTTATTGTCTCTTTTTGAAATTCATCTCATCATACCCTTGCTATAAAAAGGTGCTTTGTTACTTCCAAGTACTGGATAAGGTTTATACACTTGATTTACTTAATTTAATGATAGGGGCTAGAAACTAAAAATGAGGCTCCAGGTTTCAATGGACTTTTGAGTTGTGTTTCACAGACAGCTGGTCCCTGGTCCATGCAATATACCATGTATAAATGGTAAGGGGAATTTTAATAAAGTTTGCAATATGAAATTGGGACCGTTTTTAAAAAAAATTAGGAATCAGACTAGCCATTCTTAAATCCTTATGCATATCTAAGATAGAAGGGCAAAATCTAGAGTCCCCTAAGACCAGATGGCTGCCCCCCGTGGTTCCTGCTCCCCCATGCAACTACCAGAGTTTCCATTTTACCATTTAGTATAGACTTAGAACAGAGAGACAGGTGGGAGTTGAGCCCCCTAAGATAAGGATGGGGAGCAGAGCCCCTGCTGAAATGATCCGGCAAAACTGAACCACCAAATCATCCAAGGAAGTTGAGTGTCCTCAGGCATTATCAATTAGAAGGGTACTAAATGATCAACTACTAAGCAATAGTAAAACAGCTACTGCAGTTGAGCTCTCACAGGAATAATAATGCCTACAATCTATCCTGCGCACATTTACTTGAGAGTCAACAACACTGACTACATGGAGGACTTATCTACAGATACACTGTGTTTGTAAGAGTCTTCATATCTATGTATGTTTTGAATGATAAGCAGTGCTCTCGCCCTGAAAGTACCTGCAAGGATGGGTAATCAATACCAGCGTGCCTGCCAATGTTAACCCTCTCTCACACACAAACCTTAAAAAGAGTTCTGGGGTTCTAGCCGCTTGGAATTGTTGGGATCATTTCTTATGTCAATGAGGGTCACCAGAAAGGGAAAGAGATTTTAGTCTTCATTTCTCTTAGTGACGCTGAAGGAACAAGAAGTACTGCTTCTGTGCTGCTAATGACAGCAAAAAAGCAGAATCCCAACTGGGGCGTGTGGTGGGAAGTGGATGGTATAGCTTACACCTCCCCCAGCAGTCCTGAACTGTCTGGGTTTACCAGGGATCTCTTTCATGACCTTGAAATGTGCTCCACCCCCAACATTCTTGAGCAAGCTCTCTTGGTCAGACATTATTCTCTTAATCTGGTTAATGGAGCTCACTATGATACAATTTTCATTTTATCATTGAAAATTTAATCAGGTTGCTTAGCAATGGATTGCTACTGTGTAAGTCATGTTGGATCCCTTTATCTGGAAAAAAAATCCACCTTTTAATGAGGAGGAAATTACTAGCTTATATGAAGTATTCAGGTGAAACAATACTTCTTATTGACCCTCCTCAATCTGGTTCTCTCCAGATTTGATGAGTGGTTCCCATAATCATCAAAGGTGGGGGAAGAACTGAATTGTTGTCCAGTGCATCTGATGGCAGCACGTTAGGGAACTTTGATTCCCAACACCATGGAATAACAATCCTCATTGAGATGGGGAGGTGTCTAAAATTTCGTGTTCTGGAACCTAAACTGTTCTAGAAGATTAGACTGTTTTTATTTTGTTAGTAATGATAGATTGTTGGTACAATTACTAAAAGAAAATATGAAATGCAGAAATTAATGAATGTCATGGGAGCATTCAGATTTTGATTTTGTCTTCTGCCCTGTTAGGGTGTGGATCCCCAAGATGGCATCCCCTATGAGCAGAAATTCTGCAATGGTATGTCCTTTATTTTTAAAAATACAACTGAGAAAATACCTGTAGAGTTTTCATTTTATAAAAGTTTGGTTACTATTGTCCAGAATTGTTAGAGTGTTTATCAGTTCTCTAAAATTATGTTTGTATGCCTGTGTGCCTCTGTGTTTATGACAAAACAATAGGCATAGACTATATATATATAAATATATATAAATGCTACAGATAAATGATGAAATTATCACATACTATAATTTTTACAAAGAAATGTGAATGAGCCAATATGATCATTTCAAAAAGTGAAGGTAAACAGTTAGTCTTTAAAGCAAAACACATGAGTCAAACTTGCAACATATGAACACAGTTTGAACCATTTCATGATCTGAGACATCCATCATGTCATAAACTTGACCCCCAGGCCCAGAATGCTGTAGCTCTGCCTTGATGAGGCTGGTTGAAATGAGTTACAAACACATTTTGCCTTCTTTTGTTCAGTGTGGTGATATAGCATCATGGAATCATTGATAGATAGTGGCTGAGCTCTGCTGCTTCTCATTTCTGGATTACATGTTATAAGCTATTATTAAGCAATGTCCATTTTTAAGGTGTAGATGCAGTAGAGCAGCCAGTGTTTATCAGTGTCTTGTAATTTTCACCTAATAGACCAGACAGAGGGCTACACTTTCAATACGCTGATTTCTCTAAGTGATTTGAATTTATTGAATGTATAGCAGATACTAAAAAATTATGTTTCTCCCAACAGAGTCCACATTCAAGTACCTATCTGAGCCTTAAAAGAAGCCTAATAGAAATTTGTCTAATTTACCATGCACTGTTTGTAAAACTGATTGATGCATTCATTTCTTCTAAGTTATTTATAGTGCGGATGAAATTGAAAATCTTGTGCCCTGTTTGGAAATAAACACAAATGGCCAATTCATTATTTTTATTGCCCTTTTTGCACTAATGATGTTGCATGGGTTTTAATGTGGCTGTGCTTGCTGCCACATATAACTTTGCAAAATGAGAAAAGTCAATGAGAGTTTTAAAATTATTAACGAAATTCCTTCCTCAGGCACAGAGTCCAAGGGAGTCATTATTCTAGGAGACTCAGCTGCAGCTCACTTTCACATCCCTCCTGAATGGGTGACAGCATCACAGATGTCAAGAGTATGTCATTTTGCTCATTGTTATTGTGGGGTGCCAGTTGACTATCTGAGAATTTACTTTCTTTTCTGTGACAAAGAATGCTCAATGAAAGTAAATGCAGAAATGCGATTTATTTTTTTCTGGGAATGATCACTTCTTCCTGAAGAAGTTGCCATGATAATAATTCATTGTTACAATCCATTATGGGAGATGTTCAGCATATATTGATATACTGAAGAGACCAGAAACTTTTCTTTCAGAAAAGAAAGGATTTGTGCAACTTATTGGTAGTATAGATGTGTTCTGTTGCTCCCATGTGTTTTATTTTTTGTTTAGCTGATTGCAGTAGGGTTATTTTTTATTGCTAGCAAAAAATTATTGCAAGTCCATCATTAGGATACAAAGCTTAGAAAGGGGCTTGAATTATTTATAAGGGTCTTAGCAACAGAACCAGAAACAGAAGACAGATTGACACTCTGGTTTAGAGAGAGTCCTTTAATCAAACATTTCTGGTTTGGACATACTAGAAACTGTGGTTTAACTCTAGTTTAAGAAACCATGAGGTCCTCACTGCAACCAACCGCATAAGAGAAAGACAGAAGGTGAGGAACAGGAGGGTCTTCTCAAATTTTCTCAGACTGAAACTTTTTTGTGCGTAAACAAATTATAATTTCTTGATTCAGACTGTTTATATGTGAAGTGAACTTTTGAGAACTAATGAGCTCAGGTCCAAACTTCTCCCCATGGAAAGCAGACTATCCTTGAACCGTTTCCTTCAACCCTTCTAGTCCGCACCTTCCCTCTAAATTATTTCCAGATGTTTTGGGCTTGATGCTTTAATAAAACTATTTGGGGCAGCAGGTAGCTGTGAAAATGATTGAGGGCTGTAATCCAGAGGTTCTTCTGATTAATTTTTAGAAACTATAGCAACACTCTTTCCCAAGCCAATTTTTGGGTGCTGTACCTATGTATGTTTGGGTGTTGTTGCAAAATGCATCACAATACTGAGGTTTTTCAGTTATTGGTTTTTAATTTTAATTTCTTAAAAAAATTAATCATTTGTTTTTTAATAACTTGTTTTTAAAGAAAATGGAAAGGTATTCACATTGACCATAAGAAAAATAATCACTTATTTGAAAAAATTGGCCAAAAATGGGTTTCAGAAAGGGAGTATACATTTCACTTTAGTAAGTTTACCTATTTTAAACAAAAAGAATGTGAATTTTAGCTTCAGTTCTTCACTGTTGAGACAGTCAATTTAATTATCAGTTTGCTAAATGCCTTGGATCCTCAGAATCTAAGAACACAGAAGATAGATTTCCTTCTCCGCCTTCAGCCTCTACCCCCATCTCTGTGAAGGATTGGAAGAAGTCTATCCTGAAGAATATAGAATGGTTTGTGTGCTGCCAGAGGAGAAGGAAATCTTACAGGATCCAGCTTAATCTTCAGATAACTTACCAAGACTCCCATCTCCTATCCCATGTCTCTAAAAATGCCCTTCAAAAATAACTTCTAAAAAGAACTAGAATGCATTGTTTTTACACTCTGAAAAAATTAATATTTCCCCTCATTTTTTAAAGTAATTTATTACAGACAATTGTGCCATTTCAGGTCATTGCATCCAACCTCTTGGTTATGCTTGAATGCAAAGTGATAGGCACTACTCAGTTTTTTGCTAGAATTCACAAACTAGAGCCAAGTGCATAATAGTGGACTGTGGGGGGAGGATTAGAGCCAGTGTATGTGATTATTTATTTCACTCTCTGAAGAAGGGTTAAACTATTAGCCTTGATGGCCTCAGTAAAGCCAGCCAATTGCAGCCTTTGGAATGCTGTGCGAATGGCCTATGGAGGAAAGTGTTTGTTGTTTTGTGACTTCAAGTCATTTCTGATTTATGGTGACCCCATCATGAGGTTTTCTGAGGCTGAGAGAATGGCACTAGTGCAAGGTCACTCAGAGCAGGAAATCGATCCCTGGTATTCAGGGTTGTAGTCCACTGCTCAGACTACTACACCACACTGGCTTGGAGGAAAGTGACTTGTCAAAGTGTTAGACATGGCGGATTAGAAAAAGGGATAGGGACAGGGGGCAGATAAGAATGGATTCAGTTTTGAGAGGGCCAGTTAGGTCAAGGCCAGTTAGGAATAGGGAAGTGGCTCGGTCTAGGGCCAGATACTGAGAAAATTACAGTAGGGACTTTTGGTTTGATGGGAGCAGAGAGTGTGGAAATTGTTCAGGGAAAACTGTGTATAGAGCCAGCAAAAAGCTTGTTTAGTTTGAGTGTTATTCCATAAACCATTGCTATTTTGTTCTTTACTTCTGTGTCTAGATATAAGGCTTTTCCGCACTTTGAGGGGGAAACAGGGCAGTCTGTTACTCACCGGACTGGCCCCGCCGATGATCCACAACGATCCAGAGCAGCGCGCACCCGTGCTACACACTCTCCGGAGATGAAAATGGAGGCTTCCAGTTGGCAGAGGCTCTCCACCAACTGGAGAAGCTCGCCAGCCAGAAGCCCCCCCCCCGGAAGATCTGCAGCCTCGCGCTGGCGCAAGCCTGCAAATCTACACTTAGGGCAGCAACGAACTGGGGCGCGCTGGGCTATTGAAAGTCCTCTTTTAATCGATCTTTCAATAGCACGGGGAACCACCAGTTCTGGGTGTTCCGGAGCGGGCTGAAGTCCGGACAAACATTAAGTAGTCCAGACCCAGTTCGCCCCCAAGTGTAAACGTCCTCGCTGGAGGACGCGCCACCCCGTTTTAAATATAAAATGCGGAAAAGGCCATATTTTAAGATAAGAGTTAATAAAGGGAATTAGTCACATTTAACAAGCTGAACCCAGCGTTAACCACCACAACCATTTGTCCAATAGTGATCCTCCTGGAGCCTGAGTACCAGATCCAGGGAGGGATCTTAAGTGTAAAAGGACAAGATGAATGATGTAATCTGGAGAGGAGATCCATCACACATCCCATTGGCCATACTCTGGGACAACATGCATGTTCAAGAACAAATCTACATATGAATCACTACAGATTAAGGATGCTAACCAAAATGTCCAAAACTGGACAGCAAAACTAAACAAAGTTCTGATCAAATGCAGTCAATTTGAAATGGAATATTTGACAGGTGAAAGACACTGCTAAACTTCACAGGATGTTAATAATTATATAGTTTGTCCCTCAATACAAGTGTTTTCTTTTACAAACAGTTAGGTGAGATCGATCTGGATAAAGTCCCTGATGTGAAAGGATAGGGTTGCTTTAACTCTGCCTGCCTCTGATCAGGGTTATACTCAGCCCTCTAATTGCACTTTGCATTTTATCAGTGATGTAGACGCGAGTCGATAGACTCGGACTCAAGTTGGACTTAAGTCACTTCAGTGACTTGACTTTGACTCAACTTGGCAATAAATGATGCACTGGCTTGACTTGACTTGAGATTGTATATTTTTAATGACTGACTTGATACCCTTGGTTCAGTAACATAATGCATCCATCCAGAAACCTTATGACTTTGAACAAAACTTCCATCTCTTTTTGCCTACTAGTCACATGACAATCTCTCTCAAGCCCAAAGTGTGGGCACATTTTTCTTGTTCTTTTTTTAAAATTCTTTATTCATTTATATGTTGAAGATAAAACTGTGATATAAGCAAAACATATAAAGGCAAAATTGATAGTAATATTACATTATAATGAGGAAAGATCAGCCAAAATGTGGGTGCATTTTTCAGAGGGGAGCAACAAACAGGTTAGGAAATGGCTTGAGGCAGGCTTGAGGTCTGCTCAGCAGCCTGTTCCCACTGCATATTGGCGGAGCCTTCTAAAATGTTTCCTAAGAGCAAAAGACAAGACTTGCTCCCAGAGTGCAGGGTGCATTTCTCAGAGGGGAACAGCAAATGTGTTAGCCAACAGGCTTGAGGAGGAAGGATCTTTCCTTCTAAAGCTTTTGAATCTTCAGTAATAGAGAGTAAGATAGGATCCTATTCCCTGCTTCCGAAGCTGCAGATGGCAAAATTGCAAATGTGGAGAGCCGACTGCTTAAATTGTTAAAACTGAATTTATATCGTTCTATCCAATAATTCTGGAATTTCGGTCGGGGCATACAGTTGGCTTCCAGACTGGAGACTTGACTTAAAGCTTGACTTGAGACTTGAAAGTAGAGACTTGAGACTTGGAGTAAAAGACTCAAATACATCACTGCATTTTATACAATGGAAGGTTTTTTCTTTCAACTATAAATTGCTGACACAAGGGCAGAAGGGGGAGTGTTCAGTCCCTCAACCCATCCCTACCAGCTTGGTAAGGAATGGATCAGTTCTTCTGTGGTGACAATTCATGAAAGAAAAGCTTGCACTTAACAGGGAAGTATGTGAATAATGTAACATGCAGTTTATCCCCAAGGCTGAAAGCTTAGCACAAGATCAACCATGATCACTATTTGTATTTTAATTGCTATTTCCCTTGCTGCACAAAATCAGCATTGTTCTCAGTCTTCATTTTCTCTTTTGAAAGCCCAAAAGATTTAAATACTCTAGATTAGCAGTTGTTTTTCTTTGTTAATGCTTTATGAGAAATGATTATAGAAATGACACTGATGATAGAGCAGGTGATGAACATAATAAATCAGAGGCAGTGACAATTGAGATTAACATGCCTAATAAATATGGTAACAACACTGGTAATGGTGACACACAAGGACAATGGAGCATGAAAGTGATGTGTTCAAGCTAGCACTTAGACTGTGTCAGCATTTCTTTTACAAGGCTTGAGTGACCACATAGTCCAAGTTCTATACAAACGTTTTCCTCTATTTTGATCAATTTTAAATGGCCTTTTGGTGCCATGCCTTGAGCTATGTGCTCTGATCTCAGATCTGGAACCTTTCCCCACTCCTACAACTTTTAACTCTGTAGTCACGAAATGAACAGGGCTGGCCCTACTATCCAGCAGAGTGAGGCACCTGCTTCAAGCAGCATTTTGAGGTGAGGATGCAGAGTAGTGGAAAGATGTGGGGGAGAGAGAGCTGTGTGTAACACAGTTCGCTGTGCGGCCCATGAACTGGTCTGCCCTTAGATGCAGTGCAGGATGCTGTCCTGTCATCACTGTTAAAGTAAGATTTAAGTTCCAGTCCTGTTAGCTGATACGTATGGCATGAGATGTGTTGCAGGTTCCATCATGTGCTCTGCATTAGGCAGCAAGATGTCTTTGGCCAGCCTTGGAAATGGCAGTGATCTGGGACTCGAATCTGCTTAACCCTGAAATCTGCTTTAAATGCCAAGTCTCAGGCCATTTCTGCACTACAGCCCCATGCCAGCATAGGGACATGTTGAAGCTGGTTCATGGCACATGCTACTGCGGGGTGTCATCGTAGTCCCGTTCCTGTCACATCCCCAGCCATTGCAGTCATGCAGTATACTATTACCAGAAAAAGTCCAGTAATAGGCCCCTTTCGTGTGACGCTCGCATTGGTTGGGGCTGTGCAGAAAGGGTAGAAATGTTATCTAGGCACTTTCTTCCTCAGTGCAGCACGTGAAAAGGCTGGCAGCTGGCTAGGTGCTGAGGGGAGCATTCAGGACACACTCCCATCCTGGCAAAGGCAATGGTGGGATGACACTGGGACATTGCGGGATGAAGGTAAGGTGCAGAAAGGGCCTCAGTCTTGTAATACACCAAGTATTGATGCTAAAGACAGCACTTATTATTAATGTATTGATTACATTTATATGTCTCTGTTTTTCCCAAGATGGAGTTCAAGGTAGCATAGATAGAATTCCCAGGTGGTCTGATATTCATATAGTGATCTGCCCCAGACCTGCTCAATGTCAGCAGCATTGCTGTACAGGTGTCTTCACCTTGATAAAGAGTGTTTCTAAGATAGTCTAATTTATATTTTTACCAGCGTTTACCTCACGGTATCTCAAATTGTTAATGAGTTGCAGAAAAACTGCTTCTTCCAAGGCAGAGGGTTCTCATGAATCATACTAATCTAGCAACAACCTTTCTGATCTGTGGGAGCAATATTCAGCTGTCCCACCTCCATCCACTGTCGGATGATTCTTCTTCGGCTGAAAATTTAGTCATGTCACCCTATAAGATGAATGGGATGGTTCTAGGCTGTGAAAGCAGCCATTTTCTGCTCAAGACTCACCTGATCTCTAGAAATAAAGCCATGTGGGAAGAGGTCTGTGATTTCCTCCCAGCCCCCCAAGTATACACATTCAAATATTCCAGTTAAACTAATGCCTGATGTGTAATAATTGATAACTCACAGTATTCGATTTGATTAAGCTTATTAACAATATTGTCAAGTTCTGAAACATTCCTTCATTCTTTTCAGGCTAACTCATTACTAAAGTTTGCTATGGTAAGGCAAAGCCACACTGATTTCTTCACCTCTGTTGCAGAAAGCATTTTTCAACCTTCCTGAGGCAATTACCAATGAACTTGACTGGCCTCAGTTTTCAGAAGCCACTGGATTTCTCAACTCCACCATTGGGTAAGCAAACAGCAAGTAAAACCTTAAATCTGAATGAAAGAAAGAATGCTAAAGAGACCTCTGTGTTCCAGTAGAAGTACTGAAATGTTGTTATGATCTTCTTTTAAAAACAATTTAGTTTCTTCAAGTTTTCTAGTGATTCTGAACTGCCACATCTAAAGTAAATGATATACTAAGTAGCAGTACTCAGATATATAAGTGAAATGACCTCATCCATACCTTATTAACATGAAGATCAGAATGCAGTTATCTTTTCAATTTCACAATTTTCTGAATTTTGCTATGTATTTCTCAGCACCTCGAATATACCAAAGTGCATATTTAAAAGGAAAAGGTATTTTTAAATGCGCATTTTATGAGAAAAATACATATTCATATATTATATTTGTAAGGATTCAAGCAAGTCACAGATTATTGCAGAAAGGGAATGGAATGAGTTATGAAAGAATTTATGTGAAACTGACTGAAACGTTGGCTGTAAGCAATCTGATTCCCTGCAATTGCTGCATATGGTTTCACCACAGGCCAGGTTTTCTTCTGCCCTATTCTCAATATTTGCTTTATTTCAGGCTCAGTCTATATAACTGCAGAAAGCCCACATCTTGTCTTAAGCATGGCAAAGTGTAGTTTAATTAAATAATAGCACTGTTATAGTGCTAGTACTCCACTTTCAACATCCTATGGAATCCTGGGGTTTGCAGTTGAGGGAGGGGCATTTAGAATTCTCAGCCAGAGAGCTCTTTGGCCTCAGTAAACTACAAACCCCAGAATTCCACAGGATGTTGAAAGTGGAATTAGCGTTATAACAGTGTAGTGCCGAAAGGCCCTAAGACTATGACACACAGTGGTAATCCTTTCTCAGTTCTCCAGGCAATTTTATCTTGGTTGGCCTCACTTCTGCTATCAAGATCTAAATGGGATACGCTTTCATTTTCAGGAGTTAGAGGGGCCCCTCCCATGTAACTCCCCTTAAATACCCCTGCAAACTTCTAAAAACAATAGGAGGGATCTTACAAAGGCCAAAGGGAATGGGCCCTCTAATGGCCTTGTTTAATCTGAACACAAGGGAAGGGACAGGAGGGGAAGAGTTTGCAGGGGTAAGAGCAGCAGACCACAAACTGTTACCAAAACTTTCTTGCTCAGATTAGGGTCTACCATGATAACATCCAATTTGGACTTCAAGGTATTTTCTCCAGAGAGATGTGCATTGTGTTAAAGTTGTGTTGTAGCACTATTTCATGACTGATAAGCCTGATAAATGAAAGACAGCCTAGGTTCACTTGAAAGGTTGGTGTCCATAGATGGAACTAAACTGATCCAGAATTTACTGTGTTCAGTAACCAAAGAAAATGAAGAGTCACAGTTCAAAGCTGTGCCCATGTTTTTGCTGAACAGATTAAACTTGCACTCTTCCCTTTTCACTTCATTAGAAGAGGATGTAGCAACACATGTCTATTCCTTGTGCCCATATGGGAAAGCCAGCCAGTGTAGGAGACATGTGGGCTCATTGCAGACTCAGCCCAACAAGGGAATGTTTGGTCTGGCTGTTCCATTTCCTAGAACTTACTGTTTGTTTTTACGTTGCAATACTAGACTAGATTTCCTTTGGAGGCTTTTTAACAGTGCTTATTCAGACTTGGTAGTTTATAGATGACTGCAGTCCATGTTAGCAAGCCATCTCAGAACAAACACTGGAGGTAGAATATTCCTCAGATTATTGCAAACACAGTGCCATTTGATAAATATACGCACACATTCAGCTGTCCATCAATGGGGGCCGAACTAGAAGTATCACAGAATCTTAAGAGCTGGAAGCCATTTAATCTAATCCCCTTTCCATGCAGGAATACACAATTAAAGCACTCCTGAAAGATGCCCATCCAACCTCTGTTTAAAGACTTCCACAAAAGTAGAGTCCAACACTCTTCAAGGCAGTCTATTCCACTCTCAAACAGTTCTTACAGTAGAGAAGTCATTTAATGTTTCAGTGAAATCTCTTTGCTTTTTGAGATCATTGGTTCTTATTCTAGTCTCTAAAGCTGAAGAAAACAAGCTCACTCTATCTTCGGCCCTTTTCGCACATTACCCGTTTGAGCGGCGGGGGGGGGCATCTCGCGCGAAAAGCCTCAGCAGGAACGCTGCCGCTTTCCTCCTGCTTTGTCCCACAGCTCGCTTCCTGGTTGCGCGACCATCCCGCCCCTTCCTACTGCAGTGCAACCTGGGAATTGCAGGCTAGCGCTGAGGCAGAAAGCGCAACTGGCCCGCTCGTCTGACGTACTGCAGCGCAAGTAAGTGCGCGAGGGCCTCGCGAGCATTGTGTGACCGTGCAGTATTTTCGGCTTAGAGCCGAAAATAAAAAAATGTGCACGAGCCCTGCTTTAGGCTCGTGAGCGTCGTGTGAATGGGAGTGCGTTGTACGGACCGACGCTCCCATTTACGCGACGCTCAAGGGGCCCTCGTGCAAAAGAAGCTGCGTGTGAAAAGTGCCTTCTACATAGCATCCCTTCAGATATTTAAAAATGGTTAGTATGTCATCTTTAAAACTTCTCTTCACCAAGAAAAACATACCCAAATCTCTAAGTCATTCTTCATAAGGCTTGGTTTTCAGACTTCAATAATATTGACTGACCTTCTCTGGGCACATTTCAGCTTGCCAATATCATTCTTGAATTATGGTATTAGAACTGGGCACAGTACTCCAGGTGACAAAACAGAATAGACAAAACAGAATAGAATGGCATTACCGCCTTTTTTTCTTTTTTTTTTTTGGACACTGTATTCCTGTTGATGCAGCCTAGAACTGCATTGGCTTTTCAGCTGCCACATGACATTGTTGAATCATTCATATTATTCATACAATAAGCAATTCCATGATTGGCATGGAATTTTAAGTGCATCCCGACTACAGAATAATACAAACAAACAAACAAAATAAACCATAAAAATAACTACGCAAATATACACTATCAGAAAAACAAACAAAATTACAAATATTAAACTAAACTACAAGACATCAGCTACAAATAACTAAAAATTTATTCTCGCTGTTATCAAATTATTTCCTAAATTTATTTTTTCCAGGACCACCATCATGAAATCCCAATTCACACGGTCAAATGCTTTTTCAGCATCAAGAAAAATTAGTACTGCTTTCTTTTCTTTATGTCTATTCAAATATTCAGTGGTGTTCATTGCATCTCTTAAGTTGTTTTTTAATTGTCTTTTGGGTAAAAAGAAAAACCATCTGGTCTTCATGCATAAATTCTTATAGGATCTCTCTGAATGTCTCAACCAGAAGTGATGTGAAAATTTTGTAGAAAATTTTGATTAAAGTTGACAAGATTATGACATCTTAAGTTCTTCTTTTTTTGTAATTTCTTTCATGATCTTTTGGAATTGTTCTTGGGGTTTTTTTTTTTATCAATGCAAAGTTCAAAATGTTTTACAACACCATTGGTTAGCAAAGCAATATTCTGCTGGTGGTTCTTCTAAGGCAAGTGGAACACCAGTTCTTATCATGAAATCAAGCCCCCTACAGGTTTGTGACATTTCAGTGGACCCAGGTGGCAGATAAATTTTTGTCAAAGTGAATATTGGAAATTAAAAAAAAATTATGGTGGAGTTATACTAGTCACCTAACAAAAATCACTTTTTATATTTATTTTTTTAAAAAAATCAAACTATTTTGTTTATTTTATTTTACTAAATAAATTGATATGATTTGTGGAGGGATCCATTCTGTTGGGGAGGCTCCAGTGTTATGTTTGATGTCAAGTTAGACAGGGCCCCACTAAAAAGAAACATACAAGGCTCAGCCCTAGGGAATTTATCACTCTTTGCTTCAGAGGTCTTATATGACATATTGAAATATCCAGTAGGCAAGGATTAGACTCGTTACTAGAATTAATTTGAAGTTTATGGATGAATAGACTATGTTTGGGTGTCAGATTATGTAACTGACAAAATCAAAGACATAACCACCCATTGAGCTGCAGTTTATGGTCATTCTTCTTTGCTTTTAATATGGGAATTGGTGCAGCCTTATAAAAAGAGTAAGGCCTTTTCCACAACTTACTTGAACCCGGCAACATCCCAGCTTCATCCTGACAGTGCCTTTGCTGGGATGGGAGCATGTCCTGAACGCTCCCCTCTGCACCCAGCCAGCTGCTGGCATATGGTAGTGTTCGGGACATTCTCCTTCCTTCTGTAGTGCAGCCAGCACTGAGAAAGGAAATTTTTTGATAGCACTTCCTCACTTTCAGCACATTACTTCCAGTAATACTATAACACGCTATCGCAATGACAGTGGAGGCGACAGAGGTGACATCATGTGGTAGCACATATTGCGGACTGGCTTTAATGCATCACCATGCCGGGATAGGGCAGTATTGCAGAAATGGCCTAAGATGTCATGTCTTGATCCCTTATTGCTCACTAGACAACCTTTTGCCAAGAATTTGCAAAAAGCATTAGAATTCTTCCCCCCCCCCCCCCGAGGATATAAAACACCTGGTATGTCTTTAGCTACTACACGGGATACCATGATAGCAAGGGGGTTATACATACAAGAAAAGTCTAGGCTAAAAAAAGATTAGAAGTCAAAATACAAACTTTAATCTCTGAAGTAGACAAATTACACAAGACTATTGATGTATTTATGTCTTTTACTCCAAGTCTTAAGTCCTTGAAGATACTTTCAAGTCAAGTCTCAAGTCTGGGAGCCAACTTTATACCCCAACCTATATTCCAGAATTTCTCAACAGACTCAAATAGTCAGTTTTAATCATTTAAGCAGCCATCCACATTTTGCCATCTGGGGCTTCGGAAGTAGGGAATAGGATCCTTCTTACTCCCCCTTCCTGAAGCTGGAGACTTTTGTGCCAACAGGCATGAAAGAGTGTGCAGCTTTGGAAGTGGGAAATAAGATCCTTCTTACTTCTAATTATTGAAGGTTCAAAAGCTTTAGAAGGAAGGATCCTTCTTCGTCAAGCCCATTGCCTAACATATTTGTTGTTCCCCTCTGAGAAATACACTCTGCACGCTGGGAGAGAGTTTTGCCTTCTATTCTGAGGAAAGATTTTAGAATGCTCCTCCAATATGCAGTGGGATAGGATGCTGAGCAGACCTCAAGCCTGCCTCAAGCTCATTGCCTAACCGTTTCTTGTTCCCCTCTGAGAAATGTACCCACACTTTGGGCTTCAGACAGATTGTCATGTGACCAGTAGCAAAAAGAGATGGACATGTTGTTCAAAGTCATAAGGTTTCTGGATGAATGTGTTATGTTACTGAACCAAGGGCAGCAAATCAATCAAAAATATATAAGTCTCAAGTGGAGTTGAGTCAGTGTATCGTTTATTGCCAAGTCAAGTCAAGTCACTGAAGCAATTTAAGTCCGATTTGAGTCCAAGTCAGTTGACTCAAGTCTATATCAATGCACAAGACCATGTTGTGTCAGAGAACAATAAGGCAATTCTTAAGTGCTAGAAAGGGGTGGAAAAGCTGAATTAGTTGTTTTAGATTTAAAAGAAATTCAAACTGCTCTGATGTTAACTGAAAGGGCACGTTTTGAATGGGGAGAAAAAAATTCTCACTTACTTTCAAGAGCAATCAGAAATGCTCCTCCAAAAATATAATACCATTAATTAAATCTAACACAGGCAAACTTTTGACATCTCCAAATGTAATAAAAATTTTTCCATAAAGAGTTATATAGATCAGAGCAATGCACAGTTCTAACCTTGATTTAATTCCCTAACACTTTAAAAAATAAACCTATTGATAAATTCAACAATTCTGAATTGAAGAAACCCATCACAGAAGAAGAAATAAAAAATGTTACAGTTCACTTAAAATCAGGTAAATTGCCAGGTACAGATGGCTTTATTGCAGAGTGCTACAAAACATACCCCATATATTAATATTAATTACAAAGTTATCCATATTGTTTAACAACTTTTGCAAGGAGGCAAAATTCCAGAGAGCTGGAGAGAGGGTTGAATTGTAACCATACCTAAACCACATAGTGACCCCAAATTCAGTGTCAACCTACTGCCCAGTACTGGTTTTAAATCAGGATTTAAAGATTCTTATGTCAGTCTTTGCCAAACATATCAACTCCCTTTCGAAAAATATGTACATCTGCACGAGACTGGCTTCTTACCAAACAGGCAACTGCTGGATGCTGTGCACCGAGTACTCAGTGCTATTCACAATTCTGCTAGATTGGGCAAGGGGACCACCATTCTGTCCTTAGATACATTAAAAGCATTTGTCAGGGTAGACTAGCCCTGTCTCTTTGATTTACTGTAAAAAAAAATGAATTTTGGAACCCCTTTTGTTAATCTTCATAGAGATGTTTATACCAGTTCAAAGGCCTATAATACGTCAGCTGCACGGACTCTTTCTATCTCTAACTTTTTTTGCTTGTCAGAATAAGCAAGCCATACAATTAATTAGAAATGATGGCTCAAGTCACTGGATGAATGTGGAAGGAGGGACAGAACTTTTGAATCACAAAAATTATTGATGGAAGAATTCTGTACCTGAAAAATCTCATTCTTAGTAACAAACCCAGACATGAAAGAGACAATTTTATGCTGGTGAAAATGAACTTGAGTTATTTTTCCCTCTTCCCTCATCCATAAGATGTACCTTTCCATAAGCTGAGGCCAGATGCTCAAAGCCTAGCAGAGCAGCAGAGAACACCCACACAACAGATTATTTATCCATCAAAGATTTATTTAATGGATCAGAAATTGAAACAACTATGTTATTGAAAAGGAAATTGCCCAATATAATATTACTTGGCTCGATTTGATAGGACTGAAGCATATAGCAAATGACTGGAGCAAAAGGCAGGAGTGCAACTGTTAGAATTTGAATTAGTTTGTATTAATCTCCAACCAGTAACAAAAGGTCTTATTTCCAAAATCTATAATTTATTAATTAAAGAAGATAAACACTGCATGAACCCAGCTAAGGCACCCTGGGAAACAGATCTAAATTTGCCCATTTCCAATTACGATTTAGGCAAAATTATGGACTCCATTTCATTCTATCTCTGAAAATAGGAGAGAACGTGCTCGTAAGACTGTATATAGGTGGCATTACTGTCTCTCCAAACTCTCTCTGTTACGGAAAGAAGTTCAGCCAACTTGTGGGGAACAAGGCAGATTGGCCAAAAGTGAAGGTGTTCTGAGACACTGTACTTAAACTTACTGAAGGTATTACTGTAACCCATGATGGATGATTCCGATCCTCTGACAGTGGGAGGGATATATTTATTTACTAATAACAGACCCTATTCTCAGGAAAAAGAATCTTTTGATGTCCGCTGAGCCGGAGGTCAGCCGGATGGAAACGTAGATATTCAGGTCCAAAGAATTGAAACCCCCCTTGGCGTAGGTTGGACCAAGTAGCCCCAGTCACATATCCAGAGGAAGACCTTGGAAATGGCATGTATACATTTCAAATGGGCCAACTGCAACTTTGACACCTTGAGAGACTACGGGTCTCCTGACTGAAATTAGCAATCACAAATCACGGGAACTACAAAGCTGAGGTCTATCTGCATAATCCAGTTTCTTTCCTTTCCCAAGAAAAGGGTCTGCCCCCTATAGGGATGTTTTTCCCTATAACTGGGCTCCGTTTTTGAGTTTGGGCAGACTTTGTCTCATTTTCTTTCTGGGGCCCATTTGTACGTTCATTCGTTCTCTCAATCTGTCTCTTTGTTTGACAAGCTGTCCCATGTTTTCATGAAACAGCAGCCTTCAGGATCAGGTGCAATATATTTGCTGTATCCTCTCAATTTCTCCCCTTCTTAAGACTCTCAACCTCGGTAGCTCTTGTGTGCTTGTGTGAGCGAATGCCTCTTGTGTGTGTGTGTGTGTGAGGAAATTTGCCAATTTTACCAAATAAAAGACCATTTAAAAGGACACTTGACTTCTCTCTCTTTCTCATGCAGTCTGACTCTGTAAACGTAGGATAAAAAGATCTCGCTGCATTGTCTTGTCCTCCATTTTGCCAAGTTGTGCTCTGCTAATTTCCCCAACCTTTGTAAAATTCAATCGTCCCCCAGGGGACTCCCAAAAGCCAGGGTAACATTACAAAAGGAAAAAATCATAAAGGGGACAAATTACTCTTACTTTATTTATTTTTTCTGGATAATAATACATAGTAATGTAACAAATCCTTAATTTCACAACTTCTGTTTGTTGTATGTAAACAAATCACCGAAACTGGAAATAAGTAGATTATTTCAACATTCATGCATGGTTCCAAGGAGTTTTGGACTTGGCACTGCATGAGAAATTCACCATTAAAGTAAGGTATGTCAAAGGAGAAATTAGTGAGAACAAGTTTGTAGAAAAATTATTTCAATTTATTGATTATTTAAACAACAAAAACCATGTGATTACACTAGACCTTTTATGGATATTACACTACATTACTTTTATGGATACTTCTGACCAACTGGACTTTGGCAGAATCTTGAAAGTACTTTTGTAATATCTGTATGTCAACATTTACTTTATTAACCTAAAAGCTGTCATTGTTTGATATGCTGCTTTAAGATGTTTTCTATAAAAATAAAGCTGTTTAAAAAATAATTCAATCCAATGTAATTACTTCCTGTTTGTTTAATTCTGCTATTATGCTTTACTATTCTGAAATAGCATCCTTTTTTAATTTCTGCATTCTATTATGACTTTTAGTCCCACATTTATCCACTTTTCTAGAATGACAAGGCAATGTTTAAAGATATGGTTTGTGTAGTCCAGTTGTCTCGAAGTATATCTTTTTGATTTCTCGAGCAATATTGACTGAGTTTCTGATTTCTGGACAACGTATCTATTCCTGTAACCTCATTACTAGTTCTTTTTCTTTTTCTGGATCTTGCAAGTAACTATATTTTTAGTTCTTTCTTTATAGAGGATTCCACTGGAAACTGTTTTATTTGCATCCTTGGTAGATATTATACTATTAAAGAATTGTGGTTGCTGGTTTCGTTCTCTATGCTTTCTAACCATTGAGTCTGTCATATATGAGAGGTCTTTTAAAGGGTGATCCAGATTCCTTACTGATTCAAAGCCTTTACATTATGGACATTACACTTTATCTTGATCTTCCTCTTAATCCACAACAGGACGATATGCCTCAGTCTGGTCCCTTCTCATTGCATAGGGAGATAGAGAATATCTATAATAAAGACAGTGCTCTTAAGCTTTTATGTTTCTTGAAAAATGTCTCTTACATATTTACTCATTTATTTCCTCCTCCTGATCTCCATAGTGACAGGTACGACGTTTTGGATGATAAAACATCATTTTAAAATCAGTTATTATCTCACATTTAAAGTGTAAGTATCTTAAAAAAAACATAATCCTGATGCAATCCTGTGGTCATCTGTAACCACTATTTGCTTATTTACCATTTCTAGAAGATATCCAAGATTATCCTCTATAAGACAACCGTTCTACTCCCTCTAGACCAGTGGTTCTCAACCTGTGGGTCCCCAGATGTTCGTGGACTTCAGCTCCCAGAAGCCCCAGCCACTATGGTCAATGCTCAGGGCTTCTGGGAGCTGAAGTCCACGAACATCTGGGGACCCACAGGTTGAGAACCACTGCTCTAGACAATAAGCCTTGCCTGATTATTGCGTGTGTATATGCCTCCTAGTCGCCTGTCAACTTCTGCTGACGCTATAAATTACATATGGTTTTCTTAGGCAAAGAATACTTAGAAGTGCATTTGCCAGTTCCTTCCTCTGGAATATAGGCTACAATGCCTGCTATTCATTGTTGGTCTCCCATTCAAGTGCTAACCAGGGCTGAGCCTGCTTAGCTTCCAAGATCAGACAGGAGCTGAGGCCTTTAGGGTATTTAGACCCTGCCTGATAATTACCTCATTCCCAGTGGCAGAGTATAGAGTGGGGATGGGAGGGGTGGGGGGGTGGGGCTATGGCCGCTGGTGGGGGGGCATGGCTGCAGTGCATGAGGGCATGGCCAGGGCACATGGGGGCATGGCTACAGGCCAGAACACCCCAAAAACATTGCCGCCTGGGGCAAACCGCCCCTCCCCGTCCATACATGACTGTTCATTCCATAATTAAATAGGCCTAAAGGGGAGATGGAAACTAGCAAACCTAACTCACATATTTAGCATTCAGCAGTCAGGACAATTAACCTTGGGATATCTGTATCTCAGCAATGTGGTTCCCTTGTTCATCGATCCCTGCTTGTGGTAGATGATGTATGGACAGCCAGAGTGATGCAGAGGCTGGAGTGTTTTGTGTAATCTTTACGAACTCTCACTGCACTGGTCACATCATTATTAGCTCTTTTATTGGGGAAAGTGGCATTGATTAAAGTTGACGAGATTATGACACCCTTAGCTTTCTGGTTCTTTAGGAATATACACCAGTTTGGCCGAAATCACAAAGAGGCCTGATAGGGCCTGATAGAGCCACTTTAGACCAATTCTGTTGCTGTCCCAGATAAAGTGAGTTTCCTTCCAAAGTGGCCAGAAGTGAATATGGACCATGATGAACATTTATATACACTTCTGCCTGAAACCGACAAAAAAAAAGCATTTTCTTTAAGTAGTATTTCCTAGACAACAGTGTGGCTCTGATAGATTAGAGAAAGGAGGGGAAGAAGAGTTGGTGACTGGCAGATCTAACCAACTAATCAAATGGCTTGTTTTATTAGCGGCTATATAGGTGCTAGGTTTGTTTTATGACTTGTTTTATTAGGTGCTATATATATATTAGGGGCTATATAGGTGCTAGGTTTCTTCTTCCTTTCCTTCTTTATCACTCTACCAGGAAAAGTCTTGTCTGGTGGTGTTATTTTTTTTTATTTCTTATTTTTTTTTTATCATTACTTGGCACTCTAAAGGCAAGACGTATATGGACACTTTTCATTCTGAAGCTGGTTTGTGAGTCAAGGTTGCATAGCAGCCAAGCAATGTGGATCACATTCACAGAGCATTCCGTGCAGGCAGCACCCGTGCATCCTTTCGATAGGAGCCTACATCTTGGGTTTTGCCGCAGTCTGCAGACAGAGCTCTTTTGCACTTCATTGGGTGATTACTTGGATGCAGGATGTGATAAGCAAACCTCACACACATACTCACACCACAGTGCAATACTTTAGACAACCATCTTCAAAGGTGTGGAGTAAACTTATCAAAACCACCCACCCAACTCCAAGGGATATCTTAATCAGTAGTTTTCACCAGGCAATGTGTGGAACACACTAGGATTACCATCCTACAGAGAACTTTTTAAAACTGCAAATCATCAAAATACCACTGCCACCATGTTGATGATTTCTTTCTGAGACCCTTTTCGCAATGCACCTGTTCACGGAGCTGGGGTGCAGGGATTGCAGGAACAGCCTCCAGTGAGAGGCTCTCACGTCCCGGTTCCTTCAGCTCCACAGCTGCCACCTGCTCGATCAGGAGCCCGCCTCTTCCTTCCGCAGTGCAGCCTGGGACTTTCCCAGGCTGCGCTGCGGCAGGAAGCACGAGCGCTGCAGCTCCAGAGCTCCGCACACACAGTAAGTGCATGCAGGGCTCCGGAGCAATGCACAATTGCGCACCATTTTTGGCTCAAAGCCGAAAATGAAAAAGTGCATGAACAGTGCCTGCTAGACCCTGGAGCGTTGTGCAATTGTGACTGCATCATGTGGACTGCTCCTCACATTCGTGCGACGCTCAAGGGGCCCTTTCACATGGAAAATGCCATGCAAAAAGGGCCTTAGATTTTAGAGTTTATATTTTTGATAGCGTTATGTCTCAGAGGCATTCATACCTCTACTACTCAAATTTAGAATAAGTTCTAAATGTCCACTTAAGTCTTAAGTCTGGCTAAATAGTTCTGCTGTGCTCTATTTCCTCTTCTCCTTCTCCTTCTCCTTCTTCTTCTTTGTCTCATTATTCCACTTTTGCTAATCAAAGCATGTGCATGTTCAGAAGTTATGGGCACATTCCATACATTTAGAGGGCACACTCCTAGTGTTCATGGCAAACTCGTACTAAATATTCCCCTGTAATCCTTGGACAGCAATGAAGTTAAAGAGCTAATTGAAGAAAAGAGAAATGTCAAGGATGCCAATGTGATATACTTTCTCACATGATGTAGCAGCAAATGCTTGTGACTAATATTTATAAATCAGCAAGTTACTATAACCTAGATCAGCATCAGCCCTACCTAAGGCAGACCAATTGGGGAAAAAGGGGGAGGGGCTAACGATTGTTGTAAATAAGTCTCATTCATTTCAATGGATATGGATCCAATGGCTATGCTCAAGGCTCAAATTCAACACTGAATTTAGCCCTGTGCGTATAGCAATGTATAGGATTTATGTTTTCTTCAGCACTCTGCCCAAGATGATTACACTGCTCATGGAAAATCACACAAAAAGGGATGTGCAGTATGATAAAAGCAAACCACTGGCCATCATATAAATCACCCTTCCCCTCCAATGCATATGCTTGGCCCCATCTGCTAGTGCTGGGAAACCCTGGTATATTAACTAACACCTTGGACCTAGAAATAAATGAGCAATAACTGTATTCCATAACTTCCCAGGCTTTTTCCTGAGCTCAGGCAGTGGACTGACAGAAGTTGTGGCTCATTATCTCCTTACCCACCACTTACCTACTTCAACTAGCCTACCCCAGCCTCAATCTGCCATAGAGGGCTGGGTTTTCAGAATGCCACTACCGTAGAGTTGAAGCAATAAAAATTATGTAACTTTTAACAGTAATCGCCAGTTCTCAGTGAAAGATTTTTCACACTTGAGCGCAAAAAAATCAGGGTCAAACAAGTAGTCAGCTGTGAAGCTCATCAGTTGGCCTTTGGCAAATTTTTATTTCTCTATGTGACCTACCTCATGGAGTTGCTGAGAGACCAAACTGTTGTTCTGAGCTTGTTGTAGGAAAAGAAAGATGAAAATGTGATAAATACATTGAGAACATTTAGTCGCCAAAGGTCTTCTTTCAAAATAGAAATTAAGCTGCTTGTTGTTGTTGTTGTTGTTGTTGTTGTTGTTGTTGTTGTTGTTGTGTGCCTTCACGTTGTTTCTGACTTATGGTGATCCCAAGACAAACCTATCACAGGGTTCTCTGGAGCTGAGAGTATGTGATATGCCCAGAGTCACCCAGTGGGTTTCCATGGCCAAGCAGGAAATCGAATCCTGATCTCCAGGTCATAGTCCAGTGCTCAAACTATATAGTAGTAGTACAGTCAGCCCTCCACATTTGCGGGTTTCACTTTTGCAGATTTGATTATTCACAGATTATTTGCTGTCACCTCTGCTGCTTCCCTATGCCATTTTTAATAGGGACTACAAGCCTAGACTGAGAAACTAAGCATGAGGCTTGTAAGTCCCTATTAAAAATGATGTGGGTCAGTAGTGGAGGTGGCAGTAAGCCCCACCAGCCACCCACTTCTGCCCTGTGAAGGAACCCTGATGCGTCAAAGGAATCAACTGTGGGTTGAATAGGGTGATCATACTTTTTTGTGTGTTTTAAATATGGTTTGGGAAGACCTAGAATTATTCACGTTTTTTCCACTTTCATGGGGGTCCTGTGCCCCTAACACTAGTGAATGTGGAGAGATGACTGTAGGACGAGGAAGAAGAAGAGGAGAAGGAAGAACAGTGGCAGGAGCTGAAGGAAGTAAAGGCAGTGGTAAAATTACTGTTCTTTACCTGTCATTTATACACTATGAATTCACTAATACGAGTGTTACCTTTGTTTTAGAGGATGGACAGAGTCATTGTATCTACAGCTCCGCAAAAGAAACCGCTGCAACCACCGAGATTACCAGAACCTTTCTAAAAATGGTACTCCTTTTCTTTCCCTACTAACACTGGTGCATCTCCATTAACTGTAAATAGAAGCTGTGACACTGCAGCACTGGGAGGAGGGGTGGACCCAGAAGCTGAATGCTCAGTACTGTAAGACCTGCAGGTTCTGTTGGTGTAGGAGAGCAGTGGTAGAACACAAGATTTGCAAAAAACAAAGCTGGGATAAGCTCAGGCCCTGGCATTTCCAAGCAAAGCTGAGATAGCACTAGTCTAAGATACTGGTAGTTGCTCTCAGTCACTGAAGACCAAGTGTAAACATATGATCATCCAGATGTTGCTGGGCCACCATTAATCAACATAGTAAGTGATGATAGGGTTGCAATCCTGCAGCATCTGGAGGGCCAGATTATCTGTATTCCTGATGTGTATGGCTGAACAGTTCTCTAACTCAACATAAAGGAGCTTCTGAATTTCCTAAGGAAAAAATGGAAATATTACTTGACTACAGCTTCCTAACCCCACCTCCACCAGCCAGTTTGTAGTCCAAGCAATAACTCATTGAATTCTGGGCAAAACAGTTAAAACATCTGTGGATAATAACAAACAAAAAAGATACATTCTCTAACTTCTCGTCACAAACATTTTGGAAAAAAACCTTACGATATATATATGCAAAGGTTTGTTCTCAACAAAGATGTTATAAACAATATGTAAATAGACATAGCACTTTCAAATAAATTGTGTATTCTTAATAAACAAGACATTAAATAGTTGCATTTTCATCTACCCAGGGTTTCTTCTACAGCATAAAGGTGGTGAATATTCTTATTCTTCCAAATATAGATGCAATGACTGTGCCAGGCTTTTCCTCCAATTAATTAATGTACTTTGGTAATTCAAGAAAAAAAGGTATAATAAGAGGTATAACCCCTCAAGCAACCAGTCTTCTGTTTATCAAAGATTCTATACAAAGATAACTATGTATGTTCAGGGTATCCAGAGATATCTTCAACTTTTGATGCAGTACAGTATTTCTGTTATATATGATGAATGAAAAGCCTCTTCCTGAACTTTCTTTCTCTTGACTTTACAGTTTCTCATTGTTCTTTTTGTCACATTCTGCGATGATGGATTTTGTCTTGAGTCTGAACAACTCAATTTCTGTGTCCTTTAATGAGTGATCCAGCCACTGAACATTAAGATGCCCAATATTTCACAGCAGTATTGAAAGGGGAAGTTATCTTAACCTTGCTTGCCATGGGAATCATAGTTCACCTGGATGCTATGTAAAGAAACACCTAGAGTATCTTCTGGTGCACCATTAACTTTTATACTTTCTTTAAAACTCTGGGGAGCAAAAGGCTCATTTAGCAATAAGATAAGGCCAAGAAGCAGCCAAACAGTTCTTGCACACAAAACTAATAGTGTATTTTCTTAGTCCTGAATATTCTGCTCGATTCCAATGTCTCTATTCCTCCCTGCAATGCCTGATTCAGGTTATTGGGGCTCTGAAGCAGTTCTAAAATACAGACCCCTTCATGCATGTGTCTGAGCTATTCTATGAGTGATGGCATAGAAATTAGATAAAGGAATGAATACTAAACAAAATACAAAGTATAAGAGACCACAGCACATGAAAGTTCATGTGTGAACCCATTCCCAAGACTAACAGCTTGATTCCATGCATTTTTTTTCAATTAGTCACATAACAAAGTTATTGATAAAGTGACTGTAGAAGAAAAAGAAACAGGCTATACCATTTTCCTGGACCTTTCACCTGTACAGGGCCTGGAGCACCAACTGAATCATAGGCGCTTTCCGCATGTGGGAAAGGAACCGTGCAAAAACGGGACTCACCGGACTTCTTCAGCATCCGAGCGAGTCCATCAGGACGAGGAGCACTGCGAGCTTGTCGCTCCACACTACTCTGGCGTCCAAAATTGCAGCTTCCGTTTGGTGGAGGCTCTCCACCAACCGGAGAAGCTCGCCAGCCTAAAACCCGCCCCCGGCAGATCTGCAGGCACACACGCACTAGCGTGGTGACAGAGCGACACGGAGTCGCGTACCCCATGCTTTTTAAAAACCTCTAAATTCTAAAAAGAGGTTTTTAAAAACACGCTGCGCGACCAGTTCCAGTCACTCCGGAGCGGACTGAGGTGTGGAACTGCAAAACGTAGTCCACCCAAGTCCACTCTACGGTGCAGAAGACCTCCGTCAGAGGTCGTTCTGCACCGTTTTAATAGCCCTGTGCGGAAAGGGCCATAGATAATATGGCCCTGTTTCCATGGCTAGCCTCTTACTGGTCACATGCTCACATGTGCAAAGCTTTAAAAGACTATCCCAGAAATAACTGATTTTCGTTATTCTATAGAGCTACCAATTTGTCTTTAATCAAAATACTTTGATTTAGATAGCCCATGCAAAATTTAGGAAACAAAGATGCATCAGATGTTTGAGAACTTGCGGGCCTTCACATCCAAAAAAGGATTAGCCAAGGCTCTCTGTGTCTTACAGGCTGCTGTGTTGCATTGTAGAGATTTTACCCTGTCTCTTCTGTTCTCACTGGAATTGGGAAATGTTGAGGAAAAGTGCCTCATTTAGGGTTCAAGAATGGAGCCTGTAGTAGCATGAAACAAATGTTTATTTAACCACACAGTGCTGGGTAGATTTTAGCATGGAAGCCTAGAATCTACTTAAAACTAACCTTGTATAGCAGTCATTCAGATTTATTCAGCAGTAAGCAATTAACAATAAAAAATGCTATGACAGTAATACAAACTCAACAATAATGAACAAGCACAGTTATTCTTTGTGGTCTCTGTGACTTTTCATGCCAGCACAATGATGCAATCAGAATGTTCCAGTAGCTTGGCAAGAAACTCACCTTCTTATCTACTGTGCATGTCTTAGCCCACCTGTCATAACTCACCTCTGCAATCTGAATATTCAGAACCGGAGTCAGAGGGCCAGCTCCTGATGCTGGTGGTCTCTCTGAATCTGAGGAGCTGGGGGCTGAGGTAGAAGGGGGGCCTACTCCCAGCAGGAGGTGGCAGACAGGATGCCATCGTTTGCAGGGTGAAGGAGAGATAAGGAGAAAGCATGCCAATCCCAGTGGCTATTAAATAGGCAACACTGACTAATTAAGCACCTGATGCCTTGAGACAGCTGGCTATAAATCTCCCAACAACTACCTGGTGGCTTTGTTGCTTACAACCGTCTATCTTGGTGACTGGCATTACTCTCAACAACAATGAAGGCTCAGAGATCTGCCTATAAGAAATGGAAGATGACTTCAGTGGCAACATTGGTGTCACTATGGATGATTTCGATCCCAACAATTTCCTCGGCATCATCCTGTCAACAATAGGCAGCACTGGTTTCAGTACGCCTCTTCCCAGAAATCTAGTGACCAATCAAGTTCTAAGCTTGGACTGCACTTCCAGGATGCCACCTTTGACAGGCCTTACTTCTCCCAAATTGGAAGAAGTTTCCAAGTGGCAATTCCCAATCTGATAGGGTGACCTATCTTTACTGCACAGCTCTGCCTCCCCGCTTATAACACCACCTTTGTGTAACAGGGCAAGGGTTTTAAATGTTTATTGAGAAACACTTAATAATTTTATGGTAGTGTGTTTTCTGTGTTATCGCTATAGCCAGCTCAAGTCAAGCCAGAGTCTACAAAGAAATTGTAACATTTATTAAGATGACAATAAGAATAAGATAGCGTATTAGAGTTCATATGCAGTTCAATATTGGTACATTTGTTCAGTTAACTTTTCAGACAGTATTAATAGTTAACTCCCTGCTCAGAAACAGTTCTTTATATTTTTAGAAATTCATGAATGACACAATTATCATACAACAACCCTTTGGCTAAATTTCCACCAAAGGCTTAACCCCAATCTGGTTACACTTTCTGATCAAGTCCTACTAAAGTTCAATTACTCTTCTGCCTCATACGAGGCTACCACTGAGAACTAAACCTCCCCAAACAGCCACATTCTGTGACTAAAGCAGTCTTCTCCGTAGCTGCTTGCTACACTCTCACTGAAGGACAAAAATACCCACAGGTAACTTGGCTTATATAAATTTTCTCTCAGCCATATGCCCTTCCCACACACTGGGCTGTGCTTACCTCCTGAGGTGCTATTCTGGTTGCCTAGCAACCTGCTCCCAGGCTGCACTGGCACTTTAGCTAGCCACACCCCCAGAACTTTGTCACATCACCACATCCAACTTTTCACCTTGCAGGCCTCTTCCTTCTCAGGTTCCAAAGCTATACCAACATTAGAAACTCCTGGCAAACTCTTAGGTTCTAATCATTATCCATCTGGGCTACACCATAGAATTTTCAAGTATTCCACCTGTTGACGTCTTTCACCCTGCTCCTCCCTCAAAAACACTGATAGATCAAATTATTACTCTGCTACAGAATGATGTGATAGAAAAGATTCCAGATCGATGTAGAAAGAATGGGTATTTTTTGTGCAATTTTTGCACAGGTCCCTTGAACCTCTTGCATCTATAGATGAATGCCTTCTTATCTTGAAGGTGGTCCTCCCTGTTGAGGTCACTTCTGCAAGGCGTGCAAGTATAGCAGCAGTTTTACAATGTGGTGAACCTTCCTTTTCTTTTCACTATAAGAAGGCTTCAAATGAAGACCATGGCAAACCCCCTCTGAACAAATCTTACCAAGAAAACTTTGCGATAGGTTCACCTTAGGGGTTTGGCATAAGTTGGAAATGATTTAGAGGCACACAACAACAAAGTTCCTATCATCCCTTACCATTGAGTATATTGTCTTAGGCTGATGGGAGCTGCAATCCAGCAACATTTGGAGGGCCATTAGGTGTATATTCCTGCAGTAAATAAAGATTGGTTTGCAACTAACTTAAGGATTAAATTGTAGTAACTGATTTATTTAATGAAAGCAAAAATATGGATGTTCTGTATTTGTTAATAACCTGGATGATTATGTAAATAATTTCAAGAAATCATCTATGATTAATTGTGTGTCTTGTTTTGTTTCTATCATCCTACTTCCTAGGTCAATTATTTCATTTCCTGTTTCTCCACATTTCAGATTTGTAACATTATGCCAATGCTGAAGGCAGGTATTACTACCCTAAAAGCACCCTTGCCATTACACATCAAATAGATGTGCTGACTACCTACTGAAGGGGAAAAAAAGATAATTATATTTAAGTCTCGTTGGAATTAGTGACAACTGTGTTAACAATTACTGTTTCAATTGAATTTAAAAATGATGGTGTTCAGTGTATTAGTCTGTTAGTTTTGTCATGTTATTTCTTTTTTCATGTTTTCCATTATATAGGTGGCTCTTCAGAAAATGTTCTAGAATTGCTGAAAAGGTAAATTGTTAACCTGGCAATTGAATAGTTCAAATAGTTGCAGAACAGTGTAACATCTTATCATTACCAAAATAACTCCTACAGATTTTCAGCAGGGGCAAATGTCTGAATGTGTTATTTAATTTATCTATCTATCTATCTATCTATCTATCTATCTATCTATCTATCTATCTATCTATCTATTTTTGCACAAAGTCTTGAAAATATGCTCCAAGTTTCTTTGCTATATTATTTTCTTTCACATGGATTCCTTAAAAACAGAAGCAATGGTTCCAAATAGTTTTATTTATAGAAAATGCAAAGGGGAGAGGTGGCAAAATGAAAAACCCCAGTGAAAGGAAAATTATAGAATCCTTCATTAATGATCTGTAGACAATTTTACTCTAAAATGCATTTTGAACCACTTGTGTGCGATTTGTAAGTGGAGGAAAGTGGAGGAGCCATTTTTACTTTGAATGTCCATTCTCTGTCAGTGAGGGAGTGAAGCAGGCAAGGAAGGTTAACTTCCTCTTCCATTTTGCCCTTCAGAGTGGAAAAAAATGAGTTGTAGAAAATTAGGGAAGCTTTCTTCTGTATCTTTCATACAAGAAATCTTTTAAAGTCATCCAAACCAATGACTATCACCATCCACTCTGATAAAGTTTGAGAGTACAGTATATCTTTTACAAGAGCCGCTTCTCTCTTTCTTCCTTGTAGATGTTTATGGGAAGAAACTGCTATATTAAGCCAAAAGCAGTTGCCATTACTAAGCCGTGTGTCTTAGACAATAGTAACTAATACTCTGATCTTACCATTGCATCTATTTTTCGTAAATGCTGAAGAATGTACTTTTCCTTCAGTAAGTTCAGCATAACAGGAACATCCTGTACATTACTATATTGATAGGGAGAATTATCTTTCAGGATTTGTGTTAACACTCAGATTTCTCATTTATTTTTTTCATTTTTAGTATGGCAAGGAATCAACAATTTGACAAGCCTGCAGTCGTTATCTTTGCAATGATTGGGAATGATGTCTGCAATGGGTAAGGTTTCAAGAAACACAGAAGCATATCTAGGGTGGAGGAACTGGAGCGCGTGCCCTAGGCACCAATATCAGGGGGGCACAAAAAGCTGACAACACCACCCCCCGCTGGGGCCTGGCCCACCGCCACCCCCCTCGCCCCACCAGGATCCTTCCTGGCCTGATGTGGAGGCTGAGGCAGAAGGAGCAACAGCCCTCCTGCCTGCTTCCCCCCGCCTTCTACCACTCCCACCCCACTGGGTCCTTTGTGGCCTGGTGCAGGGGTGGTGGCAGGACAGCAGCCCCCCACCTGCGGCCATCCCCTCCCACCACCTGCCCCAGTCCCACAGCAGCCCTTCTGCTCACCATCATCCTCCACCACTGCCGTCTGCCACCCCCCCACCACAGTAGCCCTCCCGCCTGCCACCTGCTTTTGCACTATAATTCCATCAGCTGGCTCAGTGCGGTACCGTAATACTGCTTGATAGCACTTCCCATTGTAGTGGATCCTGCCGTGGGTGGGGTGTAGGCGTGCCCAATTTGTCCCTTCCTCAGCAGCTCCCATGGCGTGGCAAATTTGGAATCTACCACCTCTCTGTGTTTATTTTAAATTTCTCCTTTGAGTTAATTTTTTTAAAATGTTAATACATTTTTTTTAGCGTTATAGTGCTCAAATGCAATAGGGTACTGGTGTATCATGAGGTTACAAGGTGGCTGCACTAGTATGGCTTACAAAAAAAAAAAAGACCAATCAGGAGCATTGAAGTGGAGTGAAGGTGAGGAAAAGGAGTGGCCAAGGATGCCGTAGTGCGGAAGGTACACCAGTATCAATAATGCTACTCATCTGTGTAGGGCAGAAGGGTGCGGAAGAGAGTGTTTCTAACCTGTTACCATTGCACAAATGGCAATGCCGAGATTGAAACTGAAGAACACACTGTTTAGGTATGGTGAGGAAAGGGCCTAACAAGACCCTTTCCTACTAACTTTCTTGTCAGTAGGTATGAAGGATTTGATCTGCTATTGTCTCTGACAATGTCTTTTTTAACTTAAATCCCCTCTGGGATTTAACACCATCCAAAACTTTGCTGGCCGATACAAGGGAGTAGGACACTACCAACATTCTTCTTGCTCAGTCTTAACAGCAGAGAGCTGATTTTGTGAATATCAAGCTTTACTTTCATCTTCCAGAAATTAATACTGGGTGTAGTGCAACAAAGAAATTAACTGAAAGCAGTTTTTTTTTAAAGAGTGGAGGTCTTAATGGTTAATGGCATTTAATATTTCACTGTTCTGTATAAACCCACTAATCTGATATCTGAAGCCATTTTGATTGAATCAATAAAGCCTTCTGGCCTGTGTGTTGAAAAAGATAAGAGCTGCATTCTGCATATTGCAGAATCGTGCTTTAGCCAAGGCACAGTTAACAATGCCAGTATTTCATGCCAGTGTGGCAAGTGAGAGATTGAGAAAGGCAGGCATTTGTAAGTGACAGAGATAATGAAATTGGCAGCCTTTCCCAGTAGAACCCAAATTGCAATGGCCAAATGAGAAGGATGTACAAAAATATAGACAGATGGTACGCATCTCACAGCGTACCAAGGCACAAATGTAGGGCAGTGAAATAATAATAATAATAATAATAATAATAATAATAATAATAATAATAATAATAATAGGTTTTTAAGGGAACATGAAAAAAATAGATCATAAAGGAATTACAGAGGAATTCTTTGTGTCTTTTTCAAAAGAGGAAGAAGCATGATTGTTAGATTTCCTGTGTTTTCCATAACTGATCATTCCTAGGGTACTCTTTCCTTAGTGCTGTATTTTATCAGTGACATAAAGCCATGATAACAAGAGGAAACAAGAATTGACTGATTGGGGCCAGGGGCAATCTGTGCTTTGAAATGAGGGACAACCAAAGGAAATGATAGAAAGAGATTAAACTGCGTTAATGGTAAATCAGTCATTACTGAGGCTTTACTGCCAAAATGCCCCCAGTTTGGACATCATTTTATCTTGAGGCAATTCTGTTAACTGTTGTGAGGGTGTGTGTTTGTGCAAGCAGAGTCACTTGTCAATATTTAACTTTTATTCCCCCTGCCCCCATCATTATTTCCAGCAAAGAAATATTCCAGCTTTGTTGGCAACATTTAACACAGAGATCATTAGTGATTTTGAAACATTATGTGGAAATACAAGGTTGGAATGGACACAGTCAGCCATCTAGTCCAAGCCAACATACCTTGGTGAACCATTTTTCAAAACAGCCAACTGTTCTTACACGGCAGCTAGTTTCGCGGAGTGCCTGAGATAGCAAAAATTAAGCAGCTGGCTCAGAACCTGTACAATCCTAATATAATCTCAGTCTAGCTCTCTAAGTTATACACTTAAAGAGATGATTGAACTTGTACCCAAGCAGGAGACAAGTTGCATAGTTTACTTTTGCTGCTCCATGCTCAGTACTGTGCTTTTTTTTTTCTTTCATAGGCATCCTGACACAGTGAAACACATGACAAAGCCTGAGGAAATGCACATCAATGTTATGCAGACTCTGCATTATCTAGATAAGCATCTTCCAAGGGGGAGCCATGCAATTTTAATTGGCTTGGTAGATGGCCGCTTCCTGTGGGATAATTTGCATGACAGATACTTTCCTCTTGGTAAATACACTAACTTCCTTTCTTTTCTTTTCTTTTTCTTTTGTTGTTGTTGCTGCTGTTGTTCCCAAGTGTGAGTCTGAGGCTCTAGCAATTAATTAAGGATTGCTTTGGAAGTTCTGGGCTATTTGAAAGTAACCACATGATATCAGTTCTTTCCCCTCCATTCAAAACTTGTACTTGATTTCAAAAACATCAATGACCTAAGGGCATCATATTTGCAACCTTTGTCAGTAATTTATAAGTCCAAGCAGCTTCACAAGGCTATAGCTCTTTGCAAGGCCCATGAAACATTGCACCAAACATGATCAAAATCTCCAAGACTTCACTTTAGTGAAAACACTGTTCCGTATGCCCGAACAATTCGTAGCAGGATGAAGCAAAGAAAGTTGTTTTTCCGTCATCTCATATGTTCTTCACCTATGTGTTGGCTACATCAGTCTGCCCATCCTGACCTGATTCTTTCTGTTCCTATCACTTCCCTTCCCTCATTCCCTAGCTACCTTTCCACTCTGGCACCAGCCAGCCCCTCCCAAAACTGCAAACCCCCGGATTCCATAGGATGTTGCAGGTGGAATCATAGCGCTATAACAGGCTAGTGCGGAAGTGGCCATAGAGTCCTTGGTATCTGCAAGACCCACCCTTTCTGGGATAGCCTTCATAGCTGACTGTTGAGATTGCTCTGATCACTTCTCTGTTGCTTCCTTAACTACTTTATAGAGCCACTACACTATCCAGATTTCCATGGAAAATTACACTTTCCATGTATTTTGGTAAAAAGGACAATTTCTGGGCCAGCTGTACTAGGCAGATGACAGTCTACAGCACAACAGAACTAGGGTCTCAGGGGGAAAAGTCTCTACTCCCAACACATTCTCTGCCTTTCTCTCACCATTGGTGTTCCAGAAAGGTTTATTATTTGAAAAGGAGAAATAATTTTCAGACATGTCTACTGAGAAATATGTATCCTTAGCATGCATGGAGTATAGCTGAACACACAATGATATAGAATGGAAACCTATCTTAATAGGGTTGCCTCATTGGTAATGGACAAGAAGTAGCACAATCCTATACATTTCTTTTCTGTACTAAGTTCTAGTAACTTCAGTGAGACTTGCTACCTAAGATTTTATAGCTGGCATCATGATCTAGACATCCATTTACCTTATGAGAATGAACAAATAACAATCTACCCCCATCACCCTGGTCTATATGAAACATATTATGGGAAAACTGTTGTGTATTGAACACCACTTGAATTCAAGTCACCTACACAGAAGGAGTAATGATTCCCTCTATGATAGAAGATATTATTTCCACTTTAGAGCCAGCCTATCTGAGGTATAAAAAGCAAAAACCATGATTGTACACAGTCATCTTCAATCTTCCTTCTTGATGTGAAATGGCTACATTTGTTTTGGAGGGTGAAAGGCTTGTTAATGGCTAAAACATCAGTCATTCACCCTTGGGATTTGAATTGGTTATTCCGTGATTCAGTCCTCTTGCCAGCTCATTGTAGAGAAGTAGAGGAGAGGAGGAAAGGCGTATACATGCAGGGTAACCGAAAAACAATCTGTACTTTGGGTATGAGACAAATGCTACTTTGGAAACCTGAACTTACTGTCATATTTGTTTGCATGATCTTCTGACCAAAGCCTTTGATCTATAGGTGAAGAAATAAAACAAAAACAAAACACCTTTGATTTGAAGGAAAGCTTGCCCATGGCCGTAAGATGCAAATCAGCATCTTTTGAAAGAGTTGCCTGGTTGCTGAAATTGCTGCATAATTGTGTTGGTTTCTTTCCTTTTTCAAAATGATATGGCTCTTGAAGAAAATATATTGTTACTTTGATTAGATGAGATAAGACAGGAGGAGGATACTGCTGGGCACCATTACGCATATTATGGCTGGTTGCCCTACTGTTTGGACTCAACATCTGTGTAACGCAGATGTATGGGAGTATTTTGTGGATTCACTTACATAGGTAACATGTGAATGAGACCAAAGAAAACTAGTTTAAATCCTTACTAATCCATACTTCAGGACTATTGTAGATAACATTTTCTTTTCCAAACCATTATAGTTACACTGGTAAATAAACACTAGGCTGCATGCACACTTTTTAGTTACAACTTTTAAGACCTGGGCTGCTTCAGATTTTTACTGGAACCTTCTATCCAAAGAGCCAGAAACTGCCATGCACTGCTTTGCCCTATACCTGTTTTTCCCTTACTCCCTATGCACAGACCATGAGGACTGTAGTGTACAGTGATGTATTTAAGTCTTTTACTCCAAATCTCAAGTCAAGTCTCAAGTCACATCTCAAATCTGGGAGCCAACTTTATACCCCAACATGTATTCCAGAATTTCTGGACAGAGTCAAATAAAGTCAGTTTTAACAATTTAAGCAGAGTTGGCCCTCCACATTTGTGATTTTGCCACCTCTAGCTTCAGAAATGGGGAACAGGATCCTTCTTACTTTCCATTTGCAAAGGCTTTTTCAGAAGTGGGGAAATAGTATCCTTCTTACTCCCCATTACTACAGCTCCAAAACCTTTAGAAGGAGGGACTCCTCCTCCTCAAGCCCATTGCCTAACACATTTTCTATTCCCCTCTGAGATACCCACCCTGCACTATGGCTGCAAGTCTTGCCTTCTGCTCTTAGGAAAAGTTTTCAAAAGCTCCCCCTGTATGTAGCAGGGACAGGCTGCTGAGCAGACCTCAACACCACCTCAAGCCTGTTGCCTAGCCCATTTGCTGTTCCTTCTGAGAAATGTGTCTACACTTTGGGCTTGAGACAGATCATAATGTGACTAGTAAGTTGTAAGGTCAAGTCAGTCACTAAAAAAGTCAAGTCGAGTTGAGTCAGTGTGTAATTTTTGCCAAGTCAAGTCCAAGTGGAGTCACTGAAGGGACTTAAGCCTGACTTGAGTCCACATCAATCAGCTTGAGTCTACATCACTGGTAGTGTGTATGTGACTGCTGTCAAAATGGCCACTTCTGGCCAACAAGTGACTAGTGACAGCAAAAGGAAGTTGCCAGAGGGACAGTTGAAAGATTGCCTGGCAAGTGCATGCGCTTGGTTGTGCACAATATGAACTCTGGTACTCCTTTAACTGCCATGGCTCCATCTTCTGGAATCCTGGGATTTGTAATTTGGTGAAGTACTTAGAAATTTTTGCTAGAGAGTTCTAATGTGAGTTCAGAGGAGTAGACTAAAGCTTTTTAGCAGGGTGCCTCATCAAACTACAGATCCCATTAGGATGGGGGTTGGCAGTAAACATGCTGTAATTGTGCACTGTCGATCCACCTGTCATCTACCTTTCTTATTGGGTTTCATTTCCTGCAAGAATCATAATAGGTTTCATCATTGTCACATTTGAAAACATTTCTATTTTCCAGGCCAATTGAACAAAGATGTCACATATGAACAGTTTTATTCGTTTCTTAGCTGTCTTCAGGTAAGATGTCCAGATGTTCCATGTAATTATATTTTGGGGAAATGATGAAAAACAGTCAAAGGTGACACTTTCTGTTAAATTGACATTTTTTGGTGTGAATGTTCATGTGACATGGAATTCCACAAAAATCTTTTAAAGAATGTAAGCAATACATAAACATACAAGCATTTTTAACAGTTTTAGAATAGTGGAGCTAATCACAATGTATTCAGCTATAGTTGGCTCTTTCCACAACACACAATGTTGTAGAGCACAGGCTTTCGAAGTCATAGCAGTAGAAGGAAATATTTTCATATCTGATTCTTCCCCGACACCTTATTGTGGGACTCAATAAGCGTCAAAGCCTGGATTTGATAGCATCCCAAGGGCATTAAGACAGAGAGGGAACCATTTAGTTTTGGACACCAAAATCTGTATAGGTTGCCTTGATTTTGATAGTAATAGGGCATGGCACTTATTAATTATAAAAGAATAATAGACAATTGTTAATTAGATGTGTTATCTGTATTAGGAGCAATTGTTTCCTGAATATCCATTAGCCATCTACATTGTCTCCATTCACTTTATATTTCCTGTATAAAGGTGTAAAGTATAACAAGATGTGAAAAGCTCTTCCAGTTATCCAAATGTCTAATCATCATCAGGTTTTCATTACTGTGTCCAACTATTCACCTGAGGTCGTTCTCTCTCACCCATTTCCACACAATTACACACAACTGTTAAAATAATGTTTTCCACATTCACACAGGTCAATCCATGCAATGGCTGGATGTCTTCAAACAGCACGCTTAGGGAATTGACTTCAGAGGTACATTTAATATAAAAATTATTACATGGATATTCCTGTGTTTAAAAAGAGTAATTGGACTTTTTGTAAGAAAAGAAGGAGCAGCACTACTGCTTGCTGATACTGCTACTACTAAAGAGAACAGGCTTTCTGATTTCTAATATGGCTACTTGTCTAAACCACTGGTTCTCAAGTTTTGGTCTCAATTCAGCTTGCTTGCTTATTTGTTTGTTTGTTTGTTTATTTGCTGCCTTTTCTCCCAGAGTGGGACCCAAGGTGGCTTCCAAAGAAGTTAAAAAACATTAAAACAATTAAAACAATTAAAAATGTATAAAATTATACAAACTTCTAACAGCTCCAGTGTCATGACCAATGGTCAGGAATTCTAGGAGCTGATCCAAAGCATCTGGCAGATAAATGGCTGCAAACCACTGGTCTAGGTGGCTCTGATTTCATTTAAGATGCTCAGCTTGCACTCTGCTTGTTACAAATAACTGTAGTGTGTGAATAGACTTTAATTTCTTGTTTTTCTCCACAGCAAGATCCAGTTCAAACTCTCAAGGGTGTGCATGCTATAGATGTTTGAAAGCATCTGGCATATACATCACTAAAGCTTCTAACTTAGGTCATTTCTGTACCTTACTTGATCCCATTGCCCTCCCCTTGTGATCCCAGCAGTACCTTTGCTGGGAAGGGATCACAACAGGAACACTCCCCTTTTGCACCTAGGGAGTGCAAAGGACACGCTCCTGCCTTCTGCAGCACGGCTGGGCTCTTTCCCATGCTGTGCTGGGGGAGGAAGCGCCTCCACTGTGCTCCCTGCCCTTCTGCGCAGCCAGGAAGAAAGGGAGCATCACATGATCGTAGACGCTTAACGGATTTATTCCATTAAGCAAATATCCTGTGATTGCAATGGGTGGCAGTGGGACTGCGACAATGTCACGTGAAAGCATGACCGACAGACCGTTGCCATTCTGTCCCCATAGCGGGACTGTGATGCCATTCTGAAATGGTGTTAGTATTCACTGTGCTGCCCATGTGCAAGGACGATTTGACGTAAAGGTCGTTGCAGACAGATGTTCTCCCTCTACGTACACTGTGAAGTGAGGAAGTCATGAGGAGGAGTGTACCATGTACTGCCTTGAACTTTTGAATTGGTTTTAAGTGAACTTGATAACAGCAAAAATGTAGGGCTCTTTCAGATCACTGCAAAGAAATGAATGACAGCTATCACAATGGAGAGCTGCACTTATTTGCAGGGTCTGTTCCTGTTACCTCTAGATCCAAATTAGTTAGTTCTTGTAACAGGCTGTAGGCAACTTAGCCAATAGTCATACAGTTCCCATGAAACTAAGTGAACTGGCCAATCAGTATGCAGATCTCTTCAGTGCCTTTCCACTAAGCTCCAGTTTCCTATTTTTAAAGAATCGTGTTTTGAAAATTTTAATGAAAGTGTAAGGAATTCTGTTTTCCCTCTGCCCTCCAGGCAACAAGGAGGAGGAATGGCCAGAAAACACAGTATGGGGATAGCAAATGTAGAACCCTTGAGGGGTGGGTTTGTTTTTTGTTTTTTGGTAATATACCCTGGAATTACGTTTTTCAACCCATCATCTGGCTAGGAATCCAGTGTTGCTGCTGATTCTGGAAATTGTCACTGAAATCCTCTATGATAACAAACATTGTCTGCATTTTTTTTTAAGAACTACAATAACAATAGAGCAGGCAACAACAACATTTACTTTTGTGTTTATCCCCCTATTTTCTTTTCTTTTAGCATAAAAAGATATGAAGGAATCCTGTAGTACCCTTGAGATAAATTGAAAAAAATGAGTTTTGTAGCATTGGTTTTTGTGGATTCCAGTCCATTCATCAGAAATGAATCCCCAGACCCTGGGAACTGAACACTTACCATTGTTAAGCTTGTTTTGAAGATTGATTCTTGCAGTTCCCTGTTTGCCATATAAAACATTTGAACTTGGTTTTTGCCAGAGTTTTGAAAAGTTACTTTTCTGGGTTGCAACTCCTAGTAACATTTCCAAGCTGTGATATATTGCACCAATATTTTTAGTAGCAAATTGCTCAAGGTTTTATAGACCAGTTGATTTGTAGAAAGAAAGTTTAGTTTTTCTGAGCTGATGTGTAAGAGGCATCTTGAACGTTACTACTATTTCCCTGCACAGAATCTGAAGCACTGTAACAAACAAAGCTCAGATGCTGTTTTACTGTTTATATCGTTGTAAGATTATCTGAACTCTGGTCAAAAAGAGAAGGATATGAGTTTACTTAGCAGTAAAATAACACACATATTTATTATGGTTTTCTTTTCTTTTCTTTTTTCCCAGAGAGCTTTACAGCTTTCCAATGTTCTCAAAGAAATAGCAAAACATGAGAAATTTACCAATTTTGATGTTGTCTATATGGATTACCCAATTAAAGAAAGTAAGTTAATGTAGAAGTTGAATAACCAGCTGGTCAATATGCATCATTTGAAAAAGTGGTGATATCTATGTGCTTTAAGAAAATACATTTCAGTTCATGTTGCTGAAGGGCAGTAAAAAGACAAGAAAGGCATCTGATGTCAAACAATATGAAGGGAGACCACAAAGCTGTTTCCAGTGCTGGTTTATAAAAAGCCCAGAGTGTTTCAGCCTGATATATATTCTAAGCTCTTTTTGGCGGGCTGAAAAAACATATATAATCACATCTTAAAATTTCATCTTGCATTAAAAATATTTATTTTGCTTAATCCTTTAGTATAGTAAGTACTCTAATAGGTACACATTATCTTATATCCAGTGGTGACTTTTATAATATTCTGTAGGCAACAGTGTATAAACACACACACACACACACATCATGTAGGTGTCTGTAATAGTCAGCTAAGAGATTGCTATTTAAGGAGCTCCCTTCAGCTATCTGGCAGCACACCTCCATCATCTACTGCTGTGCAACGCGAAGGTAATAGAGTGGTATACGTCTTGCAATACCTATGACCAGATATCTTCTCTCCAGTATAGCAGTATAGAGTGGCCCTTCCCTCTCTGGCATATATCTCCACAAGAGCTTTACTTCAAAAACTGGGGTGAGGCTTCATTGGTGGAAGACAGAGCACTGAATTTTGAGCTTGACCCTAGCCTTAAAATTTGGAGAGGAAGGACTCCAAGAAAGAGGGAAGGGCAGCAGCAAATGGGGGAAAGGCATGAAATAAGTCATGTGAATTGTGGCAGGATGCCATGCAGCCTCATAATGAGAAGACTGCTAGCAATGAACAGCACCTGTTATTTCAGAAGTGCTTCAGTGTGGAAATGCTTCTTTTCTGGGCTACAGCTCCAGGAATCCCTCAGCCATCAGTGCCTCTTGGCACATCTAGCAGTTGCCTAATTGGTAACAGCAATAGTGGTTAGGTTAGGTTAGGTTAGTGGTTAGTGGCTACAGCAATTGCCAGAATCACTGAGTGTAATTTGTTCTGCTAATTCTGAAGGGGCATTAGAAACTGTAGCAGCCACTGACATTGCCAGTCTTGCTAGTCCTCTTAAGACCAGCCTCATCTCTGACCTTGTGTTGGGTCAGAAATGCTCCAAACTCTGTTTGATGTTTAAAACAAGACCCCTCTTCTCCTTTGACCTAGGAGAGGAATGTATGGCCATTTCCGCACTAGCCTGTTATAGCGTGATGATTCCACTTTCAACATCCTCTGGAATCCTGGGGTTTGTAGTTTCGGGAGGGGCCTATGTTTAGCAAGTTAGAGGTGGGAAACCTTTGGCTCTCCAGATGTTTGGCACTACAACTTCCACAGTCTGTTACCATTATCCTTGCTGTCTGAGGCTACTGTGAGTTGAAGTCCAAAGCATCAAAGAGCTTTGCTATTCCTGGCCTATGTAGATATGCACCTGACTAACTCCACTCAAGTGTGGTTGCCAATGCCAAAAGAAAATGGCATGTACAAATTAACTACAATTTGTGGATCTTTTCCATTGGCGTGGGGTATAAGAGCTTTGAGGGTCACTGACGTCAATTACTTAGCATTACTTTTACTGAGTTATGCAATCACTTATTATTTACTTACAATAAATTATTAAGGAAGCAGTTGCTTAAACCAAAACAACACTGAATGCCTTCTTAATATTTTATGACAGCCATTCCGTGATTGTTGATGAGCCAAATTACTTTGAAGTGCTAAGTATATTCAGTCAGATTTGGAAGACAGAAGCAGGAGATCAATATGATTCACTTTTTTTCATTGGTAAACAAAGCCAATCACAACCCAACAGAACCTTTGGCAATGTATTTCACAGCCCTATAAGCATGTTTGCAATTAAAGACTTTGGCTTAGTAGAAGTGTCATTTGTCAACTTTCCCATCTAAGCTGCCTCTGCTGTAATCACTGACCTATTTTTAAGTTCTGCAAAAGTTGGTGCAAACCCTTTTTGGAGTCTCAAAGTATGAAATATTTAGCAGCAATAGCAAACTTTTTTTTTCCTTTTTTGATTTTGGTCGCAGTCCTCCCTTTTGGAATTAGAGAGTCCTGGAATTGATTTCATCGAGAACTAGTCTCCCTTCTATATTTTGGAACAGTTTTTTTTTTAAAGTGGAGCTGTTCATCATCATTCATTTCTCTTGGGCTGAAAACATGGGTGTTGCTGTTCTAAAATCCCCATTAAACTAATTGAACTGAAAGAAGATGTAGTTTGTCCAAACAGCTGAACACAGTAACTTAAAGCCACTGGTTTTGTTGTTGTGTGCCTTCAAACCATTTCTGAGTTATAGTGACCCTAAGGCAAACCTATCATGGGGTTTTCTGGGGTTTACTAGAGTCTAAAACCTAAAAATGTTACAGTGGCACAAAAGAACTGTATACACAGGGTGGGCAGGGAAAACACTGTTTACATTTAATTCCCTTAAACTAGGAACTTTCTCTCTAGTCTTGAGTGCAAGTGACACCTTTGACTTGTGAGCTAGGTGCATGAATTCAATTTTTTGAAACTGAGAGCTAGATTCTCCAATTTCTTTTGTCTGGATGACTGAGCAGTATGCCTGTATTTGTTTGCATGCAAGAAACTTGATGTATTCAAGCTGAAGATGGTAGCAGCTGTCAGTCTGCCTCTCCCCTGCACGTTCTGGTGCAGAAGTAAGCAGAAAATAGACTGGTGCTAGGTATGGAAAGGTTTCTGATCCCCTTGCCCCCTTTTAAGATAAAAGCAACAACGGTACTACTTTGTGATACTGAAAGAAAGAAAACCTGGGAAGGAAAATAGGTAGGGGCTATGAGCAAATGTACTGCTTCATCCTAAAGTAAGAAACAGATTCTTGTTCTAAACTGTTGGCTCAAGAACACCCTACTGTTCACTCTACTTGGTCCTTATTTGCCCTGAGCTGCTGTTTTGGTAATAACACAAAGTAGATCCTGGAAGCCGGAGGCTTGCCCATCCCTGCTCTAGAGTAAGCAGAAGAGTTTGTTTGGATGGACGTAAGAGAAAGACTCAGGCCATTTCCACACTAGAGGCCATTAGTCCATTATATCGTTATAGTGGCAGCATCACCATTCACATGATGCTGTCGGGTTAGGGACACTCTTTTTCACACCTTTCCCCTTAAGTAGATGGGTAGCGGTATTGCCATTGGTGTTCCTCCCACATTACAGCATCCTTGGCCACTTCCCTTGCCCCACTGCCTCTGATTGAGCGGTGATTTTTTGTTTTGTTTTGTTGTTTTTGGAAGCTGTACTAACATAGCAATGTTGTAACAGCATGCCAGTATACTATTGCACTTTTGCCTTATACTGTTTAAAAATGTATTAAAAAATAAAAAGTTATGACTCAAAGGAGACATTTAAAATAAACAGGGAGAGGTGATAGAAAGTTACCATGCCATGGGAGTCACTGAGGGAGGGACAAGCTGGTCATGCCCACAGCCCACCTACTGCAGGGTCTGTCAGAAACTGCAATTAAGCACTATAAATAGCTGATGGGACTGAAGCACTATAGGAGGCTCTTAACAGATTTTTTCTGGAAATAGGAATGTGGCAATTTGGTGATACTTGGGGATGGGGTAGCAGCTGGATAGTGATGACATTGTGCAGAAGCACGGCTCCTGGACCACTAACAACCTGCTGCTATGGCATTATAATGACATTGTGCAGAAATGGCCTCAGATAGTCACCTCTATCTTTAAAAAGATATTTGGCAAAGTTTGGGCACTTCAGATACAAATCGGTTTATATCTGTTGGGCTGGATCCAAGGGGACACCCCTCTGAGTCCTTACCACAGCTCACCCAGTTCATCAGAATCCTCTAATCCCCTTTTTAAAAGAATTTTCAGGGGATGCAAGGGATGCCTGGGGAATATGAGGAGAGGTGTACTTCAGCAAGCTCAATTGTGTACATCTAAATCTGGATCTGATCCACTAATTTCTTGTTATTGAGAAGCTCTCCTTCAGTCAGCCAGAATCTCCAAGCTATGAAGCTGCATGGGTTTTATCTTGAATTCAAAAGAAGATTCAAGCTGTATCTGAACACAGTTTAGCTGTACATTTTAGAGCCTGATCTAGAACAGAGTGCTATTGAAGAAGGATTTTTTTTCTCAATCTTTCCTGCATGCGTTCCATGTTATAACCTACACTATTATCCACTGTGATTCCCATATTGGGAGACAAGATAGTTATAAATTAAATTAAACGTTAACAGATAAAATCACTTGCATCCACTCCACCTTTGACTCTGCAATATTTGCACTTCAAGAAAGAGTGCCTGAAGTATTAGCTTGTCTTTCTCTTTATGGATATCTTTCCACTAATATTGATTGAGGTTTGAACAGATTCTTGGAGAGGAGGCCCTGTATGTGCCCGCTAGACCTTGAGCTTCATTATTTATAAAGTTAAGTTGAACCACATTTAATTCTATTTTAGCACGTGTGGCAGCATACCATTGGAAGAGACCTAATGCCCCCTCAAGACTGTTGTAATCCACAATCTTAAAAATACTGTAGACATTTTGGATAATTATAAGCCAGTACTGACATTAGCTTTCCTGGGTGAGGTAATGAAGTGGGGCTGTACTGGGGCCATAGAAGGGACTCTTTTGCTCTTACATGCCTTCAAGTCATTTCCAAGTTATGGTGACTCTAAGCTGAATCTATCACAGGGTTTTTATGGCACTATTTGTTCAGAGGGAGTTTGCCTTTGCCTTCCTCTGAGGCTGAGAGACTGTGACATGCCCAAGCTCACCCAGTAGATTTCTGTGGTTGATGAGAATTTGAACCCTGGTTTCCAGAGTCACAGTGCAACACTTAGACCTCTATACCACACTGCTCTCATATTAATATTCTGGGCCTGGGGTCACAACAGTTTGGAACTGAAATTGCTTTAGAAGCCCTGGATGACAGTCTCTCTAGAAGGGAACATAAGGAGTAGTGCTGGGATAATTCTTCTCATCCTAGTCATGGTTGTCAACTGGGGAACTGGGCACATTGCTTTCCCTTAGTCTCATTAATTACATGGTAGAATAGTGCTGCACAGTCAGACTAGAAGACTTTAGTAAGACAGTAGGAATAGAAGACTGTACTGCGTTGGATTTGGTCTTTTGACACTGTCAGGTTGAATATTCTCTCTGTCCGTGTGCTGGGAAAACTCATCCTTTGTGACTGTGGGATCATCTATGGGTAGAGGAACCCTCAGCTTTAAATTTATTTACTTTTCAATCCAGGAGCAATTGTAGATTTATTGAATTAATTATTGGATGGGTTTGGAAAAGGTTTTTATTCACTTCTTCTAATTTGATTTTTCTTCTAATTTGATTATATATCATGATACAGAGGGGAAGGCTCTTTCCCATTTAGGTTATTCTTTCTGGAAATCATGTTTTAAATATGTTTTAAATGTTTTCTCCGTTTTCAATCATGTTTTTGAAGTAATACTGAATAACACCTTTAATTCTTTTTTAAGTTTTGTAAGCTAATGTTTTAGCTTAATTTTTTTTAAGTATTGTGAGCCACCTTTAATCTCAGGAGAATGGTGGAATGCAAATTAAGAAGAATTTTTAATGCATTTCAGGTTAAAATTAAATATACGAGGAACCCATACTTTAATTTAAATGAAAATTACAAGACTGGAAGCTCCCAAAAAGCTCAGTTCTTTAAAACACAGGATGCACTCCCATGTGCTGCGTTTTCAGCAAACAGTGTGATTCTAATCAACCTGGAAATGTTTTCTTTCACTTCAACCACAGAATTTGGGTATCATAGAATGTTGTCTTTGGTAGATTTTATGGGAAGGGCTGGAGGTATTGAGCTATGGACCCACTGTACTTGTGATTGACAATCAAATTTAGCCTCATTCCCAATATTTCTATGTCTAAATCCATATTAGAGACAAAAGTATGTTGTATGTATTTCCAGGATATATTTATTTATATAACATGCACACACACAGACATGCACACACAGAGACACACACACACATGCACGCATGGAGGTAGGTGGGTAGGGGTGTAATTTCCCCCAAAATGTATACTTTATCAGACAGATTATTTCTTCATAGCAGTCATGCATTCCTGAAAGTGGCATACCTGAATATTTCAGGCCAAAAGTACATATGGCCACAGTTGTCCATTTTGAGGGCAATGATTCTGAACATTTGTGTTGAGAAAGATGCCACAAACCATAGAAGATGACTAGGGAGGAGAGGCCTGGCAACCCAAAAGCAGAGAGGAGACTGGTGAGAACAGGGGATGAAAGAGGGGAAACAATATTGGCCTAAATCCTATTGCCAGTTTCAATGAGAGCAGACGCACTGACCCAGTGTCAACTTACTAAATCACCATTTTTGTAACTTCGTCGATTCGGTGGGTCTGCTCTGGTAGCAACTCAGTAGTCAGGCCATCAAGTATAACTTTGCCTCATTCCAGCCTTATTTTTACATGGAGCTGGATATGAATTATTCTGCCAGCATTTATATTCAGAGTTTTCCTTTCATAAATGTCTTGGAAAAGCTTAAACACTGCCTGCAAGGAAAGAGGATTGAATATAGCTTTGGCTTTGATAATATTATATAAATCATCATAATCTTCATGTGCAGCAGTCATTTGCTAAAAATACTGCCTGTGATGCTGTGTGAAGTGGATGTGATGTTTATATGAGTGGTGCTTAATCTTCTGTAATTATCTGTTTTACAGTCACTGAAATGTGGCAGAAGATGGGAGGAGAGGCATGGCAGCTAATAGAACTTGTTGATGGATTTCACCCTAATCAGGTAAAAAACAGGGATTTGGGGGGGGGGGAGAAGCCACCAAAAAAAAAACAAAAAAACAAAAAACAAAGCAAAAATCTAATCATTCCATGGACCACATGGTTGCATATGAGGTATTGTTCTTGAAAGAGCACTTTGAGACTTGGTTGCAAAGAGAAGGGATCTGATAACATGTAGGCTTGCTCTGTGGGATCTTTAAAAGTTACTATGAACTTGACTTCTAAGTTTCCCAGTTCAATCCCCTTTATCACATTCCTTCCAAATGTACGCCAAACATCTATGGGCAGACATCCTTATCATAGCATACACTCATGCAATTGCACCTTATGGTTGTCCCCCACAATCCCCCATGGCTGCACAGGTTGGTAATCCCGTCTTTTCTCCGCAACAATCAAAATCTCCTCAGGACTCATGCTGTAACTGTGATGGCTGCTCCCAATGGCCGTTATGTTGCTGATGAGAGCAGAGGGGATTGGAGAAGTGTCTGGCTTTGTCCCCATAGCCAAACACAGAGCAATGACATCATTTGCTGAGAACTCCAGGGGATCCCACTGGATCTTGGTAGAAGATGTTCTTGGTCTGTTTCTGGCTATGTGGACATAGCCAGATGCTTCTCTGATCCCCATCTCTGCTCTCCACCAGCCACAAAATGGCCATGGCAGAGAGCTATCACAGTGAGTTCTGTGGTACAAGAGAGATGTAGCAGAGTTCTGTATGTGGAAGTTTTACATTCCATGTAACCATGTAGGATCTCAACCACAGAGTATTTGAGGCTATGAACGCCAGGTACTGTGTCACCAAATAAAAATTTGTATATGTGAATTCATAGTTAATTTTAAATAAAAAACAGGAAGAGGATACAAAAAAAATTGTTGAGCACTGGAGTCACTTCATTGCTAGTGTTTTCAAAAGCATTTCACAGCAAAGATGAGATGATTTCCAGGTTGTACATAAATGATTGTTAATTACAAGGAAACTGCCAGGGAAAGGGTGTCGCTGTGTTCCCTTAGAGCAAGGGTGGAAACCTTCAGATGTTGTTGGGTTGCAATTCTTAACATTCCTTAGTATTGGCTATGCTGGCTGAGGCTTATGGAGGTTGCAGTCTAGCAATCAATAATTTCCAACCTAAATTTAGAGTTAATCCTGTCAGATCTGGGATTTGCATTTGAATACTCCAGACTCAGACCCTACTTAGGTAGAGTTTCCTAGGAAAAGCCTCCAATTCTATGTGTGCATTTCACCTGGGCTGTTTCACCACCATCATAAGCTCAACTCTTCTGAGAACAATTTTCTCATCAGGAATTTTAAAAATGGGCAAACAGATTCAAAGGCCAAGGCAAGAGCTGGCAAAGTGTAAAATTCTGCCAGTATGCTTACATGGAATCCAGGCTGTCAGGAAGGAAAGTTAAAGGCAGCCAGCAGAAGCACGGAGTTCTTCCCGCATCCTTCTTCCTCCTGCCCATCAGTAGCTGTTTGCGTTTAGAGGGCAGAACCTCCCTCTGATAGCCTGGACCTGAGCTTTATAAGGTTTTATAGGTCATAACCAGCACTTTGAAGTGTAATGAAAGAAGCCAGCAGGCAGTGTAGATATTAGATTGTGTGCTTCCTCTAATCAATATTCAAATCGTGTAATAAAAAAAAAGGAAAATTTCAGTTGCAGTTTAAAAACAAATTTATTTATTCAGACATTTCTTTCTGAAAGTGACAATGGTCCCATCCATTTTTATCTTTATGGTATACCATAAAGGTACCATTCTTCCCATGTGGAAATTTTCCATACTGCTGTGTTTAAATACATTAATTTAAATATGGGAATATCAGAGCTAACTGATTGTTTCCTTTCCATCCAGTTCATGCCATTACCTCCCTCTGTAAATCAATAACTGGGTAAGGAAGAAAAAGAGAATCACACATTTCAAGCCATTTCCACACTAGACTGTTATAGCGCTATTATTCCACTTTCAACATCCTATGGAATCCTGGGGTTTGCAGTTTCGGGAGGGGCCAAGTGGCCCCTCCTTAAACTGCACACCCCAGGATTCCATACGATGTTGAAAGTGGAATAATACCACTATAAGAGTCTAGAGCAGAAATGGCCTCAGTTTGTGCATATGTTCCACTCCCCATTCCATGGATGGGGAAAGTGATTCTTCAGATGCTGTTAAGACTTCCGAATTTCTAGCCATCATAGCAAATAGTTGCCATCCATAGGTTCCCCATCCCTGCCGTATACTTCACCTCCACCTGATTGGGGTCTGTGGCAGGAAAACTTGCTTGACTGGAGCCACTTCACTGCTAGTGGAGTTTTCAAAAGGTTTCACAGCTAAGAGAAATTAAAACTCCTAGAACAGTGGTTCTCAACCTGTGAGTCCCCAGATGTTTGTGGACTTCAGCTCCCAGAAGCCCCAGCCACTATGGTCAATGCTCAGGGCTTCTGGGAGCTGAAGTCCAAAAACATCTGGGGACCCACAGGTTGAGAACCACTGTCCTAGAAGGTAAGGCATGCCTAGAAATTCCGGCCTTGGCATTGTGCCTTCACGAATGGCTTCTGGATGTCTACATAGAGCATATACTCATATGGCTACACAGTTCTACATTCCCCTCTTTTATTTTAAGGAGAAACCAAACCTCCCTCATGTTTCCCCTTCCAGCATCTTTCTCAGCTCTCAAATCATGTAAGCCACTTCAGGAAACTGCATAATTTTAAGGGCACTGTTTCCTTGAGTGGTTGATTCTTTTGTGCACATGAAATGGCCAGGCATTTCAACAAAACCTTATCAAACAAAATGCTTATCTGCTTCAAAAAAAAAAAAAAATCTCTAAAGCCAAACTGAAACAGTCTGAGTTTATTCTGGAAAATTATAATTGCTCTATATAAGCAGAACAGAGCTTCAGGGTCATTCAAGACATTCCTTCCACCTGACAAAATGTGTTTGTCAGAAAATCTAAAGCTGGAAATGTCCATGTGAGATTTACATATTTTAAAAGATTGAGTTGAAAACCAGTCTTTACCTAACTTTGACAACCTGAACACAAATTTAGTAAGAAACATCTTTTTATTGTAAAGATGAATAAAGTTGGCAGCATTTTAGCTTGATTTAGAAAGAGAAAAATAAATGTTTAAGATTTCTTAAAGGGCAATTTCCATTAAAATAGGGTGTTAGCATATCTATAAAAAAAGAAAATATTGGTATACACATTTGTTGTTAATTACCTTATTTGTGCATCTCAGGTGCCACAACAGAGTTTATCTTGTTAGTTCTGAAAAATCACCATTGTGAAATTTTGTGGCAAGTGTCTTCTTTACACTTTGTACCCCACCCCTGAAATTGCAATATTTGTTGATCACCAGGAAGCTAAGATTGTACTTCTGCAAGTAATAGAAGAATAAGAATATATTCTGTATGTAAATAGTGGAAATCTGGCTCCCTTTTCAATTGTAAAATGGAGTCTTGTATCAATTTATTCAGAAATACATTCCATAGTGTTTGGTGGAGCTTACTCCCAGATAAATGTATATAGACCTCAAGCCTTTAAAATTATCTCTCCCCCATATTGGGGTGGCCAGACTATAACTATTAAGCAATAATATAAATTAAGATCCATTATTAGTGATACAGGATCCAAATACTAAATGATCTGTTGCAAAGAGGCTGTTTGCTAAAATTTTAATATTTGGTTCTTCTGAAATCCACTTAGTATTAACATCCCTCCCCCACCTTTCACAGGGAATAATGTATACCATACATATGTATAAGTATCTCAGAACCCGAAAGAAAGCATGTTAACCTGTCACACAAAAGATAATTTTGGCAGGATTATACCTGCTGAAGATTCTACAACAAAGACTTTTACCATATATGGAGTGAGTAATACCAAATGTTCAATCTGGACTCAAGAAGAGGCACTGGAAATCATATTGCAAATATACATTGGATAATGGCAGGCACCAAAGAATTTCTGAAGAAAATCAGCCAGTGCTTTATAAGCTACATCAAAGCCTTTGACTACACACATCATGAAAAATCACAAAACTTAGGGTTTCATATTAAATGTTGTGGGAGTGCCACAACATTTAATTGCCCTAATGCATAACCTATATTCTCAATAAAGAGGCAGCTTCTCAGCATAGAATGTGGAAAAACAGAATGGTTTTCAATTAGCAAGGGGTCAGGCAAAACTACATTATATGACCTTAACTGTTTAATTTATATGCAGAACATATAATGTGGAAAGTAGGATTAAACTCAGAGGAAAGAGGAATGAAAACAGGAGAAAGAAACATCAATAACTTAAGGCAGAGAGATACTACTTGCAGGAAATAGCAAAGACTTGGAACATTTAATGAGGAACACTAAAGAAAGTGGAAAAGCAAGGTTACAGCTGAATATTAAGAAAACAAACACAGATGATCTACATAACTTCAAAGGGGGTGATTATGACATTGAAATAGTTAAAAGGTTTTCTGTACTATGGTTCAATCATTATCAAAGTGGAGATTGCAATAAAAAAAATCAGAAGACTGCTATTATGAAGAAACTGATAAGATCCTGAACTGCAAAGATGTATCATTGAATACCATAGTCAGGTTCATTCATACTATAGTATTTGCAACATGTGAAATGAAGTGAATGTGAAAGCTGGACAGTGAAGAACACAGATGGGGGAAAAATCAACTCATTTGAAATATGGTGCTGGGGGAAAGTTCTGTAGATGCCATGGATCGTCAAGAGGACAAATAAATGGGTCAGCGACCAAATCAAGGCTAAACGTCCACTAGAAGTCAAAATGACTAAACTGAGGCAGTTGTACTTTAGACAGACCATGAAATGGCATGGCTTACTGGAAAAACAATAAGGCTGGGAAAAGTGGAAAGCAGTAGGAAAAGAGGAAGACCACATTACAAATGTATTTACCTATCGAGGAAGCCATGGCCATAAGTCTGTGAGGATTGTGGAGCTCTGTTAATATCAGGGTCTCTTGGAGGACTCTGAATCCATTGGATTGCCATAAGTTGAAGCTGACTTGACAGCATATACCATAACACCTGCTTAAAAGTGACTTCATACTGCATGAATGCAACTGTGATAAAATAAGCACTCTTAAGGTACTTGCCTTCTACCCCTTTGTCCTGGGGTCTAGGCTAGCGAGGCTACTTATCCTATTTGCCCAGGAGGAAGGTCCACAGAATTCACTGGAACATACTTGGTAGAAGAAATGTATACAATTTCACTGTAAATCTGTTGAGAAGCTGTGAAAGTATGAAGAGAGAGATGTTTCTTTGTGTCATTGACACAGCTTTTAATGGACTGGCTTTATTACTCCTTATTTTAGTTAGGTAATCACTGAGATCGCACCAGTTTTAAAGATAAAAGTAAATCTCCCTTAACAAGCAACTGATAAGGGTAAAATTGAGGATCATATGGTCAGAATTTATCAACTTGATAAGAGAAAGATGTCAGAAGTGTACTAGGCAGATTGATGTCCCTTTCAAACCGATTTTGCACTCTGAGGATAATTACAAGTTTTTGTTCCTGTTTTTCCTGTATGAGCAAAAACAGTTTAGGGAAGTGTCACATCTGGCAAAAGTGCAGATTCAGAGAACCATATTTAACCCATTATTGTTACAATTACAAAAGTATCAGTGAATCAGGGGTCATCAAATATATCATTTGACATTCTGACAAAATTAACTCATTGCATTAGAACAAGGGAAAATAGACTGCAGTACGGGGCAAGTTTTAATTGAATCAATGCATTAAATACAAAAGCTCATCTTTGTTTTTCATTTCCTTACAGCAGGGATTGGGTCAACTTGTGACCTTTCAGATGTTGTTAGACTGAAATTCCCATCAGCTCTATCAGTACAGCTAATAATGAAAGATGATGGATAGTGTAGTTCAACAATTTCAAGAGATCCATAATCCTACCTAAGTATCCAACTTAGGTACAAAAATATAGAAATAAGTTTAACAGCTGTTTTCTTAATTATATAGACATTGTATGTTTAAATCACATTCTGTTTATTGGAAAAAATATTTCCTAATATTCCACGTTGCCTATTTAGTTAGACAAATAACTGTCATCTCCTAGGTTGACTGCCTCCTAGCCCATAGTAAGAGCCAGTAGCCGGATAAGGAATGGAGGTCTGTTCTTGTTCTGATTGGCGCGCAGTGAGAATGTTTCCACCTGCCATCCCACCAGTGAGTGAGGACTTGTGAGATAGCTCCTGCTTCTAATTGTTGAAGCCTTGTTCACTAGGGCAGGATGGGACAGGAGGTGGGCCATTTCTGCATCAGACTGTCATAGTTTGAGGCCCCTCCCTAAACTGCGAACCCCAGGATTCTATAGGATGTGGGAAGTGGAATAATAGCATTATGACAATCTAGTGCAGTGGTTCTCAACCTGTGGGTCCCCAGATGTTCGCGGACTACAGCTCCCAGAAGCCCCAGCCACTATGGTCAATGCTCAGGGCTTCTGGGAGCTGAAGTCCACGAACATCTGGGGACCCACAGGTTGAGAACCACTGGTCTAGTGCAAAAATGGCTGTGGAAACGTCAACCTCCTTGATCAGAAGCTGAACTCTTAAGTTTCATATCCATAACTGTCCTTTAAGTCATTTTTCACTACATAGAAATCTATGTCTCAAAAAAAATTATAATCAAAAATATTGAATTTTATGGCCATTTTAGTGTTTCCTATTTTATTTTGCTGGACAGATTTCTTACCTTTACTTTTACCAGTAGCCAAATATGCCAAAGTTTAGTACATGAAGCTCTTCTTGAAATGAAACTAAAGTAAAATATAACACGTTTGCCTGAACTGTTTCTAGATTGCTTCTGCACTTGGAGCAAGAATTATCTGGGAGAAGGTACTCCACAAATGGCCACATGTCTTTGGAAAAGAAAATCCATTCAACAATGAGATTGCTACAATCTTCAAAGATCAAGGGGGGCATTGATCTCAATACTATAAAATAGAAGCAGGAAATCTGTTTTCCATCAAGGTCTAATCTGTCAGCAGTCACAGGCCATTGTATTATTTTCCATTACTGAATATTCTGGTTGCCCCATCAAGTTTGCAGAGCCATACATTTATTGTTTTGACTGGTCAGAATAACAGAGTTGCCTCAGGTTTATTTTGAGAGATGGTACATTGTTTTTTTTTGGAATGATTTCAGCATGTAATCTGATTAAACAAACTGCCTTCTGGTGCTGTAGCTTTGTCAGTACAGTATATTATTTGCTTATTCAGATTATTAGGGTTACAAACTTTTGTCAGATAAAATATAACTGGGATTTTCATCATAAAGGACACACCCAGTGGATGGGAGAAGAAGACTACATCTGCCACTGGAATCAGTTGTGATTTGTACGATCTGTGAAGCTTTCCTTCTTTAGTAGAAAAGACTGTGGACTTTGGGTGTGTTACAGTAATTTAAAACAAACCACATTTAATGACTGCTAATTTTTATTGCATCACTGAAATGCCAGTCAGAGCATGTGTATACCCATTTAGAGAACCAAAAATTCACAGAACAAGACAAAACTATTCTTATTACAGAGTGGGCTATCAAATGTTGGTGACAGAAGACGTGTTTTATCTTGCCAGAATAGTATCCCTTCTGTCTTATGCATGTATATACAGAGCTGATCCCACTCAGTCATTAGGTATTTTCCCCAATCTTTTATCAGATTGCAACTTTAACTAAAGTTTTAATGTTTTGCTAAAATAACAAGTACCAACTTCACTTGCATAGAAAAAGTGAAAGGATGGGCTTAGGGACATCGCTGACACAAGAATAACTCTGATACGTGGCTAGGGCAATAAGTTAAAATGTACTAAACTTCAACTTGTAATGGTACTTTTTGTGAACTTTCTGGAAAAGGGGGCTTCTAGAGTCAGGTGTATGGAACTCAGTATGGAATTCAGGTGTTGGATGACATAGCATAATCATAATCTCAAAATCTGTTGCCAAAGAGAGCAATAATGGTAAGAAGAGGGCCAACAGAGAAGTCAAAGAGGGGTGGTTGCCCTGATCACCAGACTTTTGGTGGTGTGATTGCAGATAGTATTTGGCAGTTGTTCAAAACTTCCATGATGAAGACAGAAGAAGTGTAGTGTAGATGTTCTGAAATGCCTGGATGACAGAGGGCTAAAGAAATGCTTCGATCCCAAGGATTATCTAGACATGATTAGGACAACAAGTGGGGTTGAGATTGGAATCTGAATTTCCTTGCAGCTTTATGCATTCTGTGTGTGTTCTCCAACTGGTCATCCATTGTTAAAGAGGCCACCCTCATCAAACAGAAAGTCCTCAATGGTCATTTGAGCTTGGTGTGACAATCTAGATGACCACAACTATGCTCGTCTTCTAAGCATGATTGCCCTTGTCAACATCTCACCACTGCAGTCAGTCATGTGCCTTGCAGTGGTCAACTATCAGGCAGCTAGATTTTGGGCTTCTGTCTGTAACCCTCCTGCCCACTGCTTATTATCTTCAGTCAAGAAAGGTGTCATCCTCTCCAACAGGTTCTGTTGAGATGCAGCCATTTAGTTCTCATAATTGGCAATTCTGAAAGACAGGGCAGTAACACAATAGAATTCCTTGGCTAGTACAGGAAGTCCCTAGCTTTCAACACCCCATTAACTGATGACTCACTCTTTTAACACTTCCAAATTAAGGACAATTTCCATTAACTCAAGGTGAGACGCACTTTCTCATCAGTTCTTATCTACGGAGGCTTGCTTTGGGACTGCTCACATATGCACTCAGTCCCAAGTCTTGCCTATGGGAAGAGCAGATCCCCTGGTCAAATTAATAGAATTTGTCTATCTTAAAAACATTGAAACAGCGACTTTCTATCAGTTCTTCTTGCCTATGGACGCTCACTTGGAACTGCACATGTGCTGCTTGCAAAGAGAACTCGGGGCGGGCGGGGGGAGAGGTACCAAGCCAGCTGAGAGATTTTACCAAACAGTATATGTGCCTGCAGTCAGTCCCAACTGAGCCTCCATAAGTACTTTATGTTCCCTACAGTAGACAAGTTCTGCTTTTCAGTCATTTCCACTTTCTGACAGTGCTCGGGTCCCTAAACTGTGAGATAAGTGGGGGAAACCTGTACGTCTAATATTGTACCTCATCAGCAGAAGTGGTGAGTTTCTTTTGAGTGGATATAGATTGTGCCTTCTCAACAATAATAGAGTTTGGTTTGGGGTGACGTAGGAGCCAATGCAAACCGGACTCCAGTACATAGTACAGACAATCTTCTTTGACATGGATTGGATACAGGAAGGAGTAGCATAAAACCTATGCACTACCTTCAAGAGAGATGCAGTAGCAGTATCAACACAGACATTAGGACATTTGTTTGGATTCAACAGTGTACGGGATCCTCAGGCTTGGTTTCTGGTTGCTTAATGCCCAATTGCAGCATTCACACTAAGTCCAATATCTGTTCTACAAAGACACAGACATCATCAGTAGATGAAACAAATTCAAGCTCTCCCACAATGGCTGGCACAGAGTGCATTGGTGGCATGCCTGAAGAGGTGGGAAAATATTCCAGCTCAGAATCCTCCAAGGAATTAGGAACCTTGAATTAAATGTTTGCTAGCATGAGGTGGAGGAAAAACCCAAAGGAAGCCTCAGAATCAAAGAATGATTCTGGTGTGGAGACTCTGGCATTGGCAGAGGTGTATGACTGCTGGCAGCTTCCATGGGCTGAGCTGAATCCAAATGTTAAGCCAGAGGAGCAATGTGTGCACAGGAAGACTCTGCATCCCCCTGCTTCTGTTGAGGAGATCATGGTCCACTTGGGGCAGAATGAAATGATTGTGAAATCAAATGCAATAGCTGATACCAACTATGTTGGTGATGTGGTGGGGAGTGTTTGTGGCAAAGTGGTTCTCTTGAACTACAATGGTAATATGGTGGTTAGCACTGATGTAAAGTAGTCTCAAGAGTAGTGCCAATCACAGTCACATTCTTTGTACAGTAGGACCTCCATGTCTGTGAATTCATTATCCACTGATTCAGTTATCTGCAGTTGGCTCCCCACCACCGCCGTGGGCGGGAGAGAGACAAGGAGCATGGGATTGTGTTCATCACTGCCTCTTGCTCCTCGCACGATCACGGTGCTGGCAGGTGGGAGAGAAGCGAGGAGCATGGAATCTCGCTCATCGCTGCCTCCTGCCCCTTGCCCTGTGCCCGATCACAGTGTTGGCAGGTGGGAGAAAAGCTAGGAGTGCAATCCCACCGCGGTGGCTCCTGTGGCGGCTCCTTGCCACTTCAATCAGCTGGTGGCAAGCAGGAGACAGGGCGTTCGCTCCTATCTGCGGATTTCAGTATCCATGGGGGGCCCTGGAACTAATCCCCCGCAGATACAGGGGTCCTACTCACCCCAAAGAAGTAGAGCAACCACAGTAATATGTAAAGTATTCAGAGTGATGGTGGTAAATGTTTGATAGTGGTAAATGTTCATATTGCCTATAGCCATAGCTCCCAGAATCAAGTCATTCCATCAACAACCAGAGCAATGACAGTATCATTACCATGGAGAATGGAAATAGAGACCTCCAGGTCTAGATCTGGACAAATCCGTCCTATGAGACACCTGCAAAGACAAAGAGGATATTGAACACCATTGTTAAACTGATAAATGAGGTGGAGGATTTGTAAAAAGGGCTTCCTTTCTCAAGAGCCAGTGTTGTGGGGGAATGAACTACTTGACCCTTGCAGGGCAACTCAGGGGAACAGCTGTTGAGCATCAGGAGGTGATTCAACTATCTCTCCTTCCAAAGCCATGATGAGTTGAACCACCTGAGATTCTTCCAGACAGAGACCTGTTTTTGCTTTTAGAACTGGAAGAGTGACAGAATTCTACCAACACCAGTACCAAAGCTGCTCTTTCTTGTACCTATTTGGTACAAGGAGACTGAAATAACTACACAATGCAAAGGGACCTAGCCTTTGAAACATCCTTTGCTTCCTTTTTCTTATGTTGTCTCTTTTCAGAGTGAAATTTTAAAGAGGCCTCTGCTTCAGCAGATCATCGCAGTGATGACAGAGCTCAGGACTGATCCTCCAGTTCAACCTCACAAATTAGTACCCATGACTCTTCAGCTCAGAAGTAGGCTTATTGGCATTGTCTCTAGCACCTGACTCTTGTAAAGATCTTTTAATGGCAAGATGGACTGAGGAGCTGGGGGCAGTCAGTGCAGAAGAGCATCGTGGAATCAAACCATGTCCTGAATCAGAGGGCACATCTGTAGCCGTGAAGATTTGCTCATACAAGAGCACTTGAAGTCTAGATTGATGTTTTTTGCATATTTGAGGGGTTACTGCTTTACAATAAGCACATTACTCAACACTGTGGTCTTCTTTCAGACACAGTAAACAATGCAAACGTCCATCTATACCAGAGATCTTAGCCCTGTAGGAAATACACTTCTTGAACTAACCGAAGGCATTTTGAGGAAGGCATTTCAGTTACATTCATTTGTAACTGAAGATCCACAAGCCAGAAACATATTCAAAGAACAGTCCAAGTCAAATGTCAGAGTCTAAAGTAAGATCCAAAAGAAAAGAAGTCAAAATATAGCCTGATATTCAGAGTCCAGGAGAAAGCACTAAGAATAAGCAAAACAACTCACCAAAAGTTCATTTGGTGCTACTGCAGATGAAAAGGATCTGAGGGTTTGAGTGGGAATTGGGCTGGTCACATGGACCAGGGAGAAGGAGCTACTGCCAAAATGCTTATATATAATTCTAGAATCTTCTGAATGATGCACTATGCAAGCACAGAAAAAAAAATTTGTGTGAGTCAGAGACCACAAAGCACCTAGAGTTACAGATCTGTAACTGCTCCATATATTTTTAAATAATTCTATGTAGTCACAGTCCATCTTAAACAGCTAGAAGCCATTTCAACAGATGGGGGTCTGTTATGCTGCCATTTGGAGTGCAAGGAGAATGACATTCCCATTCTCTTCTGACCAGCAAGTGAGGTTGTGATAATAAGAAGCAGAGCCCTTCTTGCAGTTCCTTTATCACAGCTTCACTTGCTGGTGGGAGGGCAGTGGAAACATCCTTCTCCTGGGGCCTTGATCAGCAGCAGAGGATACCTCCATCTCTCAGAGCAGCTGCTCCCTGGTAAAGTAGGTTAGGGGGACGGGACCAGGAACTACTACTTATTAAGCATGCAGAACTAACCTCCGTCAGTAGGACCAAAGCATTTTACTTAATAAAATTGATTATGTATCATGTTCTTCTATATAAAAAGTTATCAGAAGTCCAGTCTAATAACATCTGTATGACAAGTCACTTTTTGGACAGGATGTGAAACTTCATTTAGATCTTTTAGAAACTTTTAGATCTGATCCTGACCAACAGGGATGACCTAGTTGGTGAGTTGGAGGTGGTGGGATCCTTAGGAGGGAGTGACCATGCTCTTTTGGAGTTTGTCATTCAGTGGTAAGGAGAAGCCAAATGTAGCCAGACGCACATCCTAAACTTTAAGAAAGCTGATTTCTCTAAACTTAGGGAGTTACTTGCTGAAATCCCATGGTCAAGAATACTAAAACAGAAAGGAGTTCATGGCGGATGGAAGTTTCTTAGAAGTGAGATACTGAAGGCACAATTGAAAACTGTGCCAATAAGGAGGAAAAGTGGCAGGTGTCTAAAGAAACCAGAATGGTTGACTGAAGAACTCTCAGCACATGTACAGGAAATGGAAGAATGGTGAAATCACCAAAGAGGAATTCAAGCAAATAGCTAGGAGATGTAGGGAGAAGGTCAGAAAAGCTAAAGTGCAGAATGAACTCAGGCTTGCCAGAGACATCAAAAACAATAAAATGGGCTTTTTTGGATATGTCCGCAGCAAAAGGAAAAACAAGGAAATGATAGGGTCACTGCGTGGAGATGACCAATTAATAATATGGGGAAGTGAGAAGGCAGAGCTACTCAATACCTTTCTTTGCCTCAATTTTCTCCTAAAAGGATAGAAGTACCCAACCTAGGGCGTGGGGAACAGGTGAGAAAGCGAGGGAAATGCAGCACAGAATAAGTAGAGAAGTAGTACAGGAATATTTGGCTAAACTAGATGAATTCAAGTCCCCAGGGCCAGATGAATTACATCCAAGGATATTAAAATAACTGGCAGACGTCATTTCTGAATCACTTGCAATAATCTTTGAGAACTCTTGGAGAACAGAAGTCCCAGCAGACTGAAGGAGGGCAAATGTCATCCCCATCTTCAAGAAGGGGAAAAGAGGACCGAAATAATTATCACCCGGTCAGCCTGACATCAATACCAGGAAAGATCCTAGAGCAGATCACTAAACAGTCAGTTTCTAATTACTTAGAAAGCAATGCTGTAATCACTAAAAGCCAGCATGGATTTCTCAAAAATAAGTCATGTCAGACTAATCTTATCTATTTTTATGATAGGGTTACAAGCTTGACAGATGAAGGGAATGCTGTAGACATGGCATATCTTGACCTCAGTAAGGCCTTTGACAAAGTTCCCCATGACATTCTTGCAAAGAAGCTAGTAAAATGTGGGCTAGACAGGGCTACTGTTAGGTGGATTGATAATTGGTTGACCAACCAAACCTAAAGGGTGCTCACCAATGGCTGCTTTTCATCCTAGAGAGAAGTGACTACGGTAGTGGGGTGCCACAGGGTTCTGTCCTAGGCCCAGTGCTATTCAACATCTTCATCAATGACTTGGATGAAGGAGCGGAGGGCATGCTGATCAAATTTGCAGATGATACGAAACTGGAAGGGGTTGCTAAGGACAGAATCAAAATTCAAAATGACCTTGACAGATCGGAGAGCTGGGCCACAAAGCTAACAAAATGAATTTCAACAGAGTGAAATGTAAGGTTCTGCACTTAAGGCAGGAAAAATGGAAGGCACAAATATAGGATCGGGGACACATGGCTGGATAGCAGTACATGTGAAAGGGATCTAGGGGGCTTGGAAAGATCACAAGCTGAACATGAGTCAGCAGTGTGATGTGGCAGCCAAGAAAGCCAACGCAATTCTTGGTTGCATCAATAGGAGTATGGTGTCTAGATCAAGGAAGGTAATGGTACCACTTTATTCTGCATTGGTTAGATCTCATTTGGAATACTGTGTCCAGTTCTGGGCACCTCAACTCAAGGATATTGACAAGCTGGAACGTGTCCAGAGAGCGACTAAAATGGTAAAGGGTCTGGAAGCCATACCCTGTGAAGAACAGCTTAGGGACCTGGGTATGTTGTTTGCGGAAGAGAAGGTTAAGAAGGGACATGATAGCCATGTTTAAATATTTGAAGGGATGTCATGTTGAGGAGGGAGCAGGCTTGTTCTCTGCCGCTCCAGAGACTAGGACAAGGAGCAATGGATTCAAGCTGCAGGAAAGGAGATTCCACTTGAACCTCAGGAAGAACTTCCTGACAGTCAGAGCTGTCCAGCAGTGGAATGTGCTGCCTCAGAGTGTGGTGGAGTCTCCTTCTTTGGTGGTTTTTAAGCAGAAGTTGGATGGCCATCTGTTGGGAATGCTTTGATGGATGTTCCTGCATACCAGGGGATTGGTCTCGATGGCCCCTGGGGTCTCTTCCGATTCTGATTCATAAGCAAGGGTCAGACATAACTAAAGGGTACAACTAAGGAGACAATAGGCTGCTAACTAAAAGTTCTATAATGTGCCACACTGCACAATACAAAGACCAAGAGCTAAAGAGTTAAGTGGGTATTTTGTTATCTAGCACCACTGGCTGCTGGAATCCTGTTAAACCCGACTAGAGTAGGCTTACTGAATAGTGAGTCAACAGACAGGTACATCCAATTGATTCAGAAACTCTACTCTAGTTGGGACTAACAATAGGATTTAGGCTGGAATAAAATTCTCCTTCACAGGTAGTAGTAGGGAAAAAACCTACTCCAGATGGTTTTCTAGTCCTCAAGATCCAAGTATACAACAGGATGGCTGCAGAAGGGAAAAGGAATTACATATTTAGTGTGGCCATATTTCTCTCTACTTCTGCTTCAAGGTGCCTGCTGTTACTGATCAAAATAGGGGTAGTTGATTTGTCTACCCTGTCATTTAAGATTGCTGGCCCATCTTTAGTCTGTGTCCAAAGTGTAAGGTAGAGAGCTAACTTGGGAGTCTGGTTTGGACCCAGAAGTCAAACTACAAAACTACTTTACCTGTTGCATTGGAAAGGGCCAATGGTGTATGAACTTCTTCATCCAAATGACAGAAGAGAAAGAAGCATTTTCTTCTCTTCCCGTTTTTTTTCCCATCAGAATGTAGTCTTTCCCATTGTAACTAATGGGAAGTGCACTATATATCCCAGATTCAAGATTAGTGTACAATTCATCCCATGCTGTAAATGTAAATGGGGACCTGAGCCAGTGGATACAAAGGTTTTCTTAATCAAGCAAAGGGCCTTTGAGGTTTCTGCTGTGGCCAAGACGGGATCCAAAGTCAGATTTCAAGAACATACTTTTTTTCTTTGAGAAGAGAGATCTGACTTTTTCTATGCCGTCTGAGAAATGCTGTGGGAGGTTGTAGAATTACAACCTTAAATGGTACTGAAATCACTCTAAGACTCTGGAAAGGAAAATGTATTCCTTACTCAGCTGCTCTGACTTCATAGAATCATAGAAATGTAGAGTTGGAAGAGACCACAAGGGCCATCCAGTCCAACCCCCTGCCATGCAGGAAAACCCTCAAAGCACTCCCGACAAGTGGCCATCCAGCCTCCGCTTAAAAACCTCCAAAGAAGGAGACTCCACCACACTCTGTGGCAGCACATTCCACTGTCGGACAGCCCTGACCGTCAGGAAATTCCTCCTGAGGTTCAGGCGGAATCTCCCCTCCTGCAGCTTGCATCCATTGCTCCTTGTCCTGGTCTCAAGAGCAGGAGAAAACAAGCCCACTCCCTCCTCGACATGACATCCCTTCAAATATTTAAACATGGCTATCATGTCCCCTCTCAACCTTCTCTTCTGCAGACTAAACATACCCAGCTCTCTAAGTCTGTCCTCATAGGGCATGGCTTCCAGGCCCCTCACCATTTTGGTTGCCCTCCTCTGGACCTGCTCCAGCTTATCCATATCCTTCTTGAATTGGGGTGCCCAGAACTGGACACAGTATTCAAGATGGGGTCTAACCAAAGCAGAATAAAGTGGTACCAATACCTCCCTCAATCTAGACACCATACTCCTATTGATGCAACCAAGAATTGCGTTGGCCTTCTTGGCTTGTATTTTAAAAAAGCCCTTTTTATTGTTTTTAATGTCTCTGGCCAGCCTAAGTTCGTTCTGTGCTTTAACCTTTCTGACCTTCTCCCTACATCTCCTGGCTACTTGCTTATAATCTTCTTTGGTGATTTCCCCCTTCTTCCATTTCCTGTACATGTTTTTCTTAATACTTAGCTCAGCTGAGAGCTCTTTAGTCAACCATTCCGGTTTGTTCAGATGCCTTCCATTTTTCCTCCTTAATGGCACAGTTTTAGCCTGTGCCTTCAGTACCTCCCTTTTAAAGAACTCCCATGCATCCTGAACTCCTTTCTCATTGACTATTCTTGACCACGGGATTTCAGCCAGCAGCTCCTTCAGTTTACAGAAGTCTGCTTTTTTAAAGTCTAAGACGAATGCCTGGCTACACTTGCCTTCTCTTCCCCACTGAATGCCAAATTCTAATAGGGCATGGTCACTCTCTCCTAAAGATCCAACCAGTTCTGCGTCATTAACAAGGTCTTCCCTGTTGGTCAGGATCAGATCCAAAATATTTGATCCCCTTTCATGGTCCACCTTCTGGACCATGAAATTGTCTGCAAGACAAGCAAGAAACTTGCTGGATCTTGCCGCCTTTGCAGAGTTTGACTGCCAACATCTATCCGGGTAGTTGAAATCTCCCATTATTACTGTATCTCTCCTTTTTGAATGTGCAGTCATTTGGTCTATGAAAGTGCCATCGAGGTCCTCAGTCTGGCTTGGAGATCTGTAGTAAACCCCCACTATAATATCCCTATTGTTTCTCGCTCCCTTCTTACCCAGATGCTCTCGACCTGGCTTCCGATGTTCAAGTCATGGATCTCTTCACAGGTGAAAACATCCTTGACATATAAGGCTACTCCTCCTCCTTTCTTATTTGGTCTATTTCTACAAAATAGGCTATACCCCTCTATTCCTACATTCCAATCGTGAGACTCATCCCACCAGGTCTCAGTGATGCCTATCAAATCATATTTATTTTGCTGTACTAGGAGTTCAAATTCATCTTGTTTGTTTCCCATACTCCGTGCATTAGTGTAGAGACACTTAAGTCCCCGTGCCCTTCCTGCAAGTCCCATAGCATTGTTTCCACGCCTCCCACGATTGGATGCTATTCCTACTTGGCCAATATCATTTGGGCCTTTTTCTCCTGCACTTGCCGAGTCCTTGTCCTGAATAATCTTGTCTCCCTCCCCAGTTGTACTTAGTTTAAAGCCCTCCTAATCCTCCTTGTGAGACTGTTTGCAAAAACGTTCCTGCCAAGTTTCGTGAGGTGCAGCCCATCCCTTGCCAGAAGCCCATGTTCCTGGAATTTCAAGCCATGATCCAAAAAGCCAAACTGTTGGCGGTGGCAAAGTGTGCGGAGCCAGCTGTTGACTTCTACTATTGTCCTTTCCCTTTGTGCACCATATCCTTGAACAGGGAGGATTGATGAAATGACCACCTGCGCACCAAGGTCCTTAAACTTTCTCCCTATGAGCTCGTAGTCCTTTGTGATGTGGTGAAAGCTGCGCTTCACCATGTCGTTGGTTCCAACATGAATCAAAACGAGGGGCTTACGGTCAGTGGGCTTGACCAGCCTGGCTAGCCTCTCTGTTACGTGGTTTATCTTGGCCCCAGGAAGACAGCAGACCTCTCGATTGAGCTTGTCCGATTTGCAAACTGCCGGTTCGGTTCCTCTGAGCAAGGAGTTCCCAACCACCAGAACTCGCCTCCTCTGAGGCCTGTCCGGGGTTCTTCGACAAGCAGATTCTTCCAGGATTGCCTGGGCATTGTGTTGAGGCCGGGAGTGCTGGTCTTCCCGATGTTGGATGCTGTCCTGTTGGTGTTCAAGTTCCAGTTGCCGAAGTTGGATTCCTTCTTGCTGATGTTGGGTTCCCTCCTTCTGGTGTTCCTCATCATTCACAGCACCAAGAATGTTGAAGCAATTCTGTAGTTTGAGAGTCTCTGTTTCCTTCCTGGCCCTTCTACTTCTCCGTGTGATATTCCTCCAAGCATCGCTTTCGTGGCTCACGGAACTGATCAGGCAGCTCCTCCGCATAACCGGTCTTCAGGAAGGTCCTCTCTGTCCTATCTAAGAAGTCTTCACCTTCCCTAATAAGACGAAGATTAGAAACCTGTGCCTCCAGCTGCCGCACCTTGACCTCTAAGAAGGTGACCAGCTTGCACTTGCTGCAGGTGTACCCGGCGACATCTTGTGGGAAGAAAAGGAACATGCCACAAGTGCTACAGGTGACAGGTGAAAGGAAAATGTATTCCTTACTCAGCTGCTCTGACTTCCTTTTACTCAATAAAATTAAAAGTGTATAGAAAAAAACACAAGGACGAACATTTTGAAAATATTTTTAATTCCCCTATATTATAAAACCCACAACCCCTTTCCCAAATCTGTTCAACTGTAAGGCAAAACATTATTAAATAATTTTTCCATTTTAACATTAGAGCATTTCTCCCTTGATCACATCTTTCCCAACAGAGATATTTCTTGCATTTACCTAACTGACTGCTAGTACAATATTAAAAGGACTGGTTGACAAACAGTTTGATACAAAAACACTTGTATTCAAGAGGCATATATTGTTATTTCCCCAATTATATCAAGAACCATTTCCCAATAATTCCATGTGTCCAAAATTTAAAAAAAAATGATGAGACTGATATTTCCAGTAATTATGTTATACAATATAATAACTAGAATTTCATTAAGTGTGCTTTACATGTACATGTCTTATTTTGAATAGAGCACAAAGGGCTATTCTCTAGCTCCTTGTGTCCCTAACTACCCCCACCCCCACCCCCACAGTGGCTGTACAGTTGCTGCTATGGTGGAGTAGGAGGAAGAAAGCCAGCTGACTATTGGGGACCGTGTGTGTGTGTGCATGAGAGAAAGAGAATGAATTATTCTCCAGAATTCCAGCTGGGATGACAGGCAGTCAGCTGTCCCTCTCCATGGCCATAGCCTTCACCTCTGCTATGGGTGGCTATGGTCCATTCATGCCATAAAGGCTCTTGGTGTATGACTACACTACAATTTCTATAGCATTAAATGCTAAATTATTACAAAAATCTTCCATTCTGGCAATATTAAACTAGAGTGTCAGACCATTCTTGTAAAACACATCTACAGTTTTTCCAGTGTGTTCAAAGAGTTTCTCCATGTTTAAGAAATGACATTTTTATTAATAAATGGCTAGTGTCATGTTCATGAATTATGATGGTGACCAAATTTACAAGAATTTTACTTACACTTTTGAAAACTACTTTTTTGGTCTTTGCATAGGTCAGAATTCTGTTCTGACTATACAGTAACCAAAATCTCTTCCAAATCCTCCCTCGCAACAAGGCCATTTTCGTGTTGTGGAAAGCAGAAAGATGTCCAGCTATTTTCGTGTAGCTGGATGAACTGCAAGGATGTCATCTGCAGGGATGTCCCAAGGACCATAATGATTTCTGCAGAAGCCTGTCACAGCACCTTCAACTACAGGAAAATATCTAGATGCATCTCCACCTTCTGACAACATAGAAAGGGTGCGGAGGGAGGGCTATACTGCTTACAAGGTGAGTTTTTTGGTGGTAGCACGGGAGATATAGCTACATGGTAATGTAAATATCCTCGTGCAGAACCTCAGCCAAACACTTCCAGTTCTATGTCTATCAATACTTTCTACAACTGCTTTATCAGCCTGTGTGTGCGTGCGTGCGTGCGTGCGTGCGCGTGTGTGCAGGCACCAGGCTCTGTTATGTGAACGTTAAAGTCTACACATGGCCCTACAATTTCATTCCTATGATTAGGAACCTTGGTAAACAAGTACCTTAACAATTTACTTTCTTACTGAAATGACCAATTTTGTATACTACAAAATACAATGAAGTTGCAACATCAGTTACCACCATCTTGAGAACAACTGCTCCATTCTAACCTAAACCCGGTGGCTCTAGATCAGTGGTTCTCAACCTGTGGGTCCCCAGATGTTTTTGGACTTCAGCTCCCAGAAGCCCTGAGCATTGACCATAGTGGCTGGGGCTTCTGGGAGCTGATGTCCAAAAACATCTGGGGAGCCACAGGTTCAAAACCACTGCTCTAGATACAAATCCTTTTTTTTTAAGTATTGCAAAACAACACACTCATTGGTAGAAATCCCTTTGATACATTTTTATTTATTCATGTTGAGAAGATCTTGTTCCTCGTTTTCAAACAGCAGAAAAGGCAAATATTGAAAGTGATAATGCAAAGAATAATGTGAAAAGGGGGCAGTTGACAAAGTTAGTGTTTTTAACTATATTAAGCCATGGCAGCTTAGTGAAAGTGAACTGCAGCTAATATATTTAAATATATGCAGGAGTAGCAGCAACAACACAGCACACTGTGGTGGAACCCAATGGAAACCATTTCTGAAAATTGCATATATGCAGTTTACCTGAGTACTGTAGTCATGCTGTTTCATCGATCAGGTAAAATTCTGTTAACTGAGTTATAAAAGCATACAGACTATGTGAAGTATTACTTTGTATACAGCAGCTCTACAGAGTCTGAATTTAAAAAAACATACTGCTGCCTAGTGCCTAAAGATCAGTTAAATGTCTACATTCAAGCTACGAAACAGAGATGAATATGGCTTGTGGAGACTAAAAAATTATAAAAAGGTGTTGTTCTTAAAGCAGCTTAAAGCATTCCAGATGCTTGTTTTCTAGGAATATGTGCAATGTACTGATCATAAGTGTAAACCATTCTGTGTGCAAAATCATGAACCAACTTTATCTTATTTTCAGTATTGGAATCTGTTTCTATCACATGCAATTCTCTCCTAAACTGGTCCTTTTTGCTAGTTGCAAGTACTGAACCCCTAAAGTACTGAACACCCAAAAGGTGATTTAAAAAAAACAAACCACTGATTACATTTTTAAAAACCGATTACATATAAAAAACTTTAATAATGTTTCCACTAGAACTGAATAAATTTGAGGCCCACTTGTTAGGTAAAATGTTTACTGATGAAGCTCCCTGGATTGTTCCTCTCTCCTTGTGTTAAATCTTTTGGTTCTTGAAATAAAGCAAACTTTGATAAGTAATAGAAACCTTTACTTTAATAGTGAACAGAACTACATATTTCATAAAGTATTATATATAAAATATTTAGCACAGTGAAAGTGCTTAAAAACAGCTATCTACCATATCCCAGTGCTAGAGTTAGAGCTCTGTAAGGCAGCAAAGAGTCCAGTACAATGGACATCCCATACAGATATATTAAAAGAACAACATTGTTTTCATTTGACATTGTAAGCAAGCTCTTATGGGAAATCTCTTCTGCAATTCAAGGTTTTCCAATAGGGACATAGCAAGCATCAGGCTGCCACATACGAAGGTCAACAAGAACTTGGTTGAGTTTTTTCATCCACAGATTACGCTCATCTTTAGTATCAGCAGATAACCAGTTCCTTTTTTAAACAAAGGAAACAAGACCAAAATATTAATCCACAGGGCTTCTTACACAGGCCAGAGGATGTCATTAACAAAGAAATTCTCAAAATCTACAGATCTCCAAAATCAGCAGTATTAAAATTCCAAAACCAGCCTCATGATTGCATACACCAAACTTGGTCTCTGCATCAAGGACTCTAAACTTGGTTCTTCACATTTGCAGGTTAACCATTCGTGGATTTTATTATTTGCTTATTATTGGAGGGAAGGGGATAGGGCAGGGAGGGCACGCATGTGCATTCACACATTTGCCCACTCACACAGGCGGGAAGGGGGAAGAAGATAGGAAGGAGGGCGTGTGTGTTCCCTCACTCAGGGCATACGCATTCGATCATTTGCACAAGCAATAGGAAGGAAGGGGATGAGAAGATGGCACTCACTCATGTGGGAAGAGGGATGGGACAACAGGATGAGTTGGTGTCTGCATTTGCTCATTCACATGGGTGGGGGATGAGATGGAAGGAGAGTGCGCTTGCATTGTCACTCACGTCGGCGGGAAAGGAGGCGAGGAGGGAGGGTATGCATTCACTCACTCGCAGAAGCAGAAAGAGGATGAGATGGGTGTCCCCTTTCTCTCTCTTCCTGCATCCTCATCCCACCCACCACCCACCTACACAAGTGAGCAAGAAAGAGAATGCACACCTAGCTTGGCCCAGCTGCTCTGCTAGTACAGGTACTAATACATGTGTGTTAAATACAGTTTTGGGGGCTTATGATATTCGTGTTTTTCCCACGCTCGGGGGGGGACCTGCACCCCTAATCCCCACAAAAATGGAGGGCCAACTATGATGGTAATAGACAAAGTGACTACATGCTCAGATCTTTGGAAAAGAGATTATTGTAAGCCTGCTGAAAGTTAAGGATACGGATAAAAATATCACGTAATTGCTTACTTGGTAACACACAGTGTGTCTTTGCATCGGCTAACTAGCGTTTCCTTGTCATCTTCTCTCTGTGGCCGAACAGTAATTAGCTCAAATGTGTTGGGTCGAGCACAGAACTCTCTGTTGGCAGGTTCAATCTGACGATTAGTGCAGTTTGCCAGGTTTATTGAGCCCAATGGATGCTGAAATTTAAAGAAAAAAAAATCCACACTTCTCAGTTTATCAGTTTTGGTGTTTATCAGTTCACAAATGTTTGTACTCTTCTCCTGAATCTGGAGATTTTCATTTATGACAAGCAACCCATAGCCTTCTCTGAAAAACTGCACAAGTTGTAATGCCACCATACCTATATATGTAGTCTTACCAACAATTATACAGCAGAGTAATGTATGTATCTATATCATCGCTACAATACAATATGACCAAAAAAAAAAAAAGCCTCCAGATCACACAATTTCAAAAGATAAAATGGATACAGCCTCTGCAGTAAATGCTTTATCAAATTGAGAATTTAAATGAATTTTAGCAAAGAAATTACCTTTCGCTTTTCATCATCTGGGTAAGTCCAGTAAGAGATACAGTTGCCAGAAAGGGCACACCAGCGCCGGTGCCAAGCCCCAAACCCACTTACATCTTCAAACATAGTCTGGAGAGACACAAAAATTGTCCTTGAACACCAACACCATTCCTATACATTTACAATGCAAGCTCCATTATTTTGTAAGAATTTTGTGAACTAGATCTTAGCAACTCAAACCATTACAGTTCTTATATTGTTGATTTCCCCCCCTCTACTCCATCTATACTCAGCAAACATTCATTCTACAAGGCCCATTCCAATGCCATCATATTATCGCTTGATAATTCTTATACGCCGGCTGCTAACATTTAATGGCCAAATTTTGGAAATTTGGTTTCTTTTACAAACAGAAACCAGCATACAAGAGTACCAAAAAATTACAATTCAACAGATCTCTAAGATGAGTGTTGTTTTCTGTGGCACATCTGAATCCTCTGACTTTCAGGTAAAGCCATGAAAAGATCTGATCAACACAGCACAAGATTGTAAGTACACAGCTATTTTGGAATTTTTATAGGACAGAATGCCATCTGCTGGATTCAGCAGTAAACCCTAGAGAACCCTAGAGAACAGTATAAGACTGTACGAAGTTATTACCGTATTAACAAGTTATAAGTACCAATTTTAATACGTCCAAAATAACAGAATAAGCTTTGATAGGCAATTCTAGAATCCTATTCTGAATTAAGACAGGCTTGTTAACTCTACACATGCAATGATAACTTACCAAAAAGCCTCTCTCCTCCACACAAGAATCAATTTGACATTTAATCTTCAGATATATGTGGCCTTCCAGAGGAGACAGAAAAGGAACCTGAAAAAGAAGTATATGGAAGATTTGAAGCATCACTATTTCACTCTAAGAAGTCACAACCACTTGAAAACAAGGAACAGTTCCCAGCAAAAAACAAAGCAAATTATAATAAAAACAGATATACTCAATTCTTTATGTCACTGGTCTCAGGATTACGATTATACATTCCAAGCAAAGGATCTAAGGCTCAGAATCCAGAAAGAATGTGAGAGATTTTGGTTCTTTGGAAAGAAGTTATTTCTGGCCACATTTTAATCAGACGTTCAGGAAAATTTACTATCTAGATGTAGCAGGGCTGCCTTCAATTGCTCCCATAGTTAATTCTCCAACTACTCAGCTAGAGAAAAATGGAGCTGGAGAGTAGCAAAATGTTGACAGCACATACCTTGATAGCTGTTAAAATATACATGGAAGACAATTATCAGAGACACATTCAGAGAAAGTTTAGTTTTCTTCAAGTTGTTAAAACAGAGGGCTGAATGCAGAACGTACTTGTCCTTATTTCATTTTAGGCACAATACCTGTACCAGTTCAGGACTCTTCCCTCCACTGCCAGCATACCTAGATGATCTGCACAGTTCTCACCACACATAGCTGGTGTGGGAAACTTTACTGTCATCCAACCTTTTTTTTCAAAAGGCCATAAGCTTTCAGAAAAAAAGCATGCTGGCACCAAGGATAGCATTTTTTAAAAAATAACATTAGCTGTGGTGGTATGCATTCTCCAGTACAGTCAAGCAAATTCAAAAGCAGAAGGCATCATTACTTCCAACAAAACACAAACACTTAAGCCTGCATGTTAGTACACAAAGCAGAAAATCCACATTTCCCATGAAAGAAGGCAGCACACCTGAAGGACCAAATCAAGTTTTTCAAACTTTGTTCACATTACTATAGATAATTTTAGATATACACTCCGTACTTATTCAGTAAAGTGACAGCTAAAGAGAACTCTCACTGCTTTTATAAAGTGAAGCACATCCCAACGCAGCAGATCTGAATTCAGCTGAGAACCACCACACCACATCTATAGAAGTAAATTTAAATATAGTTTAAACTTTGCTGTAAAGCTTATGTGGCTTTTTTTCCTCAAAGTATTTGTGCCAAGTCCTATGGCTTAAATCAAAACAAGCAATTTGCACTTGCACACTACATTTACCTTTAAAATGCTCATTCCTAATGCAGAGATGGTATTCCCATTCAGGTTTGAGAAACATATACATTTACCTACATCTAAATATTCTTTTTGCCTTTTCAAAATAAGTTGCAAAACTTTAAGTTTCCCCTAGTCCAGAGCTTTCCAAACTTTTCATGTTGGTGACATGCTTTTTGGACATGCATTATTTTGTGCATTACACAGTAAGTCAGTTTTACTAGCAAACCAGAAGTTAAACAGCAGGAAAGGCAACCTCTCTTCCTGATCCTGGCTCGCTGCCATTGCCCTTGCCAAGGAAAGAAACCACGGAAAGATGCCCTCTCCAAGGAAAAACCCCAGTGAGGGCGGCAGCAGCTGGAAAGGCAGCCCTACCCTACCTGATCCTGGCTCACTTCTGTTAAACGATGTATAAAGTGAAAACAATGTATAAAATTCATTCAAAGGCTATACACCAACCATAAAAACAGCAGCACCACGCAGCATTAAAAGCCCATCCCAATCAGTTTCTAAAAGTCTGACGGCTTTTATATTTCAGATAATGTATTTTACCTATTTAAATCTTTTATTTAAAATAATAACAATCCTGGCCCGCTGCTGTGGCAGCAGTGGGAGAGGCTCTGGAGGGGGGTTCTTTCTCAGCCCAGGAGTAGACACATCTACATACTTCAGGTGACACACTAATGTGTCGCGATACACTGTTGGGAAAGCCCTCCCCTACTCAGTCTGGGCCCCTGACTGAAATATAACCAGACTAGAGAAATTTATTTTCAAAACAAGCTTCCAAAATAGTTTTATTAACAATAAGACATCCTGTATGCCAACTATGCTAAAGATGTTACAGGAAATGCAACACATCTCTTCTCCATTTGAAGTTAATTTGCATGGCAAGGCAGTTTGGTTTAGTCTGAACTCCTGTCTTCCCTAGACTTGATCTAACAGTTCATGCTTAGTAAAATTAGCCACCTAACTAAGCAGGGTGAGAATATACACAAGAGTAGAACAGGCCAATTTATTGTTCAAGCCTAGAGAACAGGAAACACACATTTTTGTTTCCAGGAAAAAAATTAATAAATTAATCTACCTTTATCCACTCAAAATAATTGTCTCCCATATCCTCATCTTTTATTTCAGCTGAAACACTTAGCAAAAACAATTCTTTTAGTTTATAATAAGTAGGCGGCCATGTTTTCCATAAGCTCTATCATACAATCACTCTTGTCAGACAGCAAGTAGCAAATTGCTCGTCACACAAGTACTAAGCTACTTCAGTTTTGTGTGTTTACTTCAAAATTTCTCCCTTTGGATGTGGCTTGTTGTCTCAACTATTTAGAAAAAAGTTATTTGCTAGTATACTTCACAACAATAGTACCTTAATTCTCAAGAACTTTGCCATAATTAGTATGCAGATAAATTTCAGCTAATCTTCCTAAACTTTCAAAAACTAAAGTCAGAACAACCTGATGTTCAAGTTAAAATACTGTGGTGGACCATACTTTTATAGCTTTGTAACCTGATGTTTTGCCCTTATTTAATCTTTATTGACTTCTTTTGCCCTACCCGCTATTCAGTAAGTACAAAAGTGTATCATTCTTAATGAAATAAAAACCACATATAAATTCAGAATTAAATAAGGCATCATTAACTGGAATGTAAGTGAAATGACAAACTGAATCCCCAAAGGGTGATACATGCACAAAATGGTCTTATGAATATAAAATTTAAAAAGAAACAGCTCACACACATGCAAACAGACTGTAGCCAGTTTGTAGCAAGAGTCAAACCAACATTTGTCAGTTAGGTCAGGCGCATTTTCAGAAGCATATTAGAAGGATGGCTAGCAACCTAGGTGGCTTTAAAAAAAATTCTTCTACATTAAAAAAATTTCTTCTACCATATCTAACCTATTTCTATAAACAAAAGGGTGAAAACAACAGATCTAGACACAACAGCACTTAGTTCATTACCCAGTTTCAGAAAGGAAGTTATAAATGTTAGCTTTTGCATATTTTAGAATGTGCTTCTGTAACTATTGAACAAAGCAAGGCAAACCAAGGCTTCAAGCCAGAAGATACTTATCAAGTTGCAACGCTAAAAAGTGAAGTCTTCTCCCAACATAACAAGGATTTCTACTGATGCTAGCTTCTATTTATACACCCATGGAATATAAAGTCACTCTGTTGCAGATTTGCTCAGCATTTGAGACTCCAAAAAGCTAGCACAAAGTGCTTCTGTACAGATATTCTTCCTAAAAATTGCATTCAACAAATCTCTAGTTTAAAAACTTTAAAATGGTCCTTAAAGCAGCATGTCAGTACAACCATAAGCAAAGTTTAGTGACAAGACATAAGTAGCATGCACTGGGAATTCCTTCTGAAGAAAGCATTAACCTTATCCTGGAACAAATAACCCAGTAGCTCTCTCTCCTTAACTCCATAATTTATCTAGGGGGAAAAAGAAACGGGCAGTGCTGAATGCACCTAAAAGCAAACTGAAAAAAAAGCGGTAAAACACAGCAGTGTAGTGGTACCAATGTGCATTATGATAGTCTGCTTCAACTTTTAAGTGGAGCATCACAGAAAGATATCCAATCAGCCAGTAAGGAAGTTAAACAGTTCAGTGGTACCTGACAGCCAAGCGAATTTAAAAAAACATGTACTCAGAGGTGGAGCTCCTAAAGCCAGGTGTGAAAGTTAGTTTCTTAATTCAAGGCCCTTGTTTTTACTCCAAAAACAGTGGCACTGCCAGGATAATTGTATTTGTGTATTTCTCTAAAGCATATGTATTTATTTAGTAAGTTACTACAGTGGCACCTCCAATTTCACGAGGGTTCGGGGCACAGAACTCTTGCAAAAGTGAAAAAACTGCAAATAGCTCCCTGCAATGATCCCCTTCCCATTTCCTTGCTTTTTGTGGGCCAGGTCAGAGGCAAAGGAATGGGGAGGAGCTCTGGAGGGAGAAGGAAGGCACACTCAAGCCCCACACATTCCCTTGCTTTTTGCCTCAGCATGAGTTCTCAGCCAGGAGTGGGGAGCTCTGGAGGGGAAAAACAAGGCACACACGTGCGTCCCCCCACATTTCCTTGCCTTTTATCCAGGAGCATGCCTTCCTTCTCTGCACCCAGCAAATGGGAAATGGGAAGAGGAGAATGAGGGGAAGGCACGCACACATCTCACAAATAATCAAATTTTCAAAGGTCAAACCCACCAATGTGGAGAGAGGACTGTACTGCTATCACACTGAAGGGAAAGGAAAGAAAGGTAGGAATTGCCAATAAGCCTAATTATTCTTCTAAGATCTATAGATAATTTTTAGAAAAACCAAGAACTCCTGCAAGAATTTATTTTTTGCAAACTTTCATTTCCAAAGATTATGCATGACAAGTAGTATGATACTAGCATACTATTTCCAGCAATATGCCTTGTATACTGTTAGGAAATCTGTTACAAAAGAATATACATTGTTTCTCATTAAAACCTGCTCCTGAACCAAGACAACTAATGTGAAATTCTTTCAAGCAATGGGCAATAAACCATTTTAGTTCTTAGTAAAAAGACTATTACTAACTTTACACAGCAGCGATTTAAGTCATAAAACAAGAATTTTTTTCATGCAATAGTTACTAACCACAGAGGTTTTACTTAGTTGTTTACAGAAACAAAAACTTCTACATTTACACTTGTGGGTATTATAGCCATTCTTCTTTTGAACGAAGAATTTAGATTTCAGTCTTCATCAACCTGGTTTGTTTTTTTAAATAGAACTTCAAGGTCTACCCACAGAGAGCAAGTTAAAAGACACAGAGTATATCTAGATGACACAAGTCAAGAATCTGCAGGAACCCTTACTTGTCATGAACAACTGACAAACAGGTTGCTTACCTGTGACTGTGGTTCTTCGAGTGGTCATCTGTGCCCTCACACAATGGGAATCTTTGTGCAAGCGCAGTAGCTTTTCAAAAAATTCCAGAGCTGAGCAGCTTGGAGGGAACCCCTCCCCCATCCGGTACTGAGCATGCTCAGTCCCGCCAAGCCAATGGTCTCTCCTCAGTTTCGGAGTCCGCTGAAGCAAGGACCTGAAGAGAGAAGGCTGGGCAACTGTGTGTGAGGGCACAGATGACCACTCGAAGAACCACAGTTACAGGTAAGCAACCTGTTCTTCTTTGTGGTCTCTGCGCCACACAAAATGGGAGACTGAGTAGCTTGCCGGTGGACGGCGGGTCAGGTCCTAGAAGATACAAGAAAGCACCGCACAACCGAAGTGAGCATCATGCCAGGCCCTGCAGTCAAGGCGGTAGTGGCAAACCAAGGTCAAAGGCTGCAACCACGTAGCCACACAACAAAGCTCCCGTAGGTCACCTTCCCTGAAAAGGACCGCCTCTTCTTCCATTTGTACTCGTAGGATCTACAAGTCGATTCTTTCCTCGCAGCTGTGAGAAAAGCTTGAGTAGCAAGACAGTCTAGAACGTTATCCTCCAAGCGTGCAGGCGGAGAAGAGGGAGGTCCAGGTTCAGTACCCAACCCCCCCAAACGAGAGGAGGTCCAGTGCGTTCTGGAGCCTCATGGTGCAGCCCTGTGCCATGGTGAGGAGGGGGCCGAACCAGTGCTGCCTTGGCCAGAAGGGAGCGATGAGGATGGCGTCTGCCTTGTCTGTCGCGATTTTCACCACCGCTCGACCTAGGAGAGGAAACGGTGGAAAGATGTAAAGGAACTCTCTGTCCCAAGGAAACTGGAATGCATTGCTGAGAGAGCCGGGGCCCAGGCCAGCTCTTGAGCAGTAACAGGGACACTTCCTGTTGCGATTGGTTGCGAAAAGATTGACAATTGGAGTGCCCCACCAGGACACTATCCACCAGGAGGTGTCATCGGAGAGGGACCACTTGTGGTGGCACCCTGTGTCTCTGCTCAGCGTGTCCACTGTCACATTGTCCTGTTCCACTAGGTGAACTGCAACGGGATGTATCCGTAGTGGAATGCACCAGTCCAAGATGCGTAGAGCCAGATAGAGCAAGGTGGAGGAGTGAGTGCCTCCTTGTCGGTTCACGTAGCAGACAGCTGTCATGTTGTCTGACAGGATCTGGACAGCCCGTCCAACAATGAGGTTCCGAAAGGCCCGAAGAGCTTTGAGAATTCCCAAGAGCTCCAACGTGTTAATATGGAGATGCATCTCCAGGCCGGCCCAGTGGCCCTGGACTGCAAAACCGTGACAGTGGGCTCCCCAACTGAGGAGGGACGCATCGGTCGTGATGGTAAGTGTCGGACGGGGCTCGACAAACAGCATTTCCGACAAGAGATGACGTATGGACAGTCACCAACGAAGGAAGTCCTGTACTGAACGAAGGACCCACAGAATCCAGCGCTGATTGTCGAGCAGAGGATAGAAGCACAGGAGAAACCAGTGTTGCAGGGGGCAAGCCCGAACGCAAGACAAGTAGGTGACCACCGTCGTGACCGCCATGTAGCCGAGAAGCTGTTGGATCCTGCAGGCAGAAACGGACGGACTGCGCAGGACGCTGGCCGCGGCCTGTCGCAGAGTCTGAGCACACCTCATGGGTAGGAATGCCCTGGCACAAGTGGAGTCCAGAGCAGCCCCGATGAAGTCCAGAGCAAGTGAAGGTTCCAAGTGGGATTTCGTGGGATTCACCCTGAGGCCGAGATCGGAAAGAAGGGACAGGGCAACGTGGATGTCCTCGTACAGTTTATGTTTGCAGGATGCCACCAATAACCAATCGTCCAGATAGGGGTACACAATAATGTTCTTCATGCAGGGGTAAGATACCACAGGAGCTAGGCACTTGGTAAAGACCCTGGGGCGGTGGACAGACCAAACAGCAGGACTTTCTATTGGTAACAGATGCTGTTGACCACAAATCGGAGGCACCTCTTCTGGTGGGGGCGAATAGAAATGTGAAAATAGGTATCTTGTAGGTCGCTGGATGCGAGCCAATCCCAACGCCTCAGGAAAGGCAGAATGGAGAATAGTGTGACCATCTTGAATTTCCAGGGGGAAATGAAGGCGTTCACCCCCCTGAGGTCTAGGATGAGTCAGAGAGTGCTGTCCTATTTGGGTACAGAGAAGTACCGGGAGAAGAAGCCGGTGGATTTGGCTGAGGGTGGCAGCTGCTCTATGGCCCCTTTGAGGAAGAGGAGGGTCTCAACCTCTTCGAGAAGGGCCGGACTGGCAGGGGTGGAGTAGAAGATGCCAAGAGGAAGAGTATTTCAAAACTCGATGGCATAGACAAGACAGACAATGGTCAGACCTCAGGAGTCTGAAGTGATCTTGCACCAGGTGTTGAGGTGGCAAGCTAGTCCTATGGTTCTGGGCAGGTGGTTGGGCAGATGAAAGAGAGGCAGAAGTGGCGACCTGCAGGGGAAGTCAAAAACGTGACTTAGAAGGCCCATCTTCTTAGCTGTCAGTCAAGCTTTCATAAGATGGTCCGTAGTATCATCTGTAGTTGCAAGAAAGAGTCCTTGGCGGTCAAAGGGCAGGTCCTCAATCCTTTTTCCACTATCATCAGTCAAGCCAGCAGACCGGACCCAGGTGAATTGGCGGAGGGTGATCGCACCCACCATCATGCGCGCTGCACCTTCAACAGCGTGCCAGGACAAAATCTGTTGATTTGAGAGAGCGACAGACTCGTTAAAATATTGGACGGCAGTAGCTCTGTGGTCATCCGGAAGGTGGGAAAGCAGGGGGAAAAACCTATCCCAGATGTTGCGTTGATAGGCCACCAGGCAAGCTACAAATACTGGCGATCAATGAGGAGGCAGAGTAGAAGTGACGGCCGAACACATCCAAATGGCAACCCTCACGATCAGGTGAAGTCGTATGGGCCCTTTTACCCCCTTCTGTTTGGGATGACTCAACAATAAACAAATTAGGAGTCAGGTGATTGAATAAGAAATCAACATCTTTCTTCTGGGTATGCTAAAGATGTAAACCTAATAAAATGTTTATCAAAAAAAATGGGTAGGACGCTCGAGATCAGTGCAATGATGGACTGTGTTGACAGCGGTGCTGACAGAGATGTTGGCAGAGTGGATGCAGGGCGAGTATCGAGTGGAGGCCGGGACACCGTCGCTGTCACCCAAGGAGGAGGTGAAATGGCCCGACGATGGGGCAATGGGTCTTGGGACTGGTGATGAGACCGAGATGGCGAACGACAGTAGTAGGCTGATCAGGATCGAGAACGGGGACCTACAGAGGCGATACTGAAGGGAGTGTCAGAAATGAGACCCCAAAGGAGATTGTGAAGGGGAACGTAAACGTTGAGTGTGCTAAGGGGACCAACGACAAATGTCCGGATGGTACTGGTCACAACAGGCAGGCGAATGTGAGTGGTAGGAGCTGGGTTGCTCTCTCCAAAGGTGCTCATGGCCATACCGGGCGATATAGGAGGCCAATGAGAAAGGCAAGTTGACTCTTGCTAATGAAGGCTCATAAGCAGTGCGGTAGCCATAGCCGCAACGACATGGGGATCTACCTCTTTCACTGCGTCCCAGACAGTGGGCCACACTAACTCAAGGCCGGTCTCGGGAAATAGCCCGAGGAGTGTCCAAAACAGGCAGACGGTCCAACTCAGGGTGGTCAGAAGAGAGGGCCAGGACCAGTGGAGTTTGCAGACACCCATCTCTGGACTGGCCTGATGTAACAGGCAGAGAGGCCAGTGGTGAGGGCCAACAGTCCAAGTCAGACACGAAATTCGCAGCAGCCAGAACCGGGAGCATCGGGAGCTGGGCAGCATCCTGCACCCACAAAAGGACGGGAACATCACCCTCTTTGACATTGTAGGTTCGGTCAGAGGTGTCATCAGTAAGGTACCAAGAGAAGAAGGTTGACTAGCCAGTGAACGGGCAGCGGGAGAAGGAGAGCAATGCTTCTCCTTCTTTTCTCCTTATTGGAGGAAGCAGAAGGATGGTGCGATGAAGTCCGTTTACGCTCCGCCAATTTAGGGACCTTGCGGGGCTGGTGAATAGGAGCCTGCTGCAAGGTCGAGGTAGCATCTCCAGTGGTGGATAGAAGAGTAGGCATCCTGGAGAGCTTTGGAATCTTCAGCAAAGATATCAACGGTAAAGCCGGTGGGGTCAAGGTCGGTACTGGTACCAAAGGTATCGATACCAAGGGACTGGTCATTACTGATAATTTCAGGACCAAAGCAGAGGATGTCGTAGAAGGCATCGATACTGAAACGGTGGAAAGAGCAGTATTGGAAGACACCTGCTCTTTAAGATGAAGAGCTTGCTCCCAGCGATAGGATTTCAACTGGGAAGCTCTATTCTTCAGAGTCTGAGAGGTGAAATCCTTACAAATAGAACAGGCCCGAATGTTATGGCCCTCCCCGAGGCAGAACAACCACTCAGGGTGGGCATCCGAAAGAGAAACCTTGCAGCCCGCAAGACATGCACAACTTATACAGAGACGACATAAAAAGGGGGAAGAGTTCTTACAGTTTTTTGTTGTAAAGAGTTGAGAAAAAAGGAAGAAAAATGCAAGAATTAAAAGAACTGCTCAGCGAGGAAGCCTTCCGAGCTGCTAACAGGCCGGTGGATGAAAAGAAACTGAGAAGAGACTGTTGGCATGGCGAGACTGAGCATGCTCAGTACTGGACAGGGAGGGGTTCCCGCCAAGCTGCTCAGCTCTGGAACTTTCCGAAAAGTTACTGTGCATGTGCGAAGATTCTCATTGTGTGAGGCACAGAGACTACAAAGAAGAAAATAACATTACCACTTCTTCTTGATTGCTCCCACTTACAGGAACTCAGAGCTCCATGATTGGTTTTCCATTTGGAGTGGTGAATAAACCATGATTTGGTTTATCATCTGGAGGACAGATCAATGTTTGCATACCAGAACTGAATGGAACTCATCGCTTCCATCAACTCATGGTTACCCTAGCTTCCTTCATTTCAGCTTTGTTAATTTAGTCCAGGTTTCCTGACATTATTACAAAAATAATGACAAAAGACTGGTCTTATGCCCATCTTGCATTACCTTGTCCAACTGGAATTTGGTACTTCCTACTGAAGATAGTGAAATTGTGCATGAACCAACGAGAACAAAGTTACTAGTGCGCACAGCATTTGGTCCACCTGGACTGGCCATAGCTGTAAAGAAAAATGTTAAGCATGTTATTAGAGCCACAATAATCAGTTTAAAACCCTTTAAAGTGACTATATTAACTTTCACTAATATTAACTAACAGTACGTGTGAACAGCAGACAACATCTTAGAAAATGCATTTTCCCTTCACTCACATACAGGACAGACTGCCACTAACCAGGAAGCTGCTGCAAGGTACACATGCACCATCTTTAAAAAAATACAAAATTAACTATTAATGTTTAGTGACTTTAAAGTCCTACACCTATTTGATTAACTAACAACTAGATGACAGCACTACATTTTATTGTTGTGTCCCTTCAAGTCAACACCAACTCATGGTGAAACCAAAACGAATCTATCACAGGATTTTCCTGGCAATATTTCTTCAGAAGTTTGCCATTGCCTTACTGAGGCTGAGAAAGTGTGACTTGTCCAAGTTCATCTAGTGAGTTTCCATGGCTGAGCTGGGATTCAAACCCTGGTCTCCAGAATCATAGTCTAGGGCTCAAACCATTACATCACACTGCTCATCAACACTACATTAAACATGTGAAATAAAGCAAGAGGGAGGAAATCAGTCACAGGAGAAAGCTAATGTGCTACCATTCTTGTTGGCTCAGAAATACAATCTTGAACATGGTTGTACTTAAAAGTATGCAGTTATTTTCTTCCCAATCCTTTGCTTCTACATGTGGTATCAATCAGTACTAAACCCTCACAAGTCCTGATCAAGAATTTTACCATTTTGCAGAGATTGTCACTAGTGATGGAGCAGGATTTTTCATTATTTGCCATCAGAATGATAAAACAATGCTGAAATTTTCAATGAATCCTTTCCTACAACCTCCGTCCCCAATCACCAAATTCAATGTTATTACCAAAATGAATACAAAACCAATGCTTTGGCTTACCTGGTGTAAGAAGATTACTCTTCTATAAGAAAGAAAACATGCAGACAGAAAGAGGTTATTCAAGAAAGATTTTAGACAATTACACTTTTCTAACAACAGCATGCTATTTTAAAAGGCTATCCTATTATTGATTTCTTTAAATGAAAAAGTATAGTGAAAACAATAGCCGAAACCTCAAAAATAATTATACCACACTGGAAAAAAAATCTTGTTTATAGCTAAATGGAGCTTTTTGAGATGACAGGTTAGTTATGGGGAAATTACTACAACATTAGTACTTACAGTAGTAATGGATGTCAGTAATCTCTTTGGAGTAATAGCCTATGACATTAGAGGAGACAAAATAAATACGATGAACCACAAACGTTAGAGCCCTTTAACTTGTACATGTTGAAGAAAAGCCAATTTTGTCATGTTTGACTTAATCTAAATGCAGGTCCTATGAGCTTGTGTGTCCATGTTCACACATACAAAGATATTTCCTCTCTAGAAATTGTATTCCATGCAGTCATCAAGTTTATCCTTGTGTCAAGGATTTATTTGAAACTTTCAGCTTACCTCAGTATATAAGCTACAATTATAGATTTTCTATTATTAGCTGGCATGAAGATCTTTTTGCAAATTTAAGATATTAAAGGGGTTTTTTTCCAATAAAAGTTTTCAAAAAACTTTTTAACAGCTCGCATCATCCTAAAAATCCATGGTATGGGACTACAACATCATGTAAGGGGTTTTGTCCCATTTTAAATTATATAGTAGGTGCCTCCCTTGAGTCAGAAAATTAATTTTCTAGATTACAATTCCCAGAATCTGCCTACTATAATGCATGGGAGATGAAGTTAAAAAATTTTTTTTTCAAAGCTTTGCCAGGTTTGCACTATTAATTTTCTTGATACTTCTAATAAAGTGTTTTACCATCATGCTGTGTATTCTTGGAGTTTGTTCTTTTCAATGTAGCAAAGGTCTACATGTACACTAAGTTCTCTCTTAAGCATTTGCAAAACCTGTCAAGCTTTGAAAGTGGTGTTTTTCATTATTGCTTCTCACTAGAGGTTCCTTCCCAGGTTTAAAGCAAACCTGCCAGGTCACTGAAATACAAATTTTATGAAACCCCAAAACATGTGGAAAATGAGTTAACATATAGGATTTATTACCAAAGACATTATGTACTAAAATCTAGCAACTAGATGTATGCATGGAAAGCAAACTGTTCACAGATTTACTAGAAGAGAAATAAAATCACAGGATCTTGTCATGTATGATTGAATTTTAGTCTTTAAAGTGAAGCAAGTCAAGATCCATTTTGCCACAATCGACAGCAGCAAAGCGGTAAGCATGGGTTTAATGGTAAGCATTAATAAGGTTTAGGAACTTTTTAGTCAAAATGAAATTAAACGTGCTATACTGATTGGAAAATTCTGGTTTTAACATCTTGTCAATGTCACCAAAACATTATGACTATTCTCTTTACCTTTGACTTAACAGCTTTTTTCTTTCTATCAGTGCCTGTGGATTCTCTCTTCTGCACCTAATACAGAAAAAATACATTTTTAAAATTTACTGTTCTCTCCAAGTATTGCATCAAAATGACATATATCAGAACAGTATGATACATACCAAACTATAAACTTCAATATTTATCTCAAAATCACTGGATACATCCTTCCTTAAAAAATAAAGAGAGAGATTAGATTCAATTCTCTATCACGTTTTAAAATCTAGATAAATAAATTGAATCTATACTATAATATCTTACACTAAAATTAAGTCCAGATAAACTAATGGCCCAAACAATGTCAGAGTCATGAGTGTTTGCTCAAAAATCACAGACAGCTGTCAGTTCCACATGCTCCCAAACTGATTCCTTGATGATCAAGTATTTCCAAGATTGCCATAAGGAGCATGTGAGTTAGATGTTAGGCCTTTAAAAGAGTTGACTTTCTCTACTTTACTTATCCCAGGGCCTCTGGTGCTCTTCAATGCACCCAGACCTTCAGTACTACAACGGATTAGAATTGGACCTCAAATACACTGTTCATTCAGTAAATAGTTTTCCTTTTAACCACGAAGCAAAACTCAGTGATATTTGCCAAGAAATCACTGTAGTTTCCTGTTTCCCTAAAGCAAATAGCAGCTGCTTCCAGGAACTGCAGCTAAATGGCAAAATATTGAAGTAAATTATAACTCACTTAAGCAGACAAAAAAAAGGAGTACAGGTATGCAGCTGCTATAACTTTCCACCCATAAAATAGCTGGATATTTTGCAATATAGAACATTAGGTGTTTAGTTATCAGAAAGAAAGCAGGGAATGAGACATTGCCCTACAAATTAGAATTTTTCCCCAGTGACATTTTCCTTCGGTTCCTAAATTAATAGCATTGAAGGAAGTGAGACACTGAAAATCATTCACACCCAGAACTGTTGTATTTGCTTTGTTCGCATTCCCTTGGTAACTCTGCCTGTCCTTTTTCTTTGGATGCCTAAACTGTGTTTCTATGTGCTCAACTGGAATGACTATTGGAATGATCGATATTTCGGAAGGAAATTTTCATGGGGGGAGGGAATTCAAAAGGTGCAATGTTGTTCTTTTGCCAAACCTATCCCAAAGTTACACCCTTGCTGATCATGCAGTACAGCAAAGGGAGAATTTGAGAGGATATGACAAGCAAGCAGTCCCTTCATTTTATATACTAGGTTAAATTAAAATTACTGAAAATAATATTTTTTCCTTGTGTCCAACAAATGTCTGGGGAGGAGAGAGCAATATCCATTTATTTTTAGAAGTTTAAGAATGAAACTTTGTTTAGATTATAATATTATTCAAAGTGAAGTCTCCTTGGCTGCTATACAGAAATACCTATTGCAGATATGCCTCCTATTTTTTTTAAAAAAGAAAGTTATCATTTGACTTAGGTTCTTTTACTATCTTCTATCCCTGTTGACTCCTCCTTAGTTATCTTTCACAGCCAACTTGTAACAAAAAATAAACTCATGTGATCAGGTAATGGAGAAAGAGAAAAACATGAGCAACCATCTGGCCATGTACTGCAGAGTGTCAGTTTTTTTGCCTAGTGAATATGTGAGCAATCACATGTTCTGAAAGTATAGTATTGAATGCACCCTCAGGATAAGCAAAAAGAAACCTTCACAGGGAGAACCAATGTTCTGTTCTTCCATTTCTGATCATGAGAGACACAGCTAGGTAATATCCTGAGAGGGTTAGATGGCTGCTTTAGAAAGGAGAGGGGGAAATGTGTTGTACTACTATATTTCCTAAGACTGCCTTAACAGAGGCATGAACATCCAGCTTTCCATATTTGTGAAAATGCTTGCTGAGGACCATGTAAACTGCTTGGGATATGTAAAGTCAAAGGCTTTGTGAAAATGGAGTTAGTCTCTGGAGTAAGCAATAGATGTATTCCAAGGACCACACTGCCCTTGTGGAAGACACAATGGTGTTTACTATTTATAAGGTGTTACATTCTGACACTCTTGACAGTGCTGAGGGACAAAAGGTGCAAAGAAACTGATCTGAAAGACTCTAAAGGTTGTTTGGATAAAGTCTCAAGGACTAAGTTTAGGAAGAGAATCTGTGGATTGCAATTGTCCAAGTAAGGGATAGTCCCCTGAGAAAGATTCTGATGCGCAAATAGCACTCTAGTAGTCTAAAACCCTTTCTTGATATTACAAAATGGTGCAAAGATCTGATATATCCAAGTATTAATTTGAGTCCTAGAGAAAGTCAAGGTTGCAGCAAGTCAAGTGCTTGTATGCTCACCTTACGCTAATCTACTTTTTCCTGTTCCACTGAGTGAATGCATTCAGGGAAGTTTTGTAGATCACATTTTGAATATACATGCATGTTGCTAACTTTGTCTAGGTAACCTACAGGACAGAGCTCCTCTTTTTCCAGATGGTTAAGCAAAACCCATGCTGGGTTCATGTGTCTGACTGGACTTTAATCAGCAGGTTGTCTATCATTACAGTCTTTCTCCCACATTTGCGGGTTTGACTTTGGCAGATTTAATTATTTGCAAGGTGTCTGCTTGCCTCCCCCCATTCTCTGACCTTTTGCCCAGGCGCAGGAAGGGAAAAAGATCTTTGCTCAACTGCACTCTCCTGCCCATCTCCCGCGCAGGAAAAAAAGGAAGGGCATGTGGGTGGCGGGCACGAGAAGACAGGAGGAAAAGCTTCCTTCTCCTTCACTCTCCTCCTTGTTGCTCATGTGGGAGTGCAAAAACAAGGCAGGGCACAGGGGCAACAGGCAGGAGACTGGGGGGAGGTTTTTCCCTTCACTCTTCTGCCTTTCCCCCAGCCCCACAGCAACACAATGTGGGAGGGGAAGTGCTCACTGGGGAGAGTTATTCACGATTTTTTTTTACTTTCGTGAGGGTTCTGTGCCCCTAACCCTCATGAATGTGGAGGGCCTACTGTAGTTGGGAATAGGAGGGCAATACAAGTTGGAGGATCTTCAAGAACCACAATGTCCATGACCAGGATTACTGGAGCCCACACAGTGAGTTTTATGCAGGCCTCTGATGATCTTCAGTGTCAGAGGAAAATGTACAATGTACATGATAGCCAAGTCAACCTTCTATAGTATCTCAAACAGACTGACTGTCTTGGTCTTGAAGTTGATGGCGAACCATCAACTGTCGGACTGAACAGCATCTGGATTACCGAGAATCAAGTTGATTCCAAGTTCATTTTCTTAACTTTGGGAGGCAGTCTTGATACCTAACCACACTTAATTTTATAAGGGGAAAGAACAGGAAACATGCCTATTGCATTTTTGACAACATATAAAACTTTTCGGAGATAGCAACAATAATTACTTTATTTCTGCACAAAACACCTTTAAAAACTGATGGGGGAAAAAAAACAAGAATGGAGGGGATTTTTCAGAAAGCAGTCTGAGAGAAACCTCTAATCCACAGAGATTTTACAATCCAGCTCTGCATTAATAGATCACAGCCCATCAACAATAAGGCCTACACTGTCCTTTGGCACCATCTAGTGGCTAGCTAACTTTGTTTGCATTTGATTTCCTCCACAAGCAAATAGAATTCACTTTCAAGGTTTCTAGGAAATCTGGTGTGGTCCAGAAAATGTGGCCTTCTCACAGAGTGCTAAGCCTCCATGCAATGTGAAGGTGACTTCAGCTAGTCAGAAAAAGCCTTCCTGATCCCGACAACAGCCTGGACTATCAGGCTGTTCTATTCAAAGAGTCTGAGCATGGCAGCAGCCTCCTTTGAGGATTAATATTTCCTTTTCTTTCTTTCTCTTCCTTTCTTTAGCTCTCTCTGTCCTTTTTTTTTAGTTTGGTCAGTAGGCTTGCATAAGAACCAAGAGACTAAGACAAGACTGCAAGGTTGCGAGAATTTGAGGGAAGAAGGAAAGGTACAGAAAAGAAAGCCAGAGGGGAGGGGAAAACAGAGACTGGTTGTTTGGGGATAAGAAATATTAAGAAAAAAGGGGCTAATCTGAGCAGAAGAAGAACAGGCTGCTTACCTGTAACTGTGGTTCTTCAAGTGGTCTTCTGTGAACTCACACAATTGGGTTTTGCGCCTATGCAGAACAGCATTCGGAACCTTCTAGAAATCCAAAAGTAGATGTTTTGACCGTTGAACCCCTCCCTCATCCTCCGGGGTATAAGAGCTCCCACCTGTTTCAATGGTCAGTTCTGCTTTTGCCGCTATAGCAGCACTAATGGAACCAACACAGGACATATAGAGGGGAGGATGGGTGGGCTTGTGTGAATTCACAGAAGACCACTCGAAGAATACAGGTAAGCAACCTGTTCTTCTGCGTGGTCTCTGTGACTCACACAATTGGGAGACTAGCAAGCTACTATTACAAGAATGGTGGGATGTCATGTTAAAAACAACTCTACCTGAAGACAATTAACAACACATCAGAAATCATCCTTATACTAGATGACTGCAACAAAAAGAACATATTTATTTTGTTATAATTAGTTACTTGTGAAGAAGATATATTAATTAAATAGCAGACAATAAAATTGCACTCCCAAACTTAGCATCTGTTTTTTCTCTGTCATCAATTCTATAATGAGATATAAAGGTTGTAAGTTGTGACCAAGTAGCCGCTTTGCATATATCATCCAAAGGAACCCCCTGAAAGAAAGCAGTGGAAGCAGTCAATGCTCTATTCGAATGGCTTCTAACCCCTTCAGGTAGTTTTCTTCTTACAAGGTTGTAAGTCAATTTAATAGTAGAAACAACCCATTTTGCTAACCTTTGGGATGAAACAGGCATCCCTTGCTTAGATACAGAATAACAGACAAACAACTTATTAGTTTTCCTAACACTGGCCACGTGCTGTACATACAAAGCTAACGCTCTCCTAACATCTAAACAACGTAACCTTCGTTCCATATCAGATTCTTGATTCTGAAAATATGCAGGTAAAATGATCTCCTGATTTAAGTGAAAAGATGATACAACTTTGAGCAAAAATGTGATATCTGGTTTAAGAACTACTTTACTCTTATGAAATCGTAAATAAGGTGAGTCAACCCTCAATGCACATAACTCACTAGCCCTTTTAGCTGATGTTATCGCCAATAAGAAAGCTGTTTTCCATGTTAATAGATGCAAATCACAGGTTGCCATAGGTTCAAAAGGTTTACGAGTAAACCCCATTAACACAGTACTCAAATCCCAAGATGGTCCAGGGGGTTTAACTGGGGGGTGTAAATGTTTACACCCTTGCAAGACCTTTTGATCATAGGATCCCCAAATAGAGACGGTTTACCATCCTGTTGATGGCACCAGGACAGAGCCCCAAGTAACATTTGATTGATGGCAGTCATTTGTCTGTTGCCAATCTGGACAAAACGTCAAATACATTAACCACAGTATAAGTTTGAACATCAACATTTACGTCATTCAAGTACTTAATAAACTTATTCCATTTATAAGTACGTGACTTAGATATGGATGGCGTTATGTGCTGCCATCAAAACCCTCCTCACAGCGTCTGGTAAGTCATTCAATTTAGCAGGTTCCACGCTGTCAGTCTCAAGGATTGAACATCCAGATGGAACACTGTCCCGTTGTGGATGGAAATCAAGTCCGGTTTGCACAGCAACGCTCGATACCATCGGTTGGCTAGATACATTAGGTTTGCAGACCAAGGCTGTCTCACCCACCGAGGTGTTATCAGGATCACGGTCGCCCGGTCTTGATGAATTTTGGATACCTTTGTGATTAGAGGGAAAGGTGGAAATGCATAAAGGATTGGTCCCAACCAGTTGAACAAGAAAGCGTCTCCCAGGGACTCTCTTCATCCGTGAGCAACACAGCTCGCATTGTTCTTTCTGGAAGCAAAGAGGCCTATCTCAGAGTAAGCCCAGTCCCAGTGACTCTTGAATTGTCCTTGCTCTGGCTCTTCTGTGTTGCCAAATCAGATTTGAACACCTTCAGCATTTTTGACCATCTGTCTTCTGGCAAAAATGCTTTTTGCTGTGAAGAGTCTACTATGGCTCCTATGAATTTGATCTTCTTTGACCGTATCGATGCCAATTTATCATCAGTCCTAAGTTTTGTAGACAACACACCACTGTGGTCAGATCTGCCAGCAACCGATGTTTCAATGGCACCACTATTAACCAGTCATCTATATACGGGAACACTGCAATACCTTTCTTTCTCAGATGAGCAGCCGCAACAGACATACACTTTGTAAACACCTTTTCAGCTGTACATATACTGAAGGGTAGAACTCGAAAACGGTACTCTTGACTGCCTATAGCAAATGCAAGGTACTTCCTGTGTTCTGGTCTGATAGCGAAATGGAAGTAGGCCTCTTTGAGGTGTAGTGTAGCAAACCAGTCATTTAGATGTAGCAAAGGCATTATGGTAGAGAGAGTCACCATCCGAAATCTTTTTGAGGTTATAAAATGATTCACCCCCTCAAATCCAAAATGGGGAGAAGACCGCTGTCCTTTTTTGACACCAGAAAGTATCTTGATGTAAAACTTCTCTTGAGTTGCAGATTGGAGATTTTTTCTATGGCTCCCTTCAACAACAGGGTATTGATCTCTGCCTGCAGTTGTGGTGACGGTTTTGTACGCCAAACTCTCCCTATGGTAGGCAGGGTTCAAAATTCTATGGAATAACTTCAATCTATTATGCCAAAAACCCAATGATCTGTTGTTATAGATCGCCACATCTGGTAATGTCTTTTTAATCTGTCACCAAAGGGGGGGGGGTTACACCTGTACTTAAATGTGCATCTTCAGTACCATGTTGACATCTTTGACAAGGTAGAACTTGAACAATCTGCAGAGTAGTATCACCTAACATGGTGCTGACATCTGGGAAGATATCAGTATCGCTCCCTTTATTGCCAAATCCTACGCTTGGTTTCATCAGGCTGATGTTTCTTGTATTGTGCCTGCTTGATCCTTGTTGAAGGGAACTTTCTCAAAGTTTGATCTTGGGATGTAGGCTGTCTTTGATGCTGTGCTTGAGTTGGACTTGTCGGTCTCCTTGAGAATGTTTGATACCGTCTATATCGGTACCTGGATAGATAATATGAAGCTGGAAATCCATATTTTCTAGCAGTGCTCCTCATCTTTTGAGCACGCTCCAGCTTGTCATCTGTACCAGTATTGAACAATCCCACAGCATCAAAAATTAAGTCCTCAATCATAGCTCGCTGAGACAACCCAGAGGATCTCAGCCATGCATTTCTACGCAAAGCTATAGCACCTGCAAGTGCTTTACCACTACAGTCAGTTATGTGTTTAGCCATAGGAAGTTATTGAGAGGAACGCTGATAAGCCTCACTATTCAGCGCTGATGCAGTTTTCCTCTCATCATCAGGTAACGTGACCATGAAAGTCTTAACTCTGGACCACAAACATGATTGATACGCTCCGAGACATGCAGCATAATTGGAAATTCTAAACAACAATGCAGCATTAGAATAAGCTTTCCTTCCCCAGGTATCCAACTTCTTCCCCTCTCTATCGGCAGGAGTAACATGTAGTCTTTGTGACTGCCTCGACTGCACAGCCTAAACCACAATGGAATTTGGTTTGGGGTGATGAGTCAGCCAGTCTAGCTCATCTTCAATAACACAATAGAGAGATTCCACTTTTTTTAAGTTGATGGTACCAAAGAAGGAGTCGTCCATGACTTCTTGATAGTTTGCAACAAATAAGGTAAAGGAGCTATTATTGAAGTTGCAGGAGCCCTATCATGAAGCTCTTGAAAAATAGGGTCTTTCAAATCCTCTTTCTCTATTTTAGTTCTGAGATTAAGAGAACAAGATATCCTCAAAACTAGATCTGAAAACGATTGAACATCATCTGTTGGAGAAATACTCTCAGCGTTTGACACCAGCGTAGAACAGTGTTCGTCGGCATCTACAGAACAATTAGATGCCGATGAACTCGATACCAAAATCGATCTCTCCAACCGAGAAGGCACAGTTCCTTCCCTCAATCTTTTTTCAGGCTCAACAGCAACCTTCTTATGGGCAGTGTCATGTCCAGTCTCTTGCTCTCTTTGAAGTGCTACCTTCTCCACCTCCACTACCAAAACCCTCCGACGTTGCGGCAACAGAGTGAGATCTTGACCTATAGTACCTTGTAAAATTGTAAAAGGCACAGTTACAATAACAATGCAATAGTTCATAAACACTAAGCAATGAGAGCTGAAACAAGCAGAGAATGGGGGCAATTCCCAACAACAATTGGTAATCCAATGAAGAGTGGATGTGGGCAAGTCCAAAAATAATCCCAAAATATGCTGTCACTCGGGCTGAGCGTGGGCAAGTTAAATGAACAATTAATAAAAGCGGGAAGGTCCAATGAACAATAACGCGGGCGGTTATGCGAGCAATTCCAATGGTAAACAGTCGATGCAAACAAGTGCCCGTAATCCTGGGGAGGTGAGGCACAGGCAAAGTCTCTGCACGCTCCTCCCTGGAAACAGGAAAGTTCAGGGTCTGGAGAATTCAGGTATGATGGTTCCAGCGGGGCTGGAACCATGGCAAGAGTCTGGGTGAAGCAGGACCTTCTGGGGTAGCTCGGGCCTACTGTGCTTCATCCAATGAAATTATGACCAAATTTGGAATGCAATCCGGGCTTGCGCTGAAGCTCCGTTTGCAATGACAATGGTATCCACTTGCTCAGCGCGACTAGGTTGGGCTCTGGTCTTAGCCGAACTAGGTTATACTCTGGCCTTCGCCTGGTGGTGAGGGTTCCCAAACCAGTTAAAAGACAGAAATCAAAACCAAACCGAGGCAAGCACAGGCTACGCTTGCTCGTTGCCAGAGCAGACGTTGGCGCTACCGGAGATCCAGGATGGATGGGCCTACATATGCAAACGTTCTATTAACATATGCAAATTGGAAACAATGCACCAGGGCCAAGCGTCTTGCCAATTATGTGGGCCTCCGGTCCTTATGGGGTGTCAGAGAATGGACATATGCTTTTGGAATATACAGCTGAATTGCGCTACACGCTAAGGAGCGGCCAAGACTGTTCTCATCCTAACAGTCCAAGCATGCAAAAAGAAAGGGGAGAGAGGTCTCTCCACAGCAGAAAACCATTTTGGGCTGTAGGTCGGTACTCCAGAGTCAGATCTGGTTCTACTGAGAGGATTGTTAAACCCTCGTCACTACGCCCGTACTTCCCAGGGACGCCACTGCACAAGACCATCCCTACATGGCAGGGATGGCAGGCGTCCGGTCGGACTCATACCCCTACTTAGGGTAACCAGGGCTGACTCTATAGGCCTGATCTACCTCAGAACCCGGGGGACCCTGCTTGCTCTCCCACTAAAAACGGTGAAAAAGAGAGAAATAGCTAACAAATAAAAGAACCCGTTAAGCAATACCACAACCAAACAAAACTATATACAAGGTGAGACTATCTACAAAGACGGGGAGCTTGGAGGGGTCGCCACTCCACCTCCACTTCGCAAACGGGGGCCGTTCAACCGTTGTTGAATGCCTCACATATGGAGACAAAGGTCTCCAACAAGTTCACAATGGGCATTTCCCTGTAATTTAGTGAGACCTGAGGGGCAATTACACTGATGGGAGTCTTCCCAGAACCTCCTCCGGTAACTCAATATCCACAATCCCTTTGGGCTCGACTGGCTGGCCCTTCCACTCCTTCAACTGGGAGACATGGCAGAACTTGAACCAGACTCCTCTCTTCCGTGGGATTCTCACCTGGTAAACTGCGGGTGAGATCCGTTTCACAATGGGGACAGAGCCGAACTACCTGGCAGCGAGGGAGTGTTTGTCCCTATAGAAATTTCTATAGAGGACCAACTGGCCTTCCTCCCACTGGCAGGGATGGTGGACCCATCTCAACTTCTTCTCCATTTTGAGCAGGTTCTTGCCGAGCTGGGCAGTGACCTGTCGGTGTACCTGGCTGAGATGACTGACTAAATTCTTAACCCACTTGTTGTTGAGAACCACCGATTCCAACTCGGAGGGGAGACCCGTATCAATCCAAAATGCCTCGGGCAGCAGCATCTTCTGCCGAGTCATTACCATATGTGATGTGAAGCAGTGGGACGCTACCGTGCCTCGGAAGGCCATTAAGATGATGGGTAGCTTGGTGTTCCAGTCTTTGCCGGAGGAACGTACCATTTTCCGAAGGGCTTCCTTCAGAGAGCGGTTTGTCCTTTCGACGTGTCCTGAACTCTGTGGATGGTGGGCAATGTGAAAACACTGAAGAATGCCCAGGACCTTGCACAGTTCTTGGGTGGCCTCAACGGTGAAGTGGGGCCCGGCATCTGAGTCAAGGTCCCTCGACCTTGACTGGCCAATCACTGAAATTCAAGGGTGATAAAGGACACTCGTGCGTGGCCCCAGTCACGATAAGACCATATGGAGCTGGTGGGTCCTGAGGCTGCTTCTGAAAATCCACCCCACGCGACACCAGGGACACAGTCCATTTGGCAATATGGGGGTTAGACACCTGGCCATTCTGGACCTGCTCAGAAAGAATGTACTTAAGAGGCGTGTTGGGGGTCTGGACAATCACGCGGGCGCCTCCGATCATAAACTCCCAAGCATGTTAGAGCCCAAATGAGAGCAAGACAGGTCTTTTCACAAGGACTAAATTTGGCCTCATGTGGAGCCAGATTTTTGGAGGCACACACTATCACACACTGAGTGCCATTCTGTTGTTGTGATAGAACTGCTCCTATGCTCCTGTCAGAGGTGGCTAACTGAATAAGGAACGGCTTAGCCATATTGGGGTGCGCCAAAGCGGGCGCCTTCATTAAATCCTCTTTTAGTTGTGCAAACGCCCTGCTGCTGAGCAGGTCCCCAGTTCCATTCAGCGTTCTTCCTTAATAGGGCATACAGAGGCTTCACTTTGGCAGGAAAAGACTCTATAAAGTCCCTAGAAAAGTTGAACGTTCCCAGTAGAGAATGCAGGGAGTGCACGTCTGTGGGGGCTGGCAACTTCATGATCACCTCCACCAGTTGTGCGTCGGGAGTGCGACTGTCAGTGCCTAGACAAAGACCCAAATATTTAACCTCCATGGACACCAGTGGAGCTTTTTCCCTATTCGCCTTAAAGCCAGTGTCCCGAATGATCTCTAACACCACCTGTGTGATTTCCCATGTCTTTTCCTCAGAGGCTGAATGACCCAAAATGTCATCCACGTAGGATAAGACATGGGACCGTGAAGCTGGTTGCAGCTTGTTCCACGTCTTAACCACATGCGCATGGCAAATACTTGGGCTGGAATGGAAGCCCTGGGGCATGCGTTTAAACACATACTGTTGGCCCCGGAATGTGAATGCAAACTTATACCAACATGCCTCGTGAAGAGGATGAATGAAAAGCGTTGGCCAAATCAATTACGCTATAATATTTAGCTCCTGCCGCAATGGCAGACAGGATTTCATTGTACTTTGCCATGACTGGCACCATGAGAGGAGTCACAGAGTTTAGAGCTCGAAAATCTACAGTCATCTACCACGTTTTGCCATCTGATTTTAAGAAAGGCCAAAAAGGTCATTACAAATTGACTGCATTGGGGTAATTATGCCCCATTGGAGAAGCCCCTCCATGGTTTTCCCAATGCCTTCTTCGGCCTCAGTCGGGTATTTGTACTGTTTTTGAGGCGGGGGATTTCGGCCCTCTATTAGGACACATGCTTCCTTTACAGTCCCACACTTGATTTTATTCTTAATCCAGACCTCCGGAAAAACCTTTACCCAAGGGTCACTAGTTACACGTCGTACGAGGGCGGGAGTGTTAATGGCGGCACAATGGTACACGGTCGAAATTCATTTGGTCCCTGATCTAACTTCCACAGAAACCCATTTTCATAATCAACAGTGAGCTTGTTTCCCCGTAGGAAGCCGATGCCCAAAAGGCCATCGTCCTCACAAGCCCAAAGCTGAAAACGAAACGTCTCTATGGACATCGGGATGTCCTTCCAAGCTCGGGCAAGGTGACCCCCCCACCATATCCAGTTGCACATGCTTGGGTGTGGGTTCATCGTGTTTGACCAATTTAGGGTGCAGCACATTCAAAGCCGCACCAGAGTCTACTAAAAGGGTGGAAGGAGTCTTCCCCCTCGGTCCCTACGCCTGTCTTTACCCAGAACCTTCCCCACTTCTCTGGCCACAACGTTGCGGGGAAGCTTCCTGGACCGAGGACACTCCTATTTCTTAAAGTCCAAGGTTGGGTAATATCCAGGCGGGGGAGGGCCGTCCGTCACGGTCTGGACCGGCTGTTTACCACCCACCAAAAGCTGTTTGTCGAGAGCTTCGAGGAGCTCCGACGTGGGCCGCTTGTCAAACTGGGACATGTCCATCCACAGCGACGTAACATGCTCCAGACTCTTGCTCTGTCCGTGGAATACGCCTGAGTCGTGGGATCGTACCCACCAGACTTTTCCTGGGGAGAACCAGACTCGGGAGACAGTTTGGGCGCAGTGCGCTGACTGCGGGAGTCCCTTCCCTGCCAATGCCTGCCATGTCGGGGAGCGGGGTGCGAGTTCCAATTCCCTCGCGGAATGGAATTCGGCGTGGACTTCTTATGCTGGGAATGGGGTCCGTAATTGGAGTATGTCACCTACAATACGGGTTCCGACTTTGTGGGTTCATTCCTATGGGCCTTCGGGGGAGGATGGAGGGAGCCAGCCTCTCGCAGCAGGTCGGCAACACTGCGGAGGTTGTTCCCAAACTCTTCCCAGGATGTCGTGGCCGGGTCCACCAAGCCCAAGGTCAATCTCGTCTCGTGATTCAAGCCTCCGTACAACAGAGTCTTGAACTCAACGTGATCAAAATTGTACCCGCGAGCCATGAGGGGTACCTTTTCGGCCAGAATAGCGAGTAGCTGCTTCCGTACCACGTAAGCCTCAGGATTCTCACGAGGACCCTGCTGCTCCATGACATAGAGCACACTCGCACTCTGTCTGGGCCAAAGGATCCTCACTACCTCTCGCATCCAGCCGTCTGCCTTGAGCCTAACCAGGCCTCGAGCTGCCACAGCTGATTCAAGGGCAGAGAGCTCCGAAGGGGACATGCAAAGACAGGCCAACTGGGTCAGGTCCTGGCCACTGGCTGTCGGGTGAGAGTGTGTCACTGCGTTTAGCCACATGATGCCGGTAGACCGATTCACAGGTCCCAACTGGTCTGCGATTGCCTTCACCTCAGTTGCACGCCAGGGGACCCTAGTCTCGGTGACCTGAGTCTCCTGTGTCTCTGAGCTAAAACTACCTTCACCAGCAGGGATGGTCCTGTGTGTCATGGACCTGGTTTCAACAGGGTGGACTGGGGCCTTAGGGGCGTCCCAGTCCGGATTGTGAGGAGAGGAAGCCAGAGCGTCTGCTGGCAACATGTCCTCGGACAAGTCTTGGGGAAAACTCGGGAGCAGCTCCGGACACACCGCCGAAATTAGGGCCTTATGCGTCTAGAGCTGACTTTCCAGGGCAGCAATTTGCTTATGGCATGCTGCGTGACTAACAGCCTCTTGCTGTTCCTTCACCTGACCAACCATAAACTTAGCCGCAGCTTGGGCGTGATCAAGCTCAGCCTCCAAGGCATGGGCTTTCTCTTCCCAAGTCTGGGCAACTAGGGTGACATCACTCAACTTCTGGGCTGAGGCCTGTGCAACGGACGCAAAAGTTACCTTGTCCGCTCGCAAGGTCTCAATCTCGACATGATGCCGGGCATTCTCCTTTTCCACTTCTGCTAGCCTCCCACGGGTCTCAACTAGGGCGCTACTAGCATCTCTGGCCGCAAGCCAAAGTCCCCAAGCTGCCAACGAATCCTTCGAAGGCCCGAATGGGTTCTTTGGTTTACGTGCCCAGGCGTACGCTTCATGGAGAGAGGTAAAAGGATCAGCTGTCTGGAAGACAGAGTCCTTCCAGGAGCACTTTCCCTTACCCAAAACCCATCTCTCCAGTTTTCCTCAGACCTCTTCCTCACACATGAGGTCCTTAACTACAACGGGACTCTCCTTAGCCATTTCTACCAAAACAACACAACTCCCTTACACAAACACAACAACAATTCCTCCAGCACAAACACAGGACCAGGACCTGGAGGGACGAGCAGGATCACCTAGACCCCTGGGGGAAGCTAAGGAAAACGAACTCTCTGGAACTTCTCTAGGGAAGAGGGAAAAGAACCAATCTTCAGCCTGCCCAAACAAAGTCACTTTTGTATACTCAGGCCTGGTTCTTCACCTCGACAGCGCTGAAGACAAAAGGACGAAGCCAACGGTTCAGGGATAGGGAGGCCACACGAGGCCCAGGGAACCCTTTCACTGAAGGGGGGGGGTAACGAACCCAACGGAACTTACAGCACCGCCTGGCCAAGCAGCGGGGAAAAAGGGACAAGGAACTCAAAACTGAACCGCTCCTAACTGGTTTTCTGGGTGAGGAGCTCCTCCTCTACCTTGGGCAAAACCGCTAAACCCTAAAGCTAGGTCGGGACTCACCACCCGATCCTAACAAGCCGGCAAATCGGGACGCACCTGCAAAACTTGAGAAGCCGGACTCACCACCCGCGCCTTCTCATATACCAACAAGCCAAACCAAAGGGGAACTACACAAAGGGACAATGAAAGGAGTGGGGGCTGCTCCTTTTCGCGTTAGTGTGCCTTGCCGCTAAGATGTTGAATGCACGTAGACTGTTCCTGACGTGCTAGGCCTAAAACACGTACAATCCCAGCCCACGATAGAGCCAAGATGGGGAGGTGGCTCCCAGGACAAGACAAGAGAGAGGTACAGATATCCACCCGATAGAAATACCTTACAGACACACAGAAATCACACACACACACTAGCCTGCCTACCGGTGTTCTAAAACAACTCAACTGACCATTCACTAAGTCAGTACCACCTGATTTGAGGAGGTTCGCGACTCCTTCTCAAATTAGGGGTACTGGGGTTGCCCGCGTTGCTCCACCACTCTGTTACCCTGTGAACTGGGCGTCCTGGGAGGGGCACCCAAACAACCAAACACACACAACCAAGACGGGGAAATTAGCTGGAGCACTCTCTTAGCTAATGAGAAGCAGGGTAACTTAGTGGGAATCTTTTACCCTATGTATACAGGTTCAGGTCAGTAAGCAGTCAGACAGTTTAAAATGGCAACAATGATATTTATTAAACAGATAGCAATTATTAGGAAAACACAACCACTCAGCTAACTAGAAATAGGAATAAGAGTTTTGGGGGAAATGGGTGATATGCCACCTTTCTCGTAGTCCTGAAGAAGTCCAATCAGAGAGAAGGAAACCCGGAGTGGCGGCCGACGAGAGCTCGCAGAACGAAGCGACGGCAAGGCTGGATAGCACGCCGGAGCGGTCCGAGGAAGCTCTCAGAGCTTGGGGTTTTTATTAGGGAAGGTATGACCGTGGGCTAGTCTGGTCTTGGGTGAAAACGAGTTTTGGGCTGGAGACAATGTCTCCGAAAGGTCAGGATTTACATGATTGAGTTAAGGTCGGAATTGACAATAGTATGGCCAGTGCGCAAATGCAGCTAGCTTGGCAGTTGAGCACCCAACTCGCCAGGGTGCCCGCTTGGGACAGAGGTCTCTTTGTGTTAGCATGCATACCTTGATGAAAGTGTTTGTTTCGGGAGGTCTCCTAAAGCAGATCTGGCAGTTTCTGGTTTGCTTAGGTGTAAACAGAAATGATTCAGCATTTAATAGCCATGCTTAGTGTCGTGCTTGTTTGGTGGTCCTACAACCACTTGGCTGGTGGCAGAGCAGGTCCGAATTATGATATCGAAATGATATCTAAAGGTTACCAAAAGCCAGGCCAGTTCATGGTGGTAACAGTTTCTCCGAGGAAGCCTGGTCTGAAGGCTCCTTCAGCTTCCTCTTCTTATCCGTATCCTTCTTTCTTAACACAGAAGGAGAGACTAAACCTTCAATGACATCAGACACTTTCTTCTCAGCCTTCTCTGATCTCGACTCCCGAGATCAAGATGTCAACCTCGATCTCAGCATCCATCTTGGCCCTGACGAAGAAGCCAACTGATGAGTCGATGGAGCTGAAGAGGTCTGGGTCATCCTGGATTTAGTGCCAGATGTCTTTGCACAGTTCGCAGGATCTGACACAGACAACACTTGTTCCCAGAGCAAAGCTTTTAACCTGCTTGCTCTATTATGTCTAGTCTGCAAAGTAAATTCTTAGCAGTATGTACAAGAATTCGTGTTATAGCCTTCTCCCAGACACAAAAGGCACTTTGAATGCCCGGATTGGGTATCTTGCCTTTACACACTATACAGCGCTTAAACACTTTGGTTGCCATACACTGCAACACTGCCAAATCCGAATCCAAAAACCTTAGTCAAACACAGTCCGTCGTCAGTCCAGTAAATTCACAGTTCAACAAGTTCAAAATGCCAAGAAAAATCGTCAACCATACCAAAGTCAAAAGAAACCGTTTAGTCAAGACAAACAATAGCGAAAGGTTCCTCAGATGCTGCTAACGCAGCGAAAAGAAAGGAACTGACAGTTGGAACAGGCGGGGGTTCTTATACCCCAGAGGATGGGGGAGAGGTTCAACGGTCAAAATGCCTACTTTTGGATTTCTAGAAGATTCCAAATGCTGTTCTGTGCAGGCGCAAAACCCAATTGTGTGAGTTACAGAGACCACGAAGAAGAAAAGAAGAGAAATGTCTCCATTCTGTTCTCAAGTGTCTTAAAAAAAGCAGAGGAAAACACAAGAACCTAGGTCATAATCTGGTATTCACAAATGGTAAAATGTAATCTACATTGGATATCGGCCATGTCAAACAAGAATAGTGCCTATTATTTTATTATTTCTTTTCTGATTTCCAAAGTTTTCTTTTATGCTATAGGTCAGCTTAATATATCTGTTTTAGAATGGATTTTGTTGTTATACTTGCTAATCCCTTTGTGGTGTGGAGTATATGAATTCCCAAAGTAACAAATAAATATTTAATATAAATAAATAAAAATACTATTAACTAGCCAAAGAAATACTTACAATGTGAATGTTGTTGGAAAAGTAAGAGCATCTCCATTCAGGGAATTTGCAGTACTTGCTAGTGGTGTAGCAACCATGTTTTCTGTTCCTGCTTTCAACATGATTATGTAATGGTAGTTTGCTGTATCTGTGAATAGTTCAATAGTATACGGTATGTTATAAATGGATATTTGCAAAAGTTGCTAACAAAGGACAGACACAGAGATAAAAATGTTTCATTCAGCATTTTTACTGCCAGTCAGCTTCTGATATTGATGAAGTTGCATGCATCAGTCAGCTTACAGATCTATTTTTAAAAGAAGCATAGTATGTTAGCCAACACATGGATAAAAATCACTGGGAGATGCTGCAAAAAGTTGTTGCCAAACCCTAAGTTTAATAGGTGCCCAATGGTACATATGCAAGTAAAATTCATCAAAGTCATCCAAGAACAATACAGTAGTAGTTTGCTATGCTGCATCAGCTTCTGTATTATGTATTCTGTATTATGACCACACAGACATTACCTGATCTCACTGCAGTACTGCATACAAAGTCAGCTTTCAGAGGCAAACGCATTTCTGACAGAGTAACTGATCCCTTGGATGGAGAAACTCCACTAGGCACAGAATCAGCTTTAATCTTCTTGTTCTGAGGTCCTCCGTTTTTCAGTTTGTTAAGCTCTTCCAACAATGCTATTCTTTTTTCAGCTGTACAAACAAGACATGGTTAAAAAAAAGGTAGCTTTCTTTACCAATTGTTATTTTCAAATTCCTAGCCATTTTACATCTGTAGTGCTTTACCATAAGAATTTCCTCACATTTAAACCCACAATCCATAACTCATTTCAAGCAGATGTCACCTGTTACCAGGCTGTACATCCCCATGCTTTGATATGGTTTAATTGGCAAAATATATATTAACTGGCATAAATAAAAATTATACTCTGCTATGGCTGCATGGCTATGCTGGCTAAGAGGAAAAGCTGGCAATACACATTCATTGCAAAATAAGGTCAGAAGACACCTCAAGGCGTAGCCAGGTCATAGTCAGGAAATCATCAGAAAACTCCAGCGATAATGGACTTACAGTTAGCCTCTGATGACTCAGCCTTTAAGAGACAATAGCATCTGAGATGTTCCCACAGAACTGATTGCCTTAACTCCTCTCCCTTTGACCAAACAAGCTTCCTTTTTGTCCTCACTCCTGCCCGAAAATTAAAGGGCTATCAAGGCTACCACCAGCCCTTTGCCACCTAACGCTAAGACCATCAGCAAATTCCAGACCCCATTGTTCACCCTCTGGACTCCATTGTTTACTCTGCCAGAGAGCCATTAGCACCTTCACCTTCCAGGCAGAAATAGAGTATTTAAACCCCAGTTTTTGGCTAGTCAAGTTGCAATACACTGACTGCTGGTTGTCACTCGTGTTCCAGTTCCCATTTGTGTCCTTGGACTCTACATCTAAGCCACACTGCTTCTTCACTTCTCTGCTGGATTGGTAAATATCACCCACTTCACCCTGAAAATCTTGCTATCCAAACCTTTCCTCCCTTTTCCTTCAGTTAGCCTTGTGTGACTGCTTGGATCTTGTGGTGTGTGAGATTACAATTCCCCCAATAAAACAAATAAGCTGACTTTTGGATCTTCAGCTGTTTTTTCCCTGCATTAGTACTGGCAGACACAGGTGTAAAAGATCTCATAGGTTACCCCCCTCTCGCAGGCCTCCTGTTTGAGCTAATATTCCAACTGTTTCACAGAGGCACTGGCATTGTGGATGGACCCCTGAGTCACCCACATTTTGGGGTAACAATACAAGTGTTCCTAGGTACTCCAAAGCAACTAAAGAAAAGTGATTACTTTACTCAGTTTACTCATCATACTTGATGTTCAGGGGTACAATGCTTTTCTTAATAGACACTTCCTTTACCTAACACAGATTGCAAGGGGTTAGGTATTAGAAAATGAAATATTAAGAAAATTTCCAATGTATTTTTGTTAACAGCATTCTTCTTCAATGGCAGTGAAAGAACATAACATATTTATCTCCAACTTTTCTAAACACAAGCATTTTAATTATAACAGAAAACCAATCATACATGAAACATATTCTAGCACTTCAGTTGATCTCAATACAAACTGACAATGAATCACACCAAACTTTTTTGTACGTTTGGAAACATAACTATGAAATTCTATACATTATGATTTTGAATGAGAAATAAATTACTGTTTTATGAACTATAAACAAAAATCAATATACATAAAACAATTGTTAAATAAACAAAAACACCATACTTGCAATGAGAAGTAGTCTCTCAGCTTCTGCTTCTTCTTGTGACCCCTTTCCGTGTTCCTCATCAATACAGCAGTTCAGAGCCTGACTCGCTTGATGTATAACAGTTTGTTGCAGGTTTATTTCATTATTCAGCTCCTACATGAAATCAAGTGAGAGGACATTGCAAACCAAGGACACATTAGAATGAAATAACACATTCATTTGTTAAATTTCCGTCAAATCCAATTATTTAATTTGTTTCATTTAAAAACAGACGTGATAGTAGGTTTCTTAAGTTCCTCATAATGAAGCATCCACATCTCACAGAACAAAATTGAAAGATAGAATCAGGAAGTACCTACCTGTTGTTACTGCAACCAATAAAAACAGAATTATAACGTGTGTTTAAAAATGGTACAGTCACGACAGACATCTAGAGCATGGGTGGGTAACTGTTACTGGTTAGGGAATGTACTGGTCCCATGAGGACCTCATTCTCTTTTTTTAAAAAAATGTGTATCTTGTACTTTTTAGTCCAGGAGAAGGCTTTTTTCCTTCCCAGAATTCAACTTCTGTGTCCCTTTCTACTGAGAAGCTATCTCTGGACCTAAAGAGAGAGGAGGGGGAGATGCTCTTCTCATCCACTTGTTGTTTGAGGGCAAAGAAAACCACTGAAGTTTCTTTTCCTAAAGCAATTTTGGGTCCAGAAGCAGCATATTACCCAGATGTCACACTTTTTTTATAGTCCTGTTCTAGAGTGGGAACACACGGCCTTAAATACTAGTTCAGTTTATTCAAAATTCCCACTGAATTGAACACAGCTTATGCCTATGCATCAAATTGCCACCTAAATGCACGTTTTAAATATACAAAAAGAACAAATAGGACATTGATGGTGTTGGGGCAGTCATGCTAACGTTTAGCATTTTGTTTGAAGGCCAGAATAAATGAACGTTCCTACTTTTCAGTTGTGAAGCACAGAAGTATTTAGCTGTGTGCATCATTAAAAGGTACTGAGTATATCCAGAGGCAGCACTGTATCAGTTCTCATGTTATTGTGCTCATAACAATAATGAAGCCACATCTATCACATCCCATATTTCCTCATGCATGAATCTATTCAACTGTAAGTCAGTACTTCTCCAGATACTAGCCAAGTTTTACCCTAGATCAGCCTAGAAAGGAAAACCTTCTTGAAAGCAAGGTTGCTGGTAGGCCCAGACAACTTTATAAAATAATTGAAACGCAAGTCATTACAGTATTTATAGGAATTATGACACAGGTATATGTACATATTTAATTTTCCAGAACTAAAAGCCAGAGTCTTAGCTACCTGCAATTTGATTTTAATGTTCATTTGGTCAGAACTTCCATTCTTTTTCTCTTCAAACCTGGAAGAAACATCTTCTTTACGAACAATTACTTGCTTTATTGAAGGACGATCAGTTTCTTTGAATCTCTGAGACCGATAAGCATCAATGCTTTCAGAGAAGAAAAGTCCAGTTTTAGAAAGATGAAGAACGTTTGCTTGACCTAATCTATTTCACGTAGTGCAACTGACAACAGACTTACAACTAAGGTTAGTCTCAGGTGAAGTTGTTGCCTTACTGATCTTGCTAAAATTGGTATGGGAGTATTACCAGCAATTATGGCTCCCCTCAAACTGAACTGAGAGTGTGGCAATACGGATTTGTTCCATACAAATCCCTGAATAATGCTAAGTGAAGCTTTGTCTATGTATTCCAAGCATGTCACAATAAACTTTTCCCAAGAGAGTCCATTCTCAAAAAAAAAAAAAAAAAAAAAACCCCCAACCTGACTCCTCTTGGATGCTACCAAACTGTTTAACTGCCTCCTCTTATGTTTTGCTACCATCACTTCAAGAGAGATTAAGATGACAATTCTGTTAAACATTCTAAACTAGGAATTATTACCTATACAGAAGATTGCGTTCCTCTGACAAGGAACCAATGCTGCTTCCAGATTCAGTTCTACAGACAGACATTCTTTGAAATTTGCTGGATTTTGGGCTGTCATCACTTGCATTACTTCCTTCTCCAATTGATTTACTAGGGGAAACAAAAACCTGGGGGACAGAGAGAAATAAGGCACATGTAGTTGACTGTACTTTAACATCTGAAGTGAAGTCACATTTTGCTATAATATTTATTGGAAAGGACTTGTTTGTTAATATAGGAAGGATCCAAAGGAAAACAGTTGACATCTGAAGGTATATCACCCTATTTCCTGAGAGCTTACTGAATTTAGATATGCACGCATAGTAGTACCATATTTAATACCCTTTCTTACCTCTGGACTTACAACAGCAACAGATTCTGTTAAGGGTGTTAAGAGTGACATTGATGAAATGTTCAGAGTCTCTTCCACTTCTTCGTCACTGTCACCTGCTAAGTTAATACTCATTTCTTTTCTAAGTTTCTCTATGTCAGTCCCACCTTCTTGAAGAACTTCATCGAAGATATCATTTATCACCTTTGAACTATTCATCTCGTCATTCACCTCAGTTTCGTGTTCTTCGTCTAAAAAAGAAAACACATAAAGCCTTAAAATTGACTAAATTTTCTCTCTCTCCTCCCGTATATTTGTTCGCACAGAGAAAAGAAACCAATGTGATCAACAGGCCAAAAGTTTATCAAATCTAAACTTCTACCCCCTGACAATAATGTACAGAGAAGACAGTCCCACATGGCTCAGGCACATGGTCGGGAATTTTTCATCTATAGCATAATTAGATGTCCACACCTTCATGGCCATGTAGATTTGAGCTACAGTTCCCATCTTCCCTGAAAATTACCATGTGGCCTGGCTAATGGATTCTAAAACATTTGGCGAACAACAGAGTAGTGAACATTGGTCTGATGCACCTACAACTTAACACAAATGAACGCAAACATCTGAGAATGTACTTATGACTAAACAGTACGTTATATATGATATTCAAAATTCAGTCTCCCATATAATGAATTGTAGCAAAGGTTGGGCTGCCTGCTCAACCACATCAGAAGTTGCATTCCTAACCTGAGACTGCTCTTGGACTGGTTCCCTGCTGCGTTTTTCCTGAGGAAATCATGAGTTTCCATTTGCATTTTCCCCCCTCAGCTTCCTTACATTTGTCACTGTTGAAGCCATTATAAATGGGAACAGGAGGACTGGGGGTATTTTTTTGAACTGAGACGGAGCAGAGGTGAAAGGGAAAAAAGTATAATTAAGAGAAGTGAACTAAATAGATTTAATATGAAAAGGAAGAACTGAAGAGACATGTTAAAAGCTTCTTGCTGGCAAGGCAGGAGGAAAAACAGAAAGACGATGGAGTCAACACTTAACAGAAAGGAAGCTAATGGACTCCATCCTTCTGAGCTGGCACAAGGAAAATAACCCATTATGTGGATTGCTCCTCTCTAACTATCCAGAGAATGAAACAAACACCTTGTATACTGTGCAGTTTGGTTTTAAGGTTTCAATATTTGTGTATTTCCACTCTCACAACAACTATCAGTTTTTCCAATGTCAAGTCAAATGACCTTTATTTTTATTTGTTGTCATCTCCCACACTCACCATCTAGGCTCCCTTTTACTTTTAGATAAAGTGTCATTTTCACCCCTACCCCTATGCTGAATTGAATCAAAATCCAGAGAACACTCAAACAGTCTCCCATACAGTTTGCGTTTTCCTCATGCCAACACCAATCCAACCCTTTTTGTTTCTGCCAACAGATAGGTTTCATTGGCCTAAATGCACCTAATAGTCAACAAGAGTAAACATATTAAATCAATGGGATATACATAGCTGTTGAACTGTCATTCATCAGCTGCTTCAATGCAACTGATCTAGTTGAGAGTAGCAACTGAATTTAGGCCATTAATTTAAAAGTTGATGGTGAGCCAGATGTTGTTGTTAAGATGTTGCTTTTAATGCCTTTTTAAAATGTTTTTAACGCCTTCAGCTAGAAACAAGGTTAATTTCACACAGCTCAGACAAGGTGGCATACAGAAACATTTAGAAAGCATTTACAGTGTGAATCTTTGAGCAACAAACATTTAACCATGAGGGGAAGAAAAACACAAAAGCAGGACCTCCCTCTTCAGCAGGTACTAGTAAGTAAAGCCCCTATATCCTAGGCATGCTGAAAACTGGACAACTTTCTGATTGGAAGACTGGCTCAGGCACTAGAGTTTACTGTTCTCACCGTTCCATAGCTTTTATCAGTTTAGACTTGAACTCATTTCTTTAAAGTCACTTAATCAGTGATTTCCCACTGGCTACTGGCTACTTGGATTGACATCCCATAAGTCTGGTCAGCCAACTTATACCTTCAGTTCCAGAACAGCCAGAATGTAATCACTACAAGAGACACTTCATTCTCTAGTGGAAAGGAGGAAGGAAAGTTGAGCAAGTGGTATTGTGGGTTAATGCAGAAAGAAAGGTTAGGTCACACCCCTTAGTCATAAGGTGATTGGAAACAAAAGTAAGAACAAGTTGCTTACTTGTAACTGTCGTTCTTCGAGTGGTCATCTGTGCCTTCACACACTAGCTTTCGTGTGTGCGCAGTAGCGTTTGGAAGATTCTAGAGCTTAGTAGCTTGGCAGGAACCCCTCCCCCATACCTCTACTGAGCATGCTTAGCCCGCCGAGCAACGGTCGCTCCTCAGTTCAGTAGACCGCCAAAAAGGACCTGAGAAAGAGGGGATGGCTGGGTGTGTGTGTGTGAGGGCACAGATGACCACTCGAAGAATCACAGTTACAGGTAAGCAACCTGTTCTTCTTCTTTGTAGTCTCTGTGCCTCACACACTAGGAGACTGCGTAGCTTACGGTAGGGTGGTGGGTCAGGTCCTAGAGAATGGAAGCCAGCACAGCACGTCCAAAACGGGCATCTCTGCGGGACCGGCAGGCCAGCCTGTAGTGGCACATGAAGGTCGATGGCTGGGACCAGGTCGACACACGGCAGAGTCCCGGCAGGCCGACTCCTCGCAGGAGGGCTGGAGGTGTAGCCACGGCTTTAGTGGAATGAGACCGGAGGAAAACTGGCAGGGGCTTCTTGGCAAGCTCATAAGCTGTTATAGTCTGGGCCACCCATTTAGAAAAGCGCTGGGTGGAAACCTTGAGGCCTCTTCGACACCTGCCATAGCACACAAAAAGGCACGGGGTCTGTCAAAAAGAGGCAGTCCTGTCCTTGTAGAAGGCCAAGGCCTGACGAACATCCAAGGAGTGAAGAGATCGCTCCAATGGTGTAGTCAGGTCCAGGAAGAAGGTTGGTAGGATGATGTCTTGGCTGAGGTGGAAGTTAGACACCACCTTCCGCAAGAAAGAGATGTTAGGCCAAAGGACCACCTTCTCTCTATGGAAGACAAGGTATGGCTCGTCGGACCATAGGGCTGCCAGCTCTCCTGCCCACCTGGCACGGGTGACAGCCACCAAGAAGGAAGTTTTCATGGTGAGCAGCCTGTCACCTGAGGTCGCTATGGGCTCGAAGGGTGGTCTCTTCAACTGCGATAGCACCACCGATAATGACCACAGCGGTAGCAGTGGCGATACCGGTGGATAGAGGTGGTGCAGGCCCTTCGTAAACTACTTCACAGTAGCATCACAGAAGAGGGCTGCTGATGGGGATCCTGGGGGTTGGTATGCCACAACAGCGGAAAGATAGACCTTCAATGAAGGGAAGGCTAGGCCCTGCTCTCGGAGATGTAGAAGAAAGTGTAGGAAGGTTGACAGGCGATACTGGCTCCCGTCATGCTTCAGCAAAGGCAACAAAGCGCCGCCACTTGTAATGATAGTTGCGGCGTGTCAACTCCTTCTTGGCCGCGGTCAAGACGTTCCCAATGACGGGATCAACTAGGGCGATATCCATCAGGCATGGAGGGCCAGTAGTGGCAGGTCCGGATGGAGGACGAGCCCGTTGGAGTGTGACAGGATGTCCAGTGTCATGGGAAACTGGAGGATCCGGCCGCGAGCAGCCTCAAACAGTGGGCCGAACAAGTGCTGCCTCGGCAACTACGGGGCTACGAGGACATCGGCTCGGTCCGCGAGGATCATGGATATCACACAGCCCAGAATGGGTAACAGAGGGAACACGTAGAGGAATCCCTCGCTCTACAGGAATTGAAAGGCATCGCCAAAGGAATGGAGATCCTGGCCGGCCCTTGAACAGTACTGGCAGCACTTCACGTTCTGACCGGTGGTGAAGAAGTCGATCGTTGGTTCGCTCCACCGATCCCAAATCATCTGGAACGCCTCGGACGAGAGGGGCCAGTCGTGGTGAGTAGTGGTATCCCTGCTGAGGGCATCAACTATGGTGTTCTCCTGCTCGGCCAGGTGAACGGCCAACACATCAATTCGAAGTGAGACGCACCAGTCCCAGAGTTCGAGGGCTATGTTGAGGGGAGTGGTCGAATGAGTCCCTCCCTGCCTGTTGACATAACAGACCGCCATAGTGTTGTCTATCAGGATAAATACTGTGCGGTTTGCGACAAGGCATGGAACGCCCTGAGAGCTTTACAGATGGCAAGGAACTCGAGGGCGTTGATGTGGAGGAGGTCTCGTCGTCGATCCACCGGCCCTGGACTCTGAGGTTGCCATAGTGGGCTCCCCATCCGAAGAGGGAGGCATCCGTGGTCACGGTGATGTGAGGATTCGGCTCCCGAAAGGCATGCCGGATAGTAGGTTGTGGTAGGACTGCCACCATGTCAGGGAGCACTGCACCTGCGGGGGCAGTCGAAGGAGGCATCTCTGGTCGTCTAGAAATGGGTTGAAGACTTGGATGAACCAGTGCTGAAGAGGCCGCGCACGAAGCCTGGACAGATAGCTCACAGTGGTAGTCGAGGCCATGTACCCGAGGAGCTGCTGAATTCTCCTCGCCGATACTGTCGGGGCATTGAAAACTGATGACGTGGACCGACGGAGCGCCCATGTGCGGTCCAACAGTAAGTAGGCCTTAGCCGACACCAAGTCCAAAGTTGCCCTGATGAAGTCGAGAACCTTCGCAGGCTCGAGATGGGACTTCTTCGGGTTGACCCGGAGACCAAGGTGGGTCAGGAAGGTAAGTGTCTTGTGGAAGTCTGTGAAGAGTTTGCATCTGCAGGATGCCACCAACAGACAATCATCCAGATAGGAATAGATGGAAATGCCCTTTGTCCGCAGGAACAACACCACGGGGGCCATGCATTTTGTGAAGACCCGTGGCGTGGTCAAGAAACCGGATGGTAGCACCCTGTATTGGTAACAGGTGCCATCGACCGTGAACCACAGGTACTGTCTGTGCCGCGGGCTAATGGCGATATGAAAATAGGCATACCGAAGATCGATGGATGTGAACCAGTCCCCTCGGCGAATGAAAGGAAGAATCAACAATAGCGTGACCATCTTGAACGTCATGGGGCAGATGTATTCGTTCACCTCTCTGAGGTCCAGAATAGGTCGCAGGGTCCCGTCCGACTTCAGCACCGTGAAATACAGGGAAAAGAAGCTGGTGGTAGAAGCCAAGGGTGGGAGTTGTTCGATCGCTCCCTTTTGCAGGAGGGACTTGATCTCTTCCAGCAGGGCCAGGCTGGCCGGGGTGGAATAGTAGATGTCTTGCGGAGAAATACTTCCAAACTCTATGGCATAAGCCAGGCAATGGAAAGGACCCAAGAGTCCGTAGTGGCGCGATGCCACTCCACGAGGTGCCTGGAAAGGCTCGGCTGATCTTCTAGGGCAGTGGTTCTCAACCTGTGGGTCCCCAGATGTTTGTGGACTTCAGCTCCCAGAAGCCCTGAGCATTGACCATAGTGGCTGGGGCTTCTGGGATCTGGAGTCCACGAACATCTGGGGACCCACAGGTTGAGAACCACTGTTCTAGGGCTTCTGGCAGGCTGAAGAATGGTACTGGTGGTGACCTGCAAATCAGGTCAAAACCGAGACTTCGTCCCGGAGGAGGACTTCTTCGAAGATGAAGGTAGGCGCCTTCGAAGGGGTCTCCAGGCTGAGGACAACGGACGAGACATGCCAGACTGCGGCAAGCGAAGCTGGAAGGTGGAGGATGAAGATCTGCGCCAGGACGGCCAGGAACAGAAGCTACGCTGGGGCTCTTGGGGCTGATCGATGCCCATCTTCTTGGCTGTCAGGCATGCCTTGACGAGGTGGTCCATGGCGTCATCGGTTGTCGCGTGGAACAGGCCCTGGCGGTCGAAGGGGAGATCTTCAATCCTCCTCCTGCTGTCCTCCTGAAGGCCTGATGATCTCAGCCAGGCGTAGCGGTGCAGGGCCACGGACCAAACGAGGACCCAGGCGGCAACCACCACGGCGTGCCTCACGGAGATGATTTGCTGGTTCGCAAGGGATACCTCCTCATTGAAGAATTGGAAGACAGTTGCTCAATGCTCCTCCAGCAGATTGGAGAGAAGAGGTCCAAATCTTTCGAGGAGGTTCCTCGCATAGGCCACCATGCACTCCTGTGTGTTAGACACCCTGGCAATAAGAGGGGCAGCGGTGTAAAAACGCCTGCCAAAAGTGTCTAACCGACATCCCTCACGGTCGGGCGGTGTAGTGTGAGCCCGATTCCCACCTTTGGGTTGGGCAGACTCCACCACGATCGAGTTAGGCACCGGGTGCGTAAACAGAAAGTCCACCTCATCCTTCTGTGTCCGGTAAAGCTGTTCAAGCCAGTGCGGAATCAGTTGTGCGGACGCAGGCTTTGCCCAAGGGTGCTTCAGGGCCTTGGTCAAGGCTGGTAGAAAAGGCAGTGGCGCAGTGGATGGCGGGTGGGTGTCGACATAGTGGTACACCGGATCCTGTACCACCGGAGCCTGGTCTGCAACCTTCAGACTGAGCGCCATAGCCATCAGCAGAAGAATAGTGGAGAACTGTTTAACGTCCTCCAGTGCTGACTCTGGTCCTGGTTCCCCAAACGCCAAGGGTGGAGACTCATGGGACGTCGCCATTGACTCGTCCAAATCCGAGTCCATCTCATAGGACCGGGAGAACAGAGACAGGGCCCTCTCAACAGACTTTTCCCTGGGTGATGGTAGTTGCAGGGTAACCGCCGGCATTGTTTGTGCCAACGGTATCAGTGCGGGCACCGTGGCCTCCGGAAATGTCACAGTGGCCATCGTCCGGGATACCGAAGATGTAGTGATCGGTACAATAGTGGGCCTCGGGTGTTGTATCGCCTGTGTGACAACAGCGGTGGTAACGGTAGTCCTTGCCAGGGCGGAGTCCAAGGTCGGGCGGGAGACAGTTGAAATTACCCTCGGGGGCGGAGAGACAGCCCTATAGCGAGGAGTAGGTTCCCTGGATCTCCTGTAGTGTGGAGACCAGGATGCCGACCAGGTTGGCAACCGTCGGTGCCAGGAGTAATACCGCTCGTGAGATGGTGTGCAAGACCGGCGATAAGGTGACCAATGCCTGATGTCCAGGTGGTACCTGTCCCAATACGATGGTGAGTAGGACAGGTACAAGGGCGGGTATTCTCTCCAGGCATATTTCGGCCATACCTGACTGCTTCGGAATGGAGACATGGAGTGAGTCAGTCGAGGGGCGAGACGTGGCCCTTTCAACATAGGTCTCCCGGCGACGGATGCCTCACCCGACGTTCCAGGGAGCGTTATCCACTCCTGCCCGAGTCTGCCCTACACGTGGTCGAGGCACAATGATGCAAAGCAGGGCGTTCCTCCGGGCAGTCCACCCTCTCAGGGTGACCGCAGCCGTTACCACGGGCGGTTCCGAGGGCAAGTCCGTAGCCACGGGCTGCTCCTCATCAGAAACCTCAAGAAACTCTTCTGGTTCTAACTCCTCGGCTGGATCTCCAGTGAGTTGAGTCGGAGGAGCGTTAAGGGGTGAGTCACCTTCGAGGGGGAGCACCGCTTCTCCTTCGTCTTCTTTTTCTTCTCCTTGTCCTTTCCCCTCATTTCTTGAAGAGCAGAACGCTCACGCTGGCCAGAGTTTTTGATAGTTTTGCTGCCTGCGAGCCCGCAGGAGCATCTCGAGACGTCGACGCTGCCGACGGTAGCTTTGGGATCCTCGGTAATGATGATATCGGCATCCGGGAGGACGGTACCGGGTCCGAAGCCGTTGACGGGAGCAGTATGGCAGCCGCCGAAACCGCTGAATCGGTGGTCGTTGGATGCCCAGAAGTCAATGCCGACATCGTCGGGATCACTGTCTGGTCCCATGCTCGGAGGGACTCTTCTCAGCAGTGGGATTTAAGTCTTGAAGCGTGGTTCCGAAGCATTTGTGCGGTGAATTCTCGGCAAATGCCACAGGCCTTAACGTTATGGGTTTCCCCCAAACAGAAAGGGCAATCCCGATGCCTATCGCTCAGGGCAACCTTCCAGCCACAGCTAAAACAATGTTTAAACAGGACCAACATATAATGAGGAGAAGACGCTAAGAAAAGGGCGATTAGAGAAGAACGAAGACAAAGACAAGAAGTAGAGGCGGGAAGGGGAATACGAAATACCAAAAACCAAGTCGTTTATTGAAATATCGAAGCCAAAATCTGAAACCCGTAGTCAAGCCAAAAAACTATCTGAAAGCAAGCCAAGAATTCCTACGAAGCAAAGAACCTTCCGTTCGCAAGGGCAGATGAGAAAGAACTAAGGAGTGACCGTTCCTCAGCGGGCTGAGCATGCTCAGTACGGCCATGGGGGAGGGGTTCTCGCCAAGCTACTAAGCTTAGCAGGAACCCCTCCGAACGCTACTGCGCACGCACGAAAGCTCCTACAGTGTGAGACACAGAGACCACGAGGAAGAACAGGTTGCTTACCTGTAACTGCGGTTCTTCGAGTGGTCATCTGTGCCCTCGTACATTAGGAGCTTTCACCCTGCACAGTAGCGTTCGGAAGATTCTAGAGCTTGTTAGCTTGGCGGGAACCCCTCCCCCATGCCGGTATCGCGCATGCTCAGCCCGCAGAGCAATGGTCTCTCCTCAGTTCTGGTCTGCCGAGTAGAATGGGACCTGAAAAAGAGGGGAAGGTTGGGCGGGCATGTATGAGAGCACAGATAACCACTTGAAGAACCACAGTTACAGGTAAGCAACCTGTTCTTTTTCTTCGTGGGCTCTGTGCCTCATACATTAGGAGACTGTGTAGTTTACCAGTAGGATGGTGGGTCAGGTCCCAGGTCTTACAGAACAGAAGCCAGCACAGCACATCCAAATCAAGCATCTCTCCGGGACCGGCAGTCCAGCCTGTAGTGGCGCACGAAGGTCGATGTTGGGACCAGGTCGCCACATGGCAGAGTTCCTGCAGATCAACTCTTCGCAGGAGGGCTGCAGATGTCACCTCGGCTCGGGTGGAATGAGCCCGAAGAAGGTCTGGCGGAGGCTTCTTGGCAAGCTCATACACCAGGTGGAGAGTCTGGGCCACCCACTTGGAGAAGCACTGGGTGGACACCTTGTGGCCTCTTCGACGCCTGCCATAACACACAAAGAGGTGCAGGGTCTGTCTATGGAGGCAGTCCTGTCCTAATAGAATGCCAAGGCCCGATGAGCATCCAAGGAGTGAAGGAACCGCTCCAGAGGTATAGTCGGGTTCGGATAGAAGGTGGGCAGGATGATGTCCTGGCCCAGGTGGAAACTGGACACCACCTTCGGCAGGAAAGTGATGTCAGACCGAAGGACCACTTTGTCTCTGTGGAAGAGGAGGTATGGCTCATCACACTGTACGGCTGTCAGCTCTCCCGCCCGCCTGGCAGAGGCGACAGCCACTAGGAAAGTTGTCTTTATGGCGAGCAGCCTGTCATCTGCTGTCGCCATTGGCTCGAAGGGCGGCTTTGTCAGCTGCGACAGCACTAGCGATAGCGACCAAAGCAGTAGCGGCGGCGATACCGGCGGGTAAAGGTGCTGTAGGCCCTTCAGGAATTGCTTGACGGTACCGTCTCTGAAGAGAGCAGCCGATGGGGATCATGGCAGTTGGTATGCAACAATCGCAGTGAGGTACACCTTCAGCGAAGGGAAAGCCAGGCCCTGCTATCGAGCGTGCCAGAGGAAGTGGAGCACGGTACGCAGGCTGACAGGCAATACCGGCTCTCGATGTTCCTTGGTGAAGGCAATGAAACGCCGCCACTTGTAGTGGTAGTTGTGTCGAGTTGATTCTTTCCTGGCCGCGATCAAGACGTTCCCAATGACAGGGTCGTCTACAGCGATATCCTCCAAGCACGGAGGGCCAAGAGCGGCAGGTCCGGGTGCAGCACTAGACCGTTGGAGCGGGAGAAGAGACCTGGTAGCATCGGGAACCAGAGGATTCGTCCCCGGGTAACCTCGAACAGGGGCCTGTACCAGTGCTGCCTCGGCCAGTACGGAGCCACGAGAACCACATCTGCTCGGTCCACGAGGATCTTCTCTATCACACGGTCAAGAAAGGGGAACGGAGGGAAGGCATAGAGAAGTCCCTCGTCCCAACGAAACTGGAACGTGTCGCCGATGGAGTGGCGATTGCGGCCGGCCCTCGAGCAGTACCGACGACACTTCGCGTTCTGGCTGGTGGTGAAGAGATCGATGGTCGGCTTTCCCCATTGGTTTCGAACCATATGGAAGGTCTCGCTGGAGAGGGACCACTTGTGGTGGGATGAGGTGTCTCTGCTGAGAGCATCCGCTATGGTGTTCTCCTGCCCTGCCAGGTGAACTGCCACCAGGTGGATCCGTAGCGAGATCCACCAGTCCCAGAGGTCCAGGGCGATGTTGAGGAGATTGATGGACTGAGTCCCTCCCTGTCTGTTGACATAGCAGACCGCCGTCGTGTCGTTGGTGAGGATCAACACCGTGTGGCCTGCAACGAGGTGACGAAATGCCCGCAGAGCTTTCGAGATGGCCAGCAGCTCGAGAGTGTTGATGTGGAGGGCAGTCTCGTGTCCAATCCACCGACCGCAGACTTTGAGGTCGTCGGAGTGCGCTCCCCAGCCAAAGAGCAAGGCATCCGTCATCACCGTGACCGAGGGATTGTGCTCCCGGAACAGCATGCCCGACAGGAGGTGGCAGTAGGAATGCCACCATAGTAGTGATTGGCGTACCAGTTGAAGCAGCTGGTAGTGGTGAGACTGGTCATTCCACAGTGGGTCGAAGGCCCAGACAAACCAGTGCTGCAGTGGTCTGGCATGCAATCTGGCGAGGTAGGTAACAGTGGTTGTCAATGCCATGTAGCCGAGGAGCTGTTGAATCCTCCTGGCCGATAGCATCGGAGCATGGAAGGTGGCGGACGCCGCCCGACAAAGCGTCCGCGCCCTGTCCATCGGTAAGTACGCCCTCACCGATACCAAGGCCAGAGTTGCCCCGATGAAGTCGAGAACCCTCGTGGGCCCAAGGTGGGACTTCTTCGGATTTACCCTGAGTCCGAGTCGAGTGATAACGGTCAAAGTCTGGTGAATGTCTTGGTATAGTTTCCGTTGGAAAGACGCCACCAATAGCCAATCATCCAGGTAAGGGTAGACGGAGACGCCTTTCATCAGCAGGAAGGACACGACGGGGGCCATGCACTTGGTGAAGATCCGCGGTGCAGTCGAGAGGCCAAATGGTAGCATCTGTTACTGGTAACAAGTGCCGTCGACCGTGAACTGCAGATACCGTCTGTGCTGCAGGCGGATGGAGATGTGGAAGTAGGCGTCTTTGAGGTCGATGGACTTGAACCAGTCCCCTCGTCGGGGGAAGGGCAGGATTGAGGGCAGCGGGACCATCTTGAACCTCTTGGGGCGGAAGTAGTCGTTCACCCCTCGGAGGTCTAGGATGGGCCGGAGGGATCCGTCTGCCTTCAGTACCGTAAAGTACCTTGAGAAGAAGCTGGTGGTCTTGGCTCAAGTCAGATGAGCCTCGATCGCTCCTTTTTGTAGCAGAGACTCAATCTCTTCCAGCAGTACCAAGCTGGCCAGGTTGGAGTAGTAGACACCCCGCAGCAGAATATCCTGGAATTCTATGGTGTATCCCAGGCGGATGATGGTAGGTACCCAGGAGTCCGCAGTGATTTTCCGCCACTGGGCGAGGTGCCTGGCCAGGCTTGGTTGGTGAAACAGGTCTGCTGGAAGGGTGAAGGTTGGCATGGGTGGTGTCCTGCAGGAACCCTCAAAATCATGACTTCATCCTGGACGAAGACTTCTTTGAGGACGATGATGGGCGTCATTGCGGAAGACTTCGTGAGGCAGACGAGGTCAACGGCCTGGATGTGGTCAATCGTGGAGACCGCGGCTGGTACGCAGAGGAAGAGGAGGACCTTCCCCACGATGACCTAGGGGTGAAGCTGCGGCGGGACTGGGCAGACTGGTTAATGCCCATCTTCTTTGCCATCAGACGGGTCTTAACGAGGTGATCCATGGCCTCATCTGTTGAGATGTGGAAGAGGCCCTGGCCGTCGAACGGAAGCTCTTGAATCTGTCGACGGCTGTCCTCCTTCAGCCCAGATGACCGGAGCCAAGCATGTCGTCGGAGGCACACGGAACCGACCATCACCCTCGAGGTAGCCTCCACGAGGAGGCGATCTGCTGGTTCACGATTGCGATGGCCTTGCCGAAGAGCTGCGTGGCAGCGGCGCGGGACTCCTCTGGCAGTTCAGCTAGGAGCAGGGCGAGTCGGTCCAGGATGTTGCAATGGTATGCCGCGAGGCACGCCATCGTATTCAGGGTCCTGCCCACGAGGGAAGACGCTGAGTAGAAACGCCTTCCAAAGGCATCGAGCTTCCGGCCTTCACGATCCGGAGGGGTGGCGTGCGCTCGGTTGCCTCCCTTTGTTTGGGCCGACTCGAAGACGATCGAATTTGGTACAGGGTGGCTAAAGAGGAACTCCGCGTTCTCTCTTTGCATCCTGTACAGGTGCTCCAGGCTGTGCGGTATCGGCTGCGCTGACGCCGGTTTCGCCCATGGCTGCTTCATTGCCTCAACCAGTGTTGGCAGGAAGGGCAGCGGTGCGGTGGACGGTGGGCGGGCCTCAAGATATTGAAACACAGGATCCTGCGCCACTGGAGCCAGTTCCATCACCTTCAGACCCAGGGCCGTGGCCATGCGGAGGAGGATCGCAGAAAATTGCTTCATGTCTTCCGGGACCAACTCTGGAGCAGGTTCTCCAAAGGCCAGAGGAGGCAACTCATGTGATGAAGGAGTTGACTCCGCCGAGTCCGAGTTGGTCTCATAAGACTCAGGAGAGTGAGTCGGGGACCTCTCCTCTGCCCTCTCCTGCGATGGTTTGAGAGCAGGTGGGGCCAGGGTCACCGTCGGAGCTGCGGGCTGTGCCGTTATCGAGGTGGGCGCCTTGGTCAGTATCGGCGTCACCTGCAGGGGTGCCACCGAGAGACGAGGGTGGTTGGCGGTCTGCCTTGCCAACGTCGCTGGAGTCATCGTTTGGGCCACAGTGGTCTGTGGCGCTGGATGAGTCACAGTCGCGGTCATCCTCGGAGGCGGTGAGACTGCCCTATAGCGGGGTGAGGGCTCCCGGGACCTCCGATGACGCGGAGAGTCGGAGCGGCGCGGTGACCGGCTTGGCATCCTCTTGCAGTAGGAGCAACGGGCCACCCTGGCAGGGGAACGAGACCGGTGTTGTGGTGACCAGTACCGAACTTCGGGATGGTACTGGTCTCTATACGATGGGGAATAAGAATAGTAAGATCCCACTGGCTCGTGCCAAGGGTGCTCCTGGCCATACCTACCAAGGTAGGAGGCAGGGAGGATACAGGCTCCCTGGAGTAGACCCTCTCCAGGCGCATCTCCCGATGTCACGGGGATGGAGGCCTGGCTCTCACTTCAGGAGAGTGGGACGCTCCACATCCAGGGGCTGGCCCATGAGAGGGCAGGGGTCGATGTCTGACCGCAGCCTCCTCCAGGCAGTCAGCCAACGCGCGGCGATCCAGCGGGGTAATCTCAGCCGAGAGCTTGGGCGGCTCCGAGGGCAGGGCCTCCACCGCCTGCTCCTCTTCAGACACCTCAAGGACCACTTGCTCCTCCTGGAGCTCTTCCGGTTCCTCGGCGGGCTGGGTGGACGGGGGTGTTGGTAAGCAAGTCTCCCTTTGGGGGGACCGTCTCTTCTCCTTCCTCTTTTTCTTCTTCTCCCGTTCCTTCCCAGCGTCCTGAGTGGAAGGACGCTTCTTTTGGGTTGGTGTCAGCGGCTTAGAGAAGGAGGAGGACTGTGAGCCCGCAGGGTCCTCCCATGCCGAAGGAGCTGAGATCTTGGGGATCCTCGGCAGTCTCATGGTCGGTACCAAGCCTGGTACCGACGAGGTGGAAGGTACGGCAGCCGCCGCAGCTGCCAAAGAAGAAGTTGTTGGACGCGTCAATTTTTCGCCCATAGTACCATGGGCCTCGGGCTTCTGGACACACAGAGATTCCTCCCAACAGTGAGATTTGAGTCTCACGGAACAGTTGCGGAGGATTTGATGTGTAAATTGACGACAGACCGAACAGGCCTGGATGTAGTGCCCCTCGCCCAAACAAAACAGGCACTCACTGTGTTTGTCTGAAAGGACAACCTTCCTTCCACAGGAAGCGCAGCTGCTGAACAAGGCCGACATAAACCAACAGCAGGAGAAGAGGGAGAAAGGGGGAAGTCCGAAATCGTCAAAGTAAGTCCGAAATCCAAAAACCGTAGTCAAGCCAGGAAAAAATGTGAAACCAGTCAAGATATACCAAAAGCCAAGCCGAAATCCGAGAAGAGTAGTCAAAATATCGAATCCAAAGTCAGAAAACGCCAAGAATCAAGTAGGAAACACAAAGCAACAAGTAGAACCTTCTGTTCGCAACGGTGAACAAGAAAGAACTGAGGAGAGATCGTTGCTCGGTGGGCTGAGCATGCGCGATACCGGCATGGGGGAGGGGTTACCGCCAAGCTAACAAGCTCTAGAATCTTCCGAACGCTACTGCGCAGGCGTGAAAGCTCCTAATGTATGAGCCACAGAGACCACGAAGAAGAACTAAACAAAATCCACCAATAGAATCTTAAGCAAACACCTCATCTACAATACAGATCTGTGACTCTTATCATCTGAATTTCCTTGCATGACTCTTAAAAAACAATTGCTACTTGATGCAGTTTTGAAAGCTAGTACGGTGTATTTCACACCTTCTGGTATATGCACTTCAGGATTTTTTTTGTAGTCTACACAGCTACGCCTCCATTTTTTAATTTTTTTTTTTTTTACAAACCAGTTTGTTTGGCGGGAAGTTGCTCAAGGTTTGAGTCGGACGCTCTATTTGCAGAAGTCTTTGGTGAGAAGATGTTCACTGGACTGTGTTCTGTCTTTTCACAATCTGTTTCCACATTATAATCTAGAAGTTTTCAAAGAAGTAAGAAAATTATAACAATCGTACAATTGTAAACGTAGTTTATCGCAAATACCAATAAGGAAGATTTTCTACATACTGCATATACTCATGTATAAGTCTAGAAATTTTAGTCAAAAAATTGATCCCCAAAAACCTGGGTCAACTTATCCATAGGTCAATATTAAGCATTGTGCCTTAACATATCAAAAAAAGAGCCATCACTCTCTCAGTAGAGTATCAAAAGGCTAGATTTTAGTTTGTCCTGGGAGAACATAAAAGAAGCACCAATGCCCTTTACTCTCTTGGCTGCAGCAAAGCTTCTGGCCTTTTTGAATGCCTGAGTAGGAAAATGATGGTGTTGGTGGTGACGCCTCTTTGGCACTTCCCGTCAAAAGGCCAATAGAGTAGATGGGATTGATGCTTCTTTTAGGTTCTCCCAGAAGCTCTCACTTTTCACCATTCTACTCGGAGACAATGGCTCCTTTGTTTTCTTAAATAAGAGTTTATACTGTACCTTAACTTATTACCCTTTGCTGGCATATAAGACTCACTTTTTTCCCTGAAAAATACTGTTTGAAAGTGGGGTGTGTCTTATATGCTGGTGCGTATTTGCTGGTGTATAAATGGGGTGCATTTTATATGCTGGTGCGTCTTATACGCTGGCAAATATGTTATTTTGTTTTTAAAAAGAATCATCCCTTTCTCTGAGTAGAGTGGTAAAAGGCCTTTTTAAATGCCTGGATGAAAAAATGGCAGTAGTGCCTAGAGGCAGTTGGTCCCTGAGGTGGCACTGATACTTTCCTCTTACCACGGAATGGTCCTCAACTTATCCATGAATTATATCAAATTCCATAATTTGGGCCCCTAAACCTGCTCTCAACTTACACATGAGGTTGACTTATACACAAGTATATACATAAGTCCTCCTGCTGATTATCTGAATATTTGGGAAACGTATTTCAATATGTCTTCCTGTTCTTCCTTTCTGTTGGATATTTAACATTAGGTATGTACATCTTATCTAAGTTCTTGAAAATTCTATTATATTGAATATATATATTCAATTTTTCTATTTTTGAGTAAATCATTGTAATATGGCGTTCACTCACTTTGTTAGTGAAAATACTGATATTTCCTTGATTGCTGTATTATGACTATACAGAGAACAATGCTTTTCTCTCTCTTTGTTGATTTTAATAAAAGAAATATATATTAAAAATGTTTTCTTGATCTCTTTTTTGCATTTCTAATGGCAGAATCTTTAAGATATCAAGTAATCCAGTGATTGTCACATCACTACAATAACTCCCTGTCTTGCAAAATTTGCTTCATCTCCTCTTTGTAGTTTTAAAGATCTAGTTGGTTACATCAGCTTTTAATTATTAATTTGCACTTGGCATATGTTTATCAAAATAAACATTTAAAAATTATTGCTGCTTAATACTCTTTGCTTTAGATGATATATTCTACATTTTTATACTCATTTTGTACTTTATAGTGGTATGTTTATAGGTTGTAATTATGAATTATGTTCTATAATTATAAAAAGATTTTCCAAACAAGTTCAGCTATGTGTTAAAGATCATCTATGGTGCACTGTGAAGATTTAAACCTACTGATTTTTGTAAAACCCCTTTTGAAAATTTAGATGTATATAATACGACTAATTCAGGATACAGAGTTAGAAAACACAAACCTTTTTGTTTTTCAGAAAGTTGCTCAAGCTTTGAGTTAGAAACTGTTTTTACAGGACTCTTTGGTGAAAAGGTTCTCAGAGGAGTGTGTTCTTTTGTTGTTTCATAATCTGAAGTATCTAAAGGTTTCCAGATAATACATTACTCGATAAAGCACTCCGATTTTAAATAAAGTTCAAAGTTCTAGTGAAGTCAAACTAGTTTCCAAATGATCTGTGAAAATCTAGACTTCTTGAAAGATCAGAAAATCTCCAGCCACTACTTTCTGATGAGACACTCAACTCACTCATCTAGCAGTATCTTAATTTGGCTGGAGAGTTCACTAAAATTCTAAGATTCTAGTTAATATATCAATACTGGATACAGCCAACAAAATCTTAAGGAGGCATATCCCCTCAGTGTGTGACAGAGATCATGGGCCTACTCTTATGTACTTCCTCAATCTACACTAGTAAGGTTCATGGATAGTCCCCAATTATACCACATTACTCTAATTTACAAGACCACATACTGTTCTCTATGCAATATGACATGATGGGAAGTGGGTGTACAAAAACTCAAGATTTGTTTGGTCATAGAAGCTTGGGGAAGCTACCTTACAGATGTCATAAAATATACAGCAGCCCTCCACATTCGCCAGAGTCAGGAGCACGCAACCCCTGCAAAAGTGGAAAAATTGCAATAACTCCCCCCTCACAATTCCTCTCCAGAGCTCCCCCATTACATTCCTTTGCCTCTGACCCTGGAGTGAGGCAAGGGAGAAAAAAAGACAACCTAAAAGGCTTACCACTACTTCCCCCTCAAAGGAAAAAAAGTATAGCACTTTCCTTCTATTGTGACTTCTGGCAGCCATCTTGAAAAGGAAAGAGTAGGAGCAAAGAGAGCTTCTGACCAATCAGCAGTCATTACACAAAAGGAAAGCGCGGCCACATGGAGAAACGACACGTCTCCAGCAGTGGGGGGGGGGCTTTGCTCACCCAAAAAGCTAAAAACTGCCATTTTAAACAGAAGCCTCACAAGCCTGTGGTGAGAAATGCAAGGGAATGGAGGGAAGAAAATGCGGGGGGGGGGGACATGCCTGGTGAATAATCAAATTTGCAAAGGTCAAACCCTCGAATGTGGAGGGAGGACTGTATATGTAAATATTTCAAATTTAAAAATTCAGGGGAACTCTACTTTGTACATTTTATTTAAAAAGTGGAAGAGGCACAGAGACAGATTAGCCATGTACAGCTGCCAAAGTTCTATAGGGAAAAATGATCTAGGTCAGCCTTTCCCAATCTGTTGCCCTACATATGTTCTGGATTGTAACTTCAATCAACCCCAGCTAACCTGTTCAATAGCAAGGATTCATGAGAACTGAAATAAAAAACCCTCATATCCATTATTCTATTAGCTATTTCATTTCCTACCTGACAGTACAAAAATGCAGGTTCTTGCTTTACACAAACTTGTAAAGCAAGTATTTGACATCACTAACAATATCCTAAGAACAGATGTTGATACCATGAAATATGAACTAGATTTGCACTAACCATTTATGAGGTCAGGATTCAGACAAACTGCTCTTACCTTTGCTAAATCATACTTCATGTTCATATAATCAATTTTAGAGTATACATACCTGAACATACGTGTTTTGCTGTTAGCTCAAGTCCTGTGGCTTTTTCTGATGCTAACTGGGAACTATCACCTGCATTGGGGATGTGCTTTGAATTAGTTTGAATCAGAATCTCCTAGGAAAAAAATATATTATGGTCAGCCTATATAAACTGCCAGATATAAAGGAGATACTTCTGGTGCTATTAGATCTTTTACAAAAATAATTCCAGATTCTTCCTTAGAATTCAAAGTGTATTGACAACCTCTCCTTCCATCTTCACCATGAAAATGGCTTGGAACAAAATGAGAAAGAGTAAATAAGAAGTAGTTTAACATAGCATACCTATAATAAATTACTTTAGAGCAGTGATGAGGAAATTTTGTGGGGTAATTTCCCAAGGATTCTCTGAGACAGATAATATCAGGGTACCCCCCGCCAAGTCATTGTCCTGGGTTAGAGTGCCAGCTAGAGTTCCTCCAGCCAGCACTTTCACAGGAGATTCAGATTTACTCTGCTCACTTAAGGTGGTAAACGGATCCCACCTGCTATTTAAATTTATAAGGCTAAAGTAATTACTCAGATACATTATGGCGCTGAACTTTGGGGAGTATCCTTGAAAACGCATCTAGAAACAGTTCAGAATCATTTCTTCATGGCAATTTTAGGATTACCTATAGGAACTGAAATCTCCATTCTGCGGTTGGAGACTGATCTCCATACACTGAAGAGTGCCGTTTACATGTATGCAATCAAATATTGGTTGAAACTGAGAAAAGGAATAGGCTCTTCTTTAGTTCTGAGCGCCTTCAAAGAAATGTCAAATTGCTATAGTAGGAAATATTTATCCTGGAATCAGAAGATTCTACATCTAGTGGAGGGTTATGGTCTCTCGCTGGAGTCTTTAGATGCTTTAAACTTTGAACAAGCAGCTCGACATCTGAAAGCACATATTTCAAAAAAGGACTTCCAAACTGATTGTGTTTCCAAATGTCTGTCAAAATGTGCTCCCTGGTATGCCAAATTACCTATACAAATGCATCATCCTCAATACTTAAATAGTATAACAAATTTTAAGTGGAGATATGCTCTCACAGTTCTCCATTGTAACTAAATGGACTCAGCAGTAGTTCATGGAAGGTACCATCATATCCCTAGGGAGGACAGAGTCTGCCCATGTGGGAGCAACACAGTTGAAGATCTACCACATTATCTATTGCAGTGGTTCTTAACCTGTGGGTCCCCAGATGTTCACGGACTTCAGCTCCAAGAAGCCCTGAGCATTGCCCATAGTGGCTGGGGCTTCTGGGAGCTGAAGTCCACAAACATCTGGGGACCCACAGGTTGAGAACCACTGATCTATTGGTATGCTCAATTTACACAGACTTAAGAAAGGCCTTGTTTAAAGAACTTGACCTTACACCAATAAGCCTAGCTCATTTCTAATTAAATTTCTTCTTGGGGATTCAGTTCCACACATTTCCAATAAAGTTGCTTGTTTTGCTTTTAAAGTATCAATTTTGAGAAAGGAACTTAGTAGTAAGGATAACTAGATACTAGAGATGATGGATAGGACCATAAAGTACAACATTTTTTGTATTGTTTTAATGCTGTTTTTATCTGAAATACTTTGTAATGGCCTTGGCTATACAAATAAAGATTTATTATTACTATTATTATTCTGCTCACTTCTTAGGCCTGGAAAACCTCTGCAGAATGAAGCTGCATCCTCCACAGAGCACTGATTGGAAGGGTTACTCCTCCAACAAGCACCTTAGCAGTGGTGTCTTCACTCATTCTTTGCTTTCTTTCCACAGGGAAGGCAAGGAAGGGATAAAACCAACTCACCTGGTTCCTCAAAACATCAACTGACTATACAGCCAGTTTTCCTCTTCCATTACTTTCCCTCTGTGGTAAAGGCAAGGAGGAGCACAGCAACTGAATAATTGTCTTCAAGTAGGAGATAATATTTTCTTGCCCTTTCTCCCTCCTGAATGGGTTTGGACAAGGGAGCCCAGCACCTCATCTGCCATGCCAAATCTGCCCTATGGGCCAGAGTTCCCCATATATGCTTTACAGGCTCAGGAGTGATAAGTGAATAGAAAGCCCTTTGGAGAGTTCTAAAACATATTGGAGTTATGTGCATTTGGAAATGTATGGTATTAGCAAAGAAAACCGTAGTGCTTATTGTAGGAAAAATGTATAAAACCTGCACACAAAAATCATACAACATGACTTGGCTCTTCAGGAATCGCACATGAACTACATAAATGTCTTAATATATTACTTTTACATGCAAAGTCATAACACAGGAAACTTCATTTTGTATCTAAGGAGATATTAAAACAAGACCCAACTTTTTACCTGTTTTATTTCTCGACCTTTCTTCTTCAAGTTCCCTTCTCTTTCAGCACTCCACAAGCTGCCCCTGTCAAAACGACCTCTAATGCATGCAAGTTCTCGTTCACGTTCCTGGGCACATCAAGAAAAAGTAAGTGTTATGCTAACTTGCACTTATCAAGTTACAGTACTCTAGTTTGATCATTCCTGATGACATAGCAAGCCATACCTGTTTGAGCTGGTGTGCTAGACTGGCAGTTGAGGATGCTTCATTCTGTCTGAAGAGTCTTTCTTGGATTGTCTTTGTATTTGGAGTGATAATGGGCGTTCTGTGTCCTCCAGTGACACCAGGACTTTGTGTATTATGCTCCTGGCACCGTTCTCCAAAACGTTCCAGAAAAGGCTTGATGCCTGATCCTCCTATAAGAACAATGGGAGTTGCTTCATTAACAAGTTAGGTTCTTCATGATTTAGAGATAATGTGAAGTGCAGCATGAACTTGTTTTCCAAAGCTTCTCTCTGTACTACACAACTACATGCCAACTGTTAAGATTCCATATTTGAACATGTTCTGATTAAGTACGAAGGAAGAACAGACTTTCAAGACACCTATAGTATTTACAAAACATACCTGCATACACCACCAAAACATCTCAAAATAGCGCTGTACCATACAGATACAAAATGTCTTTAAAACACTTCAAATTAATGTTTTAGCTAACTTCACACAAATGTTCAACCTTCTCTAGAAGCTGCAAGATCTAACATTTCTATGGCTTGAACACAGATATTTCAAAGAAGTTACCAGGTAAACCAGTCCAACAAAGATCAAATATCTGCCATCAACAGCTAACTGAAAAAGCAGATAGCTCTATGCTGCTCAACATATTCTGACTTTTCAACGGGAAATTTTTATTATTACCCTAAAAGCTGCTGAATAAAGAGCTCTTTCACAGAACAGTGCAATAGCCTATAGTGAAAAGTCTAAATTCAGATTACATAAGCAAATAGGGTGCAAAAAAAAAAAAAAAGATTCAGCTACATGCATTTTGATTTTTTTCCACAGATTGAAGATTCGGGATTTTGTATACCAGCTATTACATTTCAGGGACTGGAGGTGATTTCAAAATACAAATTATACTATGCTGCCATTCTTGATACAGTCAGCCTTACTTTAAAAGCGATTTCACAAAATGCTACTTGTGCAGGTTACTGTTAAAATATAAAGCAAGACTAGAAAATAAAAGATTCTTTTCTTGCCTCCCCAAGGAAGAGGCCTTCCAGCACAGCACAAAAGTCTTCCCAGTCCCCACTCCTAAGAGAAGCTTAAGGTATCCAATCATTTTTGCATACTATTTCTATGGCACTATTACTAATGACTGTTTACTAATGATAACTTAAATGAAAAACATAGATGGCAACCTTGGCAGTGATCTCCCAAAGTTACTGCACTAAAAAAAAAAAGACTAGGTTGCTGGAAACTTGCAGAAGAAGGCAAGAGAGGTGTGCAGCAAAATGCCTCTCTTCTCTGGTGGCTCATTTCGTTATTATGCTAACTGCAGAAAGGGGACAGAGTGTGCTCTCCCTCACCCCCAGCTAGTCTGCTTACTCACCTGCATGGAATTCTTGGAGACCTATAGGCACTAGGCTAGTATTTAAATCAGCACTGCAATTTGCAGACCTTGTTGTTGGTATTTTTCGTCCATGTGATGAATAATTTTACTATGATCCCACAACTGGTCAGAAACCCAAGTATGCTTTTCATTGAATGGATGGATTCTGTACATATTCAGAACCTCACATGACTTCACATGCATCATTGGAGGATAACAACTGATAAGTATCATCCTTAGCTATTCTTAGCCATTCTAATATGAACAAAACTGTAGTGAATCTTACAAAAAAGCATTTCATAAGTAACATAAAATCAGTTTTGTATGAATAATGAAATGAGGATGTATGACAATAAACTTCAAAACAAATTGGAAACAAAATGCAATTTGTAGGAACAGCAATATTTTAAAAATTCTGTATTAGAAATCCAGATCTAATCTATTTTGATTCTGTATATACCCTATCTGCACTTCATTTCAAATATCTGAAACACACTAGGTCTTAAGCATATCATCTTTGTACTTTGTACTTTGACTGCTGCCACTTACCTGTGAATAACAATGGGCCTTAGCTTGCAAACAAGCATGCATAGCTTTAGTTCAAAATTTTAGGCACATATGGACAGGTAAACAAGTAAGCAAAGGAGTCTGTAGCACAGCCACACTCTAAGAGAAATTGTGATAAACGTTAGAGAACATTACATTAATCACTTAATGTTCTCTATCTTTAGAGTCACTGTAAGTCGGAAACAACCTGAAGGCATGCAACAACAACATCTCTCTCTTCATATGCAGAGCTTTGGCCTTTGCCTAACAAATGTTTGCTTCCAGAGGCAATTTATTTAAAGATTATTTTTCTTATTTAAAGATGCTTATAGGCTATCTATCACACAAGGTAGCTTAAAAAAACTATATAACACAATGCTACAGCACTAAACTCTAATTAACAGTTTGATAAGTAAGAGCCAAATAGGTTTAAAACCAAAAATGAACATTAAAATCACTTGTGCATGTGTTCCAGGTTCAAAATTATTAAAATGAAAGCTGATTAAAGAATGAATTAGTCTGTCACCTGGTGTGGTTGGCTTGTCCTTGCAATCAACTTGTACATGTGTTCCTTTAAATCTCTCGTCTTTGGCAGGAAGTTGTTGAGACAATACTGGTTTCAGTGAAGGCTTAAGAACAGTCTTTTCTTGTGACCGTAATTTTGGCACCTCAGTTTCTCTAGAATAATTGTTAGTAGTTCCTGAGGTTTTCGTTGCAGAACTATTAGATCCCTGGAAGGGGGGACGTAAGAAATATTCAGTTTCACTGAACTCAAAAATGAAGATTATTCTGACTAAACTTTATTATAGTATCTTAGATCTGACATTAGCAATTCTGACATCACTGCTCCAAAACTGAAGCACACTTTTAACTGTTCTTCTAGGAGGCCTGAACAGGCGCCTCCATCCCTTCACACTGCCATTTTTACAGCTGCAGCTTAATCAACAACCTGTAAATGGTATCAGCATTTCCTCAGAGCATCTATATATGTTAAAACTTACCACTTTGGAGGAGCTCTCACCAACTAAATACCTAACTATAGTATGATTATAGCCAATATTCACTTCAGCTTACTGAATCCTACATTTTGTCTTTCAAATGACCGTATACAAATTCTCCAGACTGACCCAGATCACTGATATTAGATCAAGCTAGCATCTCTTTATTGCCCCTATCCACAGCACCCAACTTCTGTAAAAAGAGCCGCATGCCAGAGATTCCAATTTCCTTTCCTAAAAGTGCCACTCAAACACCACAGTCCTAAACAGATTGTCTTACTGCATTCCTAAATTTTTAATTTATTTATTGCAACTTTCTCCCTAGTAAATGCGCTTAGGATTGGTGCCTAATATGTCAGCCTCTGCTCTGAAGAGCTAGATAGAGAATCACGAGATTAAATATGATCACACTTACCAATATCCCAGAGATTGCTGACTTATTCACAGATGACTCAACAGCCCTTTGCAAACAGGATGCAGCATCCTGCTTCACACTGCCACTATTGATGCTAGCAGATGCTCCACTTGTAGTGGACAATTTGGATAAACAAGTAGTACCAGGCTCTTCTTGTGTATTGTTTTTCTTTGCAGATGGATGACTTAGGTCATTTTCCCAGGAGCCAATTGTAGCAGCAAGGTTAGCTAGACGGCCTCTTCGCCCTATTGGGGTGTCAGCTGTAAGAGGACGTTCTCTGGGTGGGGAATCAACACATTCTTTTGATTGGATGGGAAAGCTGCAAGAACTTTCAGGCATATCTGAAAATTGAGATGGTACAGAGACCGGTATTATAAAGGTATGACTGTAAATACCAATGAGATTCAAAATTTTCCTAGGCAACTAGAGTATATTTATCCTATATACACAGGGGAGAAAAGAACACAGAGTCTACTTTTCACCTTCTCCCAACAAATAGGATTTTAAAAAGTTGGTGCCAAGACAGCACTCACACTGCAGAAACTTAAACTCCATACCCATGGAAGTTTTTGTAAGACATTATAGACTGAATACGATACAGATATGTTCTAATGTATAGTAGGATTATCCTCAGCTGTTCTACAAACCAATACTAACTGCAGCAAATGGCTACCTTTGGCAAGTGAGAATCCCCTCAATAAAATCAGGCAGCAACATTTTTTAAAGCTGAGGAAGTTAATTTATTTTCCTTTCAGCCTGTTGATGTGTTACGTACTATCAGCTTATTTGTTATTGGGCAGTTAAGACAAAATTTTTAGACTTATTGGTTAGTTTGAGTCAGGCAGCTTCTGTTCCCCTGCACTAAGACAATATGCTATATATAGAAAATTCCAATATGCATAAGAAGGATTGCCACCAAAATTTTATTTTCCATTTCTCTAACTTCCCCTGACCAACTTCTAAATTTCTCTTCCTATCTTCCAAAATAACCCAGTTACAATGCAGGGATAGGTAGGTTTAAGAAAATGAATTTAGTAAAGCCATAATGTTCACTTTTAATAAAAAGCATAAAATACTACAAGTACCAAAAAGCAGTTTTGTCAACATGAGCGTCTTTAAAAATAGACAGCTTACTGAAGAAATACATCTGTTTTGAAATTGTATTGAAATCACATCAAGGCGGACATTTGAGGACAGGTAATCTCTAAATTATGACAAATGACAGAAGATTTTAGTCTTCCTTTCAGTTTCCTTTTGTTGGGGCACTGATGAGAGTGTCTATGATAAACTGCAGATAACAATGAGTCTAAACTCCTGCTTAATTAACAAAAACAAAAAATTATAATACTTTGCCTTGTAATAACGAAGTTCTTTGTATACAGTCTAGTTTCTAAGCCAATTTCAATTTTCTTATTGAAAGTACAATAGCAGTGTGCCAGGAACAGACTTTACAGCTATCCTGCCTATTGCAAGAAACCAGTCAGCTTCTCCATAACAAAATAATACTATCACATTCTGGGACATTTTATTTTACTATTAACAATTATGATATGATTATATGATTTTGATAATAAACATTTTCAAAACTATACAATCATATTATGGAATATATTTGCATCATTATACTAACATTCTACCACTTCTTTACTCGAACTGCCACAAATGCAACTTGCCTTCTTGCAGCAGCATTGGGGGAAAATCCAATAAAAAGTATATCTTAATCATAGTTTTTCCAACTTTTGACCAATTTCACTGACAAAGTTTCATTTCCCTGACTTTCTAGAAAGTTCATCCTGGATATGATCTGATATTGAAATCTCATGCTTTGCTTGTTTTTATCTCTGCACTGATTCATTTTCTGATTTTTATGATGGTGAGTGAAATATTTACCACTATCCCAGCAGCGTCGTTGTTCAGCCAACTTTTGCATACGTGTTTTAACTGAAGTAACAGGAGCTAGTTCAGATTTAGGGTCCTGCTCTTCAGACTTGATGGGTGATGTAACTAGCTGAGAGGCAGGAATCTCTTCAGGAGGAACAGGGTTTATAGAAGAAGAGTTAATCGGGCATGCATTCTCTGAATTAGAAACTGGAACCTCCACATTGTCTGAACAATGTCTTTTGGATGGTGATGGCTTTGTACTTGACTTTTCTGTAGAAATTTTGAAAGAAAACAAAACACTGAATATATATTTTAGCCTAAAATTAAAATGGAAGTGAAAACAGGACTGTGCTAGGAACATATTAGGAGTGTGCATACTAGAACAAGAACTCATCCTCTTTAGACTCTCGATATTAGACAATTGCCTGATTTATTTAACAAGCTTCCTACATGCTGCCTTGCTTGCAAAAATGTATTAAGAACTCAAATTATTGACATGGCAGCAGTTTTGCTTATAAAAATCTTAGAATTCAGTATTAATCTAAATGGTAACCAATGGCCTACAGGTCCCGAATGTCATTTCATTATTGACTAAGTGAACTAATAATATTGCTTATAAATTTTATATAAATTAATAATATTTATATAACAACAGTTCAAAGAGAAACAATAAGAACAATAAAACCATACTAAAACAGCATTAAAACCACTACTCACAATTTAAGAGGCTAAATTGAAGAGTTTTAGCTTTACTATATTTCAGTGTCAATTTGCTGAAAGTTAAAAGATTGATGGATTGGTACTTACATGAACAGTCATTCTGGGATGACAGGAGGAGCAATCCACCACATATGGGTTCTGATCCCTCGTGCCAGCTCGATGCAGGAACCTTCTACATTCCAAATCAGTTTTTTTCCCTTGGCCCCTGTTCCCATCCGGTCAGTTTCCTTTCCTAGTGTAACCTCAACTCCCCAAGTAACTACTATGACCCTTTTCTCTTCCTATCAATCCATTATTCTCAGGATGGCAGGAGGATCAATCCACCACACATGGGATTTTCCCAAGCCTATATTTCTTGGGTGGGGTCTACACTAACTTAATATTACAAAATTGCTTGCAACACTGTGCGATTGAATGCCACTTGTGATGACCTGTACTTATCTATCTTATAATGCCTAATAAAATTTTATGGTTCTTTCCAACCTGCTGCACTACAAATATCTTCCAATGAAGATGATATTGAGTATGCCACACAGGTCACCATAGACCTTGTCAAAAGTGGTCACACATTCCTAGGTCTTGGTTTTTTAGAGTAGTCATAACATAAATACACACTTTAATCAATCTTGCAATTGTTGTTTTATTTGCTTTATGACCCAAAGTCTTTGGATTATAAGACACTAATAAAGCTTCAGTCCTTCTGATTTCTTTAGTTCTTTTAATATAAATTTTAACTGCTCTTTTCACATCTAACATGTGCCACCTACACTCCAAAACATGAGATGGGTTTGGACAAAAAGAAGGTAAGTTAATGACACCCACAGTTCTCAATGACACACATTTTGGTAAAAAAGTAGGATCCAAACATAACACCAACTTGCCCTCTTCAAATTTGCAGAGATTAACATTTATTGATAAAGCTGCCAACTCTGACACCTTTCTAGCTGATGTAATAGCTAACAGAAAAACCACCTTAAGAGACGTCAATCTCAAGGATGTCTCTTAGGGGCTCAAATGGTGTTGACGTCAAAGTATTAAGCACCAAATAAAGGTCCCATGATGGAAACCTATGAACTGTTGGGGAATGATTTAAAGTTCCTCTCTTCAAGAATCTTTTTATATGTGGATGAGCCAATAAAGACACTTGGCCCATATTAAGTATAGCTGATAACGTAGCTACTTGTCTTTTCCAAAGTATTAGGCCTTAACCCTTTGCTCATGCCGTCCTCCAAAAACTGTAATACATGCTGAGTTTCAACTTCATCAACCAAGACATTAACTGTAGAGCACCACTTCAAAAATGCTTTCAACGTTCTTTTATAAATCTATTGAGTAGACTCTCTCCAGGAAGATAAAATAGCTTCTACCACCTCACTAGAATATCCTTGGTTAGTTAAATATCTCTTTTCAATTTCCATACAATTAGATGTAGCCATCTGGGATCTGGATGAAACACAGGTCTCTGATTTAACAAATCTTTTCAGATTGGCAGGTACACGTGTGGCTCTTGTGACATTTCCATCAGCAAAACGAACCAAAGCCTCCTTAGCCAATATGGTGCTACTAGCACTACCGAGGCCTTCTTCTCTCTTATTTGGAGAAGTACCGTCTGCACAATGCAAATTGGAGGAAATGCATAATGAACTCCTTGAGGCCACAGAATTGATAACGCATTGTGTGCCTTTGTATCTTTGCTTCCATCTATGGAATAGAAGCAATTTAATTGTGGCATTCCCTCCAGATGCAAACAAATCTATTTGCAATGGACCATACCATTTTTCTATCTGAAGAAAAACTTCTTTGTTGAGGGACCATTCCCCTGGATGAATCCAGGGTCTGCTCAAATAATCTACTTGTACATTTAAATACTCCCTTCACGTAAACCGCTGTTATGGATGTTACATTCTTCTCTGCCCATTTGAACAGCTTTGTCGATTCTGTCACTAAAGGCACTGAATGTAACCACCCCCTTTCTTGCAAATGTACACTTTGACAGTCATGTTGACTATGCATATTAGCACATGCTGACCCTTCACAAATTTTACAAACCTTAGCAGGGCTCATTGCACTGCCTTCAATTCTAGAAAATTTATATTGAACATTTTGCCCTTCATAGTCCATAGACCTTGCACTGAAAAACCATTGCTATGCATGCCGCATCCCAGTGGGCTTGCATCTATTGTAATTTAAACTCTGTCGAAGATTTGTAGTGGGACCCCAGTCGTGACATTCTTCTGATTTAACCACCATTTCAATTCCACCTTCAAGTGCATTGGCAAAAACACTTTGTAGTGTCTTTTTGCTCCTATTGCTAGTTGATGAGATAGTTATAACTTTTGAAGGGGCCTTGAGTGGAACCTGCCCCACTGTATCAATTGAACTGTTGAAATTAAAATCCCCATCAACCTTGCTAAATGCATTATGTCTATAGACTTTAATACCAGCACTTTGATCACTTCTTGTCTTCATTAACCTGAATATAATCTGAATGAATATAACATGAATGTACAGATATATTTTCCCCACTGAGGCATCTATCTGTGCCCTTAAACAAATTAAAATCTTTGATGGAACCAAATGACTCTTCTCATAGTTCACAAGGAAAATATAACTCTCTAATGTTGTTATGGTCAAAAACATATCCTTCTGTAGCTTTGTCTTTGAATCTGCTTTTATCAATATATCGTCCAACTAGAGGTACAACTGCACCCCTTCTATTTGAAGGTGAGCTATTATTGGAATCAACACCTTCATAAACACTCTTGGAGCTGATGCAAAGCTGAATGGCAAAGCTTTGAACTGGAAATGCTAACCTTGGTATTGAAACCTCAAATACTTCCTGTCTTCTCTTGACATTGGAACATGCAAGTATGTTTCCTGGAGGTCTACTAAGACCATAAAGTCCCCTCTTAAATTCTCCCTTATTTTCTGTAATGTCTCCATTTCGAATTTTTGAGTCTTCACAAATTTTAGATATTTGAGGTTTAATACTGGTCAGAGTTTCCCGTTGCTTTTGGGCACAATAAAAAAGATGGAATAAACTTCCCAAAATCTCTGCTCTAGAGGTACCTCCTCTATAGCTCCCATTTGAATTAAATGATGAATTTCCTTCCAAACTAATTCCTGCTTGACCGTGTCCCTGGATACTGGAGAAGGAAGATATCTGCTCCTTGGAGGCTTGTGGAAATATTTTGTAACCATAATTTACTACATTGATCACCCAGTGATCTGAAGTTATTTCTCTCCATTTTATTCCAAACTGCAGAAGTCTTCCCCCCACGGAGATTCTTGATTGTCAATACTGTGTCTCGCCCCATTTCAGAGCATTCTGTCCCCCTTTTCCTTGTCCCTAATGGGAGAACTGTGTTCGTCTATTAAATTGAGGTCTATTCCTGGACCACAAAACTCTATTGGATCTGTATTCTGCCATCCTGCCACCATTCCTTCCTGCACAAAAGGAATAGTTAAAATTTCGAAAAGTTCTTTTATCATTCTTCTTCCGTAAAGTAGGCATTACCTGCTTTTTCTCTTTAGTCTCAACTAGCACTTTCTCTAGTGCTTGAGCCTCAAATAACAAATTACCTTTAAATGGTATGAAGGCCAAATTGTTACAAGATTTTTGATCTGCCTTCTATATTTTTAACCACAATGACCTTCTTGCTATAGTTAAAGAATTTGTATTTCTTGGTCCAAAAGCTACCGCATCATGCCCTATATCTGCTATGTACCTCAAAACTTTATGAATTCTGCTTACTGCTTTAATCAATGACTGCATAGACAAATCTTCCGCATCTAATGTCTTGAGTCCAAAGTACAGCAGCTCTAGCAAACATAGATGTTGCCACAGATGCCCTAATTGCCAAAGCAGATGCATCATGTGCCTTTTTAAACACTGTCTCCACTTTCCTATCATCTGCTTCCTTGAGCTGTGTATCTCCTTCCCAGGGAGCAATCGCTCCCCCAACACCAAACCCACAATCAGGGCATTCACAAACAGGGTTTTAAGAAACTCTACATCTTTTTTAACAAATAAATACAACTTTTGACTGACTCCTAACAGATTTTTTGAACTTCCCTGGCTTGACTACTCTGCCAGAATTACATCTTTAAATAACTCTGGCAAAGGAATTTCAATCTCCTGTACTTCTTTCTTTCTAATAACTGAAGCTACTTTAGAATTCTTCCCTTTCCTATCATCCTCATCTGCACTATTAGAATCCAGTCCTAAAGTCTGCAAAACTCTCTTAAATATTATGAAATTTTTCTCCATCAATAGGGCTATCTGACACTATTTCTCCTCCCTAAAGTATTAAAATTCATCAGTGGTGCCTGTGAAGTCAATAATGTTCGCATATGTGACCGAACTGCCTCCTTTACTAAGGCATCTGTATCTGGTCTTGGTTGTACATTTGTCTCAGCCAACATAGCCCCAGTACTTTGTTGTACTATACTAGACATCTCTTTCATTGCCACTTATTTTACTTTCAGCACCTCCACAAACATTTTTTGTAAATACTATTTAAACTCTGGTGTCACTTTAACAGGATTCAGAGCTGACGCAAGCAGCTCCTTTGTCTGTTCGCAAGCTTCAGCGCGCGCTACAGACACCACCGGATCAGTCTGCTTGGATGTCATGGGTGTGCACATACTGCCTTCAATTTACACAGCTCTGCCCCCTGCGCTCTCTGTAAGCGCTTCTACACAGCGTCCTGCAGCCATCAGGGTTGTCCTAGAAGATGCCGATTCAAGATGGCGCCCAGAAGCTGCCCCAGTAAGTTTTGGTGCCATTGCTATGACTTTCGCTAGCTTTTTTGCCACCGCACCTTCTGATCCTTCAGTTTTCTTTTCTTTTTTTATCTAATTTTACCTTATGAGGCTCTCTTCCTTTCCTCTTCTCACCGGTTAGCTTTTTCTGCCCACCAGTTATCTTTACTGCTTCCCGTTCACTTTCACTTGAAGAAATAAATATTTTCCTCAAATCTGATCAACTGCCATCGTCCAGTGGTCGCTATAAAATTACTTTCTGGACAGAATCCAATTTTTCATCATCTGAGCCTCGCTTAATCGCTGGCCTCAGGACTGAATCATTTTTCTCATTGTCCGAGATCCCTGAAACCATGGTCTTTTGGACAGAATCACACTTAGCTTTTTCTCTCACTGGTACAGCCTTCTCTAATTCCTCCTTTTTCCTTTTGTCCTGCTCCATTTCATCTAACTAATGTTTTAACACCGGACAGGGATAAAAACACAACTGACTGGTACACAGGAGAAAAACAAACTAACCGGATGGGGACAGGGGCCAATGGAAAAAACTGATTTGGAAGGCTTCTGCTTCTGCTGGCATGAGGGATCAGAACCCATGGGTGGTGAACTGATCCTCCTGCCATCCTGAGAATACTGGGCACATGAGCAAACTTGATATTGGTTGAGCCTCCCCTATACCCGAAACTCTCCAAAAATTGAAACTTTTTGCAGCCAGCCTGCCCACTTCCACCTTCAAAATGGTGGCTGTGGTGGTCCTACTCATTCCCCTCTCAGATCTGAGGAATGCCACAGCAGCCACCTCAAATGCAGAAGTGGGTGACTGGTGGCAAAAAGGAGAGACTGAGGACCTGTAAAATGGTGAGAGGCATGAATTTTCATCAAGCACTATACTTGGATTCCCATCATCTCCCAGATCCTCAGTCTCTCTTTAGCCTTCTGACTCATATACCACACAAGTAGCAGATGAACAAGACATAAGACTATTCTGAAAACATACTGTATGGCAAAATCCAAAAATAAATAAATAAATAATCCCAAATACAGAACACTTCTGGTCCCCGAGTATTTCAGATATGGGAGGCTCAATTTTTAATAAGACACACAGGGTTATGTTTGTGAAAAATACCTTCTTTGCTAGGCTCAAGTGGCTGGTTACCAGCTTCTGACAATGCTTCTCTGCTCCTTTTTGTTTGTGCTGTTGGTCGCAATCCAGCTGTTGGCCGCCCTGCCATTTTCTTCTGTAAATTTTCTCTCCTTGCACGTGTTCGCTCTAGAAGTTTCTAAATATTTCACAAAGATCATACTTTTTGCTGAAGACAGTTCTGATTTTTCTGATGATTAACAGTCAGTTTCAGAGTATGAAAATGGTATGGTAACATGCCAACAATTCTTCCTTCAAGTTGTCTACAAACCAGTAGACAGTCTTGTTGTGATATCAAGTAAACCATTTTATCAGTTTTGTTCACCAGAATATCAGAGCTTACAGAGCAGGCTTAGACACTGGCAAAGGTCTATAGCACTTGCCACAAATTATAAAATGCAGAATAGATAGAATCCAAGCATTGGAAAATACCGAGGAGAGCAGAAATCAAAATCAGACAAGTTGCAGCTCTGAAAGCTGTCAATTTTGATAGACCCAGTTGCAGAAAGCCACCTTAATCCTAAAGGTTCTAAATGGATAACAGATGACTAGTAGCTAATGATAGTGCTCTGAAAAGATATGCAAACTATAACATGTCAGCTCCTTACTTACTCTTCTAGATGTCATCCAAAATACTGAGAGGTGGGGGTGAGAATGAAAAGATCATGAACAAATATAACCAGCAGGGGGTGCTATTTCCTCTGGCTGAACTGGTATCACTCAGGAAACCAAAACAAGTCTATTACAATTATTTTGCTCAAGCTTTGAAAGTACTTATTCTTAAAAATTCTTTCCCAGAAGCAAATACCATGTCCGAATGCATGATAAACAACACCCATAACTCAGAAGATATTCCATGTGGTACACCAAAGTCATTAGTTCTGGTCTGGATAATTAGCTCACCTATGTTCACTTCCATACACTAGATCAGGGGAGGGGATCATATGGGCTGCATGGCTCCAGCCTTATTCTTGTCATATCCTAAAGCCTCTGGAACCCCCACCTTTGTTTAAAAAAAAAATATCAGCAGAATTGATCCTCAACTTCCATGAAAATTAGGGGTATAGGATCCCCTCAAAAGTGGAAAAAATGCAAATATTTTAAAAACCCCAACTTTTTTTTAACTAGCCAAACCAGGGCAGGCCTGGTGTTGGCAGCAGTGGCTCATCCTCCTCCTCTCCATCTCCTTTCCTGCCAACAGCACCCTCCATCATCTGAGAAACATGTAGGCAAGGACATGCCTCCATCTATCCCCCTCCCTTTCTCTTCTCCTGCTCCTGAGTGCGAACCACACAGATATTCACATTTCAGAATTATCTGTAACCACAGAAAAACTTGAAATCAGACCTATAATGCAAGTAGCATACACCATCAATATTATTAATCTATGTTGAAGACAAGATCTCATTGTACAGAATGTTGTATAACTTGTACAAAAGGCATATGAAGCAGATTATTATTATATTATTATCAAAAACAACTGGTGTAAATTACTAAGTGTCCAGCACAGAATTTGCAATATTAGGAAGAGTTAACACAATGATTAAACCAGGCTGTTAGAACTGAAGTCCAAGTGGATACACAGCAATTAATGCACTGCCATTTAGATCAGGATTGTACTGAAGGCTAAAGAACCAAGAAGAATGTGGCTCAATGATTATCAGTCCAAATAAGTCAACTCAGCTTTCTACAATAGATTCTACTGAACAGAATACTAATCCTTGCTTAACAGGATTGCACAAAATACAGCTTCCAAGTTTTCCTCCAATTTTACTCTCTACAATCTCACCCCTAAGGATATGTGCTACATCTAAATTCTGGATAACTTTCCATGCATCAAGAGAAATATAATGTTCAGATCACGGGCAGTAATAATACCACTTTATTTTGCTTTGACTCTCATAGCGATGTTTCAGTTTGATGCAGAGATGTGGGATGAAAAATTTTCTGTCTCTCTCACACATACATGAGTTTATCCTTATTTGTCTAGGCCACTGTTTTGCAACAAATCATGTTAGATGAGGTAAATATAAGATATGAACTTCTAGTTACGCTTCTAAGGAGAAGTATTGACAAATCCTAGTGGTCAGAAAAACAAAGTAACAAATGAATGCACTGTTATGCCTGTTTGTATTTTGCAAAATCTACTACTTCTCAGTCACAAGCACTAAGATCAAAATTTAGTAGGTTTTCTGTGCCCACAGACTCACATTAGTGAAACAGAACGTCCAGCTACTTGTACTGAATCAAATTTTTCTCAGCTTGAAATGTAACTGATAAGTAGTGCATAGGGAGAGTGAGTGAAGCTGAAGGTGCTATAGTCATACCTCTGCAAAAGAAAGTTAGTGTTCTATCTATAATGTTTCATTCTCTTTAGGTATGTGTACTAAAAAAATAGTGTAAATGTAAGAGAAGTATATGTTATTCTCTTTACATTATTACAAATATACTAATAAAATAATTTTCACAAAAAGTTTTAAATGTATTTGAATATAACATTTAAATCAAATGCAGGAAGCCCTCACTTATTTGATAAATATTAGGTGAACCACTGTCAGAACATGGAAATTTTCATAAAGTAGAACCCAACTACACACTCTTCTGTATCTCAGTTGCTTGCAGGTAGTGGGATTAGGGTGAAGCCCCCAGCCTTTGCGGACGGGCAGCACCTCAGTGTAAAGACTGCTTCTCATTCTGCAATGGCTGGTAGGGGCAGCATCCCTCTCCCGGCTGTTTGTGAGTGGCCAGGGTTGAGACAAAGCCTATGGCCGCTGAAGAGCAGCCATTCATGCTCTGCAATGGCTGGCAGCAGTGGTGTCCCTCTCCCAGTTGCTTGTGAGTGGCCAGACTTGAGGCAAAACCCTCAGCCACTGCAGAGCAAGTGGCACTTCCAGGGGGAGGCAACTTCCCACACTACCATGGGTGGCAGAGGCACCATCCTTGTCCCAGTTGCTCATGAGAGGCCAGGGTTACGACAAGGCACTCTGCCATTGTGCAGCGAGTGGCATCTCTTGGGGGAGGCTGCTCCCCACTCTTTCTTTAGACATAAAGAACTAACAAAACAGCAGACTCCTCACTGAAAGAACAGTACCTGTCTATAATCTAGCATTGTCAAAACAGCAGCTTATCAAAAAGCAAGGGACTGAAAACCATGTGATGCCTGTTTAGAGTACTAGAAAAATTTCCAGTTCTCCTTCTTCTGGAAACCCACATCATTTGCTTTGTGCACCACGGTTAACAAGTATGTCAGTGAGGTGGAATGCACCCAGAAGTAGGCAACTGAAATGGTAGAGTCTAGAAATTTAAGTTCTGTGGGGAATGACTAATGAATCTGGGTCTGTTTAACCTCAAGAAGAGTAAACTAAGAGGTGATATGACAGCCATTCTCGAATACTTGAATGCTGTCACATAAACGATAGAATTATTTTCTGCTACTCCAGATACTAAGACCCAAATCAGTGGATTCAATCTGCAAGAAAGAAGATTTCAACTAAATACTAGGAAGAAACTTCATGATGGTAAGACCAGTTTGATAGTGAAATGAGCTAAAGAGGATGTTGGACTCTTCTTCATTGGTGCTTTTTATACAGAGGTTAGATGACCTGTTATCAGGGATGCCTTTGCTGTGATTTCCTGCACAGACAACAGACTGAACTAGATGACCTTTGAGTATCTTCCAACTAAACTGAGCTGACAAAGTCGGCTACAGTCCACTTCAGACTAAATGACAAAATCAAAGACTAAACTTGTTTGTCTCTAAGGAGCCCCACAGCTCAGTTGTTTTTAGAAAACTTTGTTGCTAAGCAAAACCCAATTTATTTAGTTCCTAACCCAATATGTATCAAGGGATACAGCACTTACTATCACTGAACATGCTCTGCTCTTCCTTTGTACAGTAACTCAACTATAGATAGGTATGTTATACATAAAATTAGGATTGCACCATTCGTTCAGAATTCTGTTTCTTCACACCAGAGAACAACTGCACAGTTCAAAGCATAAGACATATCTGTTGCAATAAGTATGTACCAAAAGCTTATGGATCAAACTATATATCTTTTTCACTACATCAGAACAGGGCTTCTCAACTAGGGATCCCTGGAAACCAAGGATTCCAGAAGAGGTCACAACGAGTTCCATCAGATCATGACTAAAACAAATTTTGTTTAACTGGAAGGTATAAGAATTTTTATACAGGGATTCTTTAAGACAGTGGTTCTCAACCTGTGGGTCCCCAGATGTTTTTGGACTTCAGCTCCCAGAAGCCCTGAGCATTGACCATAGTGGCTGGGGCTTCTGGGAGCTGAAGTCCACAAACATCTGGGGACCCACAGGTTGAGAACCACTGCTTTAAGAACTGAAAATTATTTGAACATTTTTTATATCGTGAAAAGGTTGAGATAGATGGCGCTACGAGAAGTTGTCATCTGAAGACTAGTGGGGTTATTTTAATTCCAGTTTATAGAAAAAACTCTATATTTTTCAGCCAATGATCATGATTTTTGGTGGAACTAATGGAATTTCTCTTTCAAGAGCTAGATGCATTAAGAAAAAAAGTATACCCTCCAACACTGTGAGAAATTTTGATCTCCAATTAAATGAAAAACAGGTTTTATTTCTGCAGAATATACTCAAAAATCCATTCCATTGGATTTGTTAGCTAGGCATGTATCATATGGAAAATTTCCAAAAACACTGGCACACACACAATGAAGTTCAGTTTAATAAACAGAATTTGAAAAATGAATTTCTTCAGAGCTAGTTTTGTCAAGTCACTGACTACCAAATAAGGAGAACAAACTGAATGTTTGAAAGTAGTGTCACAAGCAAGATAATGATGCATTTTGACATCACAACAGTTTGTATAACCAAAGGAACTGTTCTGAAATATAATTTGTCAAGCTTTGTTTTTAGTCTCTTACTTTATGTTAACTGAACCATGGCATTCATAGCACCATTCAATGCATGTTTCTCAGAAATAAGGTCCACTGAGTTAATGAGACTAACTTTCAAAAAAGTATACCTAGAGCTGCCACTTTTAAAAGCTGCTAAGACAGTGCTCTCAACCTGTGGGTCCCCAGATGTTTGTGGACTTCAGCTCCCAGAAGCCCCAGCCACTATGGTCAATGCTCAGGGCTTCTGGGAGCTGAAGTCCATGAACATCTGGGGACCCACAGGTTGAGAACCACTGTGCTAAGAAATTAAACACAAGGAAATTACACCAGTTTTGACTTCTCAGACTACAGTCCTCCATACATTCACCTGAAAATAAGGTCAATGAATTCAGTTCTGAAGAAGTTTGTCATGCATACATACTTGGGAACACTGAACTCATGGGCCAAATCTAATTTTAGTCCATACTAGAGTAGATCCTTTGAACTGACTTAGGCTAGTTTAAAATAAATGATATAGCCTCAGTCTCATTAATTTCATGGATCTACTGTAGTTGAGACTAAAATTGGATTTTAGCCCAGTAGGACTTCTGAACAAATACTCATAGCACTCCTTCATTATAAACAATATACATCAATATCTAGTCTTTTATTTAAGCATCTATCTTATAATCAATTTAATTTAACAGTAATATAGTTAGCATCCAAATGTGGCAACCTGCTTAGTCCTATAAAGATGCAACAATACAGAGATATCTGCTGTGCGACCGCAGAGACTGCACTGCTTTCTGCCATTAGTGAGGAATTCACAGACTATTGTTAATTTGTGCCACCATTTCCCAGGAAAAGTATCAGGGCAATCACAACCCAGAGCATCTACCAGTGAAAGAGCAGCTCTTCTTAAGCTTTACTTTTTTCTTTTCTTCTCAATCCCTTCATATCATTCCATGAGCATATAGGCGGCATTATCCTCTTTTTGCTTTAGACAGCTCCAGTGCACAGATTTTATTGTGTTGACTCATCATTCAACAATTGTCTCACTGGGTCTACTCTTCTTGGGACTAACCAACAGGATTCCAATATCTAAGTTTTAAATAACAATAATTGGTTAGCCCTACAGGAAAAATGTTGTACAAAAATATTCAAACTACATTTGAATGACAAGTACAGTATAGCAATTGTTTTAACACTGCAGTTATAGCAAGAGAAGAAATTCCTTTGTAGATGATATGTGATTATTTATTAGGTTTATTTAATACAACTTCCAGATTGTACCTAACCACACTTCTCCTACTCCCTGTTTTACCATGTTAGATTTGAAAAGACCTCTGATTATTTTCTAAGTTTTAAAAAGAAGTTCTGTGAACAACTCAAGAAGACCTAAAGGGCCGTTGGTTAATGCCACGTTCCTTAAGTCATCCTGACAAGCACAAAGCCTGTTTGGAAATGCCACACCCATTCGCCTCATTCTTTCCCAGTGAGTCAAAGAAGAAGAAGAAGAAGAGGGAGCAGTTTGTGTGTAACCATGGGTGCTTACATGCAAAGGAAAAGATGCAAAAACATTCTTCAGAATAACTATTTTTATTGTTAAAAAAAGGATAACAAGTCGTTGCTCGTGTACAAAGATTCCTGGAAAAGAAGCCTCCCTTTCTTGTAGTAGGAGAAAGCCTCAGGAGAAAAAAAAAACCTGCAGCTCCCCAGAAGCAGCAGCTCCTCAAGGCTCTGCTCTCAATCGTCTTCCCAGCGCCAGTCCCACCTGCCCGGTAGATTACTTTACCCTTGGCCGCCGCGCGTTTCAAACAGATCCTTATCGCACTTTCCAAAGCTCCCAAGCCAGAAAGCAAATAGGAAACGGCGAAAAGCTTAGTATCACAACAAATAAAACTTCAGAGCCCAAATAAGACATCCTTTCGGAAGGGAGGGGAACCAGGTAATACTCAATGCTTTCACTTTTGAAAGCCTTTGACCAGAAGTTATGCATGGTTACTCAAAGGCAAGTCCGTCAAATTCAAAAGGGCTTATTAGAAGACAAATGTACTCTATACAGCCGGCTCATATGCTTGGCTACGCAGCAGTAATTCTCTTTCTGCTTATTGGGACTTACTGCAGAGCAAGACAGCACGAGAGAAGGTTTGCCAAGAAGAACGTCCCTTCCAAAATCTACGCCCCCTCCCGACCAGTTTCTTCTCCCCCAAATATTAACTCCCTTGCCTCCCAAACCTACAGCGCACCACACCCACCTTGTTCCCACTCATTTGGGTAGACTCAACGGGCAATGCCGTGCCCGCAGGAAATACTCACCTCGGTGAAAGGGTCCATGGCTGCAGGTCCGGTCCTCCAACGGCGAGCACAGCACCCACCCTTCACTGCGCCCGGCGCTCCTCTGTCTCGAGCCGCAGCAATAATAACTGCTCTTCGGATTTGAATTTCAGCGCCTGCCACAGCCCAGCTGCTCAATGCGCATGCGCCCCTCCCAGCTTGCCGATTCCACTCCGCCCAAGCCAAGCTTTCCCTTCTTTCTCCTCCTCCACAGTCGCCGCGATCGCATGTGTGAGCTCAACCTAACCGTCACGTTGGCACAGTTTTACTTGACTTGTAAACACGGGAGCAGAAAAAGGAAGAAATTGTGGGAAGTGGGCGGGCGAAGAGGATGACTGGCGTGAACCTCAGCCATTGAAGCGACCATCCCCAATAACTGTTGAAGAGAAGGCGCCTTCTCGGTTGAGTTGCTGAGAATGAAGGATTTTGTTCGGTTCTGTTTCGTAGGCCGGTTTTGTCATCTTATTTACTGATTTACTGACTTATTTCCTGACTTATTTCCTATGCCATTAAATAATTTTTTAGCCAGCCCACTTGTTAGCTTTTTCGCGAATACTTCCACGATAGGCCTTAGTGTTACTGCCGGCGGGCCCATTCGATGGCCTTAGGGCTGGCCCTGAAGTTGCTGTATACCCAGTGCGCCAACAACCTGGGATAGCAAAGTTGGGGGCTTTGCTAGTAAAGGGCAGCATCTTGTTATTGCTGTTAACTGCCGTTAAGTCGACTTCGCCTTGTAACCCTGTGCGTGGGAGACCTCCAAGTCACTCTCTCAACAGCCCTGCTCAGGTTTTGTTAATATGGCCTTCCTCTTTTGCTGTTACCTTTTACTTTAACATTATTTTTTCCCTATGACTCATGTCTTCTCATGATATGTCCAAAGTAGGAGAGTCTCAGTCACTTTGGCTTCTAGAGAGAGAGGTCAGGCTTGAATTGTTACAGGACACATTTATTTGTCCTTTTGACTCTCCTCCAGCACCACATTTCAAATGAGATTATTCTGTTCTGGTGATCTGTGTCTCCCACTTGCTTCATCTTAAAATGCTTCTTCCTCAAATGAACTAGTTATCCTTACATCTCATATAGTTCTTTACCATATTGTTTCCATTGTCTTTTTATTTTGGCTTGATCATATGTGTTCCCCTGCTGGTCTTAACAGCAGGTCCACTCTTGGACCATCTCTGCACTATACTGTTATAGTGCTCTGATTCCACTTTCAACATCCTATGGAATCCTGGGATTAGCAGTTTAGGGAGGGGCCTTTAGAATTCTCACCCAGAGAGCTCTTTGGCCTCAGTAAACTACAAACCCCAGAATTCCACAGGATGTTGAACATGGAATAATAATGTTATAACAGTGTAGTGCAGAAATGGCCTTGGTTTAAATTTCCCTTTGATTTCTTGAGTCTTGTGGAAGAAGTCTCTTCTACCCTTTTTGTTGTCAGCTTCCATTTCTTTGCACTAATATTTATAGCGGTTCACTTTGTACTTGTGCACAAGTTGCAGAACAATTGCATTCAGAATGCTGACCCTATTTCTGTCATCTTTTACTTTTGCTTATCACTTTTCCTTAACTGTTTGAAGAATTGTCATCCAATTTTATTTGTTTGTTTGTTTGTTTGTTTGAGACTGCAGAGAGTGTCTTTTTTTGCATTCTCCCCTGACAGTGTCCCTGATTTCAGTCCAAAGTTGTTCTGGCTCCTGGTCAGTTAGACTTATCTTTAAATGCTGCTAGGATGCTTTTCATGTTGTATTTTGATATGATGACTGATTTAATGTTCTTCAGCTTTATTCTAATTTTTAATATTAGCAGTTCATGATCTGTGCCACAATCTGCTCCTGGTCTTGTTTTTTCAGAGAGAAAATGGAACTTCTTCATCTTCCACTTCAGTAGTGTGTTTGATTTCTATATTGGCCATCAGTGATGTCTGTGTATACAGTCGTTTCTTAGGTTGCCTGAAGAATATGTTTGTGATGAATAAACTGTTGGCCTCACAAAATTCAGTCAGTTGCTCTCCTGCTTCATTTCTTGATCCTAAGCCAAATTTTCCAATACTGTTTGGTTCTACTCTGTTCCCTGCTTCTACATTCCAGTCACCTGTGATTATCAATATGCCCTGTTAAGTTGTGTGATCGATTTCCTCCTGGATTCCAATACAGAGTCTTTCTGTTTCTTCCTTATCTGCCTCTGCGGTTGAAGCATAAACTTGGATTATGTTTGTATTGATGTGCTTTCCCTGAAGTCTTACTGATATTATTTGGTCAGATTGTACATTATGTCCCCTAACTTTTTTTGCTTTTTTCTCTCCTTGCTATTAATGCCATTTTTCTCAGATTTTCATTTCCTGAGTAAAAAATTGTGTAATTCTCTGACTGAAAATGACCCATTCCTATCCACTTTAGCTTGCATACTCCAAGTACTGCAGTGTTTATATGTTCCATTTCTTGTTTTACAATGTCTAGCTTCCTATGATTCATGTTTCTCAAATTCCATGTTCCTATAATATGTGTTGCGCAGCTTCAGACTTACCTTTCACCTCTGAGCATATTAACAGCTGTACATTCAACCGGAGTCCAGTTGCATCATTAGCTACTGCACTGCTTGTAATCAACTCTTCCTCCATAGTTCATTGAGTGCCTTTTGATCTGAGAGTCTCATCTTTTGGCATTATTAGTATCATCATCATCTTTAAATACATAAATAAATAAAGATGATGATGATACTAATAATGCCAGAAGATGAGACTCTCAGATCAAAAGGCACTCAATGAACTATGGACAAAGAGTTGACCAACCAGTATATATAACACTTTACATAAGCAATTTACAATTGTTAATTTGACAATTCTGTGCCCTCAGGCTTACGATCTAAAAGGACACCCAAAGGGATCACAATGCTGGTTGTTATTGTGTGCCTTCAAGTAATTTCTTTACGGAGACCCTAATGTAATTGTATCTTGGGGTTTTCTGGGCTGAAAGGGTATGATGTACTCAAGGTTGTCCAGTGAGTTTCCATAGCTGAGGCAGGGAATCTGACACTGGTCTCTATTGTCATAGTCCAGTGCTCAAACCCCCTACACCACACTGAATTGCAGTAGAGTAGGATATTGAGTGCAGCAGATGCTGGCTGCTGTTCTCTCCCTTTACACAGAACACTAGTGGTAGTTTAAATGGAAGGTGGGCCTTTTCCTCTGTTTTTCCTCAGAAACTATCTCTTGTTTCTTTTCTTTTTGTATGGTCTTATCATAGGGTTGTCATGGTAAAAGCCATTCAAAAGTGGTTTCCAGTGCTTCTTTCTGCACACTACTAACAAGTGTTAGCTATGGTGTCACTGCTGTAGTCTCTGAGAGATCCTCTGTCAGTGTCATACCACACGCGCACACACATATGCTGCTGCCCAGTAGCTGTTAGCACATTTAGTCTGGCTCCTCAGCAAAAGCCTCTGTAACATGGGAGACCTTCCCCACAGGACAGCCTCTTGCCTCATAGGAGCATGCAGCCCCCTTGCCATGGAAAAATTGTGCCATACTGAGATCTTGTTAGTTATTTTTTACCAACTTGTTGGTTGCTTACATTTATGCTGCCAGAGGTGGGCACAAATATAGTTGCACTTTATGTTGCATGTGCCAAAATAACTTAACTGTCTTTGGTATTTTGTGCCATTTAGGGGAAAAGCAATAGACATTGCTATTGCTTCTTGAGTAGCAAAATGTTAGACAATATGTTCTGCATGTGATCAGGCTGCCTGCAACAAGTTGTTTATTGATTCCAGCTATACAGGAATGTGAAAGCTAGTCAATTAAGAAAGCTTTTTTTAAAAAACTCAAGCCATTTGAAATAACCTACTGAAGAAGAATTTTACAGATACGATGAGCCACACTAGAAATTAAAATGACTCAACTGAGGATGTTACACCTTGGACTGATTTGAAAAGACAATAGTACTGGAGAAAGTGAAAGACAGTAGAAAAAGAGGAAGACCACATTGCAGTGAATAGGAAGCCACAACCCAGAGTTTGCAACCTTGGAAGAGGGCTTTCATTCATAGGGCCACCATAAGTTAAAGTCACTGACAACATATCATAACAACAAATTCTGCTGGTTGTGAGTTTCACAGGTCAACAGTTCAGAAAATTAACTGAGATGGATATTATGGTGGTGATATTGGTAGATTCAGAATTGTGCTGACAGCAAAAGAAGTATGTTCTGAGATACTGCATTTTCTCTTTCTAACAGCACATTATGTTTGTTTGTTTTTAAAAAGTTCTGTACAGTGCTTAATATAAAAATCAGAGCTGCTGGATGAAAGGGAAGTGGCAGGAGGCAACAGTCTTTTTTATTTTGCTAATGTATGAAATTCTCTGTTCTCTCCTTTGTCATTAAATGAAAGCCATTTTTGTGATAAGAGCCCGGGCGTACATTTTGAAAAATGTGCCATTTCTGAGATAGTATTGTACATCTGATTTTTTATTTAATTACATTATGATTTATATGAACATAAAACATGCATAGGATTTGCCTGTGAAGGTCAAAAAGATTATAATCTGCCTCTCATTTGTGTTACAGATACTCTTAAAATCAACTCAGTGCCTAAATGATTCCACTTAACCTTGGCTCTCTAGGGCAATGGAATCGTGAAAGAACTGGAGCTGGCAGTTCTTATAATCTTGGGAGTGTAAAGGCAGAAGACATAAATACAGTCGTTTAATCAGGAATGCATACATTTGGAAAGCAATCATCACACTGCACAGACCTTAGTATGTTCCACATGAAATAGCAAGAAGAATTAGTAAAAAAAAAAAAGGGATCTGTAAATGCACAGATGCATGCTTGGGATATACACAGCCTATTTTTATTTAGAGTGGAGGACAGGGAGTGCAGACCATAAGCTGCATGTGGCCACCAACTCATTTTTTGTAGCTTCAAAGTCTTCAGGCGCCCCCTAATTTAATTTTTCATCTGTGGAATGGCTGAAAATGCTGCCTAGAATAGGATTGTGCAGCAGAACAACCCTACCACTTCTCAGCTTGCTTTAGATTAAGAAAATTAGACAAATATCACCCTTTCAGTCAGGTGTCAGCCAAAAATGCACAATTGTGACCTTGAGCAGGGGCAAAAATGGACCCTGCCAGATCTGTCCATCTCTGATTTAGAATACAAGATTAATATTACTCTTACAAAGTGACATGGGCGCTGACAGGGCAAAGGGGTCACCAGAGGTGGAGCCAACTTCATATAGTTGGTATCCAGCCTTCTTTGCAGGATCTCAGTACTTCTTGTGTCCCACTGTTCCATGGGAGGAGGAGCTGGGTGCTACCAGTAGAGAGTACTTGCCCTCTTCTAAGATGGAACAAGAGTAGTGAGACAGAGAAGAAAAAGCATCACTTCCAGGCAAAGTTTCTCTTTAATTTCGCACAGTCCTCACTCCACATTTGTGGGTTTGACCTTTGCAAATTTGATTATTCACAGGGTGCTCATGTGCCTGCTCCCCCAAATTCCTTTGCATTTTGCTGGGTGCAGGGAAAGAAGACAAAAGGCAAAGAAATGTAAGGAGGCACATGCATGCCTTCCTTTTCCCCTCCAGAGTTCTACCCTTCCGTTCCCTTGCTGTAGGACCCCAGCACTGAGAACTTGCACTGAGGCAATAGGCAAAGGAAGGGAGGGGAGGCTCACTTCTCCCCTCTGGAGCTCCCCTCTCCCATTCCCTTCTTGTCATGCCTCTGCCCCAGGACCTAGATAGGCCTCTTGCCAACAGCCATACCCTAGAGCAGTGGTTCTCAACCTGTGGGTCCCCAGATGTTTGTGGACTTCAGCTCCCAGAAGCCCCAGCTACTATGGTCAGTGCTCAGGGCTTCTAGGAGCTGAAGTCCACAAACATCTGGGGACCCACAGGTTGAGAACCACTGCCCTAGAGACACCAGAGGGACAGTACTTATGGCAGCCAGTACAGGTGGAAAAGGAAGAGCTTATTAATTAGGCCACAGCTGGCCAGGATGCTGAAGCTATATAATCAGAGGTCAGGACAGCAGAAAACTGCTGGAATTTACTGACTCCACTAGCAGTGACAGCCTTGCTGACTCCTGCATTCTCTGCTCATGTTCTTTGGACCTCAGACCTTTATCTGGACTATAGATTCTGTCAAGAAAAGGTTGGAACAAACTTGTAGAAAATACTTTGTGATGTGGGTTGTTAAGTGCACCTGTGGAGAGCCATGTGACTCTAGCTGAGTCATGCTGATGAGCAACCAGGGTGTGGGGAGAATGCAAAGGCTGGCAGGATTGCATCAGCTAGTGTGAGTATAAATGTAGCTGAGAGCTAGCCGGAAAGGTGCACACGGTGCCTGACGTGTCTGCCGGAGGATCTGTCAGAAGGAGCAAGCAGAGGGATGCTCGAATGCCTTCTGAAGATTCTTGTAAATATGTACACATTGTAACTGAAGAATAAATTGACTCCTTGATGGAAGAAAACAATTGACATGGGTGAGTTTTTCCTGGCTAGAGTGCATTGCTGCTTAGATATTCTCTGCTGCTGGGCAAACTTCCAAAGCTGTGGGAGCAATCTCTGCTATAATTTGGGCATGACAGATTCTGCTCGTGGACACTCTCTCCCTGGACTCTTGGTAAGTTCAAACTCAGTGGCTTTGGACTGCTTTTGGACTGATTTAACAAATGCTGTTTGCCTGTTACAGCTGATTACACAGCTATGAAGCCTTGGCAGGCTGCCAGCACAGGACACTTCTGGCCCTAGCACTGAGAACTCATGTTAAGGCAGTAGGCAAGGGAATGGGGAGGCTCTAATGAGCCTTCCTTTGAGTTCCCCTCCTATTCCCTTGCCTCTGGTCCTGCTGTGCAAAAGGCAAGGGAATAGGAAGGGGAGCTCTGTAAGAGAATGGCAGGGGGATTGTAGGGACAAGTTATTCATAGTTTTTCTACTTTTATGAAGGCCACTGTACTTCCTTTCTTCCCATTCAAGAAAATAGAATGACAAAAATCAGTGAGACTAGTTGTTAGACAGTTTCATCCCCACTTTCCCTATTTTCTCATACACTAGATCCTAATAAGCAGGAAACATGCAGTAGGTGGATATTGAGTGGGAGGAAACTGGAGAAAGGAAAATAGCTTTGGACGACAGTTGGCCCTTCAAATGTACAGGTTTAACATTCATGGATATGATTATTTTCAAGTTTATCCAACTCTTACCCTCAGCTCAAGTACCTCTTTTCTGGGGGAAACTTCCTTCTCGGCAGCTCTGATCAGGCTGAGCAGCCCTTTACAAACTCAATTCTGATTCTCCTTCTCTAACCACTGCCTGGAGAGCTCGCATCCCAATTTCTCAACACCACCACCCTTCTGATGCCCCCCCACAAGCCAAAGAAAGAAGGAAGGCAAGGGAGAAGAAGTATAGGACGACCCTGCAAACTCATCCCTTTTCTCTCCCTTCTCTGACCTGGTTTGGACCCTGGTTGTCTGCAGACAGACACACACACACACACACTTTGATATTTGTGGGGGTTTTTCACTTTTGCAGGTGTCCAGAGCCTTTAACCCCAAGTGAATGTGGAGGACTAATTATGTTTATTTTTTTCTTCTGATGTGCTAGATGAGCATTTATATACATGTATAGAACCATTTCTTTCATATACTAAAGTAATGGTTTTCAGTGCCTAAAAATAGTTCCAGAACTAAGGCATGCAGAGAGCGTTGGGCGTTATCCCCTAGGGCTGTCATCTAAATAAAATGCCCCCACTCTCATCTTTTTGGTCAGTGACAGTTACACTTAGTTTACAAGGTGCAAGCTGAAGCTCTAGAAAAACCTGCAGAGCCATGGAGACCAGAAAGACTGGCACAACACCAAGAATTAATGTTTGTGCTGTGAACAATGACGGCTCTACAATATTGCCTTGAAGTCTGAGAAAAGCTATCATCTGCACACAGTCTAGGTTTATCTAAAAGCCTAGGGGGTTGTCTAGGGATGGACAGATAGATTAAGTCCATTTACACAACTTCCTCCTTTTCCCTCCTTTATGTCTGTTTTATCCAGTTGCTATAAGAATTCTTTTTTTATTTAAAAAAAACTTGCATGTATTTTTGTACACATTTTTTCAAACAGATGCATTAAAGGATGAGAGCATGCTTGCAGACATGTACACTTCTGGCAGGTTTTTAAACTGTAATTTTGTCAAATGCAGCTTTTGTTTCTGCAGAATGTATCACAAGCCTGCAAATGTAAACATTTCCAAGTGCAACTTCAATCATTTCTCTGTTAGACCAGATCGTATAAATCCATTTTTAAAAATAACCTTGTCAGAGTAGAGTTCTTATTCATCCTTACACCTGATTCTCATTTTGCTAACAAGAATAAACATTTAGGGAGTATAATGTATCCACCTATGGTGGTTTGGCCTCTCATCAAGATTATGCATGCATTATATCATGCTCTGTTAATTATGGTCTCTAAATAATGGAGTGGCTGTAGTGCTGAATGAGCTCCCTATCTATAGGGACTGTTTTAGGGACTGCTTAAGTCCTACTGTGATCTTTGAAGTACGATCAGTCACAAATCAGTCTTACACATTTTGCTCAGAAGCAATCCTTTTTGCATTCAAGTGGATTTACTCCCAGGTAAGCATATACAGGATTGTACCTTTAAGTTATAGAGAGATAACTTCATAGTGTCTACCTTCCAACTTTGGAACCCCAATTTTCCTTGTGTGCCTTACGAATCATCTGGAGAGAATGGAAGAAAACTATTCTTTGTCTGACAAGGGGGGAAAAAACTCTCTTTCTGCAATATTGAATTCCCTGTTTTTAATCTATACTCAGCTTCCCTAGTCACCACAGCCAAGGAATGCTGGAAGTTACAGTCAACATCTAGAGAGCTGCGTCTCAGGAAATAATTCTCACCTCAGGAAATCGTCATCATCATCCCCATCCATGTTAAAATACAACAACAAACAGACACACAGTTAAAAACACGAATAGTCATTAAAATGTATAATCAGAAGAGCATAACATTAGTTAAAAACAATCAATTCATAATTTAAAAACCGTCTGGATATGTATGCAGTAAAAGATTATAGACAAAATATAATAATGTATCTTGAAATGCAAGACTGCATTTTGAGGTAATCTTTTTTCTACACTGTGCTGAATGCTGATCAATTGGACAGCTGTGGTTCCTTTAAATACACTCAAAAATAAAACACGAAAAATAATGTATAAAATTTTGCACAGTACAACTTAATTGACAAATATATGAACCAGCTACACTCCTGTCATTTCTCAATACAAGAACAGTTTAGGCAATGCCAGTATGTTTACACCACAGGGCAATGTAACTTGACTCTTTTTATACACACACACACACACACACACACACAATTAAAAATAGATCACCACTATTGAATTGGATCCAAGATAGTTAAAAAGGAGAATGTTTGTTGTTATTTGCGTAAGTTCACCCTATCTATTCCCCTATGTCTGAATTTTATACATCTGAACACATACAGATGGAAAGTTCTGAAGACTGAGAAATAGCTCAGAAACATTATTCACCTTGGAGCTCATCTATTCCATACCCCCGCTCAGTGCAGGAATCATGGAACTACATCATCCCCAATAGATAGTGACGCAGCCTCTGCTTAAATACTTCCCAGTGAAATACAGCCTTTTTATATTTTCCTGTTACCATCACCTTGGATATTATGAGTGTCTGTCAGGTGGAAAAAAGTTGGAGTCGTGTGAGGACAACTGTGTTATCAGAATTTACTTACTTTTCTGAGCTTTATTTTTTAAAAAAAATATATTTCAGGACATAACAATCTAGAGTACAATTCAATAAAATTCATAAAAAGGAAAACAATAAAATACAGCAAAGTTCAATAAAATTAATAAAAAGCAAAACAGAATAGTAACAGTGTTAAATTATATAAATATAAAAAGGTTCTGCACATTACTATCTACATATTTAGAAAAGGACAATCATAAAAACAAGTCCTTCTATAAGTTACTATGTGTTGGCAGAGGACAGTAACCATTGTTATTTCCACTAACATACGAAATGAAAGGCTGCTGTATTTTTTAAAGAGTGGTTAGTGCTCATTTCTTGCTTCATTAACCTGGGCTGTAAACTGTTCAATAACTGATCAATAAAGGCAATATTCTATAAGTCAATAAGCTGATCAGCTTTAGCATGTGCCTTGAATTCCTTCCAGTATCTAGCAATAACCATCCTAGCCACTAGACATAAGGCCCCAATTAAATCCCTGTCAAGGAAATATTTGTATTCCATAGAAACATTATGTAGCTAGTCTATAGCTGGATCAGGTATGATGTCTTGACCCATGATTTCTGTTAAAAGTGCAGACCAAAAATGAAGTTACTGAGCATGTCCACCACATATGAAAGTATGATCCCAATTGTTTTTGACATCTCCAACAATTTGGGTTTACAATCCTAAAAATACAGAGTAATCTCAAAGAGGTATAATACTGTCTTTGAATCAATTTAAGCATATTCTCCTTAATAGAGGCAGATATTGAATTGATAGGTCCCTTAACCCATAACTAGTTCCATTTAATATTCTCAGTTGTTATATTTAAATCTTTCTCCAACAGTACTTTACACCCCCTTACAACTGGAAAGGAAATCTCAAATATCATACCTTAACTATTAGATTCTGTTCTTTACCCAGGGAATTGTTAACCTCCAGTTTAAAAGGAGTCAGTGCTATTTTAGAAGCTATGGCTAACACTTGTCAATGTGCAGAAAAAAAAATGGGTAATTTGAAATATTCTAGCGTGATGTAGTGGTTTGAGTGTAGAGTCTGGAGACCAGGGTTCAAATCCCCACTTGGTCATGGAAACTCAATGGGTTACCTTAATCAAGTCACACTTTCTCAGTCTCAAAGGGATGAACTATAGTTGCCAAATATAATCAGCATTCTCGGGTATTTTGATTTAGTAAAGCCTGTTTAAAAAAATACCAAGTTACTGTTTGACCCAAGTGAAGCTAGTAGGATGAAGTTCCACTATGACATCATAGAAGCTTCAACACAATATTCTAGAAAAGCAAGTACAAAGTGTCAGTTAAGATACATAGTCAAAAACTGATCAATCAGTACCAGCTTAGGAGACCCTTCAAGCCAATTGGTAGAGGAATAACTTCCGTAATGAGGACTTTAAGCTTTTTCCAAAGACTTAATTTTCTGGTCTAATGTTTCAGTAAATGCAGCACAAACAGAAAGGAGGTCTTAACATAGAGCAAAATCATTCCTTTTTCAAAATAAAACTTTTAAACAGCATTCTCAGTAATTTGCCTTGGATACACAGAATTGCTGTGAAGAATAGAATGTATCCCTGCCTTCCTGGGATTCACTTATTCCAGAGACTACTGCTGCTACCAGAGACTCTTTTTAATTTGGTGAATTAGTACTATTGTGCTCAGGTAAGTCAAATTTTAGATATCGATAGAAGCCGCCCCCCCATATGCATCCATACATGCGCACAGTCATATTCATACCTCTGTAGACGTCTGTGGAGTTCAATGGAGCTTACTCACAAGTAAGCGTTCATAGAATTGCAGCCTAAATGACGGAACCAGTTTAATCTTTTGGCAAATTGCTTAGAGACAGTGAGTGTAAGAGGAATAGATATTGCTGTAGACTCCCACTTTAAAGGAGCAATCATTTTTCTTTTTAGTTTGCAAGTATACCTCAATTAATAAAACAGATGTCTTCCTGGGCATTTTTCTTTAACAGAAAATTATACGCTAGAGGCAGAAATACTGTGAAAAAAATAGCGACAACTTCCTAAGCCACTTTAAAAAAAAGAAAGAAAAATAAAAGTTTAACCTGTTTCAGCAAACGTTTTATTCAAAACTAATAATATGCACATATGCAATGAAACAACCAGGTCAGTTAGCTTTGCATAAGTAAACAAAGTGTAAACCTCTAGTACTTGAAGGCTTCTTCCAAAACATATCCAGAAATGACACTTTTCTTACAATTTCAGTTTTGGTGGGCAAACTTGTGCATCTCTGCTTTTTCAACACGCTGTGGGGAGCTGATGAAACAGACTTATACGCTCTTCCCTTTTCTCCCTCTTTTGCTGTTCATGTATGTTTAATGAGAGATTCTGGAAGAAGCTACTGTTTACCTTGCCTGGTGTAGGAAGGCACACATAGCTACAGTAGAATTTGCTAGAGTAGAATCCTGCTCTTTCTCAGCTCAAGGTTTGTTTACTGCATTATTTACCGCAGATACCCTACAGCACCCTGCTGTAATTTGACACCAACAGTTCATACTGTTCCAGTCCTGTCCTTCCAGTGTCAATGCTGGAAAAAAAAACTTTCTAGCTAGTAGGAAGGGGTGGCTGGATAGTCATTAAAAAGCATTTGTAAAAAGCATTTTATCAGAGGTTTTATTAACTGAGATATGCCTGTATTGCAGTTGGATTGCAACTATCAAGCATCCACCCTTAGGGATGGACACAGATGTCGCAGCAAACACAATTTGTGCAGAGGTGGTTATGGCAGAATGAAGTAAAGACTGTGTGAGGTATTGACTTACAAGGTAAACATCTATCAGATTGATATGGTTAAGGGCACATAATGGTATACTTTGCTGGAGGGCTAGCAGCCGCTTGAGGATATAATTTGGTGAAACCAGACCCAAATTCAGCTGAAGGGAAAAGGCGCATGGGGGCATACTGTTGGCGGGAGATATTCTGTGGGAAAGGAAATCTTTAGTGTTCCTATTTACATGTTTCTTTTTAAAAATCTGGACTCTCATGTGTACCCTGTCTTCATGCTGTGTTTGTTCGTTACACTTATATCTTTTTTTTTTCCTCCAATGAGTTCAAGACATCGTTCTTCCCACTTACATCTCCTTCCCCTCATAGAATATGGTGAGGTAGGTCAGCCTGAGAAAATGTGACTGGTCCAAGGTTAACCAACAATCTGCATACCTCAGTGAGAACTTGAACCTGAATGTTTTAACTCCAAGTCCAGCATTTGAACAACTATACCACACTGGCCCTCCTAAAGTTGTATGTGTTAAAACAAAAAGGTTCTATCTGGCTTGGTCCCTTCAGTGAAGTTTGGACTGGATTTGGCACTGCTTGTCATGTGCACAGCTCAGTCCTGTGCATGTTGACTCAGAAGAAATTAATGCTGGGTTGCCAAATATGAGGGCCTGGCCATGCATCTCCATTTTTTTGTGGGTCATCTCCAGGCAGAACAGGAGGGTGCAAATTCTCCAATTTTGGGATCTCTGCTTCAGGCAAGGTAAGGTCTTTCTGCACATCTCTAGCTAAGCTACTAGAGAAGCACCTGGCTACAATTTACCGAGTTTATTTGTTGCTGCAACTAGCAAAGTCTCCCCAGGGGTGCATGTATTTTCATATTTTCCTTCCTCCCCCTTTACAGCACCAGGGCTCACCCTCCATTCTCTTCTGCACCCATCCTCTGGCTAGAAGCAAGCGGACTACATTAAATGTTACTCATTTTGTAAGTGAGAAGGAATAATCCCCTCATTTCCTTTTGCTCTGAAAACAGCCCCTTTAGCAAACATTCCTGCCTTGATTTCCAAACAGCATGTGCTCTCTCTCTGTCTCGGGGGGGGGGGGCAGAGAATGACAAGCTCTGAGCAACTTGATTGGTAGCATAATACTTAAGGACATCAACAGCAGCTATCTTGGGGTCTAAGGTTTTGGCCCACAAACCGCAGGGCCTGGAATTATCCTTAAAATTGGTAATCCTAAATCTACATATTCCAAGTCAGAGTACAACTCTAGGTTTAAATCCAGGTGCTAATCCCACCTAGAGAAGACCTGTTGAATCAAGTTGATTTACCAAGTTCCCATTCATTAAATCAGTTTATTCTACTTTCCAAGGGAACGGCAATTGAAATTAGGGTTTATGACATTGCGTTACTTATGGAACTACAAATTGTTTGCATCATTACAACTAAAGCATCTTCATAAAAGAGTTGCTCATAACAAATGCTTATAGAAAAGCATGGTGGTATAACCTAGAGTGAGAGGTTATTCTGAGGTAACAATCCCTAATAGTTGTATGTGCAAATTAGTTATTTTATCTGCTTGAAAGATGCATAGGTTCTGTGGTGAATTCTATCCATGAAGGCAAGGGTGGGAGGGCTTCAGCTTTCCAGACATTTTAGACCTCAACTCCCAGAAGCTGTAGTCAGCAGTTCCAGGGGTTACAAATGATGAGCATTACGGTCTAAAACCTGACAGGACCCAAGGTCCAGAGACAGCAATGTTGTCAACATCAGTGATTCTCAAGGAGGGTGAGGGATTCCAGTTGCTATTGGATTTCAGGTCCCAGAAACACCAGCCATTTTGGACAATGATGAAGGGTTTTGGTAGTGGCGTCTTATCTAGAGTATAACTGCTAGAATGTAACTGCTATTGCTATTGGAGGCTGAGAACCACTAGCCTACATCAACACTCATCCTGGGGCAAAAAAGACACAAATGTGTTAGTTCTTTTCCCTTTCACTTCAACTTCTGATGCACCTTTAAAAATAAACAGACTGAAATAAGTACAGGAGTTCTGATTGCAAATTCTTATCTTCTTGATTGTGTCAAAAGCCTATGAGTTAAAATCCATGCTTTTTTAGAGCAATATACCTATGAGACAAACATTAGCCTCATGGCCTTCCCTAGTATTTCAGTTTTGGGGTTAAACAGACTAAGGGCCTTACATCTTCATGGACTCACAGTTATTTCATTTGCTTTTCTTCTGCTAGGCAGTTAATTTTATTACATAGTGAAGTAAACATTATTCAGATGCCATGGTGGCCTTTTGTGATGCTTACTCTAATTTTAACAATTTCACTTCTCATATACTCTGAGATGGAGTTCAGAACTCTGTTTTGTGTTCTCAGTGTTTTGAGACAGCCAGAAATGAACAGAGATGAAAACTGTTTATGGCTGTCTGGTAAAACTGCTTTCATTGTAATTAAGACAGCTCAGCTACATTTTGACAAGTGTTTCTAAAAATAAAGGAAATATTTTATAATGTAACTATTTTCCAGAGTGTTTTTTTTTCTTTTTCAATTTATTTGACAAGATCCAATAGCATTCTTTTGGCTCATGTACATTTCTGGTGTGTCTTTTAATTTGAAAGTAGCTTTGGCAGTTAGAATCCGTTCTACAAACCCTATAAGGAAATGTTATTTTGTGTTATGGCTTGTACAGAGAAACATACGAATTGCTTCTTTTGTTCATTCAACTGTAGATTTCTAGTAACAATATAATGGCAAGAGTGAAAAAAAAACTTATAATGAAGTTTTTTTCTTTAAACATCTAGGTAAATCTGAGTCTCATAATTCTTTGCCTGAATTTTTAATTTTGTTTTTATTTTTTAAAAATTGCTATATATTACAAAAGCGTGTGTGTGTCTGTGTGTGCTGGTGTGATGCTTCTTGATAAATTTTGTGAGTCTTGGAATATTTTAAAATTGGTAAATATTTTAGCATACATAAGCAGTGTTTTTTGTATATATTAATCAGTGCATCAATTATTCTAAAATGCTATAAACACAATATAATCACTATTAACATATACATTTAGTTCTATTTTAAAATATTAATATTTAAATTTCAACATTCTTAATCCATTTACCAAACTACAAATCCCAGGATTCCATAGGATGGCATTAAAGCAATTGAAGCAGTATCAGACTAATATAATTGTCCACTGCAGATATATCTTGGTGGCAACTGGTGATGCCTGTCCTCTGTAATAGCTTCCCTGTTCTTATTACCCTGTTATTAAGGCCCCAACAGCAATATGCAGCATCTCATGACTTTTAAAAACCAGAGCTTGGAAATGTTAGTTTTTTCAACTACCATTCCCAGAACCCCCCAGTCAGCATGTGCAGTATTCATGTTGTTCAGGGGGATCGGGAGATTATAACTTAAACACAAAAATTACAGTTGCAGTTTCTGCCTGAGAGACTGAAGTTTAGTATTTGGGTTTGCTGATAGTAAACAGTATGAATGAGCCTTCCAAGCTTGTTGCCTTCCCAGTATTGAGAACCAACACTCCACTGAGATAGAAGCCATGCTAGCTGGGGAATTCTGTGAACTATAGTCAATAAAAGTAACTTTTCTGGGATCTATAAACACAACTACTTTGCAAAGTCATTCTCACAATTTTGCTATATGTCTTTGTTACCCTGATTTCTGGGGGTCCCATGAGGGACACCTAAATGCTCTCCAAATTATACAAGTTGGGGAAATTAGTCAAAGAGCACAAGTTAGCACTGCGAGAGGCAGGGCAACGGAGCGAGATCTTTTACCCAGCGTCTACGGGGTCAGGCCAAATCAAAGAGCAAACAGAAGTGAAATAATAATTGTTGTTTTTATTAAAATACAATCACACAAGTGTATGCAACACACTCACACAGATAACTAGAGAAATAAAGGTTGGAGTTGGATAGAGGGATTTTTAGAGGAGGTTTTTGGTATGGGAAATACTGCACCTGTCCTGAAGCCCGGGTAGTCTGAAGATAGAGTTCATAGATATGGAGGCTCTCAGTACGTGGGACTGAGGGGAAGGCTCACCAAGCAAAGGGGCAGCAAGGCTGGATGGAAGTCAGGAGCGATCCGAGGAAGCGCTCAAAGTCAGGGGTTCTTATAGGGGAAAATGTGGCCGTAGGCTAGCCTGTACTTGGGGAAAACAATGAGTTTTGGACTGGAGACAAAGCCTTCGAAAGGTCAGAATTTAGCATGATTAAGTCCGAATTGTCAATAGGGTAGCCAGTATGCAAATGCAGAGTGCTTGACAGTTGAGTATTTGGCTCGTCAAGCTGCCTGCTCAGGACAGGGAGTTCTTTGTAAGTAGCGTGCATACATAATGAGGGTACTTGCCTTGAGGTCTCCTGAAGCGGCAGTTTGGCTATTTCTGGCCAGCCTGTATTGTTCTGGATTACCGCGATTAGCGACCGAGCCTGTTTGCATGCTTGTCCGGGGGCCTCGCAAGCACGTGGGAAGGAATGGGTAAGGAAGGCCAAATTATTGAAATCAAAATGATATCTGGTGCCCCCTCAAGTCCAGCTGGAAACTACGGTAACATCTTGTTTTCCTTGTACTGCACATCTGGTATGGTTACACCTTTTAATGCACAGGCATGCCTCAGTTAACAAAACCTCTGATAAAGACGTCCAATTAAGGCCAGCTCCCTCCTCTTATCTTCTGTCTAACTGGAAGGTTTTTTTTTCCTCCCAGCATTGGCACTGGAAGGATAGTGAAGAGAGCTACAGAAAGACTTTCAGTGTTTGATTGAAGCAGCATGTCTGCAGTAAATAATGCGATAAAGCTTGTCCTGAAAAAGAATAAGGTTCTATTCTAGGTGATCCTACTGAAGCTAAATATGTTGACATATACAGGCAAGCTAAACAGCTTCTTCAAGAACCACTTATTGAGCATATGTGAAGAGCAAGACAGAAAGAAAAGGGGAAAATAGAGTAGCCTGCCTTACCACCTATCCCTGGCATGTGGAAAAATCATAGATCTAAAAGTTTTGCCAGCAAAATAGAAATCATTAAGAAAAAATGGAAATTGTTTGACTTCACAGGGTTTGCTGGAAAACATTGAACTATTCTCCTTTTTGTTTGCATTGCAAATATCGAGCCAATGAGGTGATCATCATTAACATATTGGACTGGGACTTGAAAGAGCAAGATTCAAGTGCTTACTGAACTGTGAAATGAATTGAACCTTGAACCACTTGCATTTTCTTAACCTCTCCTACTTCACATGGTTGTTACGAGAAAAAAGTGGGGAGAGTGCAAAGTCATATCCATCCCCCTAAGTTCGCAGAAGGAAAAGTAGAATACAAACGTGACTAATAATTGTAATAAATTAATATTTGCTCATATTACACTTGGCAAGTTTCAAAATTTTGTCTGATAATATTTGGTCCTCTCATTCTCTTCAGGTGCTTTATCCATGCCTGGGAGGTTTCCAAAGTACAAAGCTGCTTCTAGAAAGAAAAAAGGTATCTATAATAGACTGATGACAAAATATTTGCGAAGAATAATTGAGATCTGATGCATATTGTCCAGTTGTCCCAGCTTGGAACAGTCCCAGCCATCTCATGTTTTCAACTGCTTTTAAAATGTTAGTTTCTCTCGTTCTCATCTTCCTCCTCCTCCTCTTCTTCCTCTCTCTCCTTCCACCTTTGTCTTCTACTGCTTTCAGTCGCTACAAACTGATTCCAGAATGCAAAAGTAGTTTTCACTCAGTTAACTCTGGGGACAGCAGAATCTTGTAGGGTCTGGCAAAAGCATACTGCTGGAGTTTGTGTATTCTTCCTCATTAATATCTTTTCCCATCTTGACCACAGCCTGATGTTGCTTGGCCACAGATGTCCAAATTTTTGTCTGTGAAATGCTGGAAAGTATGCTGGCACCTATGTCATTGATGGAGATTAAGCAAAGCTGTATATAATTACTGAGTTTGCATAAATTGTTTCTGCTAGTAAAAGGCAGTAAAAAGCAATGCTCTTGTTTATTGCAGCAACCCCTGTTCTAACCCTAACTCCCAACATTGCTCATCTTTGGCTGTAATGGCTAAGGATTGCATTCTAGCAACATCTGGAGGGCCACTCTGCTCACCCTGATCTAAAACATCTGTGGTGGTGGTGCGCCTTCCCTTCTGACTTAAGATGACTCCAAAGCAATGCCTTTCCCTTTTTCTGAGGCTTAGGCCATTTCTGCCCTACACTGTTATAGTGCTATGATTCCATGGTCAACCTCCTGTGGAATTCTGGGGTTTGTAGTTTACTGAGGCCAAAGAGCTCTCTGGTTAGAATTTTAAATGCCCCCCCAAACTACAAACCCCAGAATTCCACAGGATGTTGAAAGTGGAATAATAGCATTATTAACAGTGTAGTGAGGAAATGGCCTTAGAGTGTCACTTGCCCAAAGTCACGCAGAGCTGAGCAGGAGTTCCAACCCTGGTCTCCAGAGTTGTAGTCCAATGCTCAAACCACTACAAACACTTTCTCTATACTTTGCCAATATAAAACTTAAAAGCAAATTTACAACCATGTCTATCACTAAGAAAACTGCAATTACTGTACAAGTGTCACTTTGGTTTTGTTTAAATCCTACCCACTAAGGCAGGAGGCATGGCCTTCTTGGCTCACCCGATAGTCTGTACTTTGTAATTCCCTTAATCCTAAAATAAAGTAGTCATGTTAGCCATTTCTGCAGAACACTGTGATGGTGCTATTATTCCACTTTCAACATCCTGTGGAATTCTGGGGTTTGTAGTTTGCTGGGCCAAAGAGCTCCCTGGCTGAGAATTCTAAATGCCCCTCCCTAAACTGCAAATCCCAGGATTCCAAGGGATGTTGAAAGTGGAAATAATAGCACTATAGCCGTGTAGGGCTGAAATGGCCGTTCTTTGGGGCTCCTGGAAGTTGGCGTTGGAAATACCTGGAGGGCCACAGATCCCCAAGTTCTGCTGTCACGGCTACAGCTTTCTTAGCGGGACGAAACACGCTGAGGGGAGGAGTATTTGTCAAGTGGCACCTACAGGCATATCAACCGGTATGCCTCCCAACTGTAAGAAGAGCAAACTTACTTCTGCTTGTTCTTGTAAGGCCGACCCTGGCTGCGCCCACAGATTCCCATCCTCCTAGACTACGCGTCCCAGCATGCCTCAGTCATGCGCCCCGCGCGGCTTCCCCTGGAAAGCGTAGCCTCCGAAGCAGCCTGGTGCCGTGGCGACCCTTGCGCAGCCGCAGAGCCCCCTCCTTTTCCTCGAGGAGGGGAAGACGGTGGTATGCGGGCAATGGGGGTGTCCTAGCAACCGAGAGATTGAGAGAGCCGCTCTCTGACAGCGGCCTCCAGTGTCGCTTTCTAGGGGAAGCGGCACGAGCCGGAGGGCGGGAAGGAGTTCGATGTCGCTGCTGGTGGGGGTGGCGACAGGGGCGGGCCAAGGCTGGCAATACAAAGGCTGTAGCCACTTCAACTTCTTGTTCCGTGGCTTCCGCAGACACTAGTGCACATATAAACAAAAGAAAGCCATCGCCTTTCCCCTCGGTCGTTTATTCTGGGGCTGGACAGTGCCGCCTTTGGGGTACAAAGTGAGAAAGGGGAGGGAGAAGCAGACAATACACACACACTCTCTCTCCTTGACGAATGATGCTCGAATCCATTCGTGTCACTGGTGAGTATATAGCTCTTATTTTTTGGCTTGTCTCTTATCCGTCAAGGACTTTGGGCATTTCCGCACTAGCCTGTTATAGTGCTATTATTCCACTTTCAACATCCTATGGAATCCTGGGGTTTGCAGTTTGCAAACCCCAGGATTCCATAGGATGTTGAAAGTGGAATAATAGCACTATAACAGGCTAGTGCGGAAACAGCTTTTGACCATCAGCTTGTGGAGATGAGGTCCTGTCTAAGTAATTCCAGACGTGTGTGTGTGTGTGTGTGTGTGTGTGTGAAAAACCACTCTGGCTCATTCACAACATTTTGTTCAGGTAGGTAATGGTTGTTTCCACTGGTAACCAACTTGTTCTTTTCATCCCTGCTGCTTCTTGTCTGCAAAAACCCATCTGCGCTTAGAGGAGATCCAGTGAAATCAATGGGAGTTAGTCATGAGTCAAGTCTTTGTGTTCAGTGTTACAGCAAGGAGGTGGGGAGAGACCCAAATTCATCAAGGATTTGTTTCTTCAGCGCCCCTTGATATCCTGACCCCCTCCCCAAATTGAGGGTTGGCGTAATTGAAAATGTAGCCACTTTGCTTAGTCCTATTTAAAGCAGGATGTCTAGTCCGATCAAAATTAACCTCTTTTCTTCAAATAGGATAAAAAGCATTCTAGAGAAACCACTGTTTTCTTTTTCTAGCGTAGTCTGAATTTTACAAACGGATGCCATTATAAAACATTCTCCTTAGTATATTTGTGGGTGCATTCCTCTCTCCCTTTCTAGCTTGGTTCTGCCAGGATATATTGGCATATTTCTTGTCATAACACCAAATGAATTGTAGGTAGTATGGATTCATATAGAACTAGCTACATGCACAACAGTCAGCTTTTAAGAAACCTTTTGTGTGCTATGTCCCTGAGCAGTTTGGATATCCTGAAGGAAAATTTTAGAAACCGAGGGAGGAGTTGATAATATTAAAAGGAAACGCTCACTAATAATACAAGAACTTTGTCCTTGAATCACCATTTTATTTCACTGAAATTTATTGATAGTGTACAAATTAGAGAAAATGAGAGCGAGCAAACAAGAATGCGGGCAGAGGCAGTTCATTGAATATAAAGTACAGACCACAATTCTTTTCCGTGTACTGGCAAAGAAATAACATCATAGGAACCCTAAGCTGATCATATAACTGCAATGGCTTGTATCAATTTGTAGTACTGTATAAATATGAACTTCCAAGTGCTTATTTTCTTTGGCAGAATAGAAAATCCTCAATCCTTTTCCTAAGATTTATTTTCAAAGCTATTTTGATAATGGAAAGGTTTAGTTAAGTAGGGACAAATGTGTTAATAGCACATTCTGACAGGATATTGATATGAACATAATCAAGTAATTATGTTTACTTGATGGCTTTGGACTGATAGAGCCATAGAAAGAAGCAGTGTTGTAAGGAACAGTACAGGTATTTTGAACAAGGATAGTTAGCACCAAATCTTCAAAAGGACAGGAAATATTACAGTTAATTGACAACATTTTATTCCAAACTATTTTTTTCATATATAATTAAATAGTTATTACTTTCACTCTAAACAGCCATAGCTTGTGGTTTCCTTCAACTTTGACAAGCAAATTTCTAATCCTCGTACTTCTGACAAATTGAGAAATCTTCTTAAATATTCAGGTTTCAAGGACTTTTAAGGTACTTTTAAATTACTGTGTATTTGCATCATGTTCTCTCTCCCGGTCGCCCACATGTACAGTCATACTATACATCCTTCACTCATAGATCATCTGTCATGGTAACTCTCCATGCCAGAACTTTAAAAAAGTTCTTAAGAAAATCATATGTAATATAGAATCCTTATTCAGCCAAATAGAGAAAGAATATACAAATACAGACTAAGCCAGATAGACTAAGTACAAATTAACATAAATGTCACTGGTTTACGTAATTTAGTTTGGAACACAGAATTTAAGCTACTTCTATTGGTGTGAAGGCTGAACGCCCCTAAGTAAAACCCATCTATAGCAAATGTGTGTGAGAGAAAACATTGCAGCAACAGTCATAGATAGTTGTGCTTTATTTTTTATATGCAGGGACATATGAAACTTGTGTACACTGAAAAAGAGCTAAGGAGCCATTGTATTATTTAGCTCACTGGCAGGTCTCCAGGTTTCAGGTGGGAGTATTCCCAACCTAGAGCACCAAGAACTGAACCTGCAACCTTTGCATGAAAAATACCTATTGGGCCCCTGAGATACTGTCTTTCCCCCATCTTTTTAGTTGTAGTTTTTAACTGCTTAGAATTACTAGGAGCAGTAATATAACAGTTGCATTCCTAGATCAAGGTCCTGCAGTCACTTCTGGCTGGCTGGGTAAGAGTTGGCATATAGCACTTCTGGAGGGCATCAAGCTGGGGACTGCTGGAGCTGACTGCCTATTTTCTGAGAAGGATTCCAGCCACCCATATAAACCTGCATGCTAAACCTTTCCATGCCAACAGATTTACTTGTAAGTATGCACCCTTACAAGTGATGTATGCGCTGTTCTTTGCAGTGTGCGCTACCAACCTGCAAAAAATAGCGCTATGGCATACTGGAGACAAGGAGGAATAAAATGGTAGCTTTGCTTGGGAAAGAAATCAAAAGAAGAGGAGTGGTAGAAATACAGTCTTAAAAGATGGTGAGGTACTGTTCAGAAGTTAGTGTCTTCTTTGGCCAAGATCCTGTTTGCCATCAAACGGTAAGAGGGCCTTAAAATATAAATTCTGCTCCTTTTACCTTTGTCTAGAAGTAAGGCCTTATCATGTGATTTCTATTCATTGGCTAGTTCAAATGTCAACAGTGGAAGCAGCAAGCATGACATCAGTATGGGAGAGCTTTTGTGTATGTGCAGAGCAAAGTTCTGTCAACCCTGTGAATAATCACAGTGTCTACCACAGTCCTCGAGAAATGGTCCTTCAAATTAGGCAGCCTTGAACTATTGGACTGTGCAAAAAGCCAAAGTAGGCTTCATTGATTACTGTATATATTCTTACTCATCACTCTTTTGACCTGCAAGAAAAAGAAAGAGGAGGGGAATTAATCCCTTTGATTGAAGCTTAAAATAGTGATGTAGCTGTTGTTTTGATCTGGATGACACCTTTCTGCTTTCAGACATGTGTGTTATTTTGCACTTGGAATGACAGGGCTTTCTGCTTGTGGAAGTTCAGAGGTGGCCCTTAATGGTGCAGCCTTGTGCATGTTTAATCAGAAGCAGGCCCTGCTGAACTCCTTGGAACTTTTCAAGTTAGCATTCATGGGATTCTGCTATTTTGACTGGGTGTTTCATAGCCTTTTTCTTGAAAGATTGTTCTTGATGTTTGCTAGGGTAGCAGTTTGTTAGGCCTTCCAGTACATGCCAAAGCAAAACATGCTAGATAAGCATCCTTGGGCTGGCACTGATTAAAATGATCAAATTAGACTTGAACTGTTGTACCCTAGGGCATGTTTTCAGTCTTGGCAGTGTCATAAAGCCAAACTAACCATGTGCATTATCTTTGTGTAAGCAGAAGGAAGACGGTTGAATTCTTCTGCCTTTATCTTTGCAATATTTGCAGGAAGTCTTCCTGTAAAAAACCTTCTTCTTCATGGTCTCTATGCCTCACACACTAGGAGCTTTCATGCACGCTAGAGCTTAGTAGCTTGGCGGAAACCCATCCCCCCTGCCTGCACTGAGCATGCTCAGCCTGCCGAGCAACGGTCTCCCTTCAGTTCTTTCTCGTCCGCCGTCGCGTACAGAGGTTCAGAGTTTAGTAGCGTTCTTGGCCTTTTTTCTTCAAGTGTGTTTCTTCTGGCTTTGACTCGGTTTTTGGGTTTAGGATTTTGCGTCTTGGATATTGGACTGTATTTGGTGAATTGGTGATTTTTGGACCTGTTTTCGGGACTTCTAATCCCTTTCTTGCTTCCCCCACCTTCTTCGTCTTTGTCAGCTTCGTTTTCGCCTTGCCTTCTCCGCCATTTTTTCCTCACCCTTATTCTCTTTGGACTTCTGTGTCGGCTGTTTTCAAGCCTTGTGAAACGTGTGGTCACAAGGTCGCACTAACTGACGGACATAGCCAGTGCCCTTTTGCTTGGGTGAGGCCCATAACACCAAGGCCTGCCCAATTTGCCGAGACTTTATCTCCCAGACTCTTTGGAACCGTTTGGCCCACCTCAAGTCTTATTGCTGGAAGCAGTCTCTAAGGGCACAAGACCAACCGTCAGTTGCGCTGAAGATGTCTAAACCATCGACGTCGGGCCGACCTGCGACTGTGCCATTGTCGGTGTCGGCGGCTGCCGGGCTTGGTACCGTCGCCTCGGGCTCTAATATCAGCCCTGCCGCAGATCCCGAAGATCTCTTCGGCCTCGACTTTGAGGGAGGCCCCTGCAGGCTCGCAGGGAGCTAAGCCATCCAAGCCGCTGACTGTTGCCCAGCGCAAGCGGCTTGCCCCTCTGGAGTCTGCTAAGGAAAAGGAGAAGGAGAAGAAAAAGAAGAGGAAGGAGAAGCGTGGTTCTCCGTCTAAGAGACTGGCTCCTCCCACACCTCCTCCGACTTAACTCCTCGAGGAACCAGAGGAGGAATCAGAACCCCAGGAGGTGCTGGAGGTCTCTGATGGAGAGGAAATCGCTGGCTTGATGGTGCCTTCGTGCCCGCCTCTGCTAACTGCCGCCGTGTCTCTGCCCGGACACCCTGAAATGGCGGCCTACCCGCAGCGTGTTCCTGTCTCACCCCAGCCCTCACCTCGCCGCCGAGGGTCCTCGGGTAGAAGTCCATCCCGCACACCAGAACGGAGGGTCCCCGCGCCATCGGGAGGCCTATCCAGAATGGTCTCGACCTGCCTTCAACTCGCCGTATTCCTCAGCGTCCCCTATCGCGAGGTACGGTTGAGAGCACACTTGGAGGGAGTATCTGGGCTCATACCATTCTGTTATGTCAACAGACAAGGAGGGACCCATTCAACCATGCTCCTCACCATCACCCTTCAGCTGTGGGACTGGTGTGTGTCGCTTCAGGTCCACCTGATCACCATTCACTTGGCGGGCCAAGAGAACACTACAGCAGACGCCCTCAGCAGGGACACCTCCTCCCACCACAAGTGGTCCCTTTCGAGGGAAGCGTTCGGGATGATACGAGACCACTGGGGTGAGCCGATGATCAACCTTTTCGCCACCACAGCAAACGTGAAGTGTCGCCGGTACTGCTCGAGAGCCGGCCGAGTCCTGGACTCTCTTGGCGATGCTTTCTAGTTCAAGTGGAGCGGTGGACTCCTCTATGCATTCCCACTGTTTTCCCTCCTGGGCCGAGTGGTCGCCAAGATCCTTGCGGACCTAGCCAACGTTGTCCTCGTAGCCCCGTACTGGCCGAGGCAGCACTGGTTCGGGCCCCTGTTCGAGGCCGCTCGAGGTCGACTCCTCAGGTTCCCAGTAGCGCCCGATCTTCTGTTCCACTCAGATAGTCTCGTTCTCCAATCCAACCTGCCACTCCTGACCCTCCACACCTGGCGGATAAAGCCCTAGACGATCTGACCATCCAGGATGTCTTGACCATGGCCAGGAAGGAGTCGACGCGCCGCAACTATAATTAGAAGTGGTGGAAGTTCGTTGCCTTTGCTGAGGTGCTGGGTTAGCCGGTATCGCCTGTTGGCCTCTCTACTGTGCTCCATTTCCTGCTCCACCTTCGGCGGCAGGGACTTGCATTTCCATCTCTGAAGGTCTACCTTGCCGCTATCGTGGCCTACCAACCTCGGGGCTCTTCATCGGCAGCTCTCTTCCGGGACGCTACCGTGAAGCAGTTCATGAAGGGCTTACAACATCTGTACCTGCCGATGTCGCTGCTGCTACCGCCCTGGTCGCTGTCCCTGGTATTATCGCAGCTTACGCGACCGCCCTTCGAGCCCATGGCCACTGCAGATTTCAGGCTCCTGACCATCAAAACAGCTTTCCTGGTAGTTGTCACCTCAGCCAGGCGGGCCAGTGAGCTGACAGAGCTGCGGGCCAACGAGGCCTTCCTTGTCTTCCACAGGGACAAGGTAGTCCTTCACCTGGACATTTCCTTCCTGCCCAAGGTGGTGTCACACTTCCACCTCAACCAGGACATCATTCTGCCAACCTTTTACCCAGACCCAACGACGCCTCTGGAGCGGTCCCTGCACTCTCTTGATGTTCGTCCTGATGTGTTTCTACACCAACCGGACTGTGTCCTTTCGCCAGACCCCGCACCTGTTCATGTGCTATGGTCAGCGTCGCAGAGGCCACAAGGTGTCCACCCAGAGGTTTTCTAAATGGGTGGCCCAGACTATCCTGCTGGCGTATGAACTCACCAAGCAGCCTCCATCGGGTGGCAACCTGGTCCAGACCATCGACCTTCGTGTGCCACTACTGACTGGACTGCCGGTCCCCTAGAAACGCCTGTTTCGGATAAGCGGTGCTGGCCTCCGTAGTCTAGGATCTGACCCACTGTCCTGCTGGTAAGCTACAAAATCTCCTAGTGTGTGAGGCACAGAGACCATGAAGAAGAAGAACAGGTTGCTTACCTGTAACTGTGGCTCTTCGAGTGGTCATCTGTTCCCTCACACACACCCGCCCAGCCGTCCCCTCTTGCTCAGGTCCCTTATCGGCAGACTTTAGAACTGAAGGGAGATCGTTGTTCGGCGGGCTGAGCATGCTCAGTGCAAGCAGGGGGGAGAGGTTCCCGCCAAGCTACTAAGCTCTAGAATTTTCCGAACAGTACCACACATGCGCGAAAGCTCCTAGTGTGCGAGGGCACAGGTGACCACTCGAAGAACCACAGTTACAGGTAAGCAACCTGTTCTTTCTCGCTTCTTTCTCTTTCCACCCTTCTCTACAGTATTATATATCATTCACAATGCCAGACAGCATGATACACTGATCTTAGAATCTTTGTTGTGGTAATTTCAACAGGACCCAAAGGAACTTATATAGATTTGTAGATACAAAGTAACTGAAATTTATAGATTTATAGATATTTAGATAAGATTTATTTAGATAGATTTAGATATTTAGATTTAGATTGGCTTAGATAGATTTATAGAAATTTATAGATTTATAGATATGAAGTTAACTGAAAGCTTCCAAATTTAGTATGTATATGAAATAAGAGAAAACTTCTACAATTATTAAACCAGTAAACTTCAGTGTCAGTTACATTAATATTTTCTCTGGCTTTATACATTCTTTAATTTGATTCAGTGGAATCAAGACAATTAACCAACTGGTATCCTGCAAATGTCACTCTTTGCATGAGGTGGTGTTACCCTGCTTACTGGAGGTCCCTTAGGGGGATTCCCAACGCTTGTCAGAATTATCACTTGTGGGGAAAATTAGCTATGAACACTGCTGTAGCAATGCAAAGAGGGCAGGGTAATTAAGGATCTTGAGCCCAACTTTACGGAGTTGGATCACAGAGAATCAGGCTAACTGTTCAAATTTAAGTATTTTATTGAAATAGATGTTAAAATCCATACAATCACTCAGCTGCACTCACTCACAGAATCATACAAGATGCTGTAGAAATTAGAAAGAGGTAAAAATTAAGAGAGAGAGAGACATAGGGGTCTGTACCGATCCAGAAGTCTTCAGCTGGGAAAAGACAAGTAAAGAGCCCAACTCAGCCTAAGGGAGGGTCTGAGGGGAGCTTTCCATTGGCAAAGAAACTGCTTGCAAGTCTGGGAGAACTCCAAAATGGAGAAGAAAAGGGGTGCTAGTTATAGAGCTGAACACGTCCTGGGGACCAGACGGCTGCATTTTTATGAAGATGGATCTCAGCTTTGTAGTTCAAAGAAAATACAGCCAGGCATCTTGTAGTTCCCTGCAAGATGACTTTCTCATCTGGGGATGCATGCTTCCAAAGTGTAACATTCCTGGCTGTTTGAAATGCTAATTTGATCCCAGAGACCTCTTGTCTCCTGTTGGTGCTGTTATTGCTGAAAATCCATTCAAATGGTCTGTGAGAACCCTTTTGAGATTCACCTAGGATGTGTGACGGGAAACAGGGCTACCCTTTGATATGTATCCATAGCTCTACTGCCTGCGTGTCCTTCCAGTAGATCTCTATGGCTCACTATGTTTGATATAAAATAATTATGATCCTCAGGGCATAGTATATAGATGGGGTAACAGTGGAGCCTATCTTTTTGTTAGTTTGTTCAGGGATCCAGGTTTGCCTCTTCTACCCTTTACCTGGAAAAGTGCCCTCAGACAACACTTATAGGTATTGACTGAGATCCCAGAAAGAAAGAGAATATTAGCCCTCATAGCAGATAGTCCACCCCAGCTGGCTAGGTGAGGTAAGAGGAAAGGCTTTTGGGACAATTTGGCAGTGGTTCCATTGCTACATAGGAAAACTTCACCAGTTGAACTAGTCCTCCAGATTTCTCTTTTGTTTTGACAAGAATAACTAGCTTCTATTAGTGTCCCTTTTTTACAGGATCTGTTTTTGTTTAAAAAATAATCACAAGGAATTGAGCTCTGTGGCTAACATAAGTGCTTAAGAAAGCTAGAATTTGACTACATCTACCAGAATCCATCAGGCTTTAGGGCCATTGCCTATGCTGGCTGGGGGAATCTGGGAATTGTAATATAAAAACAGTGACTTCCCCAAGTGCTGGCTAAGAGGTACTCTGTGAGTTCATGTGTATAATATTTGCCTTTATGCTGAGTTGTAGCAACGTTGGGGATTGAGAGTTCTGGCACAGCACCATTTTAAAAGTTCTTTGTATCTCCTTGTAGGCAGTTGGGGGAGAGGCTAAGATGGTGGCAACCCGGTAGGATGCTATATTCAGAGCTCCAATGTTTTCACTTTTTAACAAGGTTTTTATTAGTTTTATTACTCCCTCAAACTGTATCATTGCTAAATTTTGTTTGAGGTTTTAATTTGTTAACCTTCCTTTGCCATGAGCCTTAATTTAGCCTGCTAAATGTATACGCTATCAGGCCTTCTGCAAATTAACTGATTAGCCGACCTAGCTGGCCGGAATCCCAGGAAATATACAAGAATTCAAAACTTCTTAATTGGATGCTATCAAAGTGAAAGAGAACTGCTTTAGGACAACATTTGGTGTTGTGATTTACCTCATTAGTAGAGCTGTTGGAATAAGCTTGGCGGAAAGAGAATTGCATTCAGAGCTCCCCGGACAAAGGCAGACTATGGTTGCAACCAGAGCTCAGAGAAGGCAGGGAAGAGTTACAGAATGCAGCTCTTCAACCACACAAATGACTATTTTGGACTTCTGCCAGCAAGGGGAAGGAGAGAAACATTTATGGAGAAGACCAAATGCAAAGATAGATCCACCTCTGCTTTTTGTGCAACAGAAGCTCTGAACTCTATTCTTTCGGGGGATAATAACGTTCATAAGGACTTTTTGGAATTCTCAGCAGTGCTATGCGACCCAGAACAGGAACAGGTGGGCAATCGTGTCTGCTATATTCATAACTCTCTTGTGAAAATTCTTATTCTGTTCCTTCTGTTCATAACACCCCATGGCCTACTTCAAACTCAGTACAAGCCCAGCCTTTGGTGAGCAGATACAGAAAGTGGGTCAGGAACTTCTTGCAGAAGTGTATGTATGTTTACGGGACCAATGCCTCCTTACTGCACAATGTAATGAGAAAATCTTTCAATCCATGGATGACCTAAGAAAGGAAATCTCTGGTCTTAGAAAGCCAACATTCAGGTCCTAATGGGTCTAATTGAAGCAGGGATTTAATAGCAGTTCCTGCTACAACGCAACCTAACTATGAATCTGATAAAAACTTTACTTCCACTGACCTACGGAAATTTCTCTTATTAATAAGAGCGATTTCGAGGGCTCTTCTGGGTGACCTTCTGCAGGATTGGGGAAATCAATATGATGCCCTCTAAATAAATCATCAACTGGACTACAGAAGGATGATATATCTGAAATCTTTCATCTTACTCTATCTGATCCCAACCTGATCATAATAGATGAATGGCAAGAAAAGATTGAAGTCATGCAATCCTTAAGAGGGAAATACTGCTAAGGAGTCAGATAGCTTGGAAGTTGAACTTGAGGACTCAAGGGTGGGAAACGAACAGAGGAAGACTTGTAAATTGGTAATTTAGGACTACCATTAGTGAGATCTTTCAGTCCAATTTTGATTTCTGTGTGTCTATTTTTAATTGGCCGCTAAAACGAAGCAGATGGCTCATGGAAAGAAAATATAGTTGTGTTACATGAAACCCTGGTAATAGCTGGAACCTCTGAGGAGGAATTAGGAGGATTATCCTGTTTGTGTTTATATCCTAGGGCAAAGGGAATCAGAGGTGTTATTGAATCATCCTTCTCATCTTTGGGTCACTGTAAAACCTTTTGGGCTTTACTTCCAAAAATCAGCAAATAATTACGTCTTGTTTAAATGGGGTAGGTATAACTCAGGCCAACACCTTATTCATACCTACTCACACAAACAAGCCATTTTGTACAGAAAAAGATACCAGACATTCTGTCTCTGGAAAGCCTAAACGGATTTTTACTGGTAAGGCCTTTTCTTATAGGGTTTTAAACCAGAACAAAGCCATACCCGCATATGTTACCTATCCAAATAATATCCCTGTCCCTCATGAGGATCAGGGGTATCGGGCATATCAACCCTTTAGACCTGTAGTTGTATCTTGATTCCTTTTAGAACTCATGCTAAGGAGTCTAGAAAGCTAGTGGCAAGCATGATCGAGCCAGCATAATCTTGGGATGAATCCCAAGAGGCCCCCTTACTGGAATTGCTGGGATGGGGTCTAAGGTAGATAGGGGAAAACCAGCTATTCCTCCTACTACCAAGAACCAGTCAATACACCCCCTATGACTAGATAATATAGACTCACAGTTTTCTCTTTCGATTTTATCTTGGAATATTGCTGGGTGGCAAAATAAGCAAACGTAAGTCAGGAATTTGTGAAATTTCTGTTACCATTGCACATATGTGTCCAGGAAACCTGGGTCTCAGATACATCCTTTTCATTTTTACAGGGATTTTCATTACATTTGCTCCCTGCTACTAGATTACACAAAAAGGTGATACCAAGGGTGCTGTAGCCAGTTCCAGTTTCAATGAAATTGGACGCTGAGTCTGTAGTAATTTACCAGTCTAGTTGTAACTTTATTTTGTCTTTACTGGTAAGAGGAAATCGGGGGACAAGAGTTGATGATTTAATTTGTTTCAACTAGACTGCCTCCAAGAATATCTGGGACTCAAGGCGCTTTTGGGAGGAATTGGAGTAGGCGCTGAGAGAGAGACCCCAAGGCAAAAATAGTGTTGTGTGGTGACTTTAATGCCCGTGTGGGCTCTGGCCCAAATGATAAAGAAATAACTTTGGAATGGATAGAAATGAGGCATGACCATCTCAACCGTTTTTCACTGGATAAAACAGTAAATAAAGTGGGTCAGAAGCTATTAGAGCTTATGTCCAGCCTGCAGTTGATCTGCCTTCATGACAGCTCCTGGGATAACTCTCTGTGGATAATTTACTTTTCTAAATAGCAGGGCTGGTAGTGTTATTCATTATATTTTCTGTTCTTTTCAGCTTTTTTCCAATAAGATTAGTTATAACATCTTAGATCGCCCAGAAAGTGACCATTTACCTATTCTTTTTGACTATCCCCACATCATTGCCAACTGCCCCCTCCATCTAATGATTTGGCTGAGGGTACAGTAATGGTGGGGAAACGATTAGACTGGTCACCCTCTGTGGGGGTTCTTCTATCCAGAACCATCTATAGTCCCCACTTTTTGAAAATGCACAGAATATTGTCAGTGGACATATGGATCCCGCAAAGGGTATTACGACCATTTCCGCAGCTTTAAGGCCACTTCTAATTAGAAAAAACAATCAGCCTAAAATGGTTTTTGGTAATATAGGTTGGTTTGATAACGAATGTAGAGACAAGCTAAAAAGAGTCTGGCACAACTAACTAGGAGGGTAAGACAAACTTATTTGCAAGCCAACTTGGAGGTCTTGGCTTCCAGCCATCAAATCTATAAGGATTTATTAAGGAAAAAATAGGACTTTTATGATGACTCAGTGGAAGGAGTTAATGCTGGCAGCTCTGGAAAGGAATGAAAGACGATTTTGGAATTTGATCTCAATATCAGATACAGGTTATACTCCCACAATAGAAGCGTGCATTCCAGCTAATACTTGGTGTGTTTACTTTAGAAATACTCCGCATGGGGATGCATGGTAGCTCTTACCAAACAAGCACTAAACAAACTCTGCAATGGTACTACCTAAATGGCCCCCTGTCTCTGAGGAAGAAGTGGCTAAACTTATACATGCGCTGCCAGCAGATAAAGCACCTGGTGAGGGATATGATTCCAGCAGAGGTATATAAAAACAATTATGAATGTTGGGCTCCTGATTTGGCTAAACTATTCTCCCATATAAATTCTACAGTCATCTTTCCTGAGGGATGGAAGCAGACAAGTCTTCTCCCGTATATATAAGAAAGGAGATAAATCGAACCCAACAGAATTATCGACCTATCAGTTTGCTGGATATCAGTTCTAAGATCTATACTCACTTTCTCCTGCAGCAGCTGACTAAATGGGTGGAGGAGAAAAATGTTCTTCACCAGGAACAAGCTGGTTTTAGGAAAGGTGATAGCATAGTGGATCAGATTTTTGTGTTACACCACCTAATTCATAAATACACCACAGGCTCCCCTAAATGGCTTTATGCTGGATTCATTGACTTTTCCTTAGCGTTTGATACAATTAATAGGAATCGTCCGTGGAGCAAACTTGTAATGCCTGACATTGATAAAGACTACTCTTCTTAATACAGGAATTATATACAATATACATCTATGAGGGTCAGGATTAGCACAGATGGAAGGCTGACACAGGAAATCGATACAACAAAAGGAGTTAGACAGGGTGCTTGCTAGCACCCCTTTTGTTTAACCTTTATATAAACGATATAGTAATGCAGTTAAATTGTCCTGATCACTTTCCACCCTCCATAGGAACATGTAAAGTAGCACTTTTAATATATGCTGATGACATCGTACTACTTTCGATCAATAGAATTGGGCTGAAGAGAGCAAGCCTCAGGAAACTGTATGAGTTCTGTCATACAGAACAGTTTAGGATTAACTATGCCAAATCCAAGGTGCTCATCTTTGGTGTCACTCACCCAAAATTAAATGGTGTTTGGGTGGCAATAATATAGAACAGGTCCCTTCTTTTAAATACTTGGGGTACATTTCGACGAGAAGCTTACCTGGAAGACACAATTATGTAATATAAAAACAACAGTACAGAGGTCAGCCCATGCTACTTTGAAATTCTTTTATTCCAAAAGGGGGGAAATTAGTGCTTCCAGCTTTGAAGTGTACTCAGGAAAAACAATGGCTCAAATGCTATATGGTGTAGAGATTTGGGGGGTGAATTACAGGAATCTGAATGACCTGAAGTCTGCCAGAATAAATTTTTTAGATCTTTGCTGGCAGTACCACCTGGGAACCCCAGCTGCATTCCTCAAAACAGAGGTAGGTGTACCATCTGTAAAAGCAAGGTCTGAGTTGGCAATTTTTACGTATTATAAAAGGGTCCTCGACATGACTGATGATTGTCTGCCTAAGCTGTGCTTAGCCGAGCAATGGAAGATTGGTGGCTGGGCTAAGCTAGTCCAGGACCTGCTAATAACCAAAAGTCTCTCAACAGATATTTTTGTTTTTGAGGGATTTAAAACTAAAGTGAGGGATTATATTTATAAATTGGATAACGAGCAGGACCTAAGTGTAGTTAAAAGATTAAAGTTTTCACACTGGTATCATATGGTGAAATCTAACCATCTGAGAGCTCAGTACCTACATACACTCACTTTTCCCTCTTCGAGAATAGCATATACGGAACTGCGTTTTCAAACTATGCCAACATCTGTTTTAGATGGCAGATATAGAAATATTCCAAGACACCTAAGGATCTGCATTTGCGGTATGAGGGAGGTAGAGGACATTATACACTACCTATTTTTCTGCCCCCTTTATCAAAATCCTCGAAAGAGATTTTTGGGACATATTCTGGCTCCCTTGCAAGGTGAGACTCCCTACGTAAAACTTTGCTGGTTGCTTTCAGATTGTGATTCACTGGTTACATATAAAAGAGCTTTATTTGCCAAAGCTGCTAAAAGCATTCATGCAAACTATTTGAAAGAGGTTACTATAGACTGTGCTGGGGACTCTCTGATCTAATATTTATATGGATGTATGTATATATATATATTATATTGGTTTTATGGTTTTAAGTGTATTTGTAATGGCTTTTAGTCAAATACAGTAAATTTACTGACTAACTATAGGCAGTTGGGCTGGAATTCTGTTGTCACACCACACAAATGGTTGCCCTTTTTCTAGGGCAACAACGGGATACAGACAGAATCTGCCAGTTCCAACCTATTTCTCTAATGCCTTCTCTTCCATCATGGTTGCAGCATCCATAACCTTCTCACAGAGTATAAACAGAATCCAGCCATATTGTTTTATTGCAGATAATGAGATACTGAACAGGTAAAATAATCTTTGTTTCTGTTGGTCTAGGAATATCCAAGCATTAAGTTCATAGAGAGTAATCCTTTTCATTAGGAAGGTGAAAATGAAGAATGCTTTGTAGTACACACTGATGATAGAAGAAAGACTTCTGAGAACTGGTTTGTGAAAGACGTCCCTTGCATCCAACTTGGAAGTAGTTGCTCCTCTACAAACTTGGTGTTCAAAGTTATAACCTTTAAAAAAAAACAATTTATTCTCCTTTTTTTGACTGAGAGCTTAGTCAGCTTGGTGGAGTGGAGTGCTCTGCTAGCACACTTCTGTCCTGTTCCCCTTCTACCCCAGGGCAACTAAACTTTCACACTGGAGCATGCCCGATGACAAATGACTGCCCTGGGGAAGGGAAGATGCCCACACAGCATCCAACTGCAGTTTTGCAGCTGGGAGAAGAGAAAGGCTATCATCATCCCATATCTTCAGAACACTGACATGTTCTCACTGGAGATCCAGAAGAATGACATCTTTTCTCTTTTTCTGGCTGTGCTTCTGCAAGCAGCTGTTACTTGGGCACTTCCTGCCCTCTGATGGTTCATAGGGGGACACTCTGGCATGAGAACGCTCATTTGTGATGGGGGAGAAGTTACTCAATCATGGAATACTTCCTTGTACATATGCTGACTGCCTCCTTATACGTAAACCTCAAAAGCACATGCACAGATGTATGGGATAGATATGCAGTGTTTTGGGAATGCCAATAATTTTAAAAAGTTTAAAGAATAATCACAATTTGTTCAACTAGTGTGTTTGTTTGTGTGAAGGAAATACAAGTTATAAAACTTTTTTTCATTGAAATAATTATGCTGTTAATTTATATTCAGCCTTTCACCTGCCAGTGAGCCAAAATAGCTTGCAAAAACTAAAAACAAGATTTGCTAAAAAGCTGATAATAAGTTAAAAAAACAATTAAAACATTAGATTCTTGAAAATATTCAATTATTTTTTAAAAAATAAAGTTAAAAATACTGCAATTTGCCCTCCCCAATAAAAAGCTCTCTGCAGCTTGTTAATAAATAGATCTTTATCTGTTAGCAGATGGACATCAGACAAGAGGTTAGCCTACCCTCCCACGGAAGGGAATTCTACAGACTGGGAATAGTCTCCAAGAAAGCTTTTTTCCATGTCTGGTCCTACCACCATCACAGACCTGTTTGGTGAGGGCCAAACAGGCTTATAATGGTGGCAGGACCAAGAGAAATCCTTGCCTTGCGGATCTTAAGACTCTGGCAGGTTTGCATAGGAAGATACAACCTTTCAGATTGTCTGGAGTGATATACAACCGACTGGAAGAACCAGGAAGGGTCATTTGCCAGCTCAGTCCTGGATCTTGTGCTGAAGTGAGTAAAATAGGTAATGTTTCTCTCTTTTCCTTCAACTGCCTTGAGAGGAGGTGTTTAGCATTCTTTCTGTGTTGGTCCTATCAATATCTGCAGATAACGCAATGGATTGAAGAGTATTGGAGGATGCTATATTTTTTTTATCCTGATGTGTTTAAAATCCTGTAGTTGACTTAAGTTAATGCTTAATAGTTAATAATTAAGTTGATGCTTAATTAACTTAATAGGATGGTTTACTTATTCTACAACAGGTTTTGAGTGTTGTGATTGTGATAGCGATATTTTTTAAAAATCTATGTTGAATCTTGCGTTGGGAGAAATGCATCATACGTGTGAATTAAGTTCAATAAAGTCAGCTGACACAGGTAACACTATAAATGAGACACCTCCGGGGCAGTCTGTCATCAACAGCTGATCTAAGGTCTTTCAAACTGCACGCTGTGGCTTCCTTTATCGAATCTATCCAGCTGTTATGTGCTCTTCCTCTTTTCCTAGTGGCTCTGACTTTGTTGAGCAGTATCATCATGTTGATAATGAATGAGTTATGTCATCAGATAATATGTCCAAATTACAATACTTTAGTCATTTTGGCTTTTAGGGAAAATTCAGGCTTGACTTCCTGTAGCAACTATTTATTTGACTTTTTAGCAGTCTGTTGCATGTGTAGAACTTTCTTCCAGTGCCACATTTCAGATGACCTGGCTTTCTTTCTGTCGTCTTTCTTCACTGTCCAGCTTTCACAACCACATACAGAAATCAGAAGTACTATGTCATGGATGATCCTGTCTTTCATATTCAATGATGTATCTTTACCCTTGAAGACGTCATATAGTTCTTTCATAGCTGCCCTTCTGACTTCTAAGTCCTGGTCTTCTTCCAAATTCTAGACTGTAATTTCCACTTTGATTAATGACTGAAGTAATGTATAGAAAATCTTTTAACTATTTTGATGACTTTGATTAATGTTCAAGACAGGGTATGTTCAAATAAATATTTAATGATTTTATTTTTCTTTATTTTGTACAGAAAAACTCCACTGGCCACAGCAAGAGCTCTCAAAGAAAACAGTCTTGAATCCTGAAGAGCACCAGTTGATCCTTAAAAATGAAAACAACAGCACTAAGCGCCTATCTCGGCCTCGAATTCTTAAGGACACATTCACCACAGGGACTAGCAGCTATAATGTCCTCCTGCAGAGCAAAGAGGAGAAAAGGCACCTTTTCCAAAAGCATTCGTCAACTTACCACAAAAGACTGCAGAAGTTCACAAAACCTGCTAATGGCTCCTGGAGCAACGAGCGTCACAATATTAAGGCCCCGATGCCTTTATTCAGAAATGGGTGGTGTTGCCTCAGTAAACAGCCCTCTCTTTTTATCACCAGCCCAGTACCTAGCAGTATCAGGTTAACACACAGCATATCTGTGGCAGGGAGCAGCATAGGATTGCCAGCTCAAGCCAAAACCAAGGCAAAAAGGCATTCCTTCACCAGCCTCACAAAGACAAAGCAGCTACAGATGTCCAAAAGCTATTTGAAAGAAGGAGATGCAGCTGGAAAAAAATTCTGTATCCTCACTGCCATCAAGCCTTCTAACGTGGAAAGGGAGAAGATGAAGTTCTTCAACTCAGATTTCACCTACAATCCCCAGTTTGAATATGCGAGTTCAGCACTGTCAAGCGTGCTAGCGAAGCACAGTCAAGCATCCAACAGATTTCTGAAGCAGGTAAGTGTTGTTTTGCCAGGGACTCTACTTAGGCATCTCTTGCCATACTTTCCAGTACCACACTCATACACACAGAGACTTGCCTTTTTTCACATTTGCTGTACTTGCAGGCTGTCTTTTCTTATGCCCCCCACATGAGCAAGTATCATGCCCTTCCCTTAGGGTCCCACCCCACAGTTTGAGAACCACTGATCTAGCTGACTGTGGGATCCTGACAACTGTTGTCCAAAAAGTAACTTTATGAAGCTCTGTTTTCTTCTTACCCCTGTTCAGAATGCACACGCAGAGTATTCTGCCAGTATTAACCTCCTGCAAATATTTCCTCTTCTAGATAGGAAAGGGGAAACGGCCTTAAGTTAGATAGAACAATTAAAAGAGCAATGGAGAAATAGCAACAGTGTCAGATTATATTAAAACTGGAAGAGAATCTAGCAAGTTCAACAGATTGTTCATTGTGTTCCCTTGATCACAGTAGTGTGTGATTATATATGTATTATATGACATGGAAATGTGAGAATATTTTATAGAGGTGTGGTGCACGCTCACATATACATAGTGGACTGCCCATTAAACTTACATTGAGGTGGACAACTGTGGCCCTCCAGATATTTTTGTATTTGTAGTTGTTAACTTCTGTCAAGTTGACCTCATCTTGTGACAAACCTGTGGATGAGAAACCTTCCAGTCACTGTCATCACCACCCTGCTCAGGTCTTGCGGATTCAAGGATGTATCTTCCTTATTGAGTTTATCCATCTGTGATGCAATCATCTTCTTTTCCTGCTGCCTTCTACCTTAGCAAGCATTATTGTCTCTTCTAGCAAGTCATGTCTTCTTATGTTTTTGTTTCTCATGTTTTCTCAGTTTTGTACTGCAGTTCCCATAATCCCTCACCTTAGGTTATGCTGAATAGGGCTGATACAAGTTTCAGACCAACAACATCTGGGTCCACAGTCCCTGACTTGAACAAAGTAGAAAAATCAACTCAAAAACCCTATCAGAGCTTCACCATTTATGATTTTACCAGAAATACTGGTAGAAAGAGAAAATCAGTTAGTGTCCTTATTTAGATCATTCATTAATATGATCCAAATCACCATTTACCTGGCATTAACATTTATAGCATCCACAATTCCCAGAGTTTGCCTACTTGCTTATGAGCAGCTCTTATTAATTCTATTAAAGTAAATAAAAGACACAAAGATTATGAACTTTAAATTCATCAGATGCCAGTTGCAAATTAGCTATGGCAGTGCTACTCAAAGTGGTGGTCATGAACTAGGGAGTTGTCAGCTCCCAATCCCTAGCGAGTTTCCAGGAAAGAAAAATACAATTGTAGCAAATGGGCACAAACATGGTAACAGTCCTGGCATGCTATGCAGGGGGAGGGATTGGTGCCCACATCAGATGGCTTAAGAAGCACTGGTTCATGGGACATTTCTTTTCCTTGGGGCCTCCAAACTTCTTGTAAACACAGTCTTCTGGATCGAAATACAGACAAGATGCTAGAATGATATGGGAAGATTTCATGTATAAAACCCATAATAGTCAAACTTCTCAGCAACTGATCATTGAATTTAAGCTCCAGAGACAGTAGTGTCTTTCAAGTCTTTCTAGAAAATTAGTAAAAAAGCACTGCAAAGGTGCCATGCTAAGAATGAGAAGGCTCTGTTCTTCCTTTTCTTTCACTTCAGTTTAGATACTGGAGATCCTGAGCAGGCCCTCTTAAGGTCTCCTATCTCTAAGTTGGCCAGGCTCATGAGGAAGCAAGTGGGGTCCAGCATGATGTGTTGGGTTCCATGTCCAGACAGTGAACTGAATTTTTTTCTTGGTTGCCATTGGTGTATGAGCTTAACACCCAAATCCATTTCAAAGACCGCCTCAGCTTGATTATCAGTTATTAGGCAAAAGTGATTGGAATAATCCATGACATCTTTTCAAATTATTAATTTTGAAAAAGAGAGGTGCAGCCTCAAAAGCTATGTCTTCTGATCTGGATGATCTCATAACAGAACTTTAATACAGATGAGCTATCAGTGGTTGCTCAGTTATACCAGAAAGACAGTTTGAGCCCTAGAATTAAGAATGGTTTCCATTGCAGAGTTTTTGTTCACATTTGTCTATGTTATACTTGGATTTTGGTAACTGGAAGCTGTCACAGAGAGAAAAAATGGCAACATGCTTTCTTGGCATTCAGTGTTCTTCTGAATATACATCTCTCTCCTATCCTTTGGGAAAAATAGGTCTGTCTGGCTACTTTTGATCAACAGTTTTTAATGATTTAAATCAATATTTTAGATTATAGGGCAGAAAGAGAAATAGGGCAATTTTCATACCAGGATTTTGTTTAAAGATAGTGAAATTATAGAACATTGCTCAGTTTATGATGTTGCAGTAGTTTCATTGATGCGAAGAATATAATACTGATGATGCAAGAGTGTTAGAGAAAGAAACAATATATTTTCTTGCTTGCTTTGCAGTCACAGTGAGTGCATTAACATTCATTGATTTGTAGTTGTTGCTTGATTAACTTTGGAGACTCCCATGTAATGCATTTTGCTCATTTAGGCAGTGAACTGGGCTTATGTGCCCTTGGCTGTGATTGTGGTAGAGATGGGTAGAAAGCAAGCTTGGCTGTGTTATGATCAGTTACTGTTTAGCTATCAATATATTTCAGAGTACAAGGTCTGTATTCCTGTGGTTTTTATGCCACTGCTGTTATAGGTTTGAGTCCAGAATTAGGCATATGCCCCTGGGCTAGGGAAAGCTGTGGAAAGCAGACTTCTCCTAAAAATAGATTGCTGAGTGATCCTTCTTGAACTGTATAGGTTGCAATTCTGGGGTGCTGAGGGAGAAGGGAGGGTCTCAAAATTAGTTAGAGGTACCTTCTGTGGCTGCAGCTATATCCTTGGAGCTTGCTTCTGACTGGTTTTGAGAGATCAACTCTCCTTTCTCTTGCATCAAAGCCTACCCCATTCAGCAGCTTTCCCTGAACATCTATGTGGTGTTTTTGCGTGGAGGAGGGAGGCTGAAAGGGGTGCTGTGAAAAAGTGGGGTGGGGAAGGGGGGTTCACTTTTAACAGTCCAGTTGTGTGCACCTACATCTGGATCTGACTCTTTGTGCACTGTTCTGGTAAATTCTTATCTACTTAGTTAGAAATGGATGTGATTGGGATTATAGCTTTCAAACAACATATTTGTTCATGCTTTATTCGGACTCTTTCACTTCAGTGGAAGGATAGGTACAATTAGGATAGCAGCCTTCAAGCATGAGCTTTGTTCTTGTGTCGGTGGGCTTCATCATTCACTTCAGCGGAAAGAACAACTCCAGAAATACAGCTGAAATGGATGCGGAGGAGGAAGCTCTTCCTAATAGAGAACTTCTAAGCCACAGGAGGGCAGCTTGTGGTGGGGCCACACCACCACCTGTACAGTTAGCAAGGACCACACCTTATTCCTGTTGTCTCTTCTGCTGCATAGACTGCTGCACTGTAGCAAGGGCCACACTTAACATTCAGAACAAGATGTGCAAGGGGTGTCTTTTTAAGCAGAGTTTTGTTTTTGGGAGTGCTATTAAGTTTGATAGCAAGATGCATGTTCTCTGTCTGCTTTCTCTTAAAGGTCAAGTGTGGCAAATCCAAAGACCAAGGTGGGTAAGGGTGAGCGTTACTCATAGGGCATATATTATTCAATTGTTTCTGTGTAGACATTTTGACTCCCAGATTGCACACAGATAATGTAGTGTTACCCTGTTTACTGGGGGTCCTGCAAGGAACACCAAAATGTGCTCAACTGTAGGTGGGGAAAATTAGCTCAGAGCACTGCTTTAGCGTTACGAGAGGCAGGGTAACTTAGCAGGATCTTGTAACCCAGTGTTTACGGGGTCAGGCCAAGTCAAGAAGCAGACCGGTTTGAAAGCAATAAATGATCTTTATTAAATACAGGCACACAATGTAAGCAACAGACACACACAGATAACTAAGGAAAATTAAAGGTATGAGTAAGATAGCAGGATTTTCAGAGGGATAGTTGGTTCGGGTGATACGAAACCTGTTCCTGAAGCCCGGAAGAAGATAGAGAGCGATGCTGGGGTTTGGTGTGGCTCAGCACATGGAGCTGAGGGGAAGTTCGCCAAGCAAAGTGGCAGGAAGGCAGTCTGGAACCCGGGAGTGATCCGAAGAAGGTCTTGGAATCAGAGGTTCTTATAGGGAGAAGTGTGACCGCAGGCTGTGCCTTACTCGGGGACAACAATGAGTTTTGAGTGCGACACAATGTCTCTGAAAGGTCACAATTTAGCATGATGGAATCAGAGCCGAATTAACAATGGTGTAGCCAGTATGTAAATGTGCAACGCTTGACAGTGGATGGTTCAGCCTTTGTCAAGTTGCCTGCTCGGGGCAGGGAGCCTTTTGTAGGTAGCACGCATACATAATGTAGTGTTTGCCGGGGAGGTCCCTGAAGCGATCTGGCTATTTCTGGCATGCCTGTATTGTTTGAGAATATTTCAGCAGTTAAGTGCCGAGCCTAGTTTCGTGCTTGTCCGGGGTCCTCACAACCATGTGGAGAGGGGTGGTATGGTAAGGACGAATTATGATATCAAAGTGATATTGGGTGCTATCGCCAAGTAGGCCTAAACTGCAGTAACAGTTGGATCTTTTCCACAAACCACATTTGAGCAGCAAACTTTAGAAACCTTGCATGGCTCTTGTAATTGGTATAGATCTGGTCTTAAACAAACAGATCTGCTCCTGTAAGGTCTACCTTGGCATCAGAAATTAAGATTTCATTAGAAGTCAATGGAAATTATGCTTCTAATGCTCGCAACTTGGAAAACAAGCCCCAGCTATTTTCTGGCATAATCTGAAAGGATTATGCCAGAAGATAAAATATTAAAGGGAACAGTCTGTTTAGATGAACCACTTGATTGTTCAGAAGAAACCAGATCTATGTGATGAGTAATGGTTGTCTATCAGAATTCTTCGCTATAGAAACTGGAATGCTGTTATTCTAAATTATTTAGGAAACTCATTACACCATAGTACATTTTCCTCCTCCTTCACAGTAGAAAACACATTTTCCTGTAAGTTTCTAGATTGTGTCTGGAATTGTTAGGTGTCCATGTGTCCTACTTCATAAAGAACAATGCTCTGTTCAAAGATACTCTCAATTTGAAGAGCTCTCCAATCCCAAGTCTAGTTTCAGGCATAAAAAAAAGTTTAAAGCTAAATAAATAAAAGGATATGAGAGTAGCAAAGGCATTGAAATTGACCATCAGCATTTAAGGCCTGGACACCAGACTGAGCAGATATAACGGATCACCTAGTTAATGTCCTTTGCACTGTAGTGAGATCTGTGTTGTAGTTCTATTTAGCTATTCAAATTATTATTTTTAAATTAGTATTAACACATATCAATGTGCATGTTTTTTCTAGTCCTCTGTTTTGGTGATTCATTTCCTTTTCTTGACAGTGCAAGCTTGAGGAAAACGCATTAAACTGAAAGCAAAATAGTAGAACTCTCCAGACCGTGAATTTAGTATGACTTTTGGTATGTGAGTAGGCATTCTGATGTGTACGTGGAGCTTCATTTCCAGTCAGAGCAGCCTTGTTCCTCTCAGTGGAAGGGGACAGTTCTCTGACTGCGTCCACTTGAGAGGAGGGAAATTCCTCTCACTTCAAAGGACATGGGACAAGCCACTTGTGCAGATACATTGCAGCTCATCCAACGCAGAAAATGCAAAGGGACTCTCTCTGCCAGTGGAACCCACCAACATGATAGCCTGTGTGTTAGGGTAGAGGCCATCAGCCTACTATCTGCTGCAGCATAGCACCACAAAGACAAATGGCCAGGGGGGTAATGCCACTACAAGCTCAACAGAGGGCTGGTGACACAACAAACCGTAGGAGTACTGTAACCCCACTAGCAGACCCCATCCTGGGGAGTATACATTTAATATAAAAATGCATCTAAGCCAGAGGTGACTGGGCTGGTGTGTAGACAGGCTAGCAGTCGGACAGACGATCAAAGACCTGAAACTTCCCCTGTCACATCTCCATAGGAAACCTTGGAAAGGCACGTAAGCACAGGTAATGGGCCATCAGCACAGCAATGCTTCTAGGGGATTGCCTGATTCCTCCCCCCCCCAGAATGCTTGGAACAAAGTGAGACAGATCAAAGCCATCAGGCAGCCATGAGGCAGCTGTCGTGCCACCTTCATTCTTCAGTTTTGGCCATTATCCTTTCCAGGAAGAGGGTCTGCCCCCAAGGCATGTTTCACCCTATAACTAGACCCCCTTTTTGAGACTCCATTTTGGAGCTCTTCCAGGCTTGACTGGCAGGCTGTCATTCTGTTGGTTGAGACTCCCCTCAGCCCTCTCCCTACACTGTTTTTCTCTCTACTTGCCTTTCCCCCAGCCAAAGACTTCTGGACAGGTACAGTATCACCCCTTTTCACATTCCCTCCACTTGTCCCCTGTCAATTTTCACCTTTTTCCATCTCGATAGTCCTTGTGTGCTTGCATGAGCTTTTGACTTTGAGTGAGTGTGTTTGAATATATTTTCTAATAAAATATCTCGATTGAACTTTTAGCCTGGTTCTTTTGTGATCTAATTCCATAGACATTGGAATTCCATAGACTTTAAAGATCTCGCTAGGTGTTGCTCTGCCCTCCGCATTGTTAAAAGCCAGTGCTCCACTAATTTCCCCAGTTATGGCATGTTTAAAGCAAATCAGGGTGTCCTCCAAGGAGCACCCCCCCAAATCAGGGTAACAGTACACCTTACTCTATGAAGCTGCTGGCTCTGGCCTAGTTCCTGAACCCCATTTTCACTTACTTGATGATTGTACTGCCTGTTTTCTCGGCTGCTTTACTGAATATTGGCTTGATCAGTTTTTCTTTCTGACTACTAGCCCTCCTACAGGGTTGGAAATACTAGAAGATCACACTTGTTCAACTACTTGGCCTGAAGACATCGTCTCAAATGCACGTATTGTGTTGTAAATCTTACAAAGATCCCATATATCAAAACTAGGTGATGCATGTTCCTTTGTACTGGAAGGCTTTTTTTCCAGCCCCTGCCCCATGTTGCAAAGATGTTCTAGAACCTCTCAAAACATAGAAAATGCAGTCTGCTCTCCAAATTTTGTAGTGCATTTTGCTGCTGAATTTCAGTAATGGAGTGGAGGATATGGTCCATGATAAGTCCTCAGAAACAAAACTGGCCCCCAGAGTTGCCCATCCCAGCCCTACATAGTATTTTCTCTGGCCAGGCAGATGATTGTAGTTAATTGGCAAAACCAATCACAGTCGCCATGACTTCCATTTAGAAGATGCGGACTGTTTAACTTTTACATTTGCTATGTTGTTATCTCTTGTACAGGCTATCAAAATTATGGAACTGACTTTGCAAAAATATGGAAGCTATGAAAATTTTGAGCAAGCCACTGGAGGAAGCCTGTTGCCCAGAAGTCGTATTTGGAATCACGTCAGGAAATATATGGCAAAAGAAGGCTGCCTTGGCGAGGTTGGACTGCTTACTGAAACACCACCTTAAACTATATTGTCAGGGCGTACCAGTGCATGTCCACATCACATCCTCCTGCGCTCACACTGGTTGCTAATAGGAAAAGGCTGCTGCTGCAGCTATTCAGTGATATCTGGAAAGGGTTGTAGCCATGTGATCTAATACTGGGGCATGTGATCTATTGTTTTCATATGGGGCAGGACTGAAAAGGATAGAGAAAATAAATGGAAGGAAAGTCAGACAAGAGCATGCTAGAGCAAAGTCTTCTTTGATGGAGTGAGGAGGATGATGTGGGGAAGGGCATTTCAAAACCAATGTGTAGCAAGTAAGGGCTCTGTTTAGCATTCTTGCCAATTTTAGTTCAGAAATTGGTGGAAAACATACTAGAAACTCTAGTGTGTAGTTTGTGAAGCTGATAATTCAGGTCAAATAGTTCTGTCCTGTAAGAACATAAGAAAGGAAGTTTTCAGGCAATTCCTACAAATGACATACAGGAAGTACTTGAGGGAGGAAGCAAGTTACAAGTATAGGAAATGGGGCTAATACTGGGAAATCTTTAAAATCTCAAGCCTCTGTTTTTCTTCAGATTGTAGTTCACCTCTCTGAAGACTTGCTTTCTCGGGCCTCAATGACAGTGGTGAATGGCCGTCCAACTCTTACTATCAATATTTCCACTGCACGTGAGCATTGGTTGGAAGGAATGCTGAGGCATGAAATAGGTACCCAAATAATGTGACTACTGTGTTCTATATTAGTATCCACAAGTATTAATTATGAACCTTACTAACAAAGGTGCATTTGGGTATTGTGTTGACTGGTAGGGCTTCCTTCATGGTGGGATGAAAGTGTGAGACATATACGATTGGGGGTGACTGCCCATGTGTCCTAAGGTGGGGGCAAGTCCTTTAACTTGGGAAACGGGAACCTGTGGCTGGCATTTAAGAAAGCGTTTTGACAGTGGGGTGAATACTTGGCACGGGATGATGAGAGTCAAGCATTTTATATCAATAAGATGGTAGTAGAAATGTGCAACAGTCGATTTTAAATTAATTAGAATACCAGCCTGGGACCCCCTTGTGGCCTGAAGGATGTTATAATAAGTATATAAAAGCTTCTTAAGAGATTGGGCTATGTTAGTATAAAGAAAAGCATAGGAATTACACTGGCCATGTGGTTCCTTCAACAAGGTAGGACCAAAGTGGCAAGAGACAAGATGGCAGAAAAGTGGCTCTCACATCACTGTTACCTGAATCTTCTCATATTCCCAGCCTACCCCTGCCTTAAACAAGAGGTACAACTGACCAAATGGCACTACAGCACAATACTTTCTGAAAGAAATTGGATTTTCAGAGTCAGAAATTGTCTCTTATCCCAGGAAATGCTGAATATGTTTCTGTGTGTTCTTGCCCTGGTGGCAGTTTGTGCTTAATGATAATAATCTCACATTAGCTAGAGTGGGACAGACCCACAGCAAGATAAACTGGTAGGTGAAAGATTTATATGGTCTGAAAAGAAACCAGAATAAGCTGCTACGATTATAAGGAGAGTTTTCTTAAAATGATCTATGGAGAGTATTTGATTCCAGATGAACTAGTGAAAATATATAAAGATGTTAGTAAATTAATAAATTATCATTTATTGTGGGCTTGTAGGAAAGCTAGAAGATATTGGTTACGTATTAATGGGCAAATACAAAAAATCTTAAAAATTATGTTTAGACCAGAGTTATATTTATTGAATATGTTAGATTATAAAGATAAAGGGGAAAGGGAAAATAAGATACAGTTACGTTATATGATAACGGTGGTGAGAATAACATTTGCAAGATATTGGCAACAGAAATCTATCCATTTAATACAAGAATGGTTAGGAAAAATGATGGAATTTGCAAAAATAGATAAATTGTCATGTTGGTTGAAGGGAAAATCTGTCCAAACATATTTAAGAATTTGAAGATCCTATATACATTATATGAAGAACAAACTAGGTGATAAATTTCAATTAGGGTTTGATATTTAGGAAAATTAAAACTGAGAGACAGAGTTTAGTAAGTATATAAGAGAACTTATTTTTTTCAAAGTGAGGGGATTTATTTTGATTTGGCTAAAACAACTGGAATCAGGATATGCGGGAAATGCAGGGAGAGGGGATATAGGAAATAAGTAGAATGACAAAATGTTTTTTTTTTCTTTTTTTCTCTTTTCAGTAGATCTTTTTGTCTTCTTATCTCTTATTTCTTCTCTTTTCTTTCTTCTTTTCTGGTTTTCTTTTCTCAACTTTCTTTAGGAAATATTTTATGTTTTTCTTCTTAGTGTTTTTTGTATAGTATGTTTTATTGTTTGATGAATTGGTATTTTTTTTGTCTGTTGGTGGTGGAGCTAGATGTATATATATGGCAATGTATGTCCTATGTGAAATTCAGTAAAAGCTATCATGCAAGAAAATGAAAAAAATAAATCCTTGTAGGACTTAGTGAAGTGTCTGTTCATCATCATGGCAGAGGTGCTCCTGAAAAGAATGTGTTACCTAAAATGCATTGAGCCCCATACAAAATGTCTTCTTCCTTGGAGTTTCATCCCTCTTTCTTCATATCCCCCCATATTCTGACACATCATCTTATTGCTTTTTTTTTTTAATTACAGGGACTCATTATCTGAGAGGCATTAACAACAACAGCCAGCTGTGGAGCAGCTGGAATGGGCGTAGAAAGTATGGATTAAAACCCATCAACCCCACTGAGGAAGGTCTGGCAAGCATCCACAGTGTTCTGTTTCGAAAGGATCCTTTCTTGTGGAGGGCTGCCCTCCTCTATTACACTGTCTATCAAGCCAGTCACATGTCCTTTCGAGAGCTCTTTCAAGATATTGGTAAATTTGTCACAGACCCCAATACTAGGTGGGACTATTGTGTTAGAGCCAAGAGGGGCTGGACTGATACTTCCCAACCAGGTAAGGTCTTTGTGTGTTTGTTTTTCTTCAAGTCAAATCTTTTCCTTGAAGCCATGCTTAGATAAGAATCCTACCTAGCTCAAAAAAACAGAAGTTCATGTTAAGACAGAAAATATTCTAGCAAGTCTAGAAGGGGGAAATAATTTTTTAAAAAATTGAAGAGAACAGCATCCTGGTTGGCTATGTATTAGACAAACACAGTGCAAATGATTCAGAAGTTATTTCTGTGGTCACAATATGAAGAGGATTCCATTGAGGAATTTTGATCATCAGGCCTTCTTTAATATTCAAAATCAGGCTCGTGCCTCAGATGTCACTGAAGGGGATTTCTTGCTCCCTGAGTCACTACTAATTTATGATGTTGTACTAGGATTTAAAGGATTAACATCCTAGTTGTAAAAATCTGTATAAGTGAAGCATATGTACATAGGATAAAAGAATAATATCTCAACACAGAACTTTTGTTTTATTGCCACATTTGATCCATCCTATCTTACATGTTGACCTGATGTTGACCTATTGGAAACAAAAAATGTTGGGAATGGAATGTTACCCTTTTTTCAGTAAAATTATGTTAGGTGGTGTCCAAAGACTCGTCTAAATTAGGATGTGGATCAATCTGTTAATCTCCTAATATGTAGGCTGATAGTAAATGTATTTAGTCAAAAATAAATTCCACTGAGTTCAGTAGCATTTAGTTTGGGCAGGTGTGCTTCAGTTCACAGTCTTAAAACACAGTCCTGTGTATACCTACTTGGAAGTAAATCTATTGACTTTAGAGACACTTTTCCCCAATTTTGAACTGAAGTTTGATTGAAACATTAGTCTGTGTTTTATAAAAATAAATCAAGATGTGAGATTTATTGATGAATTCATTTGGATTTTTAATCACGTCAATAAATTACAAATCTATTTGTTGTAATAGATACATTTTTAAAAAATCATGCTGGGATAATCCATAATTTTTGTTTATGTAAACTTGCTTTGGTGAGTACTTTGCTTTTTCTAAAGCATCAGGTTATCACATTAAATCTGATTCTTTTAGGTTGCTTCAGTAAAGATCAGGTCTACTTGGATGGCATCCTTCGAATTCTGAGATACCGACGTTCCATCAACTTCTACTTACTGACAGCTCTAGGCAAGGTAGGTTAAATTGTTGGGTATGTAAACTAACACCTGTATCGAGTGCTAAGTACTAAAAATGTACAGCTGCAAACTGGACTACAGTCACATGAAAACAGGACAAGCTGTGTTCAGGAGATTAGTAAATTTTGCTGCAAACGCTAAGCGTGGTTACCTTGAATTCAGGGTTTCCAGATCCCTGATGTTAATTGCTCATGGCCTCTGTTCAGAAGTTGTACCAGCGTTTCTTTTTCTTTCACCAGTGGCCTGACCCATTCAGTTATGCCCCTCTGCTCCTTTCCCCCAGGCTATTATGCAGGTTCCACTCTCTTTTTGTGAGATTTCTACAAAGAACTTTATCTTAGATTCTCTTCATTGGATTTTTGCTTTTTAAAAGTGTCTTTCTGGCTTATCCTGACACTTGAGAGGAGAAAGCTAAGAGCTCACTTTTTCCTTTTAGTCTCCTGAGCACATCTGTCTTGAACTTTTCTCATCTATTGAGCCCAGCCCATTCTGGCAGTTGTTGACGCGGGGAAGGAATTGGAATAGCTTCATTTCAAATTAAACTGGCCTTAACTTTAGCTCATAGTCCCAGATGAAGAACCTTTGGCCCTCCAGGTGTTCTTAATTTCAATTTGCAGAAGCTTCAGCCAGCAAGGGCACTGATAAGGGATTATGGGAGTTGTCATTCAAAATATCTGTGGTAGAGGAAGGCAGAGGTTCCCCATCTCTGCTATAGTCCTGTTCCTGTCCTTCCAAACATGAAAACTGTTTGCTAACAATCTTATATGTATACTTTGGAATAATTACAGTCAGACATCATTCATTACCATGAAATTATAAATGAAGTCAACACCAGTGTGCTGAAATGAGGTGATTTGCCATCCCATTTCTTTTTAGTGAACTACATGATAGAATAGGCCTTATTTCCAACTTCTGGTCTTGCCGAAGCCAGCATAGTATGTACAGCTGAAAGAGGGAGCAGGTAAATATTTCAGAGTCTGGCAGGCATGTAGGTGGATAGTTGTTTCTTCCCAAAGGCAGCTTGGGATTCATTTGTAGGAAGAAAAGGAAGCAAGTGCCTGCCTCCTGGCTCAGTAAGCAGTTGTAACGAGCATGTTGCTGGTCTGACTCAGCTCTGTACAGCATCCAGGTATTCTTGGTTCTGTCCAGGATTGGAAGAGGTGGGGATTGTTCTCAGTCCACTAGAAAAGAAACTGGATGGTGTCCTGCCATGTCACATTCAACTTCAAGCATTGTAAGTTGGTTTCTTGAGACTGTAGCATAGCCAGATGTGGGGAAGGGAGGGACTGTCTGCATATACAACTGGGATGGTCTCATATATATCTGCTGACTTAACTTTTTGGATGTCTTCCCATATTTTTGATATAGTATTAAAGAGCCATTTGACAGTGTGCAGGTGGTCAGATCATATCTGAAGTGATCTCACCCTAGAATGTACCCCTTCTTTCTAACATTTAGGTCTCCTATGAGGATGTGGATCGTTTGAAGGATTTAGGGATGACTGAGAACATGAGGGTGCCACACTTTTTGCAAGACTATGGCCGGTACATGGAACATTTGGAAAAGATCATGGAAGTCAATGAGCTGTCTGATCCTGAGCTTCAGGCTCTTGTGCCCTAAACCAGCCACTCTTTTTATTCACCTGCTCTTTCCTTTCCTGTCCTTTCCTTTCCTTTCCTTTCCTTTCCTTTCCTTTCCTTTCCTTTCCTTTCCTTTCCTTTCCTTTCCTTTCCTTTCCTTTCCTTTCCTTTTTAAACTCTGGGATATGTAGAGACTTAACTCAGATGCACTAATATATTTTTGGTGCCTGGCAAAATCTGTTTTCTTTAGATCTGCTTCTTTTGTTTTCCTTTAAAGAAAGGAAAAGCACAGCTACAGATCCAGAAGTCACTTACTTTCAGTTTTTTTTAAAAGCTCGTTTCCACCCTTCTCTCAAGGTATATGAAAGATGTAAATTTACAAGCTTAAATTATAGCTGTAACACAGTCATAACCTTTATGAATTCTTTTGTGTAGATTCTACCATATTAGCCTTTACAGAATTGTTTTTGAATTGGTTCATTTAAGGCATATAACAGTTTTCATTTTAGTATTTAATGCTTTTATTGCTAAGATTTTCTACTTTGTAAACCTTATTGGCTTGTATGTTGGATGTGGTACTCAGCAATATTTCACCACAGTTTTTAAAAAGTGAGAGAACTTCTATATATTTGCTATGTCAGCCATCCTTAATGCTGTGTATGTGCCCTGCTTCTTTCCCTGGAGAGTATATGTGTAGATATGAATTAATTACTCCCATAAGAACTTCACTATCTTTCACTACTAGTTTCCCTTCGTATGTTGTCTTAGGTTCTTCATATCAGAGCTGATATATCATGGGTGGTGATGTTATTGAGAGATCAGGCAAACTGCAGTGTGATCTTCTGAAGTAGGCTTTTTGAGACTGAAAAGAGTCCTTTTTATCTGTGGGGCCTATGGTGTCACTACCACATAGTAGAAAAGTTGGGGAAGCTTTGTTCCATTTTATGCAATCATGGCCATAGAAGTTAATACCTTGGAAAAGTCTTATTGGATTGTTCCATAATTAGTTGATTGTATGTCTCCACAAAGCTTTAATCTTCACAATGACAAAGTGTTATTGATTTCAATGGGATCCTTTTTCCCACTTGTATTTCAGTCAGGAGAGGAGAGGTATGGGAATCAGTAGTCAATGAAAAATATTTGCTGGCAATGTTCATGATGTTCCATGACATAGAGTCATAAGAACCTTTCATTATCTTGCATAATAATTTCAGGAAGCATCATTCCAGACACATCCCTTTCTGCTTTTGTTTTGGAGCATATGTTGCTGGTTTGCAAGGGAAAACAGAGGATGATGTTTAGAATCAGGTTTCCTGACATGAGTGTTTAAGATGTAGAGATCTCAGGTTTTTATGTGGTGCACAAGCCCCACTCTGCTATATTATATAAATTCTTTATTAACCAGTGTAAGTTATGCATAGTGGCCATGAAATGAATGTACATCTGCCTTTCTAAATACAGGTATGCGTTTCTTGTTAGTAGCCCAGACTTACTTGGTAACTAGTTTTCCATCTGGAAGTAGTTGACTTTAGTTTCAGTGCTGATGTACCCAGCCAGTATCTCACCTGTCTAGGATACCCCTCCCGGGGGTGTTTCCTGAGCCACTCCATGTGTTATTAATTTTGTTCGTATGCCATCATTCTTTTTACAAAGGGTACTCTCTCCAGTGCTTCTTGACTGTGAGACTGTTCTGGAGTAAGACCTGTGCCTGTGAAATTCACTGCAGGACTGATTGCAGTGAGAAAAGTCAGGCCCCTGCTGCGAGAGATTGTCAGTCCCTTCCAGTACAAGAGGGCCATAGGTATAGACAACTTCTTGTATATGTTACTAAGATAGATGTTCGTTCCTCTTCATTGCTATATTCGTCAGAACTCTGTTGAACTCTTTGGATGGATCTTTTAATGCAAATAGGAATGCATTTCACTCTGAGCATAAGGAGAACAATTATTTGCACATGACCATCACTCAGGTAAGGTGCACAGCAACTGAAGTGCTCATGTGTTATCAGAAACATGTCATCAAAAACATGTTTTACTTTCCATTAGGATTTTGGTGCTATGTAATCACCACAAAGGCAAAGCATGTTTCCTTTGTACATTTTCAGATTGCTCAAATAGCACAATGATATTGAATGACCTGAGGTTTTTTGAAAAGGTGCCTATAGTGAAATCCTGTTAAAAAGTTCTAGGACAGAATCTGCAACCCCCTTTGCCATTCTGTTTATCTAGTCTTAAAGAATCTTGTACTCATTGATCAGGTAACACTACAGCAAATTCAAAAATAACTACAGCATACTCATCAAAATGCATTCAAGCACAGTGAAGATCATTCCAGTTGGAAAGTTAAAAGTAGATACAGATTTGTCATGTCTAAAGGCTTGTAATAAAAATCTCATTTACCTAAAGGATATTGAAAATGTTGCATAATCCACAAAGCTAAATGCCTAAAAATGGCATTGTGTAAGTGGAATGATGGATTCAAATAGTTTTCAACCAGAACACTTTACAAAACATGGACCAATACAGTAGCCTTAATTTTCTATTATTAATACTGTTTATAGCTTGGAATTGTGGGATGTACTGCTGAACTCACTGAATTTAACTGGAAGACTCTTTTTATCTCAGTACATCAGAATCAACTGTCGAATGCTCTGTTTTGAACAGATACACATTATTTATATTTATCACCTCTGATTTTGCATGTTTGTATCCAGCTCCACTAATTTGCATGAATACTCTGTCACTGTACTGTAAATAAAGCACACCAACAGCCTAAGCCACACACAAATCATGAGAACAAAACATAAAGCAGCATTGTATATGCTTCTGGACCAGTTTTAATGGTATTTAGCAGACAGTAGATTGCAGGTTGTTGTTTCATACATTACTACAGACCTGAAATAACACCATGGTATCAGAAAAAGAAAAATTATCTCAGGTCCTAGTGTAGCACAAATTTATATACTACTGCTTAGTTCCTCCCTCTCTTTTGTATTTCTTCCCCTTTCCCTGCTCCAGTCTGCTGTCTCAGTCCACTGCCAGAAACTGACAGGTCAAGAGGAGATTGGCAAACATCTTTATCCGTAGTTGCACAGGAAAATATGGTAGCATATTGATATATACAGTGATGATTGAGCCCATGTGGATGGGACGGGCTTTCTTTTAGGCGTTGCCCCACCAGTACCTGTTAAGAAAAGGGTAGGAAAAAAAAAACCTAACCTTCGCTGCCTCAAGCACCGTAGTACATGAACAGTTCCTTTCCCATTGCTCAGGTAAAATGTTCATTCATCCTTAGGATACTACCATTGAAAACAATGGATTTGCATCAAGGAAGCCTTAAGCCAAGGGATGGAAATTATACAGCCTTCCAAATGTTTTTGGACTTTAGCATTCCTCACCATTGAGTGTTTAGGCTAGGGCTGCTAAAAGTTGCATTCAAACCAAAGCTGGAGGGCTGTGTTGGCTAGGGCTCCTAGGAGTTGCATTCAGACCAAAGTTGGAAGGCCACATGATTTCCCATCCTGGTTAAGAGAAATGTGCAGAAGCACATTTTTTTCTGAAGATCACACTTTTTTTAAGTAAAATAATCTGCCTTTATTTATTTATTTATTTGTTTGTTTGTTTGTTTAATATCTTCATTACATTTTTCTTCTCAAGGCATCTTAATTTATCTTAATAATTTATCTTAATAATTTGTCTAATTATTAATTATTAATAATAATTATTAATTATTATTAATAATTATTCAACTCTTTAAATATCAGAAGTCATAATTATCTTTATTTTGGTCAGGAAGATGATTCCTCCACATTAGTCTGCATCAATCAAAATCTTAGTTACAGAAAGCTATGGATGGATTTATACATTAATGTGCTGCACTTCATCCACAACATGATTTCCCACAGTATGATACTGAAGTCTTGTTACTGTTCATGACACTTGAAGTCAAGTACTGCTATTTGTAATAGAGCTAGAAGTTACCATAGGCACAAAAAATAATTGTGGCACATCAATGTGGAAATCCAGCCTTAGTTGCTTTGCTCTGCTCAGTTATTGTAAACCCAACAGTTGTCTTGTTTTCTATCAAGAGTGGGCCTTAAAATTTAAATTGGGTGCCATATAAACTTAACAGTATTTGCGTCACATTATTTGAGCATATACATATAGTTCAGTACAAGTCAAGATTCTGGTAGTCAATATAGTACGTGTCATTTAGCCAGAGAAATGTATTGCGCTATTTGTTAAAATTAGCTTCATTCTATCTTTACGTGGATGTTGTAGAAAGGTATTGGTGGCTTTGTTAACTGTTTAGGGATATGGTGACAAATGTAGGATAATAGTGAGTATGTTCTGAAGTAGAGGTTGAAAAGTAGTACTGCGTACAGATTAGTCTGCTCAGAAAGTTTAGTGATGGTTATGTATGGCTGAAAAGACATCTTCAGTGCTTAATAGAGCTTTAGTCATTTTCACTAAAAGAGCAATTAGAGTTTAAGGAGTAATCTGATACTGCCAGCTGGAAGACCAGTCAGCCCAGGATTCTGTACTCTTCACCAGAGCTTTCAAAGTTACTTTCAAAGTCCCAGAATCCCCCACACTTCATGGCATGTGGAAAGTAACTCTTCCAAGTTCTGCTCTTAACAGCATTTTTAAGATGTCTCTTTTTCACCCTGATGTTTCAGATATGAAAATATATTATGAGCGAGTGTATCTTTGGTCAGTTCACCATTTCTGTCCATTGATTGGCAATTGTAATAAACAGTTCTATGGATACTGGTTGTGATATCTTATTCTTTATGAGTCTTGAGCCCACAGCATGCTTCTCCAGACTTAGTAGATTCTGATCTTCCACAAGAACCATTTAGCATTTGTTCCAGCTAAAAGAAATATATTTTAAAAACTGGCTCTGTAAAACCTGATTGGGTTCTTGGAAAAGAGAGAAGCCAATCCAGTGGAAGTCCAAGCCTGAGCTCTCATATCCCCCACAAGGATCTGGCAGAGTCTGCCTACAGAGGAGCTACAGAGTATTTGCAACTATGGAATGACCTCAGATTGCACTTCTTGCTTTTACAACTAAGAACCTCCTGAAGAGGAAGTTGCTTTGGGTAAAGCAGTGGCCTGATTCAGGTTCAAAGGGATTGAGCCGTCACTCCTGGTTTCATGACATGGTAACTTGGTCCTCCTTTTTGAAGAGATCTTTGGGAAATCCCAGCTCAGAATCCAGTCCTGGCAGATTCGGGGCTGTAAAATCACTCTGGCAGATGGTTCTGAAGTTTCTATCAGAAACACCTGGCTGTTATATCAGGTTTGTTAAAAGCACAACTCCTCCTCTTTGCAAAAGGATGACTCCTTGATCTGTGATAAGTATGTTATGGGGCATTTAATACTAAAAATAGTATGGGCATTTAAAAAACAGAAAAAGGATTTGTATAATGGTCTCTAAAACATCTTTTTACATGTTACTAATGGATTCAGCTGTGCTATCTTTAAGTGAAATGTCAAGTGACATCTGCATTAACTGTTGCTTGTCAGTGCCTCACACTCAGTCCATCTTTAAAGATATGCACTTCTGTCTTTTAAATTGTGTTTTGACCTTTGTCTCAGAACCATTTCATTCTTTTCACAGGATAAAACATTTCATGGCAGAAGTTAGTTTATTGTCGTATTCTGATGTGAATGGTAATATCACATCTCAAAACTAAGACACACATAATTCACTAGGAATAAACAGGAATACATGTGAAATAAAAGAAACTAACAGAACCAAGTGTCCAGAGTTAAGTTATTACAGTATTATTCCTTTTAGTTCTCTGCACCATTTTGTTTTACTCTGTGAGTCAGAGATTTAACATAGCTTCACCAAAGGCAGTAGACACCTTCCTGTGCTAGCACACCTCTATTCTTAGATTTTGGAAGATGGGCCTGTTTACTATTAAGTAGATTACACATGATAAAACAGATTTTATCACTGAAGTAAGCAGCTATGAGTGCTAAATCTGTGGGGGTGGGGTGGCAAGAACAAAATCTGATCTCCCTGGCCTTTCTTTCTGAAAAATTTGAATTACTGAAAACACTGCATTACAAAATACAGTCCTCCCTCCACATTCATGGGTTTGACATTTATGTGTTGTGTTTTTGCGAGTTGCGCATGTGCCTTCCCTCCACTCTCCTCCCATTCTCTTGCCTTTTGCCCAGATGCGCATGCCTGCCTTCTCCATGCCTTGACAAAAGGCAAGGGAGTGGGAGAGGGAGCACTGTGTGTGGAAAAGGAAGGCGAGTATATGCATTTAACTTCCCCCCATTCCCTTGCGTATAGTCCAGGCATGGAGAAGGAAGGTGGGTGTGCCTGGGCAAAAGAAAGAAGGGTTTCTCTCCTCATGGCTTCAGAATGTTTGGAAACTTCCATGTTTCCTTGTGCTTAATTAGGGCCCTAACCTAATAGTGCTATATTATACTTTAACTGCCATGGCAACATCATATGGAATCCTGGGTTTGCAGTTTAGGGAGGAGCATTTAAAATTCTCAGTCACGAAGCCCTTTGGCCTCACTAAACTACAAATCCCAGGATTCCACAGATTGTTGCCATGGCCATTAAAATGGAATATTGCACTATAACAGTGTTGTGTAATGGAGTCCTTAGCTTAGTGCTCAAGACTCCACACAACGTTTAGCATGTAAGATCAAAAACTTGTGACAGAACCTGTTTACTGATTTATGTAATTTGCATTACTGATTTGATAAATATACCCATGACAAAAGTGAAGAACTATGCTAATTTAATACTCAAAAATTCTTTAGTTTTGTTCTAAAAGGAGATGACCCTACTTTTGACCCCAGCTACTTAAAGCAAAGGATAAGGACTGAGCCAGCTTTGTCATATTCTGATATTGTCCAAAGGAGGTGTGCTGGCTAAGCCACAGTATTAGTATGTACTGTGAGGTTTTATCTTGTAGATAACGTACACTTCCTGATGCAGGAAGAATAAACATGAAAGACAAACCTAATGAATGCTTTAAGGATACCAAGACAATGTTTACAACTCCCTACAATTGTTAGACATGGAAAGTTCACCTTCCAGGCTAGTTCATAACCTTTACCCTGGAGACAAAGGCGTTCTTTGGTATGAAAAGGAGAATTCCTTAAAAAAACAGAAAATGGATAGTGAGTGCCTTAAATGGCAAGTTAAGACTCTTAAGTCAACCAGTTTTCAGAAGACAATTCAGCTTCCATGTTCATTTGGACTGTGGCACAGGCCTCTCCCACTTATCTGACAGGTTAGGGAGTGAAGCAGTCAGAATTTAATTGATTGGAAAGTGGAACCCATGTGCTGTACTATAGGGAGCATGAAGGATTTATGGAAGCTCACTTGGAGCTGACCACATGTGTGCTGCTTCCAAAGTCTCTCAGCTGGGTTGCCCCCCCCCACCTCAGCCTGCCTTGCATGCAACACGAGCGTGAGGGCAGTTGTGAGAGAAGGCCTTACCGTATGAGGCACAGAGACCACGAAGAAGAACGGGGCATTGAAAGGTGGGGGCTTGCTGTATTGTGCAAATTATAAATTTATACTTTGGTTTTCATGCACATTATGTCACAGAATGTATGTCTCTTCAAGTCACTTGTCGACTAATGCAGCCCCATGAATTTCACAGGATGTTCTTAGGCAAGGAATTCTCAGAGGTTGTTTTGCCAATTTCTTCCTAAATACCATAAAGACACCAGATCCTGTCCGATCTTGGAAGCTAAATAGGGTCAGCTCTGGTTACTACTTGGATAAGAGACTGTCAATGAATACCAGGTACGGTGAGCTATATTTCAGTGGAAGGAATTGACTTCAGCCTTTCTGTTGAAGTCACAATAACCTATATACACTATAAAAACAACTGAGCACCGCTTACCTGCATATTTCTGTGGTGAACAAGACTTTTTTCCCCTAACTGTCAAGTTCTTCAAATGTTAAGAGTTTTATCAATACATAGTACAAATCTCCAATGGAAAATAATGAGAACTGGAATCTATGAAGCAGCCTTCATGAAAGTAAAAATAAAATAAAAATCTTTGTCCTATTTTGAGCAAATCCAGTGGAACTAATGGGACTTTAACCTGTTCCATCAATTTCAATGGGTGTGCCCTAAATATAATTAAATCTGGATCCAACCCACTGTTCCACCAGCGGAAGGTCTTCCATATCTTTTTAATGCCATTTAAAGTCAGCAAATGTTACACATGGCCTGGAGTGTTTGATGGCATAATAATGGACGTTCAGATTTCAATTTCATCAGCAGATGGTAAAATGTTATGGGTCACTGATCAAACCAAAGTGTATGATGACCAAGTTTTCAATGGGTGTTTCAAAGTACTCCCAGAGATACGCGGGTCATGACTCAATAGGCCCAAATTCCAAGAGTCTACTGGAAGTGATAGGATGAGATTATATCATGTTGCAACGTTCACTAGGCAACTTTTCTATACAGCATATCACAGAATACATTAAAAACTAGTTATGCAAATCTGCCCTTTTGAGGGTCACCTGTATTATTGTTGCATTTCAACAGAAACCAGAAAGCATGAATACACAGTATTAAAAAGTGCATTTTATTTGAAGTCATCCAGGTATCCAAGCATAGAAGTGTTGATTGTGTCTCCATAAAAAGTCACAAATCTCTCCACAGCAACAGGATACCCTAAAACATCCATAAAGGGGTACAGAGGTAGGATGGGAAGGGGAGGTGTTAAAAGCAGAAGCTGATTCTTTGTAAATGAGAAGAAAGGCAGTTCTGGTTCACCATCAGGCCTTGAGCAAAGCAATCCCTTCTAGGAAAGGGAATGGAAGTTTGCATTTTCTCTCATCATCGTTCATGTTTAATGTTCAAATCGCTGTTTTCCACTATCACTCCATTTCCATTTCGAGTCACATCCTTCTTATTCCAGTCCTTCTCTGTGTGAAATTCAGCTAACACTGGGCAATGGCTCGATGCTACTCCACCCCATGACCAGTTATCAGGGATCCAGGGGTTTGTAAGGCCTTCTCTCACAACTGCCCAATGACCTGTGGAAACAGAAGGATGCAAAGCATGAATGTTTGGGACAGGAAGGGGAACCAGCAATGACACAAGAGAAAAGCATTTGGCTTCTGCATTTTAGCATCCTGAGTGGCTTGTCTCTTGGTGCATCTGATGCCCTGGTGGTGCAGTGGTTAAATGCTGGTACTGCAGCCACAACACTGTGAGTTCAATCCTGCAGGGCTCCAGGCTGACTCAGCCTTGCATCCTTCCGTAGGTCGGTAAAATGAGTACCCAGCTTGTTGGGGGCAATTAGCTAACATACATTGTAAACTGCTTAGGGAGTGCTTAGCACTGATAAGTGGTATAGGAATGTAACTGCCATTACTATTGCTGATATGCAGCCTGGAAAAAATGGTCAAATGTGTATTGGTAGCCCTTGATTTCTTAAAGTCCTCCCTCCCCCACTGACAAAAAAAGATTAAAATGTGCTATTTTCATATTATTAAATGCCAACAACATTAAGGTTTTGAGTAACACAATGAAAATTTCACCTTATTGTAATTTGTTACTTTTTAATAAATTGGTTGGAGGGTTGATCATTTTTAGTAATCTTAATTTTTTTATTTTCATTTAATGATTTAATGGTTAGCAATTTTTATTAACAAATAGCATAACTAATGTTATACATTTCTCCTAATGTCTTAACATTTATTCATTTTAATTTAACGATTTCATGTTAAAAATTAGCATTTTTTTTTTTTTTTACATTTTCAAGTTCTGCTGCCATACTGCTGAAATTAAATGGATGGGGACCTAATTGACATTTAGGAGCACCACTGGAAGACCCATAAAAATTCCAGTTACTGAAAGAGCATAACTGTAACCAGTAAAAACGAAAATGAAGAAATATACATGTGAGTGCATCAGGACTGGTCAACTTGGCCTTCTGAAACTTTCCTCCTGAGCTGCAAGTAAATTTCTAAGCTCTGTGAAAACTAAGCTTCTTGATGTAATGAAAGTGAAGATCTTGTGGAAAAAAAAATAAACACAGAAAGTGAAAAGGGAAGGTGTGCACCTCAAAACACTCAGGGGTATGCATGAAACATGCACTGAGAAGAAGCTGTAGATCTTCTCCACTTGTCCATTGTTCTCATATATTTACTACAACATAGAAGAGTCAACCCCTGGTAAACAAACATATACACAGTAAACTTGACTGCTGTGTGCAATTAAAATGTAAAAGAGGTTCAGAGAAATTTAATGTGAAACTTGGAAGACTACCATAATTCTGTTTAACAAGCAAGAGACTTAACAGGAGGGCCTTTTTTGTTGCTTCTGAACTAGCAATAGTTGTAACTGACATACCCAATAACCAGAGCTTGATGTTCTGAATTTTCACTTCTTCCAGAAATGAAAACTTACCAGTGAAAACCTTTTTCAAACTACGGCTGATCCAGATGTTATCCAGGGACTTAGAACCCTGAGGGTTCTTTGTGCTGATGTTTGTAAATGTACTGGCAGGAACCAGATGATGGAATTTTTCCTTCCTCAACACATCATGGTCGCTATTGTCTGGTGCTTGACCAAAGTCTCCTAAGATGATCACATCTTTTTCTCCTAAGATTTGGAATAATTAAAAAAAAAATAAGAGAGAGGTTAAGCTGTAGATTGTGAAGAATCCATCCTTGGTCTGTGAACTTTACTCTTCCAGCTCTTACCACCCCAAAATCTCTCCCTCTCTGAGAAAATTCTGCACATTCTCTCTTACTGCTTCCTACATACGCACTTCCTTCTGTGAACTGTGAACATCACAGTTACCAAATCCCTTCTCAAAATAGAGCTCTACTCTTTTTTACACAAGACCTCTGGGCTTCCATGACTACACATTACTGCATTTACTCACACTCCTCTTCAAACACACCACTCATTTCTTGCTTCCTATTATCTTGCCAGTTTTAGAGGTGGGGGGGTTGTGAAAAGTAACTTTCTTTGTATATAAAACTTCATAATGTGCCAAATAAACTCAATAACAAAGTGCTATCCATACTAAGAAAAAACTGTATCAGTACTACTCCTCACAGTGCATCACATCGATCCTTTCACTTACATCTAATGATATAATTAGCTTACTAAAATTAATCAAAATGCTTTTTCCTTGATGCCACAGTTTTCACTCTGATTCTACGAAGGAGATCCATGGAGCTGGCAGGAACTGAAGGCTAAAGGGCTGATAAATTATGGAAGGGAAGGCAGGGATAGAAAAGGAAAAGTGTGGAAAACAGCAGTATACAGTACTATACTAAGCTGCTTTGTTCAATTTAAGAGGAGGCAGGAATGCAGCTGGGTAAAGAGGATTCATATGCTCCAAGCCACGGCCATGTCTGTGTTTGGAAATATTCTAATAACTGGGAGGATGAAAGGTCAGTTACATGAGGTGAAAGGTTATGCCATGAGGTGAAAGGTTATCATGCTCTGTGAAAAACTTGCACCTAACTTAACCAGCTTATTCATGATGAATAAGAGAAGGCTATGGACAGAGCTTGGAAAAGTATCCTCATGCTTGCAGGGAGATTCTGGGAGTTGCAGCCTACATATATAACTTTTCCAAGTTCTGGCTATGGATGTTCACATGGTATAAGGGGGCAGGCTGGATTTCACACACAATCTATGTAACAGGCCAGACCTTTAGCCCCTGGATTGGGAGAGAGGGAGAGGGAGAGAGGGAGGGAGGGGAGAGAGAGGGAGAGAGGGAGGGAGGGGAGAGAGAGAGAGAGAGAGAGAGAGAGAGAGGGAGGGAGAGAGGGAGGGAGGGAGGGAGAAAACACTAGAAATCATTTCCTCGTGCTTGATCCTTGAGCTGGGTTGGGTATGTAAGTAAACATGCAACAATGCATCCCTTCTGTTTTTATCACAAAGCCAGTTTCTTGGTCCAGGGACAATTATCATGTGTTAGAAAGTTGCTTTATACCAGTTAGTCTAGCCCAGTATCGTCAGCAGGAAACCAGAGTGTCAGGCAAGTAAGGGCAGAGACTGAACCTGAGGCTTTCTGCCTGCAAAGCATGGACTTCTTTACTGAACTATAGCTTCCTCTCCATGTTTTTGCCTACTTCCGCTCACCCCAACTCAGGCCCCACCTTCAGGAAAAAGGATGAAGGCTCTCCCAAGAAGAGACCCTTGATTTGGGAGAAGGCAGGCTCCTCCAGTGATGTATTTAAGTCTTTTACTCCAAGTCTCAAGTCTAGAAGGCAACTTTATACCCCAACCAAAATTCTAGCATTATTGGATAGAGTGAAACAAATTCAGTTTTAACAATCTAAGCAGAGTTGGCTCTCCACATTAGCAGTTTTGCTATCTCCAGCTTCAGAAGTAGAGAATAGATTCCTATCTTACTCCCCATTACTGAAGATTCAAAAGCTTTAGAACAGTGGTTCTCAACCTGTGGGTCCCCAGATGTTCATGGACTTCAGCTCCCAGAAGCCCCAGCCACTATGGTCAATGCTCAGGGCTTCTGGGAGCTGAAGTCCAAGAACATCTGGGGACCCACAGGTTGAGAACAACTGCTTTAGAAGGAAGGATCCTTCTTCCTCAAGCCCGTTGCCTAAAACATTTGCTGTTCCCCTCAGAGAAATGCACCCTGCACTCTGGGAACAAGTCTTGTCTTTTGCTCTTAGGAAAAGTTTTAGAAGGCTCCTCCGATATGCAGCAGGGACAGGCTGCTGAGCAGACCTCAAGCCCACCTGAAGCCCACTGCCTAACCTGTTTGCTGTTCCCCTCTGAGAAATACGCCCACACTTTGGGCTTGAGAGAGACTGTCATGTGACCAGTAGGCATAAAGAGATGGAAGCACTGTTCAAAGTTGTAAGGTTTCTAGACAAATGCATTTTGTTACTGAACCAAGGGCATCAAGTCAGTCATTAAAAATATACAAGTCTTGAGTCAAGCTGAGTCAGTGAATCATTTATGGCTGAGCCGAGTCAGAGTCAAATCGCTGAAGCAACTTAAGTCCAACTTGAGTCCGAGCCGATTGACTCGAGTCTACATCACTGGGCTCCTCTATGATTAGTTTTGCTAATGGTGTTGGAAGCAGGAGAGAGAGACCATAAGCAGTGTATGCCACCAAAATCTGTAAAACTGCTAATTATTAAGCAATATCGTAATATATTTGGATGGGCAGGCGGGGGGGAACATATATAAAATAGTTGCTCCAATACCTTGTCAAAAGCCAGTTTGAATGCAGAACAAACTGCCTCAGATTAGCTTTACAGTTTCTTTTACAATTACATATTGAATGTTACAGAATTTATTTTGCGAACTGCAATAAAGTGTTTCAGTTGAGCCTGCACTGGGAAACAGTGGGATTTCTGCTGTTAGTGTAATATATATTTTGTGGAATCTCTGTAGCCAAATGACTCTTGAATAAGATCTATTGAAACAACTCAATTGCTCATTTGCCCAATAACCACCTGTACTTTTCATCATTATATACTGAAATTTTATAGACTATCTTTCATTAGTCTGTAGATTTTGAGCCCTTATAGTTTACAGTACATTTCATCCATTATCAGCTTGTCACTATGCACATCATATTTTTTATATCAAAATATTAGTCTTATTTCAGAATGATATATCTTTATTAACCCAAGAGTATTGTGATTCTATACACCTCTGCACAAAAGTAAGCCTCACTGGCATCAATGGGGCTGACTCTTAGCAAACTAGTATGAGCTTGCATTCTTAGGCCCCAATTAGAGTAGAATCACAAATCAGTGGAACTTATATAACTATTCCCTTACCATGTTCCCACTGACTCAATGGGACTACTCTATTTGGGACTAACAATTGGACATAGCTGAAAAAGAAATTTAAAAACAAATAAATAAACTACCCATTTAAAAGTAGCACTAATTCCTGTACACAGCTCTCTTCTTCTGGTTGCAAACCAATACTATACCCAAAATCTAAGTGTTTATGCATTTTTAAATTCATCTTTTCTTCATAAACAGTTGTCACTCCCTTGGTCAAAAAGCTGACAGAGAAGGCCATCTGTTTGGGAAGAAGACTTGTTGTGTTCTGACAAAGTACAGACAAAGACCAGAGCCTCAAAATTGGATAGATATCCATAATTAACATATTAGGTCCACAATATTTTTTGTTTTGAAAGGCTAAGAATGGATTTGCACAGAGCAAATGCTGACCTCATAGAAATCAAATCACAATATTCTACAGATTATTAATGAACTGCTTTAGTGGATATTTACTACTTGCATAGCAGGAAATATTTTTAGAACATCTGTTGTCTAGAATTATGTTTCTGCTGCTATGCAGTTAGACAGCCAGCAGAGGGAGGAAGCATCAAATAGCAAACCTTCTGGTCTTTTAATTTACTCAACACTGCATCAAGTGAGCATGTAAAGAGAACTTCTACCCACGAACTAACAAACCTACTGCTTCAAACATCACACAATTTCTGTTGCTGTGTGCTCTTCTATACTGAATGATAATACTTCTCTGCCAAGGAAAAATGTGCAAACCTTGTAAAGATATCCACATGTAACAAACCTCAGTTGTCCATGTACATGGGTACACTGTAAAACAAAAATGACTGGTCATATGCTTTAAGTTTTCCTAGATGTGCATTCTTTTTTTTAAAAAACACATGTCTTTTGAGGCAACACCAAGCATTTCCCAGCATGAAAACTGATTTAATACTCACACAAAATGTTCCCACACAAAAATCACACAAGTTACGAAAGGTAATGGGGATTAGGAGATGTGAATAGCTGCTAAGAGTCAGTAAGGAAAGTGGTCAGAGAAGCCAAAAACAAAACCAAACAAAACCTAGAGCTACCCAACAATTCTTTTTAAAAAGGATAGGTGTGCATCTCTTTTCATATTCAACCCCTATAGCTCATGTGCCCTCATCATTCCATGCCCCTAAGTTTAATCATGCACTTCACTGGCAACAGCAGCTGCATAACCAGTGCAGGGCATGCAGTATGTGCCAAAGTAACTTAGCAACTCAACACTGGGCTGTGAGACCTTTTCATTGCCCTTAACATGCATATTTTGGTCTGCATTTCCTCTCATGCATGTGTTGTCCCACTAGCTAAAGTATATTTAGGCTCATTTTTCAAATTTAGGCATTTATATTTGAGTACATTTTCCAAATGTACATCTGGCTTTGTGAGCATTTATTTCTTTGCCAATACACTACACACCTCAGAAGAGTCGCTAGTGTTGCAAGCTTGAACTGGTTATTTTCATAAGAAAATGCAACTTCAGTCAGCCCACTTTCCATCCCTAGTAGATGCTAACTGGAACAGTGTGGGAAGCAAAAATGGCAAAAGTATGGTGTGGGAACATGGCATGCAAAGAGGTGAGATACTGCTCAGCAAGAGAGAATGGAAGGGACTGAAGGAGGCCAGGTAAGCTTGTGGACACTCTAAGGAAGTCACGTAGAAAGCTCTCCTTAAAGTGCCCTTTTACATTTACTGCATACACTCATTAAGAAGCAATTTGTACTGAATTCAGTAGGATTTCCTTTTGAGTAAATACCCTTTGGATCACACTGGAAATCTCACAGAATGTTACTGAGAGTGGTTCCATTTAGGAGAGAAGGCTAAATGAACGGGGGGGGGATCAATACTTGCCTAATGGAGAAGAGAATCATCCTGGGGCCCATTTTAAAACTTTAAAATACATGTGTTTAAAAGCACTGAGGAGGACTGCCAATTGTAGTTCAACACAACATTCTCAACTTGAATTCCAGTCTTTCAAAACTGAATCTGAATCTGAATCTAAACCAGGTTCATAGAGCTTCCTATATTTAATAAAAGGTAATTAAAGTCACGTAAACAAAAATGATGCCTTGCAATTGAAACAGTTATATCCATTGTATTTCTCCTTCACCACTCCTGGAAAGGGGTATCAATTCAGAACATTTTAAGCTGCTAACCTTGAAAAACTGATTGTCATTGAATACTTTTATCCCAAATGAGCACCAATAACTATATGAACATAGTGAAATCACATTGGTTTCATATAAATCTATTTGAATCTAACCCCAAAAGGCCACACACAATAACAAGAAGAAACACAGTTAAAGATCTGGCTTACCACATACAATATGGGAAGACTTAAATTTCTGGGCATAACATTGCATGTCTATTCCTGAAGTCTGCAGCACTTCAACAGTCCAAACAAATATTAGTACGGTGCACACAACTCTGTTTTGAAAATATGCAGATTATGTGGCTGGATGGCCATCTGTCAGAAATGGTTTGATGGTGTGTTCCTGCATGGCAGGGGGTTGGACTTGATGGACCTTGTGGTCTCTTCCAGCTATATGAATCTATGATTTTATGATTCTCCTTTCTTGGGTAGTTTGCATAGCAACCACTTCCCCCAGCACTTTGTAGGACCTCAAGCTGACACCATAAAATGAGAATTAGAATTAAACAGTGGAAATACCCAAAGCATGGAAAGATTAATCTTTGAGATCTCAACTCCCAGAAGCCTCCAGCTTGCATGGCCAGTCCATGCTGACTAGGGTGATTCTGGGAGCTGTGGTCCAAAAAAGTAGAATTTCCCAGTTTTGGTACTGTTCTTCCTCCTCAGTTCTAAGTAGGAACTTCCAAATTCCATAGTCTACAAGGCACCTGGGAGCCCATGAAGGTCATGTTGCTAAACATATAAATTCATGTAAGTCAAGAATACACAACATTCAGGGCAATCTTCTTCCATACATTCCTTCTCACAGCCTATGGACACTGTCTGCAGCTTCAGATTCCCCAGCTGATCGAGATAGGCGTGCCACCAAAAGATCTGGAGCCTTTTATGTAGAATTATATGTCTGTCTATGTCTGTCTATATCTAGATCTATATACAGATGTATATATATATATATACACACATACACGAGATAGATGGATGGATGGATGTGAAATTGTAATCACCTACAGCGCTTTCACACTTCACTTACAGCAATATGATCCCACTTTAATTGTAACATCCTACAAAATCCTGGATTTGCATTTATGGTCTAGGATACTGCAAGATATGCATTTGTTATGCAGTTGTTCCTCATGTACAATTTGATTCTAACTAAACAAAAATATTCTAGAGATTTTGTTTCAAAAATGTCTAGAAGTACATTCTGGGACAGTGGATCATTAAAAATCAGTACCATGGTGAGCAGCCTTTAAACCTGCTACTGGAAACACACACTCCAGCATGTGTAGCAAAGATGTAATGGGGGAATTTGTATGATAGTAACTTGTAGAAGGATGTTTCATGACTAAATGTGAAAAAATGCAGCCATCTTAATAATGGTATGAATGGCAGTTAGCAATAGCAATAGTATGTGTATTTCTCTACCACTTATCAGCTAAGTGCTCTCTAAGTGGTTTACAATATGTTAGCTAACTGCCCCCAACAAGTTGGGTATTCATTTCACCAACCTGTGGAAGGATGGAAGGCTGAGTCAACCTGGAGCCCGGAAGGATTAAACTCACAACCTTGTGGCTGCAGTACTGGCATTTAACTACTGCACCACCAGGGCTCCCTCAGTTTCTCATTTGTTTTGTAAATATAAACAATCTTTGTTCTCTCCTTCTCCATATTAATTTAGCTGAATCCTCAGAGGTGTACACGCCATGTCCAGACTTGGCAACAAAGTCTTAGTTACTGCTGTCCAGTGGTGAAGGCCAGCCTCATCATGAAATCACAAGAACATTACGGCCATAACCTTGATGGTGTTTTACACATGGAAAAGTTTCCCCTGTGGAAGTAGTTGCAGAATGCCTGCATCAGTTCAAGGTTGCAGAAGTGGAGGGGTGCATGTGGATGCTGATTGCACATGTGCTTTGCAAATGGATGTCCATTGTGCATTGTACGTTGCATGTGATGCACATGCACATTCAATTGTGCATTCTATTGCTATTTGGTGTCTTTGTTCAGTTGTACTCATTGCCATTCAACAAAACGGTCATGCGACACAATCCTTAATTCTCTGTGTACAGCACTGATGTAAAATCTTGGCCTATATGTTTTTTTATCAAAACAAGTATTTCTCCTACTGAATTAAATGGCATTTAACTTCTCAATAACCTTTAAGGCTTGATGTGTAAGGAGTCGTGGCTGGTGGTTCACACGTCAGTAGGCACAATGAATCTGCTCTCAGTTTTAGCCTGAACCTATCCAAGATGCTGAACCTATTTAGGGGGAAAAGTTTAGCATCTTGGATTACTTGTTTTATTTCAGGAGCTCACCTGAACTTTAGACTAAAACCAAGAGTGGATTCTGCCTCACAGACATGGGAGCCCCCAGATACCACTGGAAGTAGATTACCAACCACCTTTTATTTTTCACTTTTGATTCATTCCACCACTTTTAACATCTTTTATTTTGCTTTTAAGAACCTTTTGACTCCTCTGCCCCATCCCCTGGATTATCTGCTATGTTCAAAGTACTTAAAAAAAAGTCCACATCGTTCTCTGGTACAAAGCTGAAAAATAGAGATAGCAAGTAGTAAGAGACTTAATATTTTCAGAAGATTCATTTCAAAGTTGAAGTAAGGGTATCCTGCCTTGAAGGTTAACCTCTCTTTTTTTTTTGTAAGGGGAATGCTGTGCATACCTCCTTGGGAGTAAGCTCCTTGAATTTACTATCACTTACATCTGAATGCAGATGTTCAGCCAGAACAAGAGAGGGAACTGTGTTGCCCCAATTGAAACATTTTTTGATCTGAAAATGGTCAGTTGTGACCAGAAGCCTCTGAGGGAAGTGGTTGGCCATTTAAATTTACCCCCTCTGAGGCAAATCAGTTGTAGTCATTATTTCTTTTTTCTTAATGTTCAATAGTAATCCTGCTTTTTTTTTGTATTGCACTGTCTTCCTTCACTTTCATCAATAGTCATTTCAAGTCTTTGCTCTTTTTTGCTAGTAACTGGGTGACTGCCAAAGAACACCAGGTGCTGTAGACTGCATTTTAAAGGAAGGAACTAGTAAAACCACCTCTGAGTATTCCTTGCCTAAGAACACCCTATGAAACTCATGGGATCATAATAAGTTAACAGGTGACTTCAATGTACACATACATTAAAAAAAACCCTTGTATTAATGTGGTAAGTCACCTATGGTTCACTTACTCTCCTGGTGGAAGAATGTTGAAATTGCCCTCCACACCTCCTAGAGCAGTGGTTCTCAACCTGTGGGTCCCCAGATGTTTGTGGACTTCAGTTCCCAGAAGCCCCAGCCACTATGGTCAATGCTCAGGGCTTCTGGGAGCTGAAGTCCACAAACATCTGGGGACCCACAGGTTGAGAACCACTGTCCTAGAGGATGTTGGGAAGCACTTCTGGGCAATTTATATTTTGAAATTTTTATTTTTTTAAAACCCTGGGGCCTCTGGTGACCACAAAAATGGGCCAGGGAACATGCATGCAGTCCATAGGTCTCACTTTGGCCATCTTGGCATAAATTCATACAGGCAGTTATTTCTTCTACAGAGACTTTGCTCAACATGTGCAACCTAAAGACCTACACTACAACCATGTAGGTCAGGGGAGACCAAGGAAAGGAGAACAGTGGAGAATTGTGTGGGGTAAGACACTTGAAGGAGAGAGAAGCCCTACTCAGGCATTATCAAACTGTCTCAACGAAACGTATGAGGGGGGAAAGTATAGTAAACACATAGCTATTGTCTCCAGTTCTGTTGTCCTCTATGCATGAAGAATGATGTGTCTGAAGCAAAGACCTTCTGCTAACTGGACCACTAATTTGCCCTCCATGAGAGGTCAACAGAAGCCAAGACTGAGGAAGAAGGTCTAGCGTGCTCCTTTTCCTCATGTGCTTGGCCTACATGATATTGTAATCCCCAGGAGGGCTAAAATCAGATCAAATAAGGAAGCTGAGATAGAATGTCAGAGTGAGAGGATGGAGACAAAGGAACCCTGCAGATAGTGAGGGGTGCTATGTTGTTCTTTATGTTATTTTTTATCTCATTATCTAACTGATTAGATGCACTGACTACATGAATGTATGTGAATAATTTGCCAGCCATATTTGACACTAGTCTTTTTAGGATCCTGAGTGTTCCACAGAGAGCAAAAAGCCAGTTGTGGAACCAGCATAGAAGAATTTTTCAGTATGTAGACCTGCTGGACATTCACGTAAGCTTTACAAACTAACATGAATGAAAAGTTCTACTGAGTAGTTTTCATTATTTTTAACATAGCTGGTGACACTGAAAAACAAAATGCAGCCTTACCTTTTAGTGTTTCCTGCAGAGTCTGTGCAAAGGCTGCTGATTTGTGGCTATTATGGTTCTTCACAGCATTTTCTCCCACTGTGGGCAACGGGGCCAGATGAAGATTAACGAGGGTTAAGTCATTCATTCCAACCTATACAAGGTACAAAAGGCATTAACAAAGAAAGGCTGAGGAGATTCTAGAAGTACAAGGTTTTCATGAGACTGTTTATAGAATATCTGTCACAAAGGTCAACATCTTTAACCTGCACACTATAATATCACACTAGAATTTTCTCTGTAGTCTCCCTCCTTGTAAATATGTCACAGACATCAGGATGTCCCCAGCATGCTCTTAAACAATGAAAAAGATTGTCTTTTTAACAGACATAGAACATGTTCAGTGGAAATGAACTTTTAAAATATTAAATTTAGAGATCAAAATTTACATTTCAAGGCTGTAATCCCACTTTTCTTATCTTAAGCAATGTTGAACTCAGTGGAGCCTGTTTATAAGTAGAGAATTAGACAGCTGTGTTCTAAAGAGAACAGCAAATTTGGAATCAATACACAGCCCTCCCTGACTGTGTACGTGCAAAGAGACAGTTGCAAGTAAAATTTTGACCTATTTATACATATGGGAAATGTATTACTTTTTAATGTTAAGAGGCTGTATCTGATACAAGACCATATTCTTAGGATACTGTGAAAGCCAGTGTGGTGCAGTGGTTTGAGTCCTGGACTTGAACTCTGGGAGCCCAGCACTCAAATCCTCACTCAGCACAGAAACCCACTCTCTCTGAGCCTCACAGGAAGGCAATGGCAAACCTCCTAAATAAATCTTGCCCAGAAAACCCTAGAATCATCAGCTTGAAGGCACCTAACAACAACACTGCCCATTCTGTTTAACTGGCCAGTAGAACATTAAAAAAAAACCCTTAATTAACATTCAAAACATGTACACATGGTTTAACCTCAAACAACTCCTTGACTTCTTCACCCAGAAAAAGTAAAACGTCTCTTGAGTACTCTTACCCTGAAATGTGCAATGTAAGGTTGAGGATATGGGTGCCGCCCATTACCATTTGTTTGTGCATTCTCTTGTAAGGTAACATCCTTCAGTTCTATCCCTGCAGTTGTGTCCCACAAGAAGCCAGAATATTCTACACTCTGGGAGGCAAAGAAGAAAAGTTAGCTATAGTAAGATGATTTGCATTTTTATAAGGACTAATTCAAGTTGCATGGCGTTTGTCAGTATCCTCTAGGGATAAATGTGTCTGGATCCAATCTAGTCAGATTCTCCTCACTATTCTCCCACCTGTTTTCTCCCCACACCACCACATGGATTCCAGTATAACAAAAAAATAAAACAAAACTGAACTGTCTACAATGTTACTACACTTGATCTTAGCCAAAAGCCCTGTCGTCTGATGAAAGAACTAACTTGGTCCACTCATTTACCTCTGTGATTACAACAGTGCAAAAGTGAATTTGTGTGACCATGCCTATAGCTACACTTATTTATAATTTTCTTTCTTTGGTAAATATATGCTTTGATAAAGTGCCTTATGCTAACAATCTTATAACATGTCTTCTTAGGCTCATATATTTTATTTGCAATTTTGTATAGTCTAGATCAGGGCTTTCCAAATGGTGTGCCATGACACATTAGTGTGTTGCCTGAGGTGTGTAGGTATGTCGCCTACAATCTTGGAAATGTATGTTATTATTTATAAATCATATATTTTTAAAAATATATGAAAGGTTTTCATGAGATATGTTGTGTCTCCATACACTTTGTTATTATAATTTATGTATGCATCTGTATCTCTCATAAGGGGTTAGTTTAATCTCTGGTTTGCTAATAAAACTGAATTACTGTGTCTCGAAATGATGCATGTCTAAAAAAAATGTGTCACCAACACGAAAAGTTTGGAAACCTCTGGTCTAGATACAGGAACTCAAGAGCCACTGGATTAGTAACTTCAAAACTGTTAAGTAAACAAATAGAAGAAAACATTATCTATACATATGCAGCGAGCATTTAAAATGCATTGAAATAAAACTCCTCACTTTCCTGCACAAACTTGCTGCAGTCAGACAAAAAAGGATTTCCAAAATCAATAGAATGGTCCAGGGAAAAGCCTGTTATGAGATGTCAGCACAAACTGTAAGAAAACTGCAACCTTAGCAACAACAAAAATTGCAGAAGGTTCCAGATCAAACATACATAAATATATCCTTGCTTGGACAAAAACAAAAACGTTTATGAAAATGTTGAAATGGCTAACTTGAGTACCTTCTGTAGATGGCTTGAGGTCTTCTCTGAAACCACACCCTTCCAGCATCCTCGGTGGCCCTTCCACTTGCGGATGTTTGGCAGAGTTGGCTGGTTTAACTCTGTGCAAAACTGCAAAAGGACCAAGGCCAAAATGAAGTTAATCATTCACGCAGAAACTTCTGTAGGTTTTATACAACATGGCTGAAGCATGTCAGTTTCTCACTCATATGAGAGAGAGAAAAAATGGAGAAAACCAAAGCACTGTGTAACTTCTCCTCCAGGTTTATTAGTATAGTTGGCCCTCCACATTTGTGGGTTTGACATTCACAGATTTGATTATTTGTGAGTTTCTCCAACCCCTGCCCCTCACTTCAGGCACTTTTTTGTTTGGGGGAAAATTCCTTCTTGATGGTTCCAATCAGACCACGCAGCTCTTTAAAAAACTGCCTCTGGTCCTCCGTCTCCTCCACCAGCCACTAGCTGGCCAGCTCAGGACACCTTGTAGCCCAATTTCTCAGCACCACAAACCCTTTCCCAATGCCCCACATATACCCACGGATGGAGATGGGCAAGAGAGAGGAAATATAGGGCCACTGTGCCAACTGTCTCCTCTCCCCTGGCCTGGACCACTCTCCCCACCCATGCCTCAATCCCTTTCCCACAGACACACACATACACAGACACATTCTGATATTTGCAATTTTTCACTTTTTCGAGGGTCCTGTGCCCCTAATCCTAGTGAACGTGTATTGTTGTTTGACTTTTATGTGTTGTTGCACATAAGTGTATTGTTGTTTGACTTTTATGTGTTGCTGCATAACCCGGGGAATCTGGGCTAAACGAAAACAGAACTAAATGAGAACATGGTTTAGTGACAGCTGTTTTGCTGGCCTAACAGGCCAGTTATCCTCAAACTGAATGTCAGGGCCTATGAGTGTGGAACATACACCTTAAAAAGACTAAACACATTTAGAAAGACTAAACACACATCATGCATTTAAGGAAGTAAGCTACAGTCCACACATTTTGTGGACTATAGTTTACCTCCTCAAAAACATGACGTGTTATCCAGAATAACCCATAAGAAGCACTGCTATAACATGAAGAACACAACCCTTAGTTGTGATGAGGCCAGTCTGTGTCCCCTTGCGATGGAGTTCCATTATCAAGATATTGCTGCTGAGAAAGTTTGCCTGATGTACAGTACTCACCAGCCGTAGCCTCAACACGTCCTGACTTATCACGAACACAGGAAACTGCCCCAAACCACTGGTTCATCCAGTTCAGTACTGGCAGTGCTAATTGGCAGCAGCTCTCTAGGTTTCAGGCAAGAATCTTTTCCTAGCTCTACTGGGAGATTCCAGTTATTCCCTGACTCACATCCAACTATGAACCAAGCCTGACCCTTCTTAGCTTACAAAACCACACAAGACTGCATGTGCTCAGTGTGGCACAGCAATATCCATAAGATGGAGCATGACATTTATGCAGAGAGTGAGGACAGTCTCCGTGAAGAGTAAGTAGTTTTGCTGAATCCAAGAGCGGCTGCTGTGGCATGTGTGTTTAAAACAAGAAAAAATCTGCATCAGCTCTGTGCCAAGAAAAATCCAAATTCTATGTCTTATACAGCTCATGCACATTTACAGACCTGTCCTTATTTTACACAATTTCTTCTGCTTTTACTAGCAGTGAGGAAGGACAGCTAGTGAGGGAGAGAACTTAGCCCAGGCTCCTTATCCACTGCAGATGCTACCAAATATCACTCCTACCACCTGTGCCCAGTGGATTCTTTCTATTCATAAGGCTTGTAAGCCTCCTTTTATTCTAAAGAATGAAGTATAAAATTCTCAGGATGCTGGCTCCTAGACCAAACACCCAATCCTGTTTTCCCCTCAAGTGTGTGTGTAATTGCAGCATAAGCACAGACCTAGCATATGCCCGGTTGGTACACATGGAAAATGAGATAAGTAAATTATTCATTACAAAAAGATAAGAGAAGAATGTAAATATGAATGTAGATCCAACCTAAGGTTGGGATTACAACCTATTTGGGATAGGGCTGAAGTCCCCCAGAAAGACCAGGTTCATAGCCTGGGAGTGCTTTTGGACTCTCATCTGCTCCTGGACAGCCAAGAAGTTGTTATGGCCTTGTGTACCTTTGCCCAACTTGCTGGTGTGTCAGCTGCACTTCTTTCTAGGGAAGGTGGATTTGGCCACAATGATTTGTGCCTTCATTACCTTCTGATGACGTGCCATAATGTACTTTGAATGGGGGTGTCCTTAAAAAGTATTTGAATCCACAGCTACTGCAAAATGCAGCAGCAAGCAATTTGATGTGCACTTCAGAGATTATCAGAATCCTGTATCAACTGCCCTGACCTCCAGTTTACTTCTGAGTTCAAATCAAAGTGTTCGATTTGACATGCAAAACTCTAAATGGCTTGGAGCCAGGATATCTGAAAGACCAACTCCTCCTGTATATATCTGCCCCAAAATAAGGGGTCCTCAACCAAGGCTCTGTTGCATGTGCCATCACCCTAAGACACTAGTTTAGTGACTACATGAGCCTGGTTTCTGAGCAGCAACACCGCAGTTATTGAACTCCCTCCCAAAGGAAGTCAGGCTAGCCCTTTCCCCATCTAAGCTTCCAACAAGCAGCAGAGACTGCATTGTTTGACATGTTGTTGGCCTTTCAGACCAGGGTTAGCTTTTGAGACTGTTTTAAGCATGTATGTGTGTGTTTTGAAACTGGTTTTTAAAACAGTGCTTTTACCTGTCGTGCCACTAGTTTTTAAAACAGTGCTTTTACCTGTTGTGCCTCACCTCTGAAGTCCTGAACTGTGAGGCAATAAACAAATATTTTAATAAAATAAAGCAAGACTAATCAAGAAAAGAGAGCCAACATTGTGTAGTGGTTTAAATGTAGGCCTCTAGAGACCAGGGTTCAAATCCTAGCTCAGCTATGGAAACCCCACTGGCTAAATCTTGGGCAAGTCACACCTCTCAGGCTTAGAGGGAGGCAATGGCAAACCCCCTCTGAACAAATATTGCAAAGAAACCTCATGACAGGTTGGCCTTAGGATTGCCATAAGTCAGAAATAACTTAAAGGCATGCAACACACAGTCAAGGGAAATGATCATTCAAATCTAATCAAGTGCTTAAGGTTTTCTTATCAAAGTTCATGGCATTAGAAAGAAAGCTTAAGCTTAGCTGGATCACAGCATACTTTCTCTTAATATTTTTCTTCATTTAAGGCTCAAGATTTTTGTCAGTATTGTAATCTTAATTTTGTTGTTCTTTTATGTGCCTTCAAACTGGCCCCAATTCATACTGACCCCATCATGATGTTTTCTTGGCAAGATTTATTCAGAGGACGTTTGTCATTGTCTTCCTCTGAATATTTTGCGTTTAGTTTTTCAAATATCAATACTTTCAAACTGTACCATTTAGCACAAATGAAAGCAATGTAAAAGCATCTGAAGTTGAAAATATGTTAAAATTAAAAGGCTGTCAATTTTTTTGCAAGGATAAGCGAGAAAAAGAGTGGGAACTGAGAAGAAAGACGTTCTAGTAAGAATGCCAGTTCTAAGAGATTTTTAAATGACTTCACAAAAGAACTAATTCAAAAGACTGGAGAGAAGGAAAGGCTACTCCAAAACTAGCTCTCTTGATTTTCAATGAAGTTATACTGTTTTACATCAGGCAAAATATCCTGATGGAGGATTCTGAGGCAGCCCAAGCACTTGGAAGAAGTTAAGGAATGAAGCACCGATTATAAACCAAAAATGAATGCCTCTTCCTTATAAAGGGAGAGATGGCTAGTTTCCAAGTGTTTCAGCCCACATTCATGCTGACTTACATCCCACTCAACTCTTTCAAAGAACTGGCTGCTAGCATGTTACAGGTGGCATGTTGATCAGATTTGTCTTTAAACGGGATTCTCAGTAAACTAAAGTATTTTTAATATGGTGCTTGTTTTCACCAAGGAGACAAACTTTATTAAAGCCTGGTTACAAGGATCGGTATATGTTCAACTAAATGTATCAGTTTGCAGCCATTTGGGTTTGGATTTTGGTTGTTCACATAAGAGGGAGAAAGTGACCTTCACCAACTCCAGCATCTCATATACCGCACCTCACTGTGTTCAAATGGGCCAGTCAACCACAAGGGACAGATTGAGAGGGTACTTAAGTGATTGAAAAGGGGGCGGTATAAGAAAGAAAGAAAAACACCCATGGACTCTGCTATGTGTGTGGAAACAAACTCAGGATCCATGCCACAATGTATTATTATTATAGTGTTGTCAACACACTGTATACTGTTAAGAGAGATTTTAAGAAGACACTCTCTTGTCATAAGGAAGGTCAAATTTAATACCCATTTGATCCCTTATTTTCATAAAATAGTTTTCATCTACGGAAGGCTAATCCATGCTAATTTTAAGGGCTTTCCTATCCTCTCAAAAGAAAATCTTGGAATGATGATATAACATACATATAGTACACCCTCCATATATGCAGGAGTTTTGTTCCAGGACCACCTGCAAATGGCAAAATTTGCACATGCTTGCTTCCCACTACATTCAATGGCAGCAATGTGCCCATAAATTCTTCAGTATTTTTGGTATAGGATGTGACACGGTTGTGGATGTTCAAATTTGCATGTCTGGAGACCGTGGGTAAGGAGGGCCCCTCATATTGTGAATTCATAAGGACTATTTTATTTTATTTTACATTAGATAAAGCTACCCTTGGCATTAAGAGCTGGCATTAAGAATAAGTATCAGTTTCATCCAGTATCTTCCCTCTAACATTTAAATATTTTATAGCACAGATATATAAAGAAGCACAATTATAAACTCGAAGACCTTATCTTTATGGTACAGATGCCAAAGAGTAAGACAGAATACAATCTGAGAAGCATTTGATGATACTCGCTTTTCTTTTTAAAAAAAGCAATCTATCACTTACCAGGTAGAACACCTGCAATCTACTCTGCCAAAAATCTTGATTTGAACAACAGGCTTGTATTTTTTTAAAAAAAAAAGAGATTGCATTGCTCAAATAAAAGGGACAGAACAAAAGATGGCTTGATTGTTCCAGAAAAGAGCACATCTATGCTGGACAGATAATACAACAGAGAACCAACAATTCTACTGGCTTAGGCAGATAGCCATTTCTTAGCAGCAAAGGCACTGTGTTTTCAAAACCTATCTCAGGGAATGACAACAAGTAGTTTTGTGTCACCTTAAAGATTAATGTGTAAAGCTTTATTATCGAATCAGCTTTTGTGGGCTACATTTGCACATTATACTCTTACTGTCAGATGCTGTCTTCAGCCATTAACAGCCATACATGAATTAACAGCAGGAGAGAATATTGTCTTTTGGCAGAAGAAACCCATTCAATGCCTGGCATTTCTAGTTAAATGACTGGGTTGCAGCTGACTGGAAAGGCCCTTCAGTCAGTCATCAAAGAGCCACTGCCAGTCAGACAATATTCAGCTAAATCAAGAAACCTTTGGCCCTTGATGTGTCAACACACTGTCATCGCCATTACCATCGTTCCTCTCTATTGATTATGCTGTTTGGAATGCCACACATTTCCACCACCATCACCCTGCTGGGTTAAATGGACCAATAAAGCAGGCACCTACACTCATCCCAGCCAAAGAGTCCTAATGCTTACAACCTTCCTTCACTCTCAAACACCACTTCTTTCTCATTAGCTGGGATACTTTGACTTCTTCTACTTGCCATTTTTTCTGTCTGCATTCCAAATGCCAAAGTGTTCTTCCCCAGACGAGCAGGTAAATGTACCTGGTACTTTAAATCAACAGTCAACAAAAGCCAAGAAACACAGACAAATGGGAACCACGATGTGGGAACGCAATGTTTCTTTTCAGTGCTATGGTCATACCTCCTCCATAATATGCCATTCCATCCTCCTTCCCATCTTCCTAATATTCAGTCTGCCTTCTGTGCCTGACTAGGTTCAGTCCTCACTGGGCTATTTAAGAGCCCACATGCCGCACCAGGTTTGTTCCCCTAAAGTGCTTGTGTTTTCCATACCTCTGCAAACCTTGGGCTGAAGAACAACCAAAGACATATCAAGTTTGCTCCTTTAAGAATCTCTGGACTGACCGCTGAGTTTTCCTCACCATCATTCGAATATATACCTACCACTCTGCTAATGGTGCCTACACAAGCTTTTCTCCAAAATTCCTCTGCCTGACTAAAGGGGTGCTCTCTGGCTGTCAATCAACAACCTGCTGATTACACAATGAAAGAAAAGGATGCTTTTTACTATGTTGCATCATCAGCTGGAACCTGTGTCTTGGTATGTTAATTATGGCACCTACTGCCTCAGTATAAATTATACAGTAGGTAATTTGTTTATTCTTTTATAGCCTACCATAGTTTCTTCCTTTCTGAATCACTCTTTCCTTCCTTGAGTTTAACAACGATCCTTTAAACTGGATACTGGCAGCAACTGTCTCCTTCAAGAGCCCAACCTATAATCTCCTTCTCCAGATCATCTGGTTTTATGCTAGATCTACTGATCTAAGGTGGGTTGGGGAATTGCATTTAGTCCAAGGGTTGCAGTCCCTTCTGACTAAACTTATAGGTAGGGCTGCACAACAGAGGAGCATTAGACAATGGGAAACTGGTTTATACTGATTCAGAGAGCATTCATCCACCCAGCCTAGAATGGTCAACTCTGATCAGCAGTGGCTGTTTAGAGTTTTAGTCAAGATTCTTTCTTAGCTTTGGTGTTTCCTGTCTGTTTCCCCTAGGCCCCACAACTGTTCCAGGCAACAGAAGCAGTGGGGCTTCCTTCTGAGCCTTTTGGTCATTACCACATCAGGGAGGGCAGATGTGTGTGTGCCACACAGCCTGGCTGGCACTCCCTAAAGAAAAGTGTTCTTACCCTCAGGTGTGATGGAGGACCCAATCCTATTGGTAGTATCGAAGTAAGATTCAACGGCCAGCCCAACTGCTTCCTGTATACGGAATGGAATGGAATGCCTAGGGTGCCACCTTGTCCTTTACCCCATGCAGCAAAATATCTTGGCCAGCTCTGTTCTCATAAAGGTATTAATCAGGAGTTGGTCCCCACAACAGAATGTGGATGTGAACCAAAGCAAAACGTAGAATGGATCAAAACAAAGTGGTGAAGGCCACTCCCCTCTACATCTATATATTACATCTTCCTCTCCCCATCTCTCACTTATTCGGATTTTCTTTTATTTTAAAAAATATTTTTTATTGAGAGTTTTCAAACACACTAAAATTCTGCGGATACACAAAAAGAAAAAAAGAAAAAGAAAGATTAGAGAGTAAAAATGACCTGTATCCTTCCTTTCAATGATACATAACATTCAAATTATTTCAAGCCTCTCTGAATGAAAACCCAACAGTTCTCTAAATTCTATCCCCTGTATTTCTCCACTGCCAAAAATATTTTCCTTGTTCCCAGGGCTGACATATCAAGCATTAAAATATCAATAAATATCTTTCTATAATCCTATCAAACATCTAAGCCACTACTATAAAAAATCATGGGATTCCATCTTTCTCCAATCCAGCATTCAAACAGTTAACAGTCAGACTATTCTCTCACTGCCATCCAGTCACAGACAGTCTCATCTGATTCAAAGAGATGATGCCTTCACTTTCCCACTATGTAAGTTCTCGTTAACTGAAATTCAGTTCAGTCATATAAACAAAGAAAATCCAATCCATCCATAAAAATAAATCTTAAATCCTTTGTTATATCCCTTTAAGCACAGCAACCTCCAGTCCTTTTATTTATGTTCTGATTTTATAGGATAAACACTCAGTTCTCAGTTACAAAAAGGCCACTTGACAATACTTTTTTTGACCATCTTAATCAGAATTCTTCACTTACATGATCCAAAGGTTTTATTTAGAAATTTTAAGAAAGCAAGTGCTGGCTTAATTTCCATCAGAGCTCGCAGATCAAAACAGCTGCATGTCATGGCTAGGGCAAAGATGTAACTCCCTTGGTCCTTCCTCATTCATTCTGTGCTTACTCATGAGTAAACACAAGCAACAAGAATTCCAGACACTCATGGGCAATGCCCTCGCTCCCATTTTAATCCAGGATGTGCTTCACCAACCAGCAATCTCTCTGGCCATAGCTTTCACCAGGAAAGCAATTAATTTTTTTTAAATACCCTATTTGTAGCATTATGGTGATGGACACACAGCACACCTTCTCTCCTCAGCTGCAGCCAATCCCCATTGCTTTCTGTGGGATGTAATGGAGGGAGAGGGAATGGCTCCAATAGAAAGTATTTTTCATGTCTGATTGCGGCATGCCTGACAGATCTGTCCAGTAGGGAAGGCCTCCTCAGGCTGGGCCCAGTCTGGCAGCTAGAAGTTCTGCCCCTCAGTCTAAGGCAGAGCTTTCCAAACTTTTTATTTTGGTGACACACTTTGTATACATGCATCATCTTGTGACACAGTAGTTCAGTAAGTGGAGGCAGCCCGTCCACCTGAGTGTGGCCTGCCACTGCTGCCACCCTTGCTGGGGTCTTCCTCAGCCCAGGGCAGCAGTGGTAGCAGTGGGAGAGACAACCCTTTCACCTGGGCCTGGTCCACTGCTGCCATCCTTGCCAGGGTCTTCCTTGGCCTGGGTCGGTGGTGGCAGTGGCAGAGGCAGCCCCTTCACCTAGGCCTGGCCCACCACAATGGTAGGAGAAGCAGCCCCTCCACCCCATTACATTCATGCGACACACCTACACGCTGCAGGTGACACACTAATGTGTCGCAACACACAGTTTGGAAAGATTTGGTCTAAGGGAAGGTAGGGGGAACCTGACCTGAACCAAACTCAGTGATATCTCTGAAGATTAGCTGGCACCGAACTCTTTCCCAACTCCTCTCAGAGCTAGATAAAGTTACTTTTTGGGATATACATTCCACTGTCAATGCTAGCTAGGGGGTTCTGTGAGTTTTAATCCAAAAACGCAACTTCTCCAAGCCCTGCTCCTACTCCAATTTTTTTAAAAACCAGTGCTGGGAAGATTAAAAAGCAGGAATTTGGCAAGTAGTCAAAACAAGGTTGCTTTAGGGCCTTTCTGCACTACACTGTTATAGTGCTATTATTCCACTTTCAACATCCTGTGGAACTCTGGGATTTGTAGTTTACTGAGGCCAAGAGTTCTCTGGTTGAGAATTCTAAATGGAATTCTAAATAGGTTGTTGAAAGTAGAATAATAGCACTGTAACAGCGTAGTGCAGAAAGGCTCTTTCGTGACGTTTCACATCTAGGTTCCCTCATGCTTAAGGCTATCTTCCATTTATGCATGGATGGGTCATGAATTTGAACACTGGAAATTAAAGAAAGATTTCTAACTACTTTCTGAACAAAAGGCTAGAGGCTGCTATCTTTGCTGCTTCCCAAAACAGCATCTTCAATTTTGTAATCTGTGGTACATTAGCAGCTGGTAGGAATTCTTGCGATCTATTTGCTGGCACAAGAAGTCTTAAGCTCGAGTGTCAAATTAAAGTGGGAAATTTATGTGGACTTTTGCAACAATGCAATTTCCTCAGGTCAACCTGGTTTAATTAATTTCAATACACATCAACTTCGACAAACCAGCAAATTGCACAGATCAAAGAAAATGTGTACTACTTCAGTTAGTTTTGGCTGGATGGTTTAACAATTAATCTTGGCTTGACAAAACATGCAAGCTAAGTGAATTACACAAGACTAGAGCTGATGTGAGCATTTGCAATGTTTCCAAACTCTGAGGTTTTATCATGTGCTTTAAGCTTTAAACCCTACAGAAAAAGAAGAAAAGAAAAATACATTAACTGACTTGTGCACAGGATGCCAGATTATTCCTCTTGACATATATACCTGGATTTTTCAGGTTTTTGTATCCTGGGGGAAAGCTAACACCCTTGCTCTCGTTTCTCTCTCTTGGACATGAACTAGGAGAAGTACCTAATGCCAGTAATCTGCTGATGAAAGAGATAGGAGTTAAATTCTTTCTGATCTTAGCTGAACTTTGGACAATAATGGTGACGTGTACATATTATTTAGTAAAACTAGAAAACTTCAGCACAGGGTGCTTCTCAATGGGAAGGGAGATAAATAGGTGGACTCAGATAAGCATTTTACCACACAATGCCACCTGCTTGTCTGTATCCAACAAGACACAGACAGGCAAATTACATCTCTGATCCTATACATCCTTATTTGAGGATAATGTGCCTCCCCCCAAAAAAGTGTGACTGACTTTTGAGTTTTGAGTAAACTCCCTATAGGATTGTGCTACAAGAGAGATCACTCTAGGGTTGATTGATCTTCTAGATGCAGTCTGTTTTAGAGGGTATTGAGGAACCCACTGACCTCAATGATGGCACTAAGAGGAAAAAACAAAATAAATTTTTACTCCCCAGCTTTCCCCTCTTTTATTCTCATTCTCATCACTTCTGGAACTACTACTGATGCTTTCAAGCACATGTTTAAGACACGGCATTTTAAAAATATTATTACTGTGTATCCATTCCTCCACTCAAAAGGGTCATGAGTAGAAATTTCTGTACTATATGCAATTCAGACTATGTTCAAAGTTGTTGTTGCTGCTGTAAAGGACAAAGTCAATACAAAGTGGAAAATCAATATGTTAGGAAATGCTACCACCAGAAAATTCCTGAATTAAAATAAGAAAATTCCCTAAAACTCTCAGCAAAACTTCTAAAAGCACAAGTGATCTGGGATTGCAAAATACATATATTTATTTGGGGGTTGTTTTTAATTTTGGTTTTCAGTAATTTCAAGAAGGCACTAGAGAAGGGTTGGAATGATGCAGTTCACGGATTAAAATGTACATGTTCACTTTTTTCCACTGGATGTACAAAGTCAGGTATGGGTGTCCATTCAGACATACAACTACTATTGTACTTCAGAAAAGTCTTGGTATGAGGCAACTTCCATCTGACTGATCTGAAAGTCTTACATCAGTTGAGCAAGAAAAGCATAGTATCAGCGCTCTGACTAAACTAAGATTTAAAGAACCACTGAAATTTCTCTATTTTCAGAAATCAATAAATATTAATGTTAAGGGTTGTTACTAATGTGAATCTATACTGTGGAGATTTCTTCAACAACACTCTTAAAAACCGCTAAAGAAACATATACAGTATTCCAAGTGGTTTATACTTGTTAAGTAAAACTACATGGCTCTTTTTCATGCACTAGCCTGGATCAACAAGAGGAAAACACACCAACACATTTTGTAGACTTTTTAAAAAGGTATTTAACATTTATTGTATTGGCATCTCATGTATATTCTGGAAAGATCCCTTGATTATTTGATGGTACCTGCCTAATTATAGAGCTTGCCTGGGCTTTGTATTCATACAGAACTTTATAAACCAGACAATAAAACTTTTATCAACAACCTTTAAAGTTATGCCAGAAGTATTTTTATATTGCAAATTAGCAATGGGTATGGGGCAAAAGAGTTGAGAAAAACTGACATATCCAAGTTTAAACACTGGCCCTTGATGGCTGAGGAGAGACTGGAAGTAGAGACTTCCTGGTTGACAGAATTAGTCTCCTATAACACACCAGTTCTAGTGAGGTGAGCTACATTTTTACTTCTCAAGCTACTCTCCAGAGAACAAAATGCCCCTAGAATGTAGCCATCTCTGTGTGCAATTGTGATGCTTCATTCAACTGAATCTGATGGGAGGTCTAGAGATCATTATCTCCACTGCAGAACTCTCCTCTGTTTCCCCATTATTATGGCCATTTTCTTACCGCTGTTACCATCAAAATCATATCATCCTCATCACCCCCCCTCCATTTCCTGAGTAGAGACTTGCAGTGGTTCTCAACCTGTGGGTCCCCAGATGTTTTTGGACTTCAGCTCCCAGAAGCCCCAGCCACTATGGTCAATACTCAGGGCTTCTGGGAGCTGAAGTCCAAAAACATCTGGGGACCCACAGGTTGAGAACCACTGGGAGGGATGTGTGCGTGAGGGAGAGACAGAAAGCTTAATGAGAGTAAAGCAGCATGTGTTCAGGTAAACTGAAGAACTGGGACAAAGATGCTTGGACGGGCTATCCTTAGGTATATGGTCTGCCAGACAAAGGGCAGCAACTCAGTCCTTGCTACTGCCTATTAAAAAGATCAGGATGAGATAGGATTCTTTCAGCCATGTGCCAGAAATTCTAAAATGTAGGCAGCAAAACTCATGCTCAAATGTTGGGGCCTACCCTAGAAGAATAATGGTCTGTGCTTAGAAAAGAACAAAGACAGGAATAGGGCTGCAAGACCACTCCCTCTGAAACAGACTGACACTGTTTCTCAACTGTTCTGAAACTGACATCTCTGGGACTGGTCAGATCAGATGTGAAATACTGAGGTCTTGATTAGTGGTCGCTGTTTTCCTTTTTGTGCTCTTCTAGCTCGAAGTCCCAGCCACCTACCCCAGGAACCATGCTGCCTGAACCTAGAAGTTGGTTTGGGAGTAACCTCAATCACAACTTGACTCTGATCAGCTTTGATTAACTTTAAAGGAAATGTTCAGAGGACAGCCAAGGAGGAGTAGATGAGTACTCAGTTAAAGCCTGAGGCAGCATGGGAGGGTTGGGGCATCAGTGAACAAGGCTGCCTAGGTGAAAAAAAAATGTTTTTAAAAAAAGCTGTAAGAATTTTTGTAGCAACAAAGCCAATGAAAGGTCCACTTTTCCCCATTATCTAATTTATCTGCACATGCATAGACCTATCTGCACATGCATAGACATAGTATCACACAGTATTATGTAGGCAGAAATGTACCTGGTTAACAAATCTTAAATTCACAGTTTTGCGCTTAAGCCAAAACAAAGCAGGAGCTCAGGGTGGGGAAAAGGCAAACAACTCTCCCTTCTGCTTAACAGTCTTCTCATGGACAGCCTGTTTTGCTGTGAAAGTGATTTAGAACTAACAAAGATAACAATGGGTTTAATCATGATGAAACACTAATGAAGCTGAAATGTACTCTGAAACTGTTGCAGGTGGGGGTGAGGGAGGGAGCAGAAAACCATTATGAACACATTATGCTTTACACTTTAAAAAAGCTTCTGTAGAATCTGTCCCATTCAAAATGCCAGACATAGCAGGAAGAAATATTATATTGGGCTGATGAAAGAGCAATATAAATAAACCTTAAACTTGTTTCCTTATGACTGTATTTTGTAAAGTGAAGAATAAAGCAGTATAAACACAAAATTAAACATTTCCAAAATCTTAGAAATATGTTGTTGTTGTTGTGTGCCTTTAAATAGACTCCTACTTTTGGCAAACTTGTCTTGGGTTTTTCTTGGCAAGATCTATTCAAAGATTTGCCATGGCCTTCTTTTTAGGTTGAGAGAGAGTATAACTTGCCTAAGGTCACCCAAGCGGTTTCCATGGCTGAGCACAGGTTCCAGCCCTGGTCTACTAGATACATAATCCAACCTTCTAACCATTATACCATGCTGCCTTGCAAAACATATCCATCTGTTAATGTTTGGATATACTTACACAACTCAGGTGGTGAGTGCCAACAGAAATGAGGCCACAATGGGGTCACTGAGAACTAAGGGGAACCCAACCACCACCCTGGCCAAAAACCAGCTGAAAAAAAGAATGAGGGCTCTCAATAGCCATGGAATATTGAGAATCGTAGCTCGACAAGAAAGCTGGAGTGGGGGTGGTGGAGTGGAATGGCCTGGCCAGCTGAAGAAAAGCATGGCTGACTGGCTAGATCACTGAACAAGAGAATGTCTACTACAGTCAGCCCTCCACATTTGCGGGTTTCACTTTTGCAGATCTCATTATTCACAGATTATTTGCGGTTACCTCTGCTGCCTCCCTACGCCATTTTTCATAGGGACTGCAAGCCTCGTGAGACTGAGAAACTGAAAACACAGCTTGAAAGTCCCTATTACAAATGTGTGGGGCAGCAGTGGAGGTGGTAGTAATCCCTACCAGCCACCCACTTCTGCCTTATGAAGAAACCCTGATGCCTCAAAGGAATCCATGGTGGATTGAATATGGTGATCATACTTTTTGTGTGCTGAATATGGCTTGGGAGGGCCTAGAGTTATTCATGGTTCTTCCACTTTCACAGGGGTCTTGTGCCCCTAACCCTAGCAAATGTGGAGGGATGATTGTACTTCAACAAGGATACAGTGCAATGTTTTCTTGCAGGTTCTTTTTTAAATAGCTTAAAACAGTGGTTCCTAAGATCACTGAACAGGAGAATGTCTACTACCTCAGTAGGGATACAGTGCAATGTTTTGTTGCAGATTCTTTTCTTTTTCTTTTGCAAATGAGGGAGCAGTTTCAACACCCACAATCCATTCACTGCCATGTCCTCAGAAAGGGATATGTGGCAGATGTGTGCATGTGTCCAAAAGATGACTCTGGAGACCAGGGTGTGAATCCCCACTTGGCCATGGAAACTCACTATGTGAGCTCAGATAAGTCACATTCTTTCAGCCTCAGAAAAAAGGAAAGGCAATAAATCTTGCCAAGAAAAGCCTCAGGATACGTTCACCTTAAGAGTTACCATAAGTCAGTTTTCAAAAGGGGAAAGACATGATGGCTAGAAAGAACCTCTCCCTGTCAGTGGCACTTGGTTGCTATGTGCCTCAAGTCATTTCTGACACATTGCAACCTAAGGTGACCTTATCACTTAAGAGTTTGTTTGTTTTTTGGTAAGCTTTGTTCAGAGGGAGTTTGCCTTTGTCTTCTTCTGAGGCTGAGAGAATGTGACTTGTCCAAGGCCACCCAGTGTCTGAGCATGGATTTGAATCTTAGAGTCTTTCTGCACTACACCGTTATGGTGCTATTATTCCACTTTGAACATCCTGTGGAATTCTGGGTTTGTAGCTTACTGAGGCCAAAGATCCTCCTGGTTGGGAATTCTAAATGCCCCTCCCTAAACTGCAAACTAAGGATTCCACAGGATGTTGAAAGTGTAATAATAGCACTATAACAGTGTAGTGCGGAAAGGCCCTTAGTCTCCAGAAGTCTTTGATGAATAAATAAATTTAAGTATTTAATTTTTGATTTAAGTCTTGGGGGTCCCCAATAACAAATTATATTTACGGGAGGGGGGTAAAAATGGGTAAGAGCCATTGGCTTAAAGTATTTCTAGGTTATTTTCCACAACTAAGAAGAAAGGCACAGAGATCAGGAAGTAGAAGAAAATTTAGCCTGCAAGTAAACCTCTATGACCAAAAGCCAGTGGCACATTGTTGGTGAATTTTTTCATTCCTTCATCCATCCGGTTGATCAGACACACTAGTTTCCAATGTACAATGTCATACTGCAAACACCTTTGAAAAAACTATCTGTTAAAATATGATATTCAGATATTGATGTCAGAAAAACTTACAACGCAGATCAGAAATGGATGAGAAATGGTAACACTCCTATGGGAACACATATGGGGTAAGAAGGCAACTTTAGGTATGGGAAATTTAAATTAATTAGCTAAAATGATTTGATTCATTTTGAGCTGGAAAAATTGAACAGGTTTCAATCGAGTTAGCAATATTTGTAGAAATCAGGATAGGTAATTTAGTAAAATAATTGTAATTAGTAAACTATATTAAAGTGAGACTATCATTTATATTTTTGCTATAGAACAGTACAGAAGTTAATTAATTAAATTGTTAGTCTCCCTATAATTATGGGTTTGATACAGGTATGGATATGAAAATGAGAATGGATATGCATTGGGATCTAGCAGATTCATATTTTATGTTTTATGATTAATTACTCTGTTAATAATCTTTTTTAGCTATTAACAAGTATTTTGTAAGAAATAGTAGACTTGTACGGGTAACAGAAGAAGTCAGGGAAGATAAGAGACATTCGGATTTAACAGATATAGACGATTTAAGATGGTAAGGAACAGATATTTAATCACTCACTTCTTGAAGTGGGGTGGGAGGGGGTGGGAGGGGGTGGGAGGAAGGGGGGAATGGGGAAGGAGGGATGTATTAAGCACCGTTAGAATCTTTCAAGTGAATACTACAAGGATATTTGTCAAAATTGCAGCCGTATAATTCTATTATTGTAATCTCTCCACTCACTGTGTTTTTTTATATATTTCAACAAATTAATAAAAATAAATTAAAAAAAGAAAAAACTATCTGTTTTAAAGGGAGTTGTTATACAACCTGAGTGAAACATAAGCAAGGCCACTGAAAGATGGCTGTTGGTTCTAGGGCAAGAGGCAATCTTAGAACCTCTTCTTAAAGCTTCCTTTTTAAAAAAAAAAAAAAAGGAAATGTTACTACTTTCTTTGAACAAATTTTAAGTGACTTCAATTTTAGCACTACATGGGTCTTCTACTGTGGCCTAGTAATTCTAGTGTCAAGGGTTGTTTGGTTTTGCCGTATCCAAATCATATTAACAAATGTTGGTGCTTACAGAAAACTTGGATATGCTAAGACCTAGCAACAGATGTTATTGTTACTCTCTGTAAAGACTGTCAAATTCATCCAGCAATGCCTTGTTTGTTTCCGTACTGCCTAGGCCCCAGAGAAGGCATAATCTGGGCCTACTAAAAAATGCAGATGTACAATGTATAATTTAGTAGTTAATAAGAATGGGAGAACATATCAGAAGGAAGACTATTCAGTCATTGTCTGCTGCCATGGCTACTTTCACATTACACAGTTATGATCCCACTTTAACTGCTGTGGCAACATCCTACGGAATTATGGAATTTGCTGTTTAGGGATGGGCATTTAGGATTCTGAGTCAGAGAACTCTCCCGCCTCTACTGCCTCCCGATGGGATGTTGCCATGAAAGTTGAAGTGGCATCATGGTGCTGCAATTGCATAGTATGAAAGGTCCCCATGAAGCAGAAAACATGAAGATTTGGGGAGCTGGAGAAGTAAAAGCATGAGTCACAATAAATAAGGAATCTTTGTGTTGATTTAAGAGTTGTCCTTGAATAGATTTGCATTGCTTTACAAACAGTTTAAAATACCTTTTCCAGTGCATCTCTGTCAACCAACTCTTGCACAGCCAAAAGCTTGATGCTACAAGGGGGAGGGGGGGGAAGAGAACACAGAAAATGTGTCATTTAAAACCACACAAAACTAGTTCCAGAATTTTGAAAACATTATATTGCATAAATTATGCAACATAAAGCAGCAAGTCAGCTAAGCGCTTAAACAAATGTTGCTCTAGTGCCATCAATTTATTTCTATCTGTGCAGGCAGTCATGGAATCTTCATCTTTTTTTGCTCTACTTTATGATAGAATGATCTGCAAGAGCTGACATTACTTCATCTGACACTGATGAGATTGCATGATCTGTTCAAAGTGGATAGAGCTTCTGTAGACTCATCTACGGCTGATAGCTTCAACTATTCCACTACAACTGAAAATACAATAGTCAACAGCATGATATGTCTGCTACTCAACTACAATAGCGTGTGATGTGGGGACTGAACTAAAAATCTGACCGTTTCTAGTTAGTCCTACTCGCTAGGGATAATGAAAGCTGTTGTCCAAAATATCCCTAGTGCACTAGGACCGGGGGAGGCTGTTCTGTTACATCTGAAAAGGAATTCCTGGCACAGTAAGACCAAACAAACCATCCTGGTAGATCAGGCCAATGGGATATGTTAAACACTCAGTTGTCAAGAGCAGCCAACCAAATGCACATAGGTGATAAACAACTCTTCCTATTTGTCAGGTGTCAGAGGTATACTGCTTTTCTGCCTTTATGAATTTGATCCTTTACAAAACATTGACCTCAGCTAATGGTCATCACGACATTGTACAAAAATGTTCTGCAGAAGCATGGGTGATTCATCAGACAATGTAAACAGAGGGAAGGATGGAACCACATCTGCTCATTATTAATCTTAAATGCCACTTAGTATACTTCAAGAAATCTATTTTGTTTCTTAATAATAACCACACTAATTCTGTTGACATTTTACTGTAATGTGATATAGCAATGTACTCTAAAATATAGTAGAAAGAGGGTAATAAGGGACAGAAATAAGATTGTGGCTGGGCTCCTGAACTGACTAATTGAAATCATGAGGCTCCTAAGGAAGCATAATCACTAAGTGAGGATTTATAGCACTGCATAGTGAAAGAGAGATCGATTTATCTAAATGGTAGATAGCAGCCTGGCACCAGTGCTGGTGTAGAAAGTAAAACTGATTGGACATTTTCAGTGGCTTTTTTAAAAAACAAAACTAGCGGTGCAATTGATCTAAAAATAGGAGGTGGCTATTGCTGGCTGGCTGTCCAGTATATTACACTCCTCCAAGGACTACAAAGGTTGATTTAAAAAAAATGTTTCGCACAATTATATGGCCAGCTATGGAGAATGATCACAGACAGAACAGTCTTTGTGCAGAAGTCAGTATTCAGAACCACAGAGAGCCAGCCTAGCAGTCTAAGGAGTGGCAGGCAGAAATGTTTGTATTCTATCTCCCAAATGTGATTGAAGGGGTGAGTTGCATGGAAACAACAGTCTGACAACATCTGGAAGGGGCTGCACATTGCCCACTCCTGCTTTGTAACCAATGGGTCACAGAAAGTCAGGTAGTAAGCCCTGGACTCCTGGGTCAGAAATATCTCCTAGCTTGAGCAATGAGCTTTTCTTGTTTCCTCTTATTGTCTTTATTGTCCCAACACAAGCCAGGTGTGCCAGTCACCTGCAGAAAAGCAGGTTAGTTTCAACATTTCTTGTAGGTTTGTTTCATTCCATCAAGAATCAGTCCAACTCCTGGATGTACCACTGAAGCCTTGCTAGGTTAGGAATAACATTACTGTTAGTTTCATTCAGGTACAATGAAGTAGTTCCAGGACTGTGACATGATGTAACCCTAAATCAAAGGGACGTGACCTGTGTGTGTAATGAGGACAAAGGAAAGAGTTCTGCACTGGAAGCAGTTAGTTGTGCCTGGCCTGAAGCAAACGCATCCAGGGAGGAAGGAATAACTGAAGGCAAGGAAGAGGACTAGGAGCACTCCTTCCTAATTAGGGAAGCATCATGGTTCCAAAACAGTGCACTGGTACAGGTACCTATTTTACCATGTTTGTATTTCATTTGTATTAAAATTCTTATTGTGATGTAGGGCAGAGGATTTTCAGCCTTCTCAACTCTGCTTTGGACTTCAATTTTCAGAAACCTCAACCACCATGGCTAATGGTCAAGGATTCTGGGAGCTGAAGTCCAACCCCAACCCCAACCCCTGCCCCCCCCAAAAAAGCAAAATAACCAAAGCTTGAGAATCCATGACACGGACAACCAGTTAGCAAGTACTTTTTTATGATGCACACCATGGCCAGGTATCACTTGCTCATGCATAAACACATCCATTATCAATTGCTTAGTGAGAGGGACAGACATAAGCCTGAATTCTGTTGGTTAGCCCTAACTACAGTAGGCCCATTGAACCAACCGCTGAATGATTAATCAACACTTAGGTAAATCCCATTCATTCAGTGTGCCTGCTCTAAAAAAGGTTCCTGATGGGCCTCAATCCCTAGGTACAGAGGCATTTCATTTTCCCCTAGTCAACCCATTGGTAAAAGTTTTGATTGAGATGTGGAGAAACCATGAGGACACATGCTTCCTCATCTAACAATTGTTTATGACTATTCTAAGAAACAGGCATAGCCTTAAAGGAAAGTTTGCTCAAAGAAAAGGAAAAAAAAAACCCTCCATTTTCTTCAGTAACTTTGCAGATATTGTTCCAATGGACTTGCATATTTTCTAGTACTGTATCTGGCAATACAAAACAGAATACTGTCATCCAGAAGAGAAGCATTTCTTACAACAAGCCATGGTATCTGTTCATCCACTAAGCAAAAGCTATAAGTAGCACAAATAGGACAATGTATGCGGAAAAGGTACAGTATGTCTCTAAGATTTGCATCAATAGAGACATGAAAACAAAGCCATCTGTTGGAAAGATATTTTGGAAAAGGTGGAAAGTTTAGTGAAGGAGCAAAAGAACTCATCATTTTGTTTTAGGCAATACATTAACTAACATATCCAATAATTCTGATTTTTTGCACTGTGATTATTCCTGTTAGAACATCTGGGTCATTTTTCAGTATAGCAATAGAAACAGCACACAATATGTTTCACCATGACAGTATTTGTAAGGGTTCTTGAAATTAATCCTTCATGTATGATATAGGATCTTTTTTTTTCATCAATCACAAAGTAATTTATCTCGCTGGTTGAGGATAACATGTGGCTTCTGGCTCACTCCCACCCAACAGCTCTTTTCATTCCAAATTTTCTTGAGTCTTCTGTTTCCATGTAAATGAAGTTTAAACACATTGTGCCCAGTCTCACTCCACAGACTGCGTTCATGAAACAAGAGGAAGGATTATTTTTTGGTCCAATGCCAATTCATTCCTTCTTCATTTCAACAGCAAGTAGACAGTTAATATGGTAACAGTAATTTAATTTTTTTTAAAAAATGCGTAAAGTTGAAATGTAAATGCCTATGTGTCTGATTGCCCAAAACAGAAGAATATTGCTCCTCCTTGTGCTCAACACATTTTGTCTTAGGCTTATGTATCAGGAAACTAACTGGCTGGGATTCCTTTCATGCTGTACCTAAATGATAGTACTGAGCTCCAAGAAAATTTTGCAGAAATAATAACAGTGCCAGATTTAAGTCTGCCAAAAAAGTGCACAGGATCTCACCTGGATTTACACAAAGGCAAGAATGAGGAACCTATGGACTTCTAGATTTTTTGATTTCAGCTCCTAAATCCCAAGCTTGCACAGATCAAGATCAAGGATTGTGAGAGCTGCTGAAAACATTTGGAAAGGTTTCTCAGTCTTGCATGAGAGAAAACCCTCACTTCACAGTGAGCATCAAAAGTAGGCTACAGGACTGGAGTGCCTGTCAGAATGATTCCAAGTGTGAAAAAATAGTTTCCACTCCTTTCAAGCAGATAAACACTCAATGTGGGATTTACTTATATTAAGAATATTAAAATAGTAACAAAAAAGGGTGGAGGAAGCATGTGCTTCATTAATCTGCCCTACAAAATGCCCCTGGCACAACACTTAGGCTGGGGGCGGGAAAATCTTAAACTTAACTACATCATTTTTGTCAAGAAAGAGAATTACAGAGGGGGGGGGACGTGGGGAGAAAGAGAGAAAATGGTGTGGCAGAGACAACAGGGGTGGCAGAAAGAGACAAAATGAAGTGCTCCCATTGACTGTTAGTTCTGGTCTCATCCACCTTCGGCTTCAACTTCCCCTTATTCTCTCTTTCCCCAACTGCACATCGTCCATCCACCCATCTATCCATTCAATGTATTTCCCACTTTTCTCCCAGAACTGTGGCCCAAGATGGTACACAGAATAACTAAAACAGGTACAACTGAACACTCAATAACGTGCCATCTTAAAATACGATTTAATGAGTTGTAATATTAAAACACAATTAAATTAAAAGCAAAGGTTTTTTTTAAGCATAGCAATTAGAAAAATACAAATAAAGCATCCATCCATTTAAGGACCAGTTCTTAGCAGTCAATCAGTTACAACAAGCCTGCCAACATTAGAAGGACAAAAGGGAAGAGGACAAGCCAGGTTCTCCCTCTGAGGACATGTGGCCCTTGACCTGGAAAGGGTTCTCTGTCTCTGGCACAGGGTAAAGTATATTTCATTATGCCTTTGGAGCAGGCATGCAAGCTGATCCCCAAGAACAACTAGATAACTGACCCAACTGAAGTGGTGGGGGGTGGGAAGAAGAGATCAACATGCAAGGAATCACTTTAGTGAGTCACTGGGACCCATGTAATTAAGAGCAGGGTAGGGGTGGAAAAAAATAATTAGGAGTCCCAAAGAAGGATTTGTTTTCAAGAGAGCTTCAATTTATGCTAGCCTACTTTTTAACATTTCAAAATTCCTCCAGAAATAAACAAACAAAACTCTCACCAACCATGCACAGCACTTCCAGTGTACCTGTGCAGCTGAGCAAGGCAGGAGAGCAAGAAGGAACAGGTGAGGGAACAAGGAGAGAGAGAAGGAAGTAGAGAGAAAGAGCGCAATGCTGTATGGAGTTTAGGCATGTAGTTTTGAGAAATAAGTAAAGGTGACCAGACTGGTTTTCTTTTACCTGCCTAGGTTTGAGAAGTGGGGAAGGGGAGAAATCAACTGCAGTCTTGACACTGCTAGAAGGAAGGGCTTCTCTTTGCCTGCTTGTGGGGTGTAGGGGAAGAATGAAACCAGTATTTTGGAATTCTGCTGTGGCAGGAAGGGGCTCACCCTGCTTGCTTTAATAGGGGATGAGCAACAAGTTTGCTTTCACCACTCGGTAAGCCTCTGGACAGGGCACAGCAGGAGATGTGATTCCTCTCTTTCTCTCTTCTCATATGCTTTTTCTACCTGGAAAGCCTACTGAAGAAGGAACAGCAGCAGAAATTAATTCTCACCAGTTAACCTCTGTCTGTATGGTCCTCTGAAGAGGAACTATCATCTAATGGTAAGCCAGTTCACCCCAGCCAAGTGCACCTGGTATCAGCAGTTATTGCCTCTTCTGGTCCCTCTGGAGAACATCTGATCATCTAGTCTGAAAAGGTGAGTTCTGATGTTTTACACTTCACAATTCTGTATAACTGGTGGTGGGCTGAATAAAATTACTAACTTTGCAGCTACTTGAGCTCTGTTGGAACACATTCCTCACCATCTCTATGAAAATGGTTTTCCCAGTATACATCCATTTCAACCTACATAACAAGACCAGGAACACAACTCCATGTAAATCGAGACCTGCCTGTATCTATTTTTTCTCTGTCTTTCTGTCAAAATGGGGATTTGGGGCCCTGATTTAAAAAAAAGAGAGAGAGAGAGAAAATAGAAAGCTGTGCAACTATGCAAAGTTCTTACATATGCTGCTTGTTAAGGATTGCCTATACATCATCTGAATCAAACTGCCAGTGCACCATCTGATGAGTACAGATGTATTCAAGAAAACAACACACGCTAGTAAGTCAAATTTAACTGCATTGCTGAAGTCTGTCCTAACCAATATATGCAAGCCCTTTCAAGATACTCTTGAATTCGATGACCAGAGTGATGATCACATGGTCCTCCAAATATTGTAGGGCTGCAATTCCCAGGAGCCCTAGCCAGCATTACCAATGGCGAAGAATGGTCAAAGTAGCAGTCCAGCATCTGAAGGCCTGCTCTTATCTAGCCCTGGCCTAAACTCCGCTGCTAATCCCAACTAGGGTAGACTATCTGAATCAGTGGGATTTGCACAAACATAGATCTCTAATTCAGCAATTGTTTCAGTGGGTTTACTTTAGTTGGGTACAGCAGCTGGATTTGGAGCTACATGCCTAGTGTAAACAGGTTGTTGCTCTGCAAATCAGGAATCAGCAGATTTCTACTCCTGCTGGTCTCATCTGGAAAACATAGGATGCCATTATTTTGCAAATAGATAGTCTATTCTGTTGGACTCCTTTGCTTTGTGCTTTTAATTTCTCCTATGGATTGTTCTTTGGTGCCTCCGCTGGATTTTTGCTTCACTGTTCCAGTGCAGCCTAGCTGATTTTGTGGAAGAGTGAGGGAGGGCAGACATTTTTAAAGGAAAAAAAAAAGCCCTATGATTTTCTACTATGCCTTCACATAAACTGCAACTAAAAATAAAATTAAAGGACTATGGAAGGAACCCAGAAATAGCAGGGGATTGTTTCTCTTAGGGGTTTATAATCTGAGGAGCTTAGTTCTGCATCCTTGCCAAACAGATTTAAACCCTGAAAGCAATCAAATGTAATTTAAGGTTGTCAGATTCCCTACTTTCATGGAGTGCTTCAGCTAAATCCTATTCAGCTTTTTCAGTGAGAAATGCACATTTCCCATTAATTTGTAACAGTTTTTGACCCACTTGCACGTTATAGATTATAGACAGTACCATCTTTTCAGGGCAAAATTGCTGTGCCATGCTTCCTATTACAAGCAAATGTTTAAGGGCTAATTCACAAATTGCAGTCTCCTTCTACTGAGCTTATTTCCATGTAGGATGTACCATGAAACTCTTTGCTGCTCATCTTGCGAAGTGATAAAAGTGAATTCAAGTGCTCACAGTGAAGCCACAACCATGGCTCCAAGGCACGTTTATATGGAGAACTTAAGTCTGGATAAAAAAGCAGAGACAGTGAAAAAATCAACTACAGATTCCTATTAATTGTTCTCCTAGCATTTTTCAGTGGAATAAATACAGTACTTCACTGATCTTTCAGGGCTTACCATTTAAAAACAACAACACATAAATTGACCAAACTCCCATGGTGTTAACAGCAGTGTGGCATAAAAGCACTTGAAAGGGGTCATATTTTCTTAAGATGAGAGCAAAGCGTGCACGCAACTACTTTCTGTTGCCTCCTGTGGAAGCTACAGGAAAAAGTGGCAGCCTCAACTATGACAGTAAATTAGGTTGGGAGAGAAGAACTCCCAGCAAACTATGCACAGTAGGCTTCACATCTGGACAGAGATATTAATGTGCATTTTTGACAGCCAAGCTCAACATGGTTCCTCTGCATCATTCTGACTCAGTCAGACACAAATTCCTCAAGTCATATGAATCACTTCATTCAATTATAAGGATAAAGTATCTCAAGGCTAGGCTACATCTGATGTTCACTTTGAGAAGATCACTTGAAACACCCTTTTGTGTGCTATGCTGTGCAGAATTTCTGATCAGTAGCAGTAGCAATAGCAGTTACACTTCTATATCGCTTATCAGTGCAAAGCATTCCCTAAGTGGTTTACAATGTGTTTAGCCAATTGCCCCCAACAAGCTGAATACTCATTTTACCGACCTGCAGAAGGATGGAAGGCTGAGTCAACCCAGAGCCCTTTCGGATGGAATTCACAATGTTGTGGCTGCAGTACTGGCATTTATCCACTGTGCCACCAGGGCTTGTCTCTGGATCTGAACTGGATCCAAATCCCTTCTGGTAATCAGTCAATTGCACTAGTGGCTCCTGCTGGGCTCACTTGTTATTGTGCAGCAGCAATGTCCTGAGCAGAACTGGACATTTTGGTCTAGCCACAATTTTAATTTCAGAAGTACTGTAACATTAGGGACCAGGTAGCTACCTGAAAAAGCTAGAAGCTGATGCTGTCCCCATTTCCAATGTGTATGTAGTATCTTGTTGCTATCAAGAATCCCTAAAACCTATAGATGGGTTTTTTTCATACCACATACAACAGTTGGGAAAAGTTCCATTTTTGGGCTATAGCTCCCCCAACATCCCAGCCTACATAGTCTTTTTTCTTTTAATTTTATTAAAAGAAAGAAAAGCAGACAAGCCTTCATAGTCATGAGCAGGACTGTGGATTCCTGGAATTACAGTCAAAGACTGGAACCTGTTCAAGCTCTGGGAATATACTATATGAAAAATTACCAATAAGGTGCCCTATCACCAATAAGGTGGTCAGAGAATTTTCCAAAATTCTCTGACATTTCTCAGGCCAGAGCCTGACCAGCTTCCTGGAGAGTCCTATGCACATTTCTGATGAAAGTGAAAACTAAAAGCATAAACTCTGTAGACAAAGTAAGCAGGGCTGCAGGACACATACCAGCATGAAATTACAGCTGAAACATGTCTGAAGCGTAATTAAAAGCTGCAACTGGACATCAGCACCCATCTACTTCTCCTTCCTAATTTGCCAACAGGCTCTTTTAAAGCCGCTTTGGGGAATCACACAAATGCCTTTTTCTTTTTTTAAATTAGGCCATCTGTCTCAAGTTGTTAGGCAGAATTTTGTAATTTCACAAGCATTTTACTAGTTTCATGTGGGAAGCTGCATCACCGTTAAAAACCATGGTGGGCAAAATTAAACTTGTGGCCATTCTGAATGTCCTATTATAATTTCTAAAAACCACAAAGTAAACAAGATGATTTTCCCCACTGGGATGCAGCTGTTCTCCTTGCCTCAATAATGATTAGCTTAATGGGGCTACGTGGAATTTGAAGCATCAGATCTGAGAGTAGATACAGTCTCCCACAGCTACTATTCTGTGCTACACACATTAATGTTGCTTGCCAAATGACAAGTGGTTTTGATTGAAAGTTTAAAGGAATAGCTCAGCTTTTTCTATCATTGTAACTCAGAGGACCATTTTATTTTTCCATCAAATCTGTAAGATGCAAAGGTGGGCTGAATCTACAAAATTGTATTGATCAAAGTTAATTTTTTGGGCTACAACTCTATGTTAACTGGAAGATAAAGAATTAGATTAATACATTAACACTGCCAAGTAAGTGTTTGAAGTTGACAGCATTATTAACCACTCTTGCAGTTACTTCTATGTTAATGCTATCTAATTAAGCTTAAAGAGTCCAGGCAAAAATTCAAGCTGCTTACTACCAGAAGATGATGCTAGATCTTGGACTTCTGCAACACAGATGGGAAGTATCTATGGCAGAAACTTAAAGCAGTATTCCTTGTCTACAGACAGTCATTCTGTATGGATGGGCACTTTTTGTCATCATCAAAAGGACTTTCATTCCTACAAGTCTATGGAAGAGGGCCACAGCTCACTGTACAGAAAGTACCAGGTTCAATCCCAGGCATCTCCAGTGAGGACCAGAAATACTCTCACCTGAAATTCTGAAAGCCCAGTGCCAGTCAATGTCAACAATACCAGGGCCCATCCACACTACACACGTACAGCACTATTATTCCACTTTAACTGCTCCATCCTATGGAATTCTGGGATCTGTATTTCAGGGAGGGCACTTAGAATTCTTAACCCAGGAGTTCTCAGGCATCATAAAACTACAAATCACAGAATTTCACAGGATGGAGGCACAGCAGTTAGAGTGGAGTCACAGCTTCAGAGACTAGGTCACAGAATAATGGCTTCAAACTTCAGGAAAAGAGATTCCACCTAAACATTAGGAAGAAAAGCGCAGCTTGTCAGTGGCATATGCTGCCTTGGAATGTGGTGGAGTCTCCTTATGAGGGGTTTTAAACAAAGGTTGGATGGCCATCTGTTGGGAATGCTTTGATGTTGTATTCCTGCACGGCTGGGGGTTGGATTCAATGTCTTTTGTGGTCTTTTCCAATTTCGTGATTCTATGATGTTTGTAGTAGACGCCCACTTTAAACATCAGGCTTCACCTATGCTCTCAAGAGTGACACTCATGACTCCTTTCATTCCACCTGTCATACAACCTATTTCTCAGTAATAAAGGGGGGATCCTCTGGTAATGGTTTCCAACCTCCCCCACTGAGATAAACCCTGTATAAACTTTGATAAGTGAGAGAGGCAAGAGATGTGATAATTAACCTGGACTACTCTGCCATAGTTCTGGATGAAAATGGCCAACTACACTATTAAAATAACAACTTTACTAAGAGAGACCTAAAGCATCTTTAGTTATTCTTTTAAAAGAAATATGAGTTTAATATGTTGCGCTAAAGGCTTTCTATTTTAGGAAACATGGAATGGTGTCCTATGTTGTGGTTAGTTGTGTTATTATCACCATCCTGAAGCTGGATCTCCAAACTTGTCCGTCCCCTAGAGTGGGCACACAGAGTCTATGTAACTGAAGGTATCGTTTCATGTACACATACCCAACTGGCATCCATTACCATCTACACAGCAGCTCTGTAACTCATCAAGATTCCATTCTCCTAAAGGGATAGTAAGCAGTATCATTCCAGCTCTCTTAGCAAATGGAGAGCAGCCTAACAACTAAACAGCAACAACGCAAGTCTTGTGTGATTTGACAACAGGTATGTCCCATGGCAGGTGGAACACAGAGTGGCAATACACCTCCCTTTTCATCAGCAAAACTTTCATTCTGTTAAATGTAATGTGTTGCTTCACACTGTAAGAAGCAATTGCAAAGTGGTTTACATAGAAAAAAGAAAACAAAAATCCAATATGACAAAGGAAGCAAAATAAATTGAAAACCATAATCACAGAATCCTAATCATACAGATCTTTTCACTAACAAGCAAAGACTTCCTAAAAAAAAAAAAATTCAAACATGCCTTCACCTTTTAATTGGTGGTGGTAAAAAGCTCCTTTATTAACAATTTTATCTTTATTAACCTCTGAATTATTATTTTTTTAAACTTTTGTACTATACACTGTTTTAGTTATATTTTTGTTGCCCCCTTGGCAAACCCTGTGTCGGGGTCTACAACTTTGATATAAAATTAATCTAACCCACCAGAGAGGTCACTCAGATGAGCAGGTAGGCAACAACGGTTGTACGATCGAAAGAACCAGGTCAGGCCAGTAAACTCCCTAGTCACGTAGCCACAGGAGACCTCAAGCTGTGCCAACCCATGGTGGACAAAAGATCATCAGCCTTTAAGGAGCCAACTTGAAGGGATTAAGAGTTTTCCCACAAAGTTGGGCACTGGAAGCAATAAAATCTTATCAGGCAAAATCCATCTACATAAACTCACACTGCAACCCAAAGCGACGGAAGATCCTGATACTGATAACCTTGTTATCTTCCAATATCAAAGAAGGTGCTGGTGTGAAGTTGTTTTCCGTTGCTGTCCCCTTTGTTCTCCCTGGGAGAGGATTTGCCCTCAAGGTAAATTTTTCCTACAAATAGTTCCCATTTTTGACTAGTTCTTTGGATGCCTCCCCATCATACCAACTGACCGTTCCCCTTCCCAATAGCCGCGTGATCCCCTCAGCATCTCTTTGCTGAGTTCCTTTTTTTTCTTTCGCTGCTTCCCAAACCAAGGACTTCAGGAAAAGGTGCAGTATCACCCAAAGTACGAATCCTTCAATTATCCCTCTATATTATTTCCACTCTCTATTTCTCTTTCGCCTTTGGATGCGTGTGTGAGTGTTTGCGTTGATGAGAGCTATTACTAAAGTCATTCACTGGACCTTTTTGTGTGATTTCTGACTGGGCCTGACCCCATAAAAACTGGGTAAAAGATCTTGCTAGGTTACCCTGCCTCTTGCATTGCTATTGGTTGTGTTTCGTTGAGCTTACTTTCCCCATCACTTGGAGCATATCGAGGTGTCCCTCGGGGACTCCCAGATTTTCAGGGTAACATTTTGCTCTAACCTACATCGTAACCCTTCTTGGGGTGCATAGTGGGAGAAAAGAAAGATGATTATTAAATAAATAAATAAATAAATAACACAACCCCAAATAATCAATAAAAACATCATTTAAAAACAATATAGTACTAAAAATGTTCATTTGTAATATATGGATCAAACAATGTTTTCCACTACCCAACTCAACTTAGAATGAACATCACAAAGGAAGTCAAGTAAGTGGTAATGCTTTTCTTGAATTTTGCTTCATAGGCTGCATGTCCACAGATAGCCATGTATATATGTATGTGTGTGTGTGTGTGTGTGTACAAAAATAGGATATATGCCAGCCACAATGTTCTTCTATGTACAACATTTTGTTTTACGTTTGGAGTGGAGATGGGATTAGACTCTTCTCTTCCCCCATTGCCACCTCTGAATCTTAAAGTGATGAAATCCAAGGAGTGCTTTACCACTTAATTCTGCTGATGCAAAAGTCATATGAGTATCTCACTGGACACATGACATAGTCTACCTCAGCACAAATTGGCAGATTTCCACACATGAAGAGCATCCTTCTCATCTGCTTGTTAGCTGTAGATATGAGAGACTTCCTGCTTTCCTCACATAAATAATAACCATGCTACACAAATGGCAACATGTGGTCATGACAGCCAACTAGAGGCACTATCACATAACCATGATACACTTGAACTGGAGTCATTTTAGATAAAAGGAATCTTTAGCTCACTGCCTCAGCTTCAGCTCTTTAACCTATGTGAACTGAATAACCACAGTCTTCCACTCAAAACATGCTTTTTGATTACAAGTCCCAGCATTCCTCTTGTCTGAGCTACTTAGAGATGATGGGAATGGCAGTGCAACAACATCTGGAGAACCACCCAGGCTTTAAGTACAACAAACTGAAATTTATAATCTAGCAATACAATATTGCTAGTTGCATAAACTTGAAGAACAAGACATTAACTAAAAATTGGCACAAATGATTTTTTAAAAAATGTATTCATAGCTGGACAAAGATGTTTGAAATCTGGGGTGCCCCTGTAATACAGGAGTGGGAAAGTATGGTCCCTGAATAGCAGAAAGCCCATCTAACACATTTTTGTAGCCCCCATCTCACCCAGGATCCTCACAAAGCCCTCAGATCACCCCTCTTCAATTGTAGGAGCAAGTTTATACCCCAAAATAGCTCTGTAAACCAGACCAAAATATAGTAATTTTGCTTTCCTCACCACCATAACTGCCCCAAATAGCCCATAATAGGCCAAAACCAAAGTTGGAAATGATGTCACATCACCTTGGTTCCAGGATAATGTGCTGATGTGGCCCAGTTTTCAGCAAGCGAGCAAGACTACTATTCATTCAAAATCTAAACTCCTATGTTTTATTTGAGATTTTGGGGTAATTTGAAGTGAGAACACAATCTGTTCTATAAAACAAATAATAAAATGCACAATATGGCACATGTGGCACTTCATTCTCCCCTTTGCCCTGCTCATGTCTTCTCATGCACACCAGTAAAAATTCCCTGAGGAGTATATTCAGATCAGAATGAACTTTGCTAACAGTAAGTTCATTGAACTCAAGTAACTCAAAGATGGGCAAAATTCCAAACAGACATCATAGAGGTTACTAGGAATCCTTGTTGAGAAAGAAGAGGAACGTGTTTGTTTTGTTTTTAGTCTAGAAAGGATAAGAGTTGCTGAGAAGCTCCGTGACATGCACAAATGAGTCTCTTCAATTCACTAAAAGGAATTGAGCAATACTGATGTTAAGATTGCTCAACGTTCTTGCAACAAACAAGAAGAATCTTCCAAACCATCTCATTAGGATAAAGAACTACGCTCTATAGTAGCCTGCTCCCCACATAACACTGAACTATAGACCCCATCATCCTCCAACTCAATTGTAGTTATCCTTGGGAGAAGAGATTGGTACAACAATAAAAAAGAAGTAATACATTCTGTTAATCATGAGCTCAAAAATCAAATCCATTTATGTTAAGGAGTGAGGAATTTTGAGTTGCCATTATGTTAATCGCAGACGTTAGTAGTAGAAACCACAGAAATGACAAACAAGCAAAGAAATACCAAATACCCTGAGTGGCATTGTTGCCACAAGTGACACATTTTGTTTTGATTCCCTCAAAAATGTTCTTTTTAGAATTTAAATTGCCTTTCCCAATGTGGCACTTTCAAGATGGGTAAAAATCCCACAATCCAATTGCTAATTGCAGATGGTACGATTTGTAGTCCAGCACATCTGGAAATTGTTAAGTTGAATGTGTCTGTCCTTAAACACAGGATCTCACAACCTGGGCTGTTACATTTTGCCACTGATCTGGAATGGGATCATTTGTAACTGACCTGATGCGCCTCTCCCCTTATTTCTACTTCCACCTAGCCCCAGCCACATGCATATTGTGCACTCACCTTTCAAATGTCATGGATTAAGAGAGACTAGCATAAAATATGAACAATTCCTACCAAAATGCCTCTAAATATTCCCCAAAAAAGCTCTTCAAAAATAATTTTAAAAAAGAGTTCCATATATGACTCTTTGTAGCAAAGCAGATAAAGCTATTACTATTCATTACGTTACTTCTTAAACGTATTTTCATGACACTCTACTTGCCTGAGAAAATAATTCACAGCTGGTAACCATGCTGTTTTAATTCATTATTTCCTAACCTGGCAGGAGTTGTAATCTAGCATCACATTTAAAGAACATGAGGCTTTGAAAGTCGACTCATGAAGTTCAACTCCTTACTATCTGCAAGTCTCAAATCCAGGACTTAAGTGCCTTAGACAGAGATTTCTAGAGCTATCCTCAAATCTCATATATCAGAGACAAGCAAATTTTGGCCCTTCCAATGTCAATGAGCTCTGCTTCCCAGCATCTTCACCTTCACCTTCACTATCTTAACCTGATGGGAGCTGCACTCCAATAACATCTGGAAGACCATAAGTTGCATACCATTGCCTTAAATGAAGAAGTTGAAAAATGGAATCTGGGGTCTTATAAAGGCAATATTTTGGTTACATGTGGAAAATCCAGGTTCGAAGTCTGAAGCTCATTGGGTGTCCCTGATTATATTAAGAGAAGGACAGACATGCCAATCTCAGAGAGTTGCTTCACTTTTTAAAATAAGAGTGGGCAGAACATGGACTAGTATTGCAGGTTTATCACACTATGGCTGTGGAGAAAAAACTACTGTTCTTTCACCCAACGAGGGCTCATAACCCAAGCAATGCTGCCTGTAAAGAACTGCTTAGTTAAGTCTGTCTGCTGGACTGAGGAGACTTCTGTTAAGTTCTCAGGGAGCACCATGAATACAACTCATCTGACTCAATGCTAGCAGCTTTCATCATGTCTACATGCAAAATATTTTGCAGCCTTGATTGAAATGGAAATAGGTTACAAAGTGTAACACATTGCCCAAATAATGTCAAAACCTGTGTGCTCCCAGTAAGTCCCTGTGCCTCCTAACAAGCTTTCTCTGTTTCATTGTAGTTATTGTTGCAGCATTGCTTTCAGAATGCAGACCACAGATCTCCAACTGGATTGACATGTACCCGGACATTTGTTTTAAAAGCTTTTTAAAAGAAAGCTCTCTGCCTTCAAGTTGACTCTAACTCTTAGACACCCTATCCTAGGGTTTTCTTGGCAAGATTTACTGAGAGGAGTTTCTGTCGCCTTCCTCTAAGGCTGAGGGAGTGTGGCTTGCCCAGTGCATATCCATGGCAGAGTGAGAATTTGAACCCTCATCTCTCAGAGTCCTAGGCCAGCTCTTAAACCACGGCCTCTCATGAGCAGCTTACAAATCAAAAAAAGTATGACAGCTTCTGAGGCTTACATTCTAGGAAAGGCATGGTGTACCCTAGGAAAAGGGATAGGGAGGGGAAAGAGAGAAGAACAAGCTCAAGCACCAGTTCTGAATGACCCTTCTGAAATGGAAAACAATCCTAGGAGAGGAGCAGCTAAAAGGTGCTGGTGTCTCAGCTGCGCCAGCTGAGGCCGAAGAGAGAAGTCTGGCTGCTGACAGTGGCTGTATCTTCTTTTCTTTCTCCCTTACAGCAACCGCCCTATGGATGTGGGGTACAGTGGGGGCGGGGGGGGGTTAGCACACTGTTCCACCTTCTACTCAGGCATGCCACTGATAATTTCCATTCTGCAGGCCAGAATTTCTGTTAAATGCAAACACAAGATAGACATGTTTTCCTAATTTTTAAAAAAAAAAACTTGCCGAGAAAAATATTATTTGAGACAAAGAAGATGGATAGTATAGTTCATTTTCTCTGCTGTTCAACAGAGACATGCTTTCTTCTATTCAGAAAAATATAATATAATTACATTTATGTTTCAAATACTTCATACGGCAAGGAACTGGTGCTTGTTACATTCTGTGCTGAAGCTTAAGAGACAGATTAAGCTTGCATGTGTGGGCTTGGTTATGGTGGCTGAATTCACACCCTGCTGGTGTCAAAATCTCAGCAGAAAGAGTTGTTTTTAGATACCACAACAGGGAAAAGCTAGTCAGTTAATGTTTAAAAAACAAAACCAAGGACAGGCTTTCTCTGCACTGATTAAAATCTCTTAATTGCATTCAGACCAGGATTTCCAAGTTTGGAGAAATAATATACATGGGGAGGGGGCACTCTGTTCATACAAAATAAAATTACAGCATAACTTTTATATTAGAAACACCCATTTTCTCACAAAACACTTAAGGAGTATAATAAGGAGTGCCGCCAACTTCTTCAGACTTGATGTTAAGGAAAACAACAAGGGTGGGCAGGCAGGGAGAAGTCTGGATGTGACAGAAATCCATGTCTGTTGTTTATAACAACCTTAGCTTGCAATGCTAGCCTTAGTCCCCTAATTCCAGATACTCATTTAACTGACAGTTGGACAACAACCATTTACAGAAGGAAGGCTCTGCACCTCTTTGCCAGTTTATTGTTAAAAAGGTATCACTCAATCAATAATGCAGCAATCCAGTGGTTTTATTTGCAGAGCAGGCAGCTAAAATTTCACCCTTTTATTAATTAAAACATTTAAAACCACCCTTTATCCTTACAGATAGCAAGCTGGAGTATGAGTATCATTGAAAGAATAAAATTTGATTAAAAGAATAATAATAATTCCATAATCCATAATCAATAATAACTCCATAATCAAAGATATAACAATACGTTGCCTCATAGTAACATGCAGCTCACTGGGTGCCCCTAAGCCCCTGCAGCCCCCCAACCCCCTTACTACTAAATGTGCTGTTACAGTTTGCCCTTAAAACAAGACATTCACTGCCGATGCACCTTATTTACAAATGGAATCAAGCCTCTGCAAGCCTCCAAGCCATTCAGCTTCTCCTGTAAACAAGGTGTGTATGGAATACTTACCTTGTTTGAAAGTAAATCAGACAGAGTGAAAAGACACAAGAGAAACCTATTAAAATGTCTGGGCAAACAAAAATGTTTTGTGATGACTCTGAAACTGTTAAGTGTCCACACCAGTCCCAAGGACGTTTTACACCTGGGAGTTCCACAAGCGAGAAAGCTCCCTTGCTGACACACAGTATACCCTCATATTTGAAAAACAGGCTCCCCTGATGATTTTAAGTTACAACAGGAAGAGGTGCTTCTGCAGAGTTTTGAGTCCCAGGTTGTTCAGGGCTTTGGAAGTCAGCATCAGAACCTTGAATTGAATTCAAAAGCCAATAGACTGCTAGTATAGCTCTTTCAGAATGCAAATAATAAACAATTAAATGGAGTTTTCCTCTTTTAATGTGAATGATGCTAGTGGTAAACACTACAGATCAGGATATTTCTGGAAACTGAGATACATTAAGATACTTCTTCCCCTTACACAGTAAAGAAATATTGATTGTGAACAGTAAGAATTCTATCCAGCTTCTCAGGCCAGGAAGATTTTGTAAGATGCAAAACAGTTGCAGGACTTCTTCCTTACAGAAAAATGATTTACCAAAAATGAGTAATATACATGCATGAACAGATACACCAATGCATCTCTTGTGCCTACTTTGGGATGGATTTATTTGCAAACCTAACACAGGAGATCCCACTAGCAAGCATGTAATTTAGCCACAGAGGTACTAGTTACAGACACGCAAAGTAGAAGGAAAACAAGAAATTCTTTTTCTGATCCCAGCAATGGATTCACTCCCTCCTCAAAGGGAACAGCTAGAACAAGAAACCTGCACTGTGTCTCATTATTTGTAACGATGGCTGTTCCATACTTAAGTGCCTATAAAGCAGAAATTCTGTTATGCCTTTCTGCTCCTTTTCTAATCTATTAATATGAAGATCTTTTGGAGGGGAGGGGGAAGGATTAGTAACCAGTAATCATTGTTCCAAGAAAACACTTCAAGAATACTCGGGAGGCAATGGCCATGCAAGATTTATTAGCATGATTACCATTTGAAAAAGACAGAGGAGGGCGGGGGGAGTAATAGGATAAAAGTTACAGTGCAACGTGTGAGGATATAGTAAGCTGTTAAAAGACTATCTAATATTTATGTGTTAGCAGAAAAAGATATAAGCCTACATTAGAAGGCTTCAATATGCAAGTCCCATGAAGATCACTTGATAATACTCATGCAAGAACTCCTAGGGTGGATAGAAAGAAGCAAGACTGTGACAGAACCAACAGTTTGGGGATATCAGAATTAAGGCACTATTTTCCAGACCACCCTTTCCTAATGCTGCACCCACCATGACCATGCAGACATTACACTACTCTAGCAAGAACAACAGGGAAGGGAACAAGCCCAGCATCCCTTAAACAAAATTATCCCTGTTCTTTTAAAATGTTTTTATGAAATACAATAACACACTGTTTTATATGTGAGTTACTTCATGTTATACTATGCTTAATATCTGCTTCCACAGGCATATGCATATATATGATTATCTTTAAAAATGATCTGTTATGTGTTAATGTTCATACAGTGTAAATTTAGTGCTTTTAAGAAAAAGTGGGTGGTTTATAAAAAGTTAGACTATGTTGCCACAATACTGTGGGAAAAAATGGCTTTTGCATTTGGCTCAGATCTAGTAAGTAAGTCACTAAAGGTGCACGGTCTAAGACGAAAGACTTTGTTCTCTAGCACATACTTCTAAATTGTTCCAACAAGAGAAGGCACTGCTCCATGTGAGCAATTCTGTTAGCATACATACATCTGCAAAAAGTCCAGGAAGTAAAAAATTATATAACTGAATATAAGGAAAGCCTCTCTGGAATATTGTGAAAAGAAAGCAATTTTCTTTGTACTTTGGAAGCCGATGTACAGTATTATTTGTACAACAAAGCAGTTCAAAATAAAAACAAAAAATACTCTTGCCCTTCCATAACCTTCTGTCATGATAAGTCAAATTTCTTTCTAAACTATAACCAAACACAGAAGTAAGATTTCAGCTTTGTTCTCATTCATACACTGTCTGCTACCTGGTGATCTCAAAGCACTTTTTGTACTGGTATCATTTGTGAAAAAAAGGAAAAAAATGTGTGGATATATGTGTGTGTGTGTGTGTGTGTGTGTGTGTGTGTGTGTGTGTGTGTGTGAAATGAGTAACAACCAGAACTATAAAATAAGCCAAATGTTTTGGCTTCTGCCTTCTTCAGTTGCTAAAGATGAAACTTAACGGCATCTAAGATTTAGGGTCTTAAGTGTAAGAATCCAGAAATTCTCACTTTTATTCAAAATGCCTGAAGGAGGTGGAACCTCAGTACTAAAAAAAGAGAAATCAGAGAAGCTATGATGTCGCAAGTTGAAATGCCTGGTGACTGGTTGCTACAGCTTCCTGGACAGGATTGCAAACCTGTGGTTCCCGAAACACATACTCAGGTCTGTAGTTGCTTTCCCCACATATTGCAGATGACATCCTGCATGCCTTCATTCAATCACACAAATAAAATTACAGCTCTGGCAAATGATGTGTTGTTTAATATAGTAGGTCCTGCCAAGTCACTGTACTCCTAAAAGTGACAGTCTGCTTAAGATACTTACAGGCGAGACAATGCTTTGAATCACAAGGGTGCAATCCTAGACTGCCTGTTTTTTTCAGGACAACTTTTATCAGCAATCTCTGTAGATTTGGTGGCAGGTGGAAAGTTATAATGAGGGCCTTGCTCATGGCTCTCACAAGATGTTCAGAATTTGCTAACAATAGACACCTTTCTCTAATTGTTAGGAAATGCTGGATGGAAATCTACCACAGATGGAATGTGTTGTTGGCTATTACTTGTCTTCTGTCTTTTGTGAAAAAGATTTCCTTTCAAAATGATGGTTGCTCTCCTAATGTTGCCATCTAATATACAAAAGTCAAAGTTTGTTTGTCTGTGTCAGGAGAAGACCTTATATGATTGGGTGTGTCAGGTGAAGACCTCATTTGACTGGCTGCCCAAGAAGATTCTATGGAATCCTGGGGTTTGCAGTTTAGGGAGGGACCTTTAGAATTCTCAGCCAGAATGCTCTTGGGCCTCAGTCAACTGTGACTGTCTTGAATAGGCCAGCTGCTATGGAGATGAGGCCTAGTAGCAAGGAGGGGGACAGCATATTCCCTCAAGAGCCCAACCTGGGTATGTTAATAACTCTGAGCACAGACTGGATTGGGGAATATGGGGAAAAATTACAGGTACTGGACAAGATGGTTTGGGGAATTAGAGACACAAGATTTCAAATCTTTCTAACCAGTATTACCTATGAGAAAATAAAATCCCAGGCAATGCTGGGTATATACGCTAGTCTTTCATAAGAAGCGGACATCATCTTTGAAGTAGATGCTGCTTGAGTTCATTGGTCAAGAAGGAGCCATATGCAGGTACTCATAGAGCCATTGGCAGAAGACACTAATCAAGGAACCTGTGCTTCCTTCACAGAAGATGGATAGGTTCCCATAAAATAAAATGAGCTCCTGCTTCAAACTGTGTGTAAAACTTTAGTAACTAAGTTGTGAAAAGAGTGACCTGCACAAAACTGTGCTCAGTTACTTTCTTTATCAGACTTATCTCTGACTGCTCCCATTTTATGAGATCTAGCAGGTGACTAACAGGGACCACAGCCTTGTGATACACAAGCCAGCAACATCCTTCCTCTTCTCCATTTATTTGGCTCCAGATCTTAAGGTGTTTAAGTGTCACATATCAAACAGTTTTATTTACCCAAATTTTTAATGGTCTTGAGGGATGTTCCAAATGCTCCATGAAAATCTTGTGGTTGTTTCAGATTTATCATGGTACTCCTCCTTTATTTGTTTCTTTTGTTACTGTATGACTGCTACTTTTTAAACATTGTGAGCCACAATGGCAAACTACATATATTCAGAGGCTGCATAAGAATATTTTAATTGGATGAAAATATAAATATAAATTAAATTATTCATCCACACAATCTGCTAAAAAAAGTGCATGGAAAACGAGCTGTGCGAGTCCTTTCACTTTACAGATACCTTTTGGGACTGTATCTCTTAAAGTCCTCCATCCAGCATGGCCCCTGATTAAGCTAGCTGAGGCATTCTGAGCATTGTAGTACAAAGGCTCTGGGAGTCTTTTTAGCTGAAGGGCAGAGTTAAATGTCTTAATTAATTTAACAGTTAAATAAAAATAAAAAGTAATGCTTCCAAATCCTGTGACTAACAGCCAAAGACCCCATGTGCATGACATTCTCCTTTAAAAGGGAGCGGGGGAGTAGCTGTCCCCAGTCCTCAACACTGTCTTTCTCTCTACTACTCTATCAGTCAACTGGGACAAGGTCTGGGCCCTGGATATGCTGATTACACAGTCAGAGGTCTCAGGTAGGTTACCACCGTTGTAGTTTTTCTTTGAGACTTCAAGAGGAAACCAAGTGATTAGGTGAGGCCTCAGTTGAATCACTACCTCTTTCTCCTATCCCCTTAACTCAGAGCTTTCCAAACTGTTTGTCACAACACGTTAGTGTGCCGGCTGCAGTGTGTAGGTGTGTTGCTGCCACCCCAGGCCGAGGAATACCCTGGTGAGGGCAGCAGGAGTGGGCCAGGCTCGGGCGGAAGGACTGCCTCTCTCACTGCTGCCACTGCTACCCTAGGCTGAGAAAGACCCTGGGAAGGATGGCAGTTAGTTTAACCTCTGGTGTGCTAGTAACTATGGACGCATACATAACTTGTAAGAATGAAATGTAAGGAGACACAACATATCTTCATTATATTTTTAAAAATATACGATTTATACTTCATGCTTTATTTATTTATTTAAAATACAAAACTCTGGATTACTGTGTCGCAAAATAATTCATGTCTAAAAAGTGTGTCACCAACATGAAAAGTTTGGAAAGCTCTGCCTTAATTGATGAAGGTAACAGTTGTGACTAACTGCATCCACACAGTCAGTCAGTAATCCTTGGTCCACTAGCTACAGGTTGGACACCAACTCTCCTTCTAACAAGCAAACTCACTCACTCATAGGGAACAGTACAAAGACATCGAGCCTGACACAGTGTGGAGATAAAGTTGGAAAACTCTACCTGTTGAACTCCTTGTTATGGCACTGTTAAAAGGAAATTTGGCTAGCAATCTTTCCCTATACATCCCCATCGTTTTGCTAGAAATTGCACACTACAGCTGCTTTCATCAAAAGGAACTTAAGTGTTTCTTTAACTGCCTTTGTTATTGTTTGACTATTTAGAGGCACATCCTTAGAGGAACCGTGCTTGTTTAAGCAGAAGATACCTGGGGAAAAGTCAATTTGCAAACACAGAAAGACTAAAATCAGCTGGATCTTCTAAGAGTTTGGTTTCCAAAGAAAACAAAATGCTTCACTGATATAGTATTCATACATAAGAGTGTTTTTCTAAGGATTATACTCCCAATTCTAAACAAAAAAAGAAGCACAGCTAGAAATGGATCCAAAGGTTCAAGTACAACTTCTGATCTATTTTAACTTGTTGCTAAGCAAATCTTCGACTGGTATATGGGTTCTTTGCTTTTCAGTCAAAACCAAAATATTCCATGCTGCCTGCAAGATGAGCATACAGTTCTGTGTACCAGAGGGAGAGAAACTTTCAAAAATAGAATTGATTTGTAAATGCTGAAAATGGATCAATCTGTAAAGACGAAATGCTCATACAGATTATGCCAAGAACTTAGCCAAACTGAAATTTGTTCTTTGCTCACACCTCATCCTTTACTCAACCCTCCCTCCACAGGAAGTTGCCTTATCCTGAAACCAGACCTTAGCAGAGCCACTGGAAATGCTGGCTGGCTGGGATTCAGGGAGTTGTAGTCCAAAGAAGTAACTTTTTCCTAGCTCCAACTATTGGTTCATTTATTCCACCTGGCAGAGGCTCTCCAAGGTTTTAGGTAGAGGGCGTTCCCAATCTTGCTATCCCAGATTAACAGGAAATGCAAGGTGCTGAATGTTATGCATACAAAGCATGTCACTGCATTAGATCAGCAATCCCGAGGCCAGCTCTAGATCTGTACTGGACCTGCGCAAAGTGATATTCTGTAATCCTTCCTACCAAAAAGATTTCTTTTTAAATGAAAAGCAGCAATAAGATACTAAAACTGGGAGTAGGAGATCAGTACATTTTGGGGACGCTCAATTTCCCCCTTTTCTTCCATTTGCCTACTCCATATTATCTTTCCCCTCAGCTGCTTTTCTCCCTATTGGGAAAAACATACAGGGTTCTTTCAGTTTTCTCCTGAGGCTGACAAAGCTGCTAGGACTAGGCGGATTTCTGAACAACAAAATGAGAGGAAGAGTCATTTTCTTGGCTCTCTGTTCCTGCATTTGCTTCTTAAAACAACAACAACCAAAGAAAGCAAACTACAGAAATGCTTGTCACATGCAGTTCAGCCTTCAATCAACCAAGTCAACAAGATTCAAGTCACATGGAATCAATACATCCACAGATGGTCAGTAAACCTAGTCACACCCTAGGCATGCCCTTCAATTCCTGCAAAGCTGCTTTTCAGTCTGTAGGATGTGATATAATATTGAGTGCAGGGGCTTAATACTGAGGCTGAATATTGTATGACTTAATTTGTGTAAGATCTGAGGGTGCTTGAGAAATGTATGCCATATCTGCCAGTAAACTCCAATTCACACTATCTGTCTTAAATTTATTTTAGTTATGTATTTACACCTCACATTTTTCCATATCACTGTCAAGAACTCCAGGTAGCTCATGTAAAAAAGTATAGAAATAAATCACACTTTAAAACCACAACAGGAAAAAACTGAAGACCAAGCAAGAAGTCACAAAATTATAAAAACAATTTGTTATAGCAAAAGCCAAATTATTACTTCACACTGCAAGATGGGCAAATGAATGAATCCTTGGTAGCATATCCAGGGGCCTTGAGATGATATGAAGTCCAAATTAGAACCCAGATCTCTCTGTTCATTAACTCACAGATAATTCATTTCACTGATCACCACAGCAATCCTCCAAACAAGGTTATAGAGAACCAGCAAAGTGCCCTGAATTTTCCTTATTTTCTAGCAAGCTGATCCCTCCCTTCTCTCTTTTAGTTTCTCCAATCATAGCTTGCTATGAAGTCCAAAGTGTGTAAATTGTAGTAACACTTGTCTTAAGTTAGACTCCAATCCATTTTCTGACATCATTTTGTAAACCATGGTTTGAAGGTAAAGCTAGTGTTAGTGACACAGATTAGAAAACTACTTTTCTGAAACTACAACTCCCAGAATGCCCCAGCCAGGATATTTTGTTGGGGGATTGTAGGGTATTACAGTGCTAGTTGTCCATCCAATGCTACTTGTCCAACCACTACAGATCAAATGATTTTTTAAAAGGAACCAGGTCCTTCCCAGGGCAGCTGGCCAAGTGTTTCAAACACAGCTTACACAAGATCTGGAACCAGGAAAATGCGAGAGGAGTCAAGACACAAGAGTGGAAGGAGTGTCCACATGCTTTTGTCCACTGTCACTGAGAACAGCATCTGGTTTGGAGTGATCCAGGCAATGGCATGTACATCTACCCAGAAAAACAGGTTTAGGTGCTTGGCACTCATTTGAAAAGCAAGAAGCCAAGTATGTTAAATATTACTTTTCCCAACAACCACCATAATCTCTGCTAAAGCTGTTTGGACTGTCCCATAGTTACCCACAGGCTGTTTATAAAAATAAAGCTAAATGCTTAGTCATCTCTTGATGCAACATGCTTTTGTATTTCCACAGAAACCAGATTCACACCTCCCTGACAGCCTCATGATAGCACCACTAGCAAAGCGGAATGCAAGAGTGCCTGCTCCCTGTTTAAAATTCAAGAAACTACTTAGCCAAGTGCTACTCTTCTTTTGAAGCTAGAACTACTGCCACCATGCAAATTTTTAGCAGTGTACTTTTTTGTGTTACAGTAAGAAAAGGAAGCAAGAGAAAGAGATTGCAAATAATCAAAACATTAAAGATGCACAAGTAACTAAAGCTAAGTCACGTCTTTCAGTATTAAAGAGATGATTTATGTAAAACAACAAACAGAGATGATTTCAAAAAATATAAATTTTCTGTCAAAAGCAAGGGCCAGATTCCCTTGTTACAAAACAATGGCAATTCAGTAGTCATGACAATAGTGATAGATTTGTCTCTGTTTGTTAAACATACACACACACACAACTTTTCTGAAGTCAGCAACTGCTGCATGTACAATGGCAACATCAGGGTGCTTTGAGTTCAGGAGGGACACACTAAGCCGAGGTCACCGACCAGGAATTATTGTGGGAAATGCCTGGAACAGACCTAGCCAGGGATGTGGAGACAGCAAAACAGCATGCATATGTCATATTCTGCAAACCACAAGCATGTGCTAATGTGCAGGGAATAAGCTGCACAAAGAATCAGCTGCCTTCTTACGATGGTACTTGAGAGTAACCCACTCAGCTGCAGATTTAACAGATTTACATTCTTCCCTTTTTCAACTAGCCCGTGGTTATAAGCTTTCAATTTCATTTACATATGAAATGAGGCTCAGAGAGACAACTGGCATACCAGCTCAACTATGTAGAAAAAACATCATTTTTTAATCCAGGAACTGTCCAGGAACAATCTGTTCAGTGTTCTTCAAGAATCTTGATTTATTAATGATTTATTTATAATGAGAAATTCCTTTCAAACCATTTGTCTTATTTATTGTTTTCAAACTGTTCTTAGCTAAACCAAATGAGATTAAGCACAGAAAAAGTAAACAGAGTATAATGCTGCAATTTCCAGTTGCTCTGTTGTTAATTCAGCTTCAAGTTAAATCTAACTTGTGTGTATGCGCCTTTAAGCTGCCTGTCGACTTATCGCGACCCATGAATTTCATAGGTGTTTTTTTTTAAGGCAAGGAATACTCAGAGGTGGTTTTTTTCAGTTCCTTACTCTGAAATATAACCTAGAGCATCTGGTTTCTTTGGTGCTCTCCCATCCAATACTAACCAGAGCTGATTCCACTTAGCTTCCAAGATCAGACAAGATCTGGTACCTTCAGTGTAATTATCTGATTTATGGGGACATTATCCTAGAGCAGTGGTTCTCAACCTGTGGGTCCCCAGATGTTTTTGGACTTCAGATCCCAGAAGCCCTGAGCATTGACCATAGTGGCTGGGGCTTCTGGGAGCTGAAGTCCACAAACATCTGGGGACCCACAGGTTGAGAACCACTGTCCTAGAGTCTTCTTAACAAGATTTACTCAGAGGAGGTTTGCTGCTCCCTTCCTTTGAATACAGCCTACAGCAATGGGTATTCTCTGGCCATCTCCCTTCCATGTATAACCACAGCTGACCCTGCTCAATCTCTAATAACAGATGGTGTCTGCTGCCTTCAGAATGGTTAGTTACCATGGTATAAATCTCAAATATTTAAATGGAGGATTCATAGAATCACAGAGTTGGAATGGGCTTCAAGGGCAACACCCTTCATGGGCAATCAGGTCCAACCCCTTGCTCAGTGCTGGGTCTCCAACTAAAGCCTTCCCAGCAAGTAGCTCTCCAGACAATTTCTGAAGATGTTCAAAGAAATAGACCCCCCCCCCACTTCTCTAGGCAATTGGTTCCACTGCTGAACCACTCTCACTGTCAAGAATTTCCTTCTAATGTTCAATCAAAATCTACTCTCCTGTAACTTCAAGCCACTAGACCTGGTCCTATCCTCTGGGGCAGCAGAGAACAGCGCTGCCCCTTCCACTCTGTGACAGCTCTTGAAGTATTTAAAGAGTGCAATTCATGTGACCCCTCAATCTTCTCTTCACCAAGCTGGGGGAAAAAAAGGTTTTCAGTCTTTCTTCATATGCTTTATTCTCCATATCACGTATCATTCTTGTTGCCCTTCTCTGAACCTGCTCCAACTTGTCCATATCCTTCTTAAGGTGAGGCACACAGAACTGAACACAGTACTCCAGATGAGGCCTGAATAGTGCAGAAGATAGTGAGACTAACATCAAAGCTCACCATTAGCTATGTCACCAATGAATGATGAGAGTTGTAGTCCAATAACAGCTGGGTGTTCCCATACAACTATACTATAAGGCTGCAATCCTACACAGTTTACTGACCTCAACAGGACTTACTTCTCAGCAGACCCTCACAAGTTTTCATTGTAAGACTATGATACAATTAATAGTTCTCTAGGAGTAAGAACCTATGAGTGAGCCTCTGCTGAAAACATTATGGTTAAGCCTTCTTTAATAATGAAACACAGGGAATTTACCATAGTATTTCCTTTTACAAAACCAAATGTCATCAACCAACATGTCTATTTTTGCCTTTATATTTCATTTTAAAAAGTGACTCTTCAGAATCATTAATGTCACTGGATTTTTAAGAAACTGGTGATACTAGGATAACAATAATAGGAACAAAATTACCTCCACCCTTTCCATCCCTCTGACCTTTGCTACCATACTAATATTTCCTAAGTGGGAAAAAAATCATACTACTGACTAGATCTGTTTGACAGAAATCTATATGCATTTACCTAAGAGGAAGCCCTACTAATTTCAACAAGTCTTGGTTTCTAGGAGACAAGTAGGCTACTCAGTTTTTCAGGAGAAATGTGTTCCTAACATGTAACTCATACAGAAAAAAGGTCTAGAGATAGACGATTTTACTTTACTATGTTAGTGCAGATAAAAAAAGAGGGGTGGCTACCTTTAATGGTTGTGCAGAAGAGAAAAGGATATATGGCAGTGGTTCTCAAGCTGTGGGTCCCCAGATGTTTGTGGACTTCAGCTCCCAGAAGCCCCAGCCACTATGGTCAATGCTCAAGGCTTCTGGGAGCTGAAGTCCACGAACATCTGGGGACCCACAGCTTGAGAACCACTGATATACGGCTTGTTATTGTCAAGTGAGCATATATAGAGGCAACAACGCCTTGCTAAGCCAGTCCCTGTCGTACACTCAGCAACCATGCAAAGGGGCATTTTGCATATATCATATATCAATATATGCATATATGCACAAACAGGAGAGTTCTGGGCCAATCAAGACACATCTTCTGACGACAGCCACACTTGCTAAGCAATACTGTACAACAGCGGTTCTCAACCTGCGGGTCGTGACCCCTTTGGGGGTCGAACGACCTTTTCACAGGGGTCGCCTAAGACCATCGGAAAATACGTATTATAAAATAAAAAGAAAGCGAAAGGAAAATTACCTGGTAATGCAGTTATGTCTGTTATGGGCGGGGAAGGGCTCCCAACCGCTCCTTTAACTTCCGGTGGCCATGTTGAAAAGAGGCGTTCAGAAAGCAAGGGAGGGGGCTATGAGAGGAAGGAGCTCTCCTGACCAATCCAAGCTCGCCAGCAACACAGCCAATCACACTCAAGCATGCAAGCGGCCTCTGCCAGGAGAAATGGCTGCCTCTCAGTCTGCAGTAAGTAAGATTTGAACCTCCTGTGTCCTCAATGTCTTCCCAGGGGAATGTGTCTGAGTGTAGCAGGGAGGTGATAAGACAAATGATTGCTGAAGAAATGGGGGTGCATGTTAATAGGCAAACAATATTAGTGAAATGATTTCACAAAATACATAACAAGTTTAAAAAATGTATTGCAAGTTGGACAATTCATTGAATTTGAATGTAGTGTCATTATTATAAGCAGTCAACAAACTACTTCAATGAATCCTTCATTTTCACGTGGTTTTCCTGATGATACAAAAGTTATTCAAGCTGAATCAAATGATGCTGGCGTGTGTTTACCAAAAAAGTCTACCTGTAGGTCCAAAGTGACCAGCGTGGAGGAATCTGTTTTGTCACACTCTGGACAAATCAACATTGAATCTGAAAGTGATGAGGAACCAGATTTGACAGATACTCATGGTGATAGTGACTCTAAATCAGATGGTTCTATTTCCGAGGAGGAGGATGCAGAAGATGATAATAAATTGAGATTATTTTCCTCAGATTCTTTTAAAAATTTGCTGAAAAAGCTGTTGGTAACTCTGGGACTGGACAGTCTGGAGAGTGCCACTTCAGATACTGATAAAAACAAGAATGTTGCATCAATTGTAAGGAATAAGCCTACAAAATCTAGTGTTATTCCCATGCCAGATTTATTTTTGGATTTAATTCAGTCTGAATGCAGTGAAACCAAATCTTCAAACTTTATATCATTTATGGTGGACTAAATATCAGATATTTAGATTACGATTCATAACAGTAGCAAAATTACAGTTATGAAGTAGCAACGAAAATAATTTTATGGTTGGGGGTCACCACAACATGAGGAACTGTATTAAAGGGTCACGGCATTAGGAAGGGTGAGAACCACTGCTGTACAATCATCTAATGAGTAAGACATTTCAATTGACCGTCACCATCTCCCCTTTTGCAAAGATCTGTTCTCACTGTCACCAACACCTCTATATGACAGTCATCACAAGATCAAAAATTTTGACCTTCCATAAATTTATAACATGTCCTTGGTATCTCCAAGGCATAGCTGTAGAAACAGACAACACAACTCGTGGCCTTTGAGTGCTTACAAGAATTAGACTGTTCAGCTGCTGTGCAACAGTGAAGTGCTGCAGTGTACCTTACACCCTAAAGTGCTCCTGCTCAGGGTTCCAGCCACGTTGTTTTCCATGATTCCATAAACCGTACCAAGCCCAACTAAAGTATTCCTCCACTGACCCGTCCCCCGACTTTCTTTTCTCATTGTCTTCATTTTGCCCTCCTTCCTTGCTGGCATTTGACCATCTCTGTTCACATTTAGAGGAGGTGATATTGTGCTTTCATCCAAAAAGATACAACTGGTATTAGGGTATCAATCTTAAATATTTTAAGATGCACCAAGTTCAAGGGGACTTATATTTAGTGCATTTTGGGGCAGTCAGTTCTGGTAAGTAGACTTAGAGACAGTCTTCTAAAAAGTTCTCTTCTACTCCACTTAAATGAATGGTCTTGTACAGCTCCTGCACTTTCCATTCTTTACTAGCCAATTACTAATTTCTATCTTAAACAATGAATGCCAGATGACTTCATAATGCAAAATGATGTCACAAGAGCAGGTTTAAAAGCCATCTAGTTTTATCACGCAAAAGCTTCTCATAGACATTTACATGTCTTTTTTTTTATTACTCCTGTTATTCCCCTTCCCCTTTGTTTTTCTTCCTTCTTTCCCAAAATTACACTTCACAGAGTTGGACTGAGCCAAACCTCTGTGATGCAGGAATACACAACCCAAGCACCCCTGAAAAATACCTGTTTAAAGACCTCCAAAGAAGGAGAGTTCACACACAACCCTGAGGCAGCTTATTTCACCACCAAACAGTTCTTAAAGACGTTCTTCCTAATGTTTTGGGTGCAATCTCTTTCAATGCAGTTCGAATCCATTGGTTTGTGTTCTAGTCTCTGGAGCAGCACAAAAGAGGTGATATTACAAATAGTGAGCCATTTTGTGCAGAATGATCCCACTCTCAATGCCACTTCCTCCCTTTACTTCATTTCTGTGTAGCTCTTTTCATAACCAATAAAATGGAAAATCGGTTTAAAATCAATCTACTAACCAAAGCTTTAAACTTAAACTAGTTTAAGACACTGGCGAGTAGAATGATACTGAATCACATTTCCTTGTTTCACCAGTAACAGGCAACACTAGTTTAAATAGCCCAGCACTGAAGGCAATGCTGGCACATGAAGGGAGTGAAGGACATGTGTGGTCTTGGTCCTTGTTCCTGTCTCACTATATCATCATTTAGCAAGCAAGGAGAGAGAAACACCCCACTGCACCCTCCTTGCAAACTGCCAGAGGCCAGGAAGGCCTGTGGATGCAAAGCCATGCCAACTTTAAGAAGTGGACAACAAAACAAACCAAGCACAGGGAAGTCTCCTACATGGATAAACTGTCTTGAAAAAGGAATATATGCTGTTCAACCTAAAAAAAAATGCACTATATATATAAATCCAACATGCAATAATGTAAACAATATAGGTTGTACAATATAGGTTGTATAGGTTTCAGGACTGTTGTAAGAAGTGACCTACACAGCTTTACTCACAGCTGACTATTTTCCTCAGTTCTGGAGGATCCTTAGAGACAAGAGCTCTCACAGCCAGGCCTCTAGGAAGCTCCCAGTGCTGAAGGGATGTACAGAGCAGCAGGGGGCCCTCCCAGGCTGAGGAAGCTGCAAATTCACTTCCACTTAGGTAAAGCCACCTCACTGCAGGAGGTCAGCCCTGACCGAGTTGGGAGGTAGCTTCAAGGTGGTCCAAGACAGGTCATATCTCTCCCCCCTACAAATTGCCAGAGGCCAGGAAGACTTTGTGAGTGCAAAGTCACACCAGCTTCAAGATGATCTACTTCAGTCATTCTGCTCCTTGCTCAGTCCATCCATTTTCTACACATCTGTTCAGTGCAAGTTTTGTAATGCAGCATGTAACTATCGCAAGAGATGGCAATCCACTGCTGTCAAATAGCTCACACCATTACTAAGTACTTCTATTTCCAACTGCATTATGCTCCCCTCCCCAATCTGCACAATTGCTACCCATCATTCCTAGATCTGCCTTCTGAAGCAACAGAGAACTCTGTTCTGCCTTCCATATGATTTCTCCTGTATTCATTACAAGATAACAATTAAGTGATTAAGAGTGTGTGTGTGTGTGTGAGAGAGAGAGAGTGAGAGTGAGAGAGGGCACAAACACAGGTCTGCATCTAGAATGGTAAAACCAGAATTACAATTCATTCTAGAATTATAAAACTTGGAAACAATGTACTGCAGTAGTAGGAAGAACACATCTGTGTTCTCTGTCTTCTACAGAAAGATGAATATCGTTAAGTCAACATGAAGCATCAGAAAGATATTTTTCACCACAACTGTAGTTCAGTTCTAAGGTCCAATGTGGTGTAGTGGTTTGAGTGTTAGACTATAACTCTGGAGACCAGGGCTCAAATCCCCACTTGCCTATGGAGACCTTGGGCAAGCCACATTCTCTCAGCCTCAGAGGAAGGCAAAGGCAAATAAACCTCCTCTGAACAAATCTTGGCAAGAAAACCCGGACAAGTTTGTCTTCCATACATTGGAAACTACTTAAAAGCACACAACAACAGTTCAGTTCCAACAACGTTGCTGTTAAAAGCTAGTTCAGTTCATCCCAAAGTCCTTACACAGTATTTTGGATGCTTGCCACAACAACCTAGTGCTGGACAGAGGAAAGAAAATGGGGAAAGAGTAAAGGCGGCTAGACATAAAATAATGGATCTTCAGAGGATAAAACTTGCAGATCAGAATGATCCTTTTCTCATAAACCATTCTGTCTCTTTGTCACATAATATGCTTTCTGATCTTATTTCAAATTACATTTCTGCCAGAAATCTTTTCTCTTTCAACTCTGTCACTTAGGCTTCTGTCTTCCTTTAATGCTACTGCTGCTGTGTGCCTCCAAGTCACTCCCAATTTACGGCAACCCTATGACAAATCTATCACAGGATTTTCTTGGCAAGATTTGTTCAGAGGAGATTTGCCTTTGTCCTCCTCTGAGGTTGAGAGAGTGTGACTTGCCCAAGGTCACCCACTGGGTTTTCATGGCTGAGCAGAGATTTGAACCTTGGATTCCAGTGTAATAATCCAATGCTCAAACCACTACATCACACTGGCTCTCTCTTTCTTTAGGGCTTCTATTTATTTTCTATCTCAGGACTTCAGGCAAAGCCTTCCCTTATAGAATTCAAAAAGCCTCTTAGATAGTTGTTACCACCATTAACCTTCCAGATGTTTTGGAATTAACTTCCTGAAGCCCTGATCACTGGCTATATGGCTAGAGCTTCCAGAAACCGAAATCCGGAATGTTTAGAATACCAAAAATTGAGAACACTGCTCTAGATTCACTGGTCTTCAAGAATGGGCACCCTCTCCAAAGTAAAAAGATCTCGATACCTGCTTTTCAATTTTGACCCACTAATAACCCAAATTAGTTACTTATATAGAACCATAATTCTAATGTTCTCTTCTGATGTGTGTATAAGGTTTAATAGATTTTTTTCTCTGTTGGGCTCGATTGGTGATATCTTTATTACTATTTATTTATTATTACTATACTCCCCAGAGACCGCTGCAGTGGGAGGATAAAGAAGTAGAAGACAAGTTGCCTGTTGCCTTCTTCTCTTAGAATGACTAGGGAAGTATAACAATACTGTTACCATTATAGTATATAGGAAAAGGGTTATGTGCTATTAATGGTAATAGTTTCAAGATTAATTAGCTCTTTGATAATAGGATATATTGACTGTTGGTGATGATTCAAGGTTATTTATCTTTGACTAGGTAGTATTTTCCCTTTTCTTACAATGGAGAGGTAGTATTTTCTCTGTACTGAGATTTTACTAAGGCTGCTACCTCATTCCAGGTAGAAGTTCCCTTATATTGTAGTAAATCTGTTTTTCACTACGCCCTCCCCCTCTTTTCCTATTTTATATTATTGTTTAGACATGTGTCTATAAGATTTGTTTCCTTGTCCTACACTGATACTTGTATATGTTTTTTGGCAATAAAAATATTTATTAAAAAAAAAAGGACAGGCGCCATCAAAATAGCTCCTCCATCCCAGCAGACACTAAAGATAGTCTAATGGTCCAAACTGATCTATCTGTTACCAACCAGTGTCAATGGAGGTACAGGTGGCTCCCTTAAACATGGCCCACTGTTGAACAGAACAGACCCAAATTGTGACTCAGTCCTGGCCTCAGTGCTGAGCCCCAAATCACTTGAGTGTCATGGTTGTCATGGCACTCATTAAACCTGATCTTCCCCAGACAAGGTAGCCTTGATGTGGGAGTGGAAGTTTCCTGTGACTGTCAGCCTTGGTGCTCTCAACACCAGTTCCAAGATTACTTGCACTACCACAGACAGTGAGATTACTGAACAGCAGGGTGGTGGTTTACTAACATAATCTCCACCCTCCCTCAGATCTGCAAAATGAAGTAGAGCAGACACCTAAAACCAGCATGCCATGAAAAGGTACGTCTGAATTCTCCTAGAGACGAAAGTCACTTATCCCAGTCTCTCAAGCACTGTCCTTGATACAACTGACAAGAAGTGTCTTCTCTGTGTGCTTGTTGACAGTCTTATTCCCATCATTACTGCATATATTCCAGAGCCAAGAGCTGCAGATATGCCGTGAGAAGCCCTGGCTCTAATTAAGGAAGGAAATAAGGACTAAGAATAGGCAGCATACATGGGAGGAAGAGAATCCTGTTTCCTGTGGCAACTGGATTTGTGCACCTTTGATCTGGATCCTCCCCAAGTTCAAGAGAGGTGAAAACGACAAGCTTTCCAAATCTACTCAGATGTCACTCTCTGAGAGTAATTTACTGATCAATGAGAGTGGTTTTACAATGCATTGGTTACAAGATACACCATGCAAAATCTGCTTCTGATCTCTCTATTGTACAGAATCATCTGCTGGTAGTTCTTGTTTTGTAAGACAAACTGGCACATACAAAAAGCAAAGGCTGGCTTGATAACAATAGGTATTGCCTGTTTTTTAGCTCTCCCAACAACAGGAAGATGTCCAAAATACCGTAGAAAAAGGAGAAATAATAGGCTAAGATTCAACACAGCAGTCCAGGAACCTTAAAGAAGGAGAAGCAGCTACCTTTCACTGCAGATTCACAAGCAGAGAAGTTCATATAACATGGACAGTACAATCTGATATAAGAGCCAGTGTGATGTAATGGTTTCAGTTTGGATTAGGACCATTTCTGCACTAGACTGTTATAATGCTATTACTCCACTTTCAACATCCTATGGAATCCTGGGGTTTGCAGTTTACAGAGGGGCCTTCGAGGCCCTTCCCTAAACTGCAAAACCCAGGATTCCATAGGATGTTGAAAATGGAGTAATAGCACTATAAGAGTCTAGTGCGGAAATGGTCCAGGACTCTGGGAGACCACAGTTCAAATCTCCACTCAGGCATGTAAACCCAGTGCATGACCTTGAGCAAGTCACATTCTCTCACTCTCAGAGGAAAGCAAGGGCAAACCTCCTCTGAACAAGTTCTACCAAGAAAATCCTCTAACAGGCTCGCCTTAGGGTAGTCATAAGTCAGAAATTACTTGATGGCACACATAACAACAACAACAACAACAACAACCTGATATGTATTTTCTCTGAAGCAAGTCCCATTAAATTCAGGAGGATTTAGAAGTGAAGTGCACATAGGATTTCAACCTCAATAGCCCATAGCTACATGTTAAAAGCAGGTCGAAACAGCTTCACTATACAAACATGGATGATGGCATCTGACCCAGAATGTAGCATCTCCTGAGACTGAACTACCGTAAACAAACAAGTCTCTAGTGTTCAAGGTCACTGAGAAAAATTTTGGAAACACGTAAATTGCTTATCTGAAGTATGGGACACATTGCACTGGTTAGTGATTAGAGATTACACTGGTTAGTTTATGTTCCCTAAGCCAGCTTCTTTTCTTTGTCCTACGGCTACTGCTCCTCTCATTATTGACCCTCTGCCACTTTAGTTCTGCTCCAAAGTGCTTAAAGTCTTCAGACAACCCAAGTCTTTAAAGATTATAATTTTCTCCTCTTCCAACCTTACTATTGGCAGAATGTATTTTGAGTATGTTCTTTGGGTTTTGATAGGATTATAGAAAATACACTCTGGCTTGAATATTGGTGACACTGACTCACGTATCATGTTTTGCAGACTTTTGAAGTTACCCATTTCTGTGTAAACTCACATTTCTCTGCGTACTCAACTCATATTAGGGCTGTACTTTTTTTCCTGTTCTTTTATTACAGCAGAGTTTGTCTTGGACTTACTCCAGTATATTATTAGAATGGGTTCATGAAAATATACAGAGAGATAAAGGAAGAGATAAGGAACAAAACAGACACACCTAACAGCTTTGCCAAGCCACCAAAGAGCTCAGCATACAAAAATAAACCAACAAAAACATACAGTGTTTGTTGATACTTTGAGACTTCATAGAGGTGGTGGATTAGCACCAGATTCACATTGTTTCCAATGCACAGAACTCTTTCTCCCTCAACATCCATTATGGGGGTGGAAGAAAGAGGGTATCTAGAATGCAGCTCTCCACAGACTGGGAATATTCGCCCTTGCCTTAGAACAAGAATACACCTACATATTTCTAGACATCATGTTTGCAAAAGGAAGTTTTAATGTGTTGGCAGACTACATAGCTTACTCATACAACTGGCTCCTAAAGCCCTGATGGAAACCATTTTTCTTGCAAGAGAATGCACAAGACAGCTGGGACTTTGCCCTTCGCTCTTTAGGTGGCTGTGTGTGTCTGCGTGGTCTCATGGAGAACATTTAGCCAGCTTAATTTCTCACAGCCTCACAGACCATGTACCTAACTTCCTGGACTGTTGCGAGGACATTAAAGGGATAGAGGAGACATATTTTGATTTTCTTCTTCTTCTATGAGTGCTTTTCAAAGTATCTCTTAAGAACAGACACATCAAACAGATTTAGGGATATTCAATATGGCAATTCTTTCACCACAAGATATTGGAGCAAAGTGGTAGAAATCCCTGGGGAAGTGAGAACTTGTAAATTGGTTTACTGCATGCATATCAGTCCAACAAGTACTTGGGAAAGCTCCAAACATTCAAATCTTTTAGCATCTTTGCAGAATGCTGCAATCACAACATTTGGCCAAACTGGTCAAAATTCAACATTTAACAATCTAAGAGGCACAGCTTTTTGTCATCTTTTGCAAAAACCAAGGAAAACCAAAATCTGAAATCAGGCTTGAAAAAGTATGGACAATACCTGGTAAAATCTCAGTGCTAAAAACAGCAGAGTCTTATTTTTATACAGTGCTGCAGCAATACATGGTCTTTTACAGAATAAGATAAGCAAAAAGACAAGTCTATGCCCCACAGGGGAGAGGAATTGATGGAAGAAAGGAAGTGAGACACAGATAACCAAAGAGGAGTATTAGCAGATGCTACTACACATGCATGGACTTCATTTCAGTAAGTGGTTAGATATTGGTTTCTTTGTGGTCATGGGGTGTTCTTCAGTATCCAGCACAAAAAGTTCACTCCTTGCTACACGTTTCAGGAAACTGAATCATATAGACACTTAAAAAGTTATATAGTCTGTGACACTGGCACAATTCAGCTTTTTTTGGGCACAGGGCATCTATTTTAAAATTCCAGATTGCACATAGCACTGCACGCCCCTTGTTGTGTGAATTTTGTGACAGGATGCTTATGACATCTTAAACAACTTGAACATTTGGCTCAAAGAATTCATTTCCAACATGGCATTGCATGAGGACTATAATTATAGGATATGCTTATTTTAAGTCCACAAAATATGAATGCAAGAAAAACTATTTATTACCATTGCCATTTATTAGTAACAGAAGCTACACAATGCATAGTAACTCTATCAAAAAAGAAAAAAAGGGCTCCATTTTAAATATAGAAGAATTTATCTTCCCAAATTGTGAAGATGCTCTTTCAAAATGGAGAGAATATCAGTCCCTGCCAAAGACTCCACAGATGGACGTTTTCTTTTCAAGGTGCTAAAAGCCTCTTCTGCGATACAAAATATTAAAGCCAGCCTCAACTGTGTTTTACTGTTATGGTTCTTGACCATACAAGCCTGGAATTTGTGGTGGTATCGCGGGCCTGTGTACTGCAGTTCTTTAATCACATCACTCAAAGCTTTCAGTGCCCTCGGTTCTTGCAGAGTTACCAATATAGTGAAAAGAGTGTGAAACCAATTAAAATCCATAGTGTAGATGTGTCCTAAAATGACAAACATCTTTTCCCTTTCTCTTATGGGACAATACTACAGCACAGTGCATCACATGTGTCTGTTTGACACACTTATTAACAGGGATTAGACGTCAGTATGTCAAAGTCCCATTTATTTCAATGAGTATAAATATGATCAAGTCTGGATTCAACCCATAGTTATAGCAATAGTTCTCACTCATGAACTAAATATTTTTCTCAACATCTCTTTAATAAGTTTCCCTCAAGTCTCAGCAAAAACAACTAGACAGAATAAAAATACCAACAAAAGACAAGAGGGTGATTAAAAAACACTAATGTCCGCACTAAGCTGAATAAAGAACAGAAAATATCCTGTTCCATGAAAGACGAATTCCCCAGTAATCTTCAGAATAAGAAAATTATCCAATGAAGCCAGCAGTTCAGAGGTTTACTCCAGGATAACAACTTAAGCAGCAAACCTACAGCCTTTTAAATACCAGCGCCTGCTATGTGTTAAATACTGCAATTGCAGCTACCAAGAATAATGAAGCAAAGTTAGCCACCCACTATTTTAAAGAGATGGAAATGATTCATTAAAAAGAGAGAGAGAGTAAAAATTGTAAAACCTAGCATATTCATTCATAGGGAATGAAAGAGCTTTCCAAAAGAGGTAACACAACTGAAGGGGGAAGAATATGGAACATAACTGGGTTTTTAAAGATCCACTATACATATAAATTGAGCAAATATTCTAGAATATTTCTGCACCTAAAGATCAGAAGGATCTGTTTCCTTCACTTCAGGAGAGCCAGTGAGCTATGTAGATCTAGCCTTCTCTACTTCAGGTAGCAGAAACCACCTAACCTAGCAGCCCTCCCTCCTTTGTCTTCAGTTCCAAGCCAGTCTCCAAGCAAGCTCATTTAAAGGTAACATATTGTAAGCAGAGCTTCTGCCTTGAGGGGTAGTTGCAGCTCTGGAACCTAAGAATAACTGTATTAAATATGCATAAGCTGTAAGCACCAGCTCTTACAGAAAATAGAAATCAAGAGAGCAGTGGTCTATATACACCAAAGAAGCACAACTTTTCAGCCCTGGGGACCACACCTGAGGTTACCTGGGAGGTCAGGAGTTGCATTTCTATGTACACCCATATATTATCACATTCCAAATCTCCATACATACACATGCACCTCACTCTTCTCCACTTTCCAAAATCTAGGGACCTTCAGAGGGGTGAAGATGAAAGGCTACCCCCTCAGCAATTTCCACCAAGACCACTCTTTTCTGAAATTCATGGGGGTGCCATAACTCAACAGGTACCTGGAGGCATACATATATGCAAAGCAGAAACAGGAATTTCAGAAAAAGGTTACTAGTGTTGGGTGAGACTTTAACCTTTTCCGCAAACTGAGGTCACTCTGCCAGCTATGTAAATAGAAGCACCACAGCAGCATTTCCCTCACTCCTTGCCACCCAAATTATGATCTGGGGTGTGGGGAGAAATACATAGGTTGCACTGAGCAGCCAAGGGCCAGGTGGCACCCTGAGGCTCCATGCTGTGCACCTCCCACATACACTGTCATTGAAACATGACCATCACTTGCAGAGGAATTTGCAGAAAGGTAAATGTGTCATAATGACAGCTAAGGACATCCCAGTGAAAAGGTTTCATGTTCTTTGTATCTACGAGGCACCTGGATAAATCATAAGCATTAAGTGACCTTGATGAGTCACTATAATATTCACCTTTGGATCTCACTGATAACACTGGAGTCAAGAAGTATCAGGAACCTACGTCTGGAGTGCTCTATGATCATGTGGATTTCTACTCCCGATTACCACCTGAAGTTTATCTTTAAAAGAAAGTGAAGAGAACAAAGTTTAAATGCTCCCTCAGCCACTAAGCTGGATGATTTCAGGCGCAGCATTGTCTTTCAGACTAAACAACCTCACAGGGTTCTTGTGAAGATGGAAGGACAAAAAAGAGAAAACTCCATATGCAACTTTGAGTTAACTGGAAGAAAGGCAGGATGACAATATAATTAATAAATAAAAATACATAAAATTCTCAAGTATCATCTTTCTCCAAATTTGGAATGACAAAATAACATGAACTGTTGAAGCCGGAAATGTATATAAGATTGAGATGTGATCTTCAGTAAAAATTCGTGTACTGTGTCAGAAACATGTACAGTCATTCCTAACTTGGTTGCAATATATATAATCAATACAGTCAGCCCTCCACATTCACTAGGGTTAGGGGCACAGAACCCCCCACAAAAGTGAGAAAACTGCAAATATCAAAATGGGTGTGTGTCTGTGGGAAGGGGGCCAAGGCATGGTGGGAAAAATGGGTACCCAAGGTCCACACCAGGTGAGGGAAAGGAGAAGGAAGGATGGAGGGATGGCATGGTTGCACTAACTTCCTCCCTCTTGCCCATCTCCTTCTTTGGGTATGTGAGGGCATCGAGAGAGGGTTGGTGGTCCTGAGAAATCAGGCTGCAAGCTGTCCTTAGCTGGTCAGGCAGTGGCTGATGGAGGAGGAGGAGGAGGAGGACGACCAGAGCTGGGTTTTTAAAGGGCTGCACAACCTGATTGGAGCTGCTGAGAGAGATGGTTCCCCTGGAAAAGAAGTGCCTGAACTTGCAAGAATAATCAAATTTATAGAAGGTAAACCTGCAAATGTGTGGGGCCCACTGTATTGCCAAATTGCAAACCAGAACAATAATCCTGAGACAGAGCTTGGAAACATTACATTTTTACTACAACTTCAAGAATCCCCCAGCCAGCATAGTCAGTGGCCATGCTGAGGACTTTTGGTCGGCTGGAGGATTCTGGGAGTTGTAGTCCTAGAGTAACTTTCCCAAGCTCTGCTCTTGGGAAAAGTTCCCAAATTAGGTTGCTGCCTACAAATCGCTTTTGTACATTTGAAATCACCAATAGCAATCTGTTGCAAGATAAGAATATCACAGCACAAGCTGCATTACCAAATGCAAGCTCATTGCTTCATCTTCAACACACAGAAGCTTCTTATTGCTCCACCAACCTTGTGAAAAAAACAATATGTACTGCAACACGATCTAACAAAGAGTTTGATCTCTGCACTGCAGACATACAAATAGCAATTACTTTTCAAGTTGCAGTGTGGGTAAAAAAATAAAAATAAAGCAACTTTAGTAACTTGTAGTAAACTATGGGATTGAAATCACATCTACCTTAAATAATAGGCTTTTCTTTTCTGCATACTTTCCCCAGAAACTTGGGCAGTAGCCACTATAATAAACATTGTTTCTTACAGCATCTACTTTAGGAGTCACTTTTCCTGAAAAGAATTAAGTTTTATTTCACAAGGAGGTGGAAAAAAATGATATGCCAAGTAGCATTTTTTTCAGTATCAACAATAATGAGGTCAGCTTTTACTAGATTTTGGATGAGCACAGCACTGTTTTCAAGCAAAGTTTGCCATGGAAACGTATACATGAGAAGAAGGGGACTTAGCTCAGTGGTAGAATACATGTGCTGCACGCAAAAAATTGCAGATTGTGTCCCTGGCATTTCCAGGTAAGGTCGGGAAAAAACCCTGTCTGAAACACCAGAGAAGCTTTGCCAGTTAGAACACACAAACTAAGTTAGATGGGCCAATGGAATGATTTTGTATAAAGCAGTTTTCTATGTTTCTTGGAGAAACTGCATACATTTAAAATACTGTGCAAGATGCTATCAGTTAAAGAAAAAGTGGCCACAGTAACTTTATCAAGATTGTTCAAAACTCCAACCAAAGTCCTTACCCGGAATACATAATCTAGAATACTGCCAAGAGAATTTAAATTTTATAGGAAATGCAAATTGGCCCATTTCCCTCCCATAAGAGCCTTAAGACAAATTTAAACATGAGCATTAATGAACAAAGACCATAAAAAAACAAACCTTTGCGTATGTCGTAGTCACTTATGTGGTGGTTTAACATGGCTGACTCATGTAGTAGTCAACAGGAGAGTAGTTTTTGATGACCGCAGCCATAACAGACTGCCATATGAACAAGCTATACACATAGGCTCTAGTGTGGAATCTGTGAGTCTAATCCTAGATCTGTTCTAATCACTAGAAAGCAGGAGAAAAGGTGCTGGTTTAAAAAGTAAAGGGGGTGTATGGGTGAAGAGTGCAGAATCCATCTCCATCTGCCCAACTTCACAGATGTTTTTGTCTGAGCCATGCCCACTTTGAGTAATGGAGCTGACAGAAAATAAACACTGGGAGACAGACTGGAAAACTAAGAACATGGGGAGAGATTCACCTGCATCCTCCCCATAAACACCCCTTCTGCTCTTTACATTTGATTCCTCACCTTTTGCTTTTCTAACATTACTGGGGCAGACTCAGGGTTAAATGCAGAGATCTGCTTCTTCTACAAATGAATCCAGTTTTGTACAGAGAAATGGACTAGCGCTGAAGTCAGTAACCAAACACAGATGACTTCCAATGTTAAGCAGCTAGTGTGGCCACACTGCAAGTAGCTAGTGACCACTTCTAGGGGTGTAAATCCTCTTCTGTTGTTTTGTTGACAGCTTTTGAGGATGGACATTTACAGCACTTTTTTCCTTACTGCATGAAAAAACAAATATTCCTCTGCAGTATTCTCTCTGTATTCAACTATCCCCAAAGTAATGCAAAGGAGTCCTTTTGAAAAGAAATACATTTACTTATTTAGTTAGTTATTTAGTTACTTATTGGTGAAGGAAAAAAACCCAGTTTTCTGCTCAGAAAACCTGTTTTCCTGCATAGGAAACTTCACAATGTTGAATGCTACAAGAATGCTGAACAAAATTCTCACTGATCCTGGCAGGGTTTCCCGACAGTCAGGAAACTTTTTTGACCTAAGAACAAATAATTACACATTTTTTTCTACTCCTATTTATGACCATATCCTTGTCCAATCCACCAACCTAACCATGGAACCATGGTTCCATGGAAACCAACCATGGAAATCAACAGGACTTACTAGAAGTGTTCAGATTTGAGATTTTAATAATTGAACTTCCTGACAGAAATAGCCAATGAATTAAGTTTTAAATTTTAAACTTTGAATTTTGCCCCACTTTCCTTCTGTTTTAAGTCAAACAAAAACAAAATCAATCCTTCCTATCGAAGTAAATGTGGACTGTGCTTCATGGAAGAGTCACGAAAAAAGGAAAAGCAGACAGTGAAAGAAAGAAACCTCCAGGGTTGGCCGAAGTCATTCTGCTGCCTGACCCGATCAAAAACTCCCCGCTTCCCTGCCTCTGAAAATCAAGATGCACAGGACCCAAAGCCAGGGTAGGTATTTTGGCCCATGAGGCAGAAAATCTCAAGAGCACCACTGTCATTCTCTGAGGGCAAGAGATACCGTAACAACCAAGCAAAATACTAACAATTTGTTGCCTGCTCATGACACCCAAAACTTGCTGCCTGAGGCAGTCATCTGACTGCCTAATGACAGGGTCAACCCCAAGCCTGTTTTTAGAAGCAGTAATCCTACTTATCTTAGGTGCTAAATATCACCCCATGCAATTAAGTGGTCATCTTCTTCCTGACAGAACAAAATTCCCCCAGGTGAGCGATCTAAGTAACATGCACTAGAAACAGATATTTTTATACTGTTCATAGCTCTTATTAGTGGGATGTAGGCCCAGATGGCTAAGTTTCTGACCTACAATCTTTCCTATTTCAAGGTTTAAATTAAATGAACAGATTAAAATGACAGGCTGTGACATTACACAGAATGTAGCACGGGGCATATGTTTTCACTGATTACGCCCAATGGCCACACCACTATGGTTCTACAGATAAAGCTTAACAAGTTTATCTATCATTGTGAGGGAGAGTGTGTTGTCCCCGGATGCTGTTAGACTGCTGCTTCCTTAACCAGCACTGCCAGTGGTGAGGGTTGTTGGCAGCTGAAGCCCAACATCTGGATGGCCACTCACGCCCCATTCCAGATGTGTGTTCTCACAGATCAAAGGACACAATTAACTTATTCAGACATATTTTGTTTGCTTAAATCCTTTTCTTGTTGTTAAGGCCTTCACGTTGACATTGACTTCTGGTGACTTTATCCTAAGGTTTATCCTTGTTTGTCACGGCCTTCCTCAAAGGCTGAACGTGATTTAAGTCATCACAAAGCAATGGGCAGCAGTGATTACAAGCAGATATCAATTAACTGTCAGGTGCTAACTTACTAATCAGAATGTATATGCAGGAAGTGAAGCAAGCAACAATGATGTGGTGGGTTGGAGAACAACAGTGAAAAGACAAATATTGAATGATTGTCCAACACATTTGCAAAGAACCCCATACCTGTTCTCCAGAACGGTCATGCACACAACTTCCCGCACACCAGGATTATTAGCTTTCTCAACAGAGCAGTTTTGCAAATTCCAGGTAGCCACTCTCACTACAGGCTTCCCGTCCCTCAGCCCTGCAAACATTTCCACTGTGGGCCGCGTGGAGATGATTTGAGTTGGTCCTCCTGGCGGAAAATCCAAATCCTCACTCTGCAGGCTTAGAGAGGTGGGGCTTGGGTGAGGCTTGACAATGAAATTGAGGCCACCGTTGGTATTTGTTGAAGGTGGCCTGGACCGCTCTGCAAATATCTGGTGTCGGATTCTGTCCAAAAAGGAAGAGTTAATGCAGTCCATTTTGACCAGGTCTTCAATGCTTTTGAAAGGGCCGTGCTCTTTGCGGTACTCCACGATGCCATTAGCTATCTTTTCAGTGATGCCACGGATGCTCATGAGCTGAGCAGGTGTGGCCGTGTTGATGTTGATCTTTGCAGCAGAAAGGTGGTCGAGGTTTTGGTCCTTCCTTAAGGAGCTGGGCGAGTGCTGGGCTGAGCTGCCTTTGCTGCTCACGCAGATCTCGAACTTCACCTGCTCCAGCTTGGCAGCTCCCACTCCACTCACCAAGGCCAAGTCCTCCACTTTCTTGAAGCCCCCAATGTACTCCCGATACTCCACAATGTTCTGGGCGACCATCCTGGTGACCCCAGGCAGAGTCATGAGCTCCTCCTCCGTGGCCGTGTTGATGTTCAGCCTCTCCTGGTTCACCAGGATGTTGCTGAAGTTGCAGGCCGCGCTAAACTTGCGACTATGGCACAAGTCGGAAGGGTCTCGGGGGATGGAGCGGTGACAGCCGAGGTTGCCCCCCATGTTGCTCTGAGCTGCTGCTCAGGTTCCTTTTGCTGAGCTCCGCTGGGATTGTGTTACCTAACAGTAGCAGTGCCACGCCAGGTTGCCCAGGCTCCTCAAGTTGAAACGGCAACGAGGCAGGCAACTTCAGAAGAGGAGCAAAACGGGGAGCGTCTCATTGAGGAACCCGACAACCAATCTTTCATCATGAGAGGCAGGGAGGGAGGCAGGGAGGGAGGGGCTGTAAACACCGGGCTCCGAAAGCACGCTGGGCAGCCGCGGGACTCCTACCTGGCCCCTCAATAGCACTTTGGCAGCCAAGCGAAGGAGGAGAAAGTTAAGGATGTTCCAAGCACACACAGTGAGCAAGGCAGGCAGGGCGAAAGGGCAGCCACAGAACCTGCTAGTCCACGAGACGCCTCTTTCTCTCACTCTTCACCCGTAAGGAGACGTCTCCCGTCCCGCTCTTTTCTGTCAGAGCGAAGGAGAAGCGTCCACAGTCGGAGGGACAACGAGACCGGAGCCTACCAAGCGCCTGCGGTACGACGGGAGCGAAACCCCTCAGCGCCGCAGTTCCCGGGCAAAAAACGCTGTCCTCGCCGGAGCATCCCGCTGGGGCGGCATCCAAGCCTCGGGAGGGCTCCGCGGCTCCTCTCCCGCCCACCCTTCGCGTGGGACTCTGTCTCGCCCGCCTTCCTTCCTCCCTGCGCCGGGCGCTTTCCCAACCCCGTCGCGCCTCCGAAGCCCAGGCGGAGGGGGAGGAAGGAGGAAGGAGCCAAAACAACAGTCGCCGTCGTCCTCCTCCTCTTCCTCTGGCGGCGGCGGTTCCCACCTCGAGCCTCCCTGCAGCCCCTGGCGGCCGGGGAATAAGCTCAGCGGCGCCCCCCGGAGTTCCAAGCCGCCCCCCGTCCGCGGGAGGAGCGAGAGCAGCGCCCCCGGCAACCCGGCTGCGGCGACCAGGAGCACCGCCGACCTCGCCTTCTCGCCGGCGTGCCGGACTCGTTATGCGCCGGAGGCTGGAGCGCGCGGCGGAGGGGGCGGCCGCGGGGAACCACCGGCCCGCCCCTCCTGTGCCGCGGGGCGGGGCCTGCGCGCTGCTCTGGCGGCGGCGGCGGCGGCGAGAGAGAAAAGAGAGGGAGAGAGAGAGAGAGCGGGCGGGCCAGCCGTGGGCCGGCCGGGGTCCCTCGGGCACAGCGCGTTTCAAGGAACAGCTGGGTCTTCCAATGGGCGCCCAGTCCGCGGCCATTTCCGCACCAGCCTGTTATAGCGCCATTATTCCATCCCGCCGGCCCCTCCCTAAACTGCAAAGCCCAGGATTCCATAGGATGTTGAAAGTGGAATAATAGCGCCATAACAGGCTGGTGCGGAAATGGCCCTGGGCTTTTGGATACCCATCGGAGGCGAAGGACTTAATGCGTGGACCCTAGGATTCCCATCCCCGTTTCCATCCTTTCTGCTGCTGACCGCAACCAAGACAAGAGTAATAAAAGTAAAGTAATCCCCAAATGTGTAACTTTTCCAGTCCTGGACCAGTCGTGCTTTTGAAGTCTGTTCCCCCCACCCCAAGGTTTGATCGGAGTTCTTGAGCTTTTTCTTCTTTTGAAATCGGATATTTCTAGGGGTGGGCAGGAAAATAAAAAAGTGCTAGGATGCTGACCTGTATCGACTTCCTCTTTTTTTTAAAAAAAATAACTTTCAACACAACCTGAAGGTCAGGATTGCACGCCGTGGGGACGCTTGCGCTCCTGGACCTTTTGAATGGGAGAATGGGTACCTGTTAACAATCCCTTTAGAATACCGTGAACTGTAAATTATAATTTACATTGGAACAGAAGTCCAGGGCATTGCTTTCCAATGATCCACCTCCCACAAGGCCAGAGATAAGTACACCCACCGCCACCCTTCATCCTCGGGGCGCTACCTCACGACCCTTTGGAAGTGCCTCCTTTCACCTGTTGTTAGCCCTTTTAGTGCTGTTATTCCACTTTCAACATCCTGTGGAATCCCGGGGTTTGCAGTTTAGGGAGGGGCATTTAGAATTCTCAGCCAGAGAAGCTCTTTGGCCTCAGTAAGCTACAAACTCCAGAGGATGGTGAAAGTGGAATAATTAGCACTATAACACTCCAGTGCGGAAATGGCCTCAGTCTCCTTGTGTTGATCCATGTGCTGAAGAGCCAGCTTGGCCCAAAATATTTTGTTGCCTGAGGCAGAGCAGCAAATGGCACCACACAAACCACCAAGTCGAGTCTGGGACTTCAGTTCCTAGCATCCCCTAGCCAACATAGCTAGTAGTAACCTGGGGTTTGAGAGAGGGTCTTTGTTTTCCCTCAGGCACTGAATGAGGCAGAAAATTCAACAAGCCCTGTTTCACTTTCCAGGCAGTCGAAAGGCAAGAACAATGAATTAAACTTAATTAAAAATTGCTGTCTTTCTGTGAGAGCTCGGGTTAGCTGCCTGAGGTGGCCTTCTCACTGCACCATGGCCAATTCTACCCAAGGAACAAATCTTTCTGAATATTTTTTTTTAAAGAGCCATCTTTACCTTATTTGGGGGAACAAATACTCTTTCATGTTTGTGTTGGGAGGCAGAAACCTCCAAACACCAATAGAAACCAATATTAAACAGCCCTGGGTGCTGTACAAAAATATCACTAGAAAATAAAAAAAAAAATCTGTCTAATCAGTGATCATTTTCTGTTGTAGTGGTGATTTTATATTTGTCTAATTCATTTCTATCCAATATCACAATTAGGTATACAATATCCAAACATCAGTATAAGGACTCTTACCAGGACACCTGTATTTTTAGCAACAAAACCATGAATCAATCCAGGAACTTTTGGATCTTGCTGAATGAGGTCTCCGCTTCAAACCATAGGAGCACACACTCATACACACACACACACACATACACACACACACAGGAAAGAAGGGAATGGTTTTCAGTACCTCTGTTTCCCTCTAGCCCTGTACTGAAGTCTAGAGCAATCTACAGCCTGCCTCAGTTTTCTTAAAATGGCCTTCTCCCCCAGGCTGAATGGAGGATGCTACTTCTGTATTTAACTGGCTTTCTGGTTGGCTCCCACCTTCTCCTTTGCATCAGGCAGTGAAAATCGCTGACTCTGGTTGCTACAGTTATAAGAGACTATGGAGCAGAAGAATTTGAGAGGATGGTTTCTAACCTCAGATTATCCATCCGGGCTGTTGTTGGTTTTCTCAGCGCTAAATTAAATTGGATTTTGACTGAACAGTGCTACTGAACAATCTTTGCGAACTAGTTATTGCTGAGCAGATATAAACTGGAGGCAAAGTAGTAACCAATGCAAACGTATCTCCATGCCTTGGAAGTAACTGCAAATCCACACAGTAAAGCTATTATATATTTAAGAAATGCGTAATGTGGACCTAGCTATTGTCAAATTTTAAAACAGAAAAACATGCACATTTCCACCAAAATGGCTAAAAATCTTAATCTGAGAGTCACCAGCTGTGAGGAATGGAGAAGAATCACTGAAATGAATTGTGTAGGGCAGGGATGGGAAACTTCATTGGGTCCAGGGGCTGATTTCTCACCCTGTGAAATCTACTGCAAATTATACAAGCAAACATGCATTCAACAAATCAAGAAAACTCCTTTAAATCAAGCAGAAAATGCTAAAGAGTGCCCCCCCATTTGCTACCAAATTTTGGCAACAGGACTAGCAGCCCCTCACACCCAGAGGGGGCCACAGACAGTCCCAGGGGTCACATATTACCTAGCTATTGTGTAGTGGGAAAAACTGGACTTCATGACAGATGTGTAATAGAAGACCAAACTCACAGCAGGTGTTCTGGCCATTGGTTGAGCACAGCTTAATCCTGACTTTCCAGTTCAAAGGGCAGACCTAGCAAATCAAATATTGTCTGAGCCTGCCTTGCTTCTCTCCCGCACCAAACTCTTTGGCATTTTTATTTTGAAATGTTGCGTGTGCACTTATCCCTTTGTTGATCCCCTCATCATTCTTTTTAAAAAAGCAAATTCATTCTGGAGCTTGGCAGGAGTTTCCTTTCTGCACCTTACCTTTTTCGGCACTGGGGTGTGGGGATCGTGCAAGCAGCCTCCAGTGAGAGGCTCTCACATCCTTGCTGCTTCAGCTCCGCACAAGCTGCCTGCTCCCAAGCAGGTAGTGCAAGAGCCCCGCCTCATCCTTCCGCAGCGCAGGAAGTGCGACTACCATGGCTCCAGAGGCTCTGCACACACTGCAAGTGTGCATGGAGACTTGGAGCAATGCGTGATCACGCACCATTTCCGGCTGAAAGCTGAAAATGTAAAAGTGCGCGAGCAGCGCCTGCCCTACCCTGGAGCGTTGCGCAATTGTGAGTGCGTCATGCAGATCGCTCCTCACAATCGTGCAACGCTCGAGGGGCCCTTTAGCATGGCAAATGCCATGCGAAAAGGGCCTTAGTGATGTCACAGACAATATCCAATCAGCAGAGTACCTTTGTGAGCATAAGCTGTTGATCTACAGAGCTGGAAAGCAGCAGAAAGCAAAGATAAAGAGGTACTAGATACAAGGAGAGTGTTTATATATCAGCCCCAGTGCTCTAAAAGCATGGCCTACCATTAGCTAGAGGAAACTAACCCCTCAAATCAGTGGCCAGATACTGGAGTTCTGTGTGCCACGTGTCCTGCCCTGCACCCCTTAAATTAGGCTGTTCCCCTCATATTCAGCGGAGGATATGGTCTAAACGCTGGTGTGGAATTCACATTCAAGTATCAGTCCAGTCTGCTTCTGTGTATATAAGAAGGTGAGAGAACACTGTATTTTCTTTGCCCCAGGGCAGAAGAATGTATCAAGTCACCTTGGTTACACTCACCTTCATCTCTGGATTGAAAGAGAGCCGAGCCATTCCCGCACTAGACTGTTATAGCGCTATGATTCCATTTTCAACATCCCATGGAATCCTGGGGTTTGCAGTTTCAGGAGGGGCCAGGCGGCCCCTCCTGAAACTGCAAACCCCAGGATTCCATAGGATGTTGAAAATAGAATCATAGTGCTATAACAGTCTAATGTGGAAATGGCTCCAGTGTAGTGTAGAGGTTTGAGTGTTGAACGAAAACTCCGGAGATCAGGGTTCAAATTCTCACTTGGCCATGGAAACCCACTGGGTGACCTTGGACAAATCACGTTGTCTCAGCCTTGGAGGAAGGCAATGGCAAACTCCCTTTGAATAAATCTTGCAAAGTATTTTGCTGTGATAAGTTCTCCTTAGGGTCACCATAAGTAGGAAATGATTTGAAAGCACACAACAACAACAACAACAACAACAATAACAACAACTCAGCTGTGAAGTTTACTGAGTGTGGTTTTGACTAAGAGTTTGTTTTAAGGATAAAAATAGGATAACTTCATGCCTGATTCCCCGCGTTTCTTGGACAAAGAGTAGGATGCAAAAGATGTGATATCTGTTACTATTACATAGTTGCAGAGTAATATCTGATGTAGTTTAGTTTGAGGATGTAAGCCTATTGGTGAATAGCATGTCACATTGGGAAAAACACCCAGCAAGGCTGCAGCCAGCCAATATTACCTACCACTTTGTATCTTTACAAAGAAATTCCAGGAAGCGAGGTTCCGTGTTTGTTACCATCATTGGTTGGCCTTGAATAATGACTTTTATTTTGGGGGAAGCCCAAATTGGACAGTATAATTTAATTATTCACATCCTTTCCAGATCTCTTGCCAAAACACAAAAACTAATGAAAAAAAAAACCCTGCTTGTTGTTCTGACAGAAATTGCAGAATAGAAGGAAAGAATCAGTGAGTGGGAAATGAGTATGGTAAACGTTAAGTGTTATAATTGATGTTATAATGCACTGTATTTTCACATTTCTGAGTGGGTACAAGCTAATTAATATGATTCTGAAGTCACACTAATTGCATGTGATATTCTTTGCCGACAGGAATTACTTTTAATCACTGGACTGTGGTTTGTGTTCTGTGTGGTTCCAGCAGTTGAAAGCAGAAATTAACATGTTTTTCAGTAATGTGGCAAAATTTTAGTGGAGATTGTAAAGGCAACCCTTAGATCTTAAAACCCATATAAGAATGATTTACTGTGACCTAAGCACAGCTACCCATGTCTGTTGGACTATTAGAATAAAGTGATGTTATATCAGAAAATACGTGGCTTTTTTGTTGGTTTAGTCTTGCTTGTTTCACATTTGATGGGAATCTCTCCCCTGAGAACTACAAACTGGGTCCCCTACTTGCGTTTTAAAAAATAAAAATAGATAATTGGATGTGAGGGGTTGGCATCATGAGGCCCATAACCCAACAGGATGGATATGTGTCAGTCCTACAGTCTCATCAATCAGCTGCCAGTTGAGCTACTTTCTTCAAACAGAAGAGAAGCAAGGAAAAGAGGCCACCAGCTTGCTTGAAGAGCAACTTTGTGAATGAATTCAGGGAGGAGGGTGAATATTCACTTCCACCTCCTATTCCCAACCCCCAAATGATCTTCACCTCAGAGGCCACTCTGTTACACATTCCTCTTGCATCTGCGTAGGCAACTGGGTTTGTAGGGCAGTACTCTCAGGGGATGGTAGAGAGCATAGTCACATTATCAGCTAGTAACTTGGGCCCTTTTCACACGCCAGTCCTGTTGCAAAATGGCCTCGGGAGCATCACGCAATTGTGAGGACCGTTCCACATGACATCCTCACAATCGTGCAATGCTCCCAAGGCCATTATGTGGTGATTGCACATTATATCATTTTCGGTTTGTTGCTGAAAATGATGCGCAATCGTGTGTCCCTCCCGTGCCCCGTATGCACTTATCTTGCATGTGGAGGCTCCGGATGCATGGCCATTGCGCTTCCTCCCCCAGCGCAGCCTGGGAAAGTATCTGACTGCACTGCGGAAGGAAGGAAGGAAGGAAGGAAGGAAGGAAGGAAGGAAGGAAGGAAGGAAGGGGCGGAGCGCTCATATTTCTTCCTTCGGCTGGTGTGGAGGGAAAGCGGAGGGGACGTGAGTGCCTCCCAGACGAGGCTTTTCGCACAATCCCTGCACAATGCCAGCGGCACCAGGTAAGGTGCAAAAAGGGCCTTAGGAAGGCAGCTATGAAGAAACTAGTTAAGATCTTGAAGTGTAAAGATCCATAATTAAATACTAAAATTAAGATTTTCCATGCCATTCTATTTAAGGCTGTAAAAACTGGATAGTGAAGAAAACTGACAGGAAGAAAATCAACTCATTTGACATATGGGCCCTTTCTGCATGGATTTGGCATCCTGGCACAGGGAGAGGAGAGCAGTGGGACTGTGATGATGCTTCCACAAGACGTCGTTGTGGTACCATCCTTCTCCGGTCACCAGCCAGCATAATAGTGGGGTAAATCATTCATGGATTTTCTCCATCAATGGCCTCCAAATGCATGATGGTCCTGCACTTACCTGCCCTGGTGGCAGAAGGTGCTTGCTGCCCCAGGGCAGCATAGGAAAGAGCCTGGCTGCGCTGCAGAAGGAAGAGGCGTGTCCCTCACGCTCCCTTCCACAGGAAGCCAGTCTAGTGCAGAGGGGAGCTTTCCCATCGTGCTCCCTTACTGGCAAAGGTGCTGGCAGGATTGCAACCCCAGGATGATGAGATAAGGTAAGGTGAGGAAAGGGTCTCGGTGCTGGAGGAGGATTCTGTATGCACATTTTTGGCCACAATGGCAAAAATAGCTGTGAGAGCAAATGGAGCCTAGACTCTCCTTAGAAGCCAAACTGGCCCAACTGAGAATATCATCCTTTGAATATATCATGAGATGATATATCATGAAAAAAGATGATAATGCTTTACAAAGTGGGAGGCAGTAGGAAAAGATGAAAACAGATGGATAGTCTCAATCAAAGAAGTTACAGCTCTGAGTCTGCAGGATCTGAGCAGGACCAGTGAAGACAGGTTGTCCTGGAAGTCCTTCATTCATAGGCTTGTCATCAGTAGAAGCCAACCTCATGGCAATTAACAAAACAAATAATAAAAACCTCATAGGGGCTACATTTGGCCCATGAGGCTCTAGTTTCAAATTCATACCCTCAAGCCATGGCTGTGTGATGTTAGACAAGATGATGCTGTCTTAAAGGAGTTGGGAGCTCTTGTGGTGACCAAAAGAGCACAAAGCCAGCTCTGCCATTAGGCAGACCTCAGGCAGCAGAGTATGTACTGAAGTGGTGTCAAATGGTTGACCATTTACATTGTTATTATTGTTGTGTTTTTACTGACAGGAGTGCGAGTGGTGTTTGTGGAGATTTCTGCTCTGCATCTTGATTTCGGTGGGAAGAGGACTTTAACTGATGCTCTGCTTTAGGTGGCAAAATATCTCAGCACAACCAACATTATTTCCTTCCACCACCACTGTGAGGGAATTCAGAAGGGTTTTTAATGGTTTCGTTGTTGATTGGTAAGCATGTTCTTCTTAGACACAGCAGTCAGAGAGAGTTCACAGGATTCTCCCTAAGAGGGCAACTCAGACAAATGGGGAAGATGGTTCACTTCCAGCAACATTCAGAAAAATAACTTCTCCTGCTGATCTCGCTTATGAGCTCACCAACTACCCATTAGATTTTTTTCCCCTCTAAAACTATTTCATGTCCTGAGTCATAGTGATAGCTTACAAAACAGAGGTGACAGGAGGAGGGAGGCAAGAAAAGAAAGAAAGAAGACCTAATTTTTTCCCATAATAAAAAAAGCACCTGCAACTTGTCTTTTGAGTTCACATCACAATCCATACTAGAGATTCATTGTTGGTACAATTCATTGTTACATTGTATTTCCAGCTATACACAGTGGGCAACAACAAGAGAACTGTTTTAGAGAAAGAGCCAAATTCAGCCATCAGTGTCAGGGGCTCATTTAGCAACTGAAATACTCTGCACAGTGTCAGAAGTTAACCTAGATTCTATTGTTCTTTGGTAGGCAAGAAATAATCTCCTCACAAAGGCCCAGCATTACTGTTCAAGATGGCACCATCCACTGCTTTGGGAGGCCCATAGACAACAGACCATTTGAAAGTCACTTCTCCATCCGGCTGATGCTGCCTTTGCACAAGGAAAAAGGACAGAATATAACATTATTCAACATTTGGCTTCCCCCACCTGCTTGTCCCAAATTTACTAGGGCCCTCAGGCGATCTCATCAATCATGCATGAAAAGAGCTGCCCAAGCATATCTAACTTAAAGGGCTGGATATGATGTCTCAGCATTCCTCATACTTGTCCCATGGCTGATAACTATCCTACTCCACCATGTGAGGAGAATCTGCATATGTGTAGGCCACATGTGACCAATGGAAACTATCTACAAGCCCTACAGGGCCTTCCAAGCTGCCCTTGTAGCCCCCATTGCTCAGTTCTGGGACATGTGGAGCACAGTTTAAACAGAGAGGTCACCAGAGAAGGAGTCATCCCTGCCTGTCCTTCTCCTCATTCAAGTTGTCTGCCCTTTCCATGTCAAGGAGATTGGCATTGAGGCAAGCTGTTTCCAGCACCAACCAGCAGAGAGGGAGAGATGTAATGAGCTCTCCCTATGCAGGCATGGAAGAGTTAAGCCTCCCCATTCCTGTACTCTGAGATGGGAAGGGAAGTAAGGGCATGAGAAAGTGGCTCTTTCTGTGAGGGTGTGTGTCTAAACCTTAGCCCACCATATCGTGCTGCATATGGCCTCAGAGGGACATAGGTGTCATGTCAGTAGGGTAGTTAATCCACTTTGGATTTTAGTCTAAACTTTAAATGAGCTGTTGTAGGTGCTGCAACAAATTTGGGAATGTGGTTCAGCACCCTGAAGGTTCAAACTAAAACTCAGAGCTGAATTACTGGTGACACCAACATTTGAACCAACTACTCCCTTTGGCCTACACAAGATTACACAACTGACTTTCTATGGGGACGGACTGGGGTGAAGGTCCATTTTGTTCTGTCCCAGGCTTCTGATGGTGTGCTGCAGCACTGAGCTCTCAGTCTGAAAAGCTTGGAGAAGTGCTGCTATGTGCATGCAGTACTGACACGGACCCTCCCATTGCTCTCTCTGCGTGTGTTATACCCGCATTGCGTCTCTTTAGACCTCAGTAAGTCTGTTTCCTTCTCAATCTTGAACAGCTGGCAAAGAATTGTAGCAAACTCATTCCACAGAAGTAAACGGTTTCTGCACAACTGTAATAGTGCTTTGTCTGTCATCCAGGAGCAGAAGGCCATTTGAATTTCCAGACTGTGCTAAAGATTGCAGTGCTTCACTGTGTAGATCTCAGCTTCAAGATGTAGATAACAGCAGTACCAAACAAAACCCACAAAGGACCAAGATTTGAGTAATATATTCTGTTTTGGAGATAGAAAAATATTGTCTTGTCAGGATTGAACTCTTTTAGGCATGAATGTAGCAAACCTATAGGCACATATAGAAGTACGCCCCATTAAGTGCTGTGGGAATTACATTTGTGTAAACATACATTGAATTGGACTGCGTGTCACACATCCACTGAAATAATCATTCATTATCAATACAAACTCCAGAAGATGAACAGACTGCAACATTGGATTCCAGTAAGCACAGTGCTGCTCTCATCTCATTGGGACTAAATCTCCATTTACCATTAAGAAGAGTTAGCAGCTAAAAGTCTCTTAAGGTTAAAAAAAATTGGCATAAATGAAAAAGGAGGGCCTGGACGCTGGTAATCATGTTTCTATGTACAATGCTTGAGCAACCAGTGTACAAACTTTGTGAAGTAAGAGTACTTATGTCACAATTTATTTTGCATTATTTGTTCATTCTGGCATTTTTAATATTTTGCATTTTTCATACACACTTGCTGTTCTCACCTTGGAAAGGTTATCATGTGCTGTAAGAAAATAAAAATTGAACAAGAAAACAAAAATTGAACAGTACGAAACAACGTACAATATATAGCTATACTAAAAGCCAACACCCTGGCACCAGTGATTTAATCCCAACTAAAATCAAACTAAAACTAAAATCAAAAGGGCTAGTGTTAAAAGCTGCCAAGTGCGAATGTAAACAAAAAGGTTTTCAACAGGTGCCAGAATTGCCATTGTGTTGGCAGGTAACATGTGCCAACACTTGTCATACATCCTACAATCACAGCTTGGAAATGTTACTCTTAGCCAGTAAGCTCACTGACTATATTTGCTGGGAGGTTTTGGGAACTGTGGTTCCAAAAACTAATTTTTTAAAGATCTGCCTGTAAAGTAGAAAATGAAATTGTGAAAAAGTAAGCAAAGTTTCTTGGCACTTAGCTGTCTAGGCAGAAGGATTTCCTTTTATTTATTTATTTTGGTATGGGGAAAGATTCAGTTCTGTGAGATCCCTGTCCTGCAGTTGAAATGATATAGCCCAGAAATAGGTTTACCATCTTAATGAGGACCAGGGCTTATGTTAATTAGATTAATCATAAACAAATTTTGCCAATGAGCAATATCCATGCCCTCTTTGTACCCAGCTGACTGAAATATTTGTTCTAGAATGATATTATTAATTCAGGACGCTAGGAATGATTTCCTGTAGATTAAAACCTATGTAAGTAACCAAGTAAGGGTATATTGCCATATGGAGAAACAACTGTTGCTGAAAACACGTTTAAAATATCCCGACTGCTGGAATCTTCTCAGTCTTCTAACTAAATGTATAATGATGCTGCAAAAATATAGAGCAAAAACACAGAGAAAAATAACTGATTTTACTAGTATGCAAGTCCAATTTTCAAGATATTTATAAGGTACCATTTATTTTTCTGCCCTGGTTATATTTGGGCGACCCATTACCCATGGGATAGTGGTCACACAGGGTTGGTTCTATGTTGATTCAGATCACTGGACCATCCAGTTCAGTATGATCTGTGGAAGGGGTGGGGAATATGTGCCTCTCAGAAATGGTTGTGTTACTCTGTGACTTGGGGGTCCTGAGAGGGACACCCAAATAACCAAAACAAATACAGCAAGATGGGGAAATTAACTTGAGCACTCTCTCTTAGCTAATGAGAGGCAGGGTAACTTAGTGGGGATCTTTTACCCAGTGTATACAGCATCGAGTCAGTGAGCAGACAAAACAGTTCAAACTAGCAATATTTATTAAACAATTATTAAGAAAAGCACAAACACGCTGCTAACTAGGAATAGGAAGTAGAGCTTTAGGGGGATGGGTGATACATCACCAATCTCGCAGTCCTGAAGGATCCAATGGAGGGCAGGAGGGCTTGGCGCGGCGGCCAAGGGGAGCTCGCAGAACGAAGAGGCAGCAAGGCAGGAGAGCAGTCTGAATGCAAGTCTGAAGAGCTCTCGGAACTGGTGGGTTTTTTGGGGGAGGAATGACCGTGGGCTAGTCTGGTCCTGGGAGAAAACAATGAGTTTTGGGCCGGAGACAATGTCTCCGAAAGGTCAGAATTTACATGATTGAGTTAAGGACTGAATTAACAATAGTATGGCCAGTATGTAGATGCGGCTAGCTCGGCAGTTAAGCGCTCAGCTCACCAGGGTGCCCTCTCGGGGCAGAGGTCTCTTTGTTTTAATACGCATCTGTAATGAAGGTGTTTGTTTCGGGAGGTCCCCTAAGCAGATCTGGCAGTTTCTGGCTCGCCTTGGTATAAACAAATGTAACTCAGCAGATAATAGCCATGCCTAGCTTTGTGCTTGTTCGGTGGCCTCACAAACACTTGGCTGGTGGCAGAGCAGGGCCGGATTGTAATATCAAAATGATATCTAAGGTTACCAAAGGCCAGGCCAGTTCACGGTGGTAACAGTTGTGCTTCCACTCCCATCAGATCAAGCCAATGGAGCCATCAGGGAAGGCTCATGGAAGGTATGGTCCAATAACCACAATTATGACATCAAGCAGAGTGTTCTAATTCACCTGGAGAAATGAGAAGCTGGGTTGTTGATTAGCAGCCTAGAGGCTGAAAGCCAAGCTATCAGTCTAAAGCTAATAGCCCAACAGAGGGGCACACAGAAGAGTAGTTTGGATTCAAGAACAGGGCAGAGTCTCTGAGCTGACTTGGATGTCTGTCAGAGAGCAGGTAATCAATGTTACTTCCAGTGGCTGTAGAGTGTTTGCTGCCTTACTTATCTAGGGAGGCTGATTTTTCTGTGCAAACATCTGAGGAAGCACCAACTGAGCTGCAGGTGTGCTGAGCCTCTCCCCAGATATTCAAGTCCTGCTATCCTCTGCAAGAGAGGGACAACACAGGGTAGCACCTCACACATCAAAAGGGAGAGTGATCTTTTCTTACTCAGTGAATCCCCCCATCAAGAACATCTGGAAGGTACTGTTTCAACACCTGGCTTATAGACTGGCAGTCACTCTCCAGGGTCTCAGAAAGGAATTGTTCCTAGTTCTACCTAGAGAAGCCAGGGCTTGGACATGGTGCATAATGCATGAGCCCTGCATCTAAGCCAAAGCCATTTAAATCAAGTGAAGCATGAGCTTAAAACTGCAGTGAGGTACATTGTAAGTGACCCCATTCTTTTTCCAGGTTTTGTGATGGTTTGCAAAGGAGGTTCTCAAAAGGCAGTTTAAAGGGCACCAGCAGGAAGAGAACAAAGCACTCTATCATCAGTGAAGGGGTCATGAAAACTGACTCTGTTTCTGAGCAAATGTTTTTCAATTATTGGAACTTAGTGGAGGCAGGAATTGATCTGATGATCATATCAAAAGAAACTGTAAATTGTACAAATAACTTTGCAGAACAAGTGTATTAATTAATCTTTGATTTACATGTATGTTGTAATCTGTCATTGAAATAGCTTGCAAACTGTATTAATTTTTTATATGTACACTGTGTTAATTAGCCTGGCACTGTTCGAACTCATTACAGATTTCCACATTGGCTCTTTAAATTGTCCAGCATTGTGCATGGAGATCATTAATCTGTTTGCTAGTTTTATTGTGCTCACTGCTCTGTTTCTGTTCCTGATCTCTATATTTGAAGAAATTTACATGTCTGAGAAAAAACAAGTGGAATCAGCAAAACCACTAGGCCTTTAGCTTAGTGGCAAATATGTCACTTGGAGATGTTAATACTCTGCATTGCATGTATAATCTGAGGTGGACAATGGTCATGTTTCTATGAACCTAGAGAACCTAAATATTAAATGTTGCATCACATAAGAAAAAAGAAAGTTCAGTGAACTTATACAACTTTAGATAGAAACCTAAGAGAAAGAAGAAGTGAGACATTTTGTTACATAATTATTCTTGGAAACACCCTTTTGGGGCAAGTCTACGACTAGTCCTACTCAAACAAACAGAAGATTCACAGTGATACATAATACAAAAAATACAGAAATACCAGCTCACACACACTGCCACACAGGCAGAATGTTCTGACTTTTAATTCCCTGCCCCTCATAGACATAACCTCTTGTTTGTATGAAAACTGAAGTAAAATAAATGCTTTTAGTCATATGAAGCACAAATAACAGGGATTCGTCCCTTTTTTCTTGTAATCTTGCAAAATGAACAGAATCCACAAAGCAGGGTTCAATAAACCTGCTTTTGCTACCTGCTGGGACACTAAAAACAGTTAATGGTTTGTTAATGGATGGCGTTCTACATCTGACTTTCCAGATAATAAAGCCCTGTTTATCTAAAGACAATCTGAAATAAACATGTGAGCCTTGGAAAGGTAAAATCATTTACTGTACAGTAGTCATTATTTTGGAGAGAGGTGAAGCAAAAGATGGCAATGATTTTCTCTTTCAATATATCTGGCTTGTGTGTCTCGGAAGGTAGAGGGAGGGGAATACCAGAGTATTATATTCCAAATGTAACCAGAGAAATAAACTGTTATCTACAACATGAGTCATTTGGTATGTTTGCTGTTTTTACTTGACGTCTCACATGAAGCAAGTGGGTGAAAACAAACAAACCGGGATTCCAGTGACAGTTATGAAATAGACTAAGTACTATTAATTGTACTCAGAAGTGGGCTCAAGTAGTAGTATCAAATAGAAATGGAGGCAAAACAAGACCACTGAGAAACATGAGTGTGTGGAACATTCTGCTTGAATGCCTTACACTTATTTTACCAGGAGAAGAACATGGTCAGCTCACGGAAACACTGATTGGGAACAATCTTGGAAAGAAATGAAATGGCTACATAGCAACTTTGAGTGACAGACCCAATTTCTACTATGTGGTTATTAGAAATAGTGAAGCAGCAGGAGTAGCCCCAGAGAGTAAACATTAATATCAATGCATTTCAAATATTATCGGCAGGGGGCAAGAAAAGAGCACATTAGATTCTGAAGAAGCAAGCTATGATGTTATCCTCAGCAAGGTGGTCTGGGCCATCCTGCCTCAGACTGCAAATATGTGAGGGGACTCGTACGGTCAAAAATTTCCCATGCTGGTTCCCCCAACTAAAATATTCCATCAAATATTCCATATTAGATGTCAGGTAGAGGTTTCTGCACATCTCCCTGATATGCCAGTTTTCTATGTGCAGAAGATATAACTTTATATTCTTTAAACCTTTTTGGACTACAACTCAGACAACATGCCTGGGAGCATTTGAGAAATACAGCCCAAAATTAACTTTTTCATACTCAGATAGAGACCTTTTTCGTATAGGAGGGCAATTGTTATATTAATCCTCACCAGCAACCTGAAGCTAATCAGACATATCTATTCATCTCAATAAGAAATAGGATACAACTCAAACACAGAAATTTTCTCAACTATGTCTATATTTCATACCTTTTGGAACTACCACTTTTTGTTTTAAACAGTTCAGAACTGGACTTCCATCTTTTTATGCTGCAAAAAGAGCTACTTTCTTGAAAACTTTCAAAAGTGATGTGTCTTTTTTAAAATTCTGTTAGTAATTTTGATGATGACCAAAATTTACCTGGAAAGTGGATGAATGTATCAAGCCTTTGTTTAGCAATGAAAAGTTTGAGTGTAGGCAAAGAAGACTGGTACTGTTATTGCATACTTCCCAACACTCAACAGATGAAAACTGTGAGAGGAGTGAACAGAAAACATCACAGTGAAGGAAGCAAAAGTTCCTCATTAATAAGGAAGATAAGCTAGCAGGGGCTACTGGAATTTGCTTTTGCCTGAGCCTACTGGGAAGGGTGAAATTCCTCCTTCTCATCTCTCAGCTGAGTTAATGGAATGCAAACTATATTTGCGCCTAGAACTCTGTTTTCAGCAATGCAAGTAAAGGCAAAGCAAAGGGGAAGTGGAAGAAGGGGAGAAAAACCGGGACATTTTAAAAGCAGCTGGAATAATATAATCATAGAGACCCAAACAAGATGTCAACTAGAAAATACACGTATATTTGTATTCATTTGTACTTGCACATAGAACTTTAATTGAGGGCATCTTGATTTATTCAAGATAGAAATTATATCCTTTGATTAAGTAACTAATTACCCATGGTATTGTTGGAGCTGTTAGTGAATTTACAGTTGTTGTTGCTTTTTACTATATTATCTAATTTATAAGTTATTGATTAAAAACCCAGGTTAGGGTAATAAAGAGAGAAGAGAAGATATCTTCTTATAGATTATGACTATTAAAGTAGAAATTAACTCAGAGGATAACAAGGGGGGGAAGGAGTACTCATTTGTCAAATATGATTTTCCAACTTAAATATTCTTAGTAAGGAAATGCTATTCCTTATTTTCTATGTTTTTTTTTTCATGTATCTTTCCCTTCCTATATATAGAAGGCTGATACTTTTATTTGAAATACAGTCAGCCCTCCACATTTGCGGGTTTCACTTTTGCAGATCTGATTATTCATGGATTACTTGCTGTAACCACTGCTGCCGCCTTTATGCCATTTTTAATAGGGACTGCAAGCCTCGTGAGACTGAGAAACTGCAAACAAGGCTTGTAAGTCCCTATTAAAATGGTGCGGGGAAACAGTGGAGGTGGCAGTAAGCAAGGAGTCATAAATAAAGTCCAACATAAACAAAATCCGCCAGGGTTCCATGGCAAGGGAGTGTTCAAGGTCAATCCAGGCATTCGTCAAGGCATCCAGCAAGGTAGAAGGTCAGATAAGCTCTGACAACTTCTGGAGGGAAGCTATTAGCAGTCGCAAGATCTCAGTCTTGCTTTATGCTGACAACCTGGTCTTGCTATGCTTGAATAAAATCGATCTCAAAAGGATGCTAGCCAAATTTGGGAGGCTATGCAAAAAGCAACAGCTGACTGTCAAGTATACAAAAACCAAGATTATGGTATTTGGGAAGCAATCCCCCAAGTGCATATGGACACTCGATGGACATCACCTAGAAGGGGTGCACTCATTTAAATATCTGGGGTTGTACTTTAATGAGAAGCTTTCCTGGAAACAGCATTTAGAAGCCACTAAAATCTCAAGTACCAGATCTATTGGGCAATTCAAAAGATTATTTTATTCTAGAGGGGGACAGTTAATAAATCCTGCTATTAAGGTCTTTATAGCTAAAATTATTGCAAAAATGTTGTATGGAGCTGAAATTTGGGGAAGAGATGTCAAGTCTGATTTGGAAAATGTGCAAAATAAATTCATGGAACAGATTCTGGGACTGCCTCTTGGGGTTCCAGCGGCCCATCTTACAGCTGAGTTACTCTCAGTTACAGCTAGAATCGACCTGTCTTTCTTAAGATTCTGGCGCAGATTAAATGGACTTGAGGATAACTCCCTCAGCAAACTTTGTTGGTTAGAGGAACAGAGGTCTGTAGGTTGGGCACAATTGCTCCAAGATAAGTTAAAGAGCTACAACCTTAAAACAGAGGATTATTTAAGACTCAGTCCTCATGATCTTAAAAACTGGATCTTTGAGCAGGATGCCACGCAAGACAAAGCATCCATGGTTGGTGCAAAATTCTCCATCTGGAACCCACAGATCCAGATTAATCATGCAAAGCCTCAGTACTTTGAAACCTTGACTTTATTTCAGTTCTGAAGAGCTTTTACAGAACTTAGATTTCAACAGATGCCTTCTGCGTATCTTGAAGGGAGATACCAAGGTACTCCAGTCTTAGATAGGATTTGTGTATTTGACTGTAACCAGATCAAGGACATAACTCATTACTTGCTGGTCTGCCCCCTCTATTTTGGCCCTAGACAAAGATTCCTGTCTACCATTGATATAGGTATGAATTAGAAATAATAAAGTAGAAATAAAGTAGAAGCTGGGGGCTTAGGTCAGAGGAACGGAGAAAGATTTAAGAAGGGTATCAGGTAGCTAGGATGTTGATCACGTAGCCAGGGTGTCGTTTATTGACTGGCTGTGGTAATTGCAGATTGTAGATAAGCACTTTCCAGGGTCTGAGCGCGGGGGTAATTAGCTAGTAACAGCATGTGGTATTTGTGACCCCGGAGGGGCGGACCGAGACATGCCTGTGATCTTTGCTGTGATCTTTGTGTATGCTGTGAACTTTGTCTATAAAAGAGCTGTGCAACTTGAATTCAGGGCTTTTGGTCTTTTGGAGACATCCAGCCAAAAGCCCGCGCGTAATAAATTACTCTTTTTCTTGCTCTGTGGTCTCTGTGTTCTCTGGGCTCCTGCAACACCATTATTCAATTTTTTGCTGACCGCACATCCCAGAAAATAGTTACAGCACTGTTATCTGACATGTTGCCATTTGTAACATACTCAGTAGCTCAGTTTGCATTGGCAGCCAGGAAACTGTGGGCTCATTTCACAAAGGAACATATTGTAACATAATGCACCTTAATTTTATACTTCATGCTTTTACACCTTTTTGACAATTTGTTGGGGCTATTATAATGGATTAAACTTGAATATAAACCTTACTAAGTTTATTGTTAATCAGATCATAGTAGTTGTAGTAGTTGTTGAAATGGTTTAAATGGATAAATGGTTTTAAAGTTATATGTATCCTTCAATAACCCATTTTTAATTGTATCAATCTATTTTAATATTAATTTTAGTCACGTTTTATTCTAAGCATTGTAAAGGCCATTGGCTATATACAATAAAACTACAACAACAACTTCTGAAGGGGAAGGATGCCAGCTAAATAGACCCAAAACCTAGCGCAGCTGTCCCTTATTGATTGTTGCTGGTTATAAATTCTGAGAGAGCGACACTGGTTCTCTCTTTGTTGCCTGTGCTGGGCAAAGCTGGGTCTAGGTAAGTGTTCTTCTGTATCTGAAGAGGCCGGACTCTTTGTTGGAACTGGCACCACCCCCTGTTCTGTTTCTGGCACTGTAACCTCTCTCTGTACAGTAGGTCCTGGCATGTTCCCTGTTACAGTCTCTGGCATGCCCTCTGCTTCAGATTCTGAGTCAGAGTCCATGCTCTGGAAGCAGGGCATGACAAGACCAGGAACTAGGAATTTTAGTGGGTCAGTCAATTTTCTTCTTCAGAGACTTTCTGGGACTGCATGGATTGCCAAAAAATCCCACCCCACCAGTTGGAGGGGACAATTAAACTAGAAGTGGTTGGAAGTCAGCTTTTAGTTCAAAAGAAAAAAACAGTAATTTTTATATTAAATAAAGTAGAAGCCCTGCAAACTACATAGGGAAGGATTACAAGAATTTTTCAAAAATATATTCTTGACCCAAAGTGCTGCCAAACACCAACAAATGCCCTCAAACTCCTGAAAAACATGCTGTAAAAAAGAAGTTACCTCTGGTTCTCTTTCTGTTATAAAAAAAGTGGCTTTTACTTGGCCTAAAATGATCAGGGGCGGGGGGCAAAAATTTGACAAAAATACCTCCCACAGCCCTTAAAAGGCATTTAGGGGCAAAAATTGATTGTTTTTCTTTTGCAGGGATACAGCCCTCCAACAGTTGAGGGGGCTAATGATCCCCCTTAGTCACTGAAAATTGTCTGCCTCTGCTCTAGTGCCTCATTTTGCCCACCCCAATCTAGAGCTGAAGAACTCGTCTATCAGCGATATCTTCTTACATTTTTACATTTATCACGTCTATAGCAAGTAGCTACGTTCAAGCTTTTAGCCCATCCAGGCCAGGACTGACTACTTTGACTGGCAATGGCATTTCTGGCATTTCACTTAGAAGTTACATCTACTACTTGATGCTTTAATCTGGAGATGTGAAGACTGAACCTGGGACCTTCAGAATACAAGCCCAATATTTTTCTAGCACTTAAAGTTGCTTAAAGCATTTCATAGATATTAACACGTAATTGTGTCAGTAAATACAAGAAGAGCTATGCTGGATTAAACCAAAGGCCTGCCTAGTCTGCTATTTTGTTCTTCCAGATGTCAGTGGGAAACCCACAAAAAGGACATGATAAAGGCTATAGTGCCTTCCTACTTGTCTTCCCCAACAATGGCTATGCAGAGTCAGCTGTAGGTTATTATCCCTGTATTGCAGATGCATAGTTGGGGCAGAACAAAAATGAAGTGCTT